>CM061527.1:74503782-75703782 GCA_030068015.2 Neoceratitis asiatica
TTTCAATTTGTATTTAAATTGAATATAACACAGAAATGTGATTTATATCTCTTCATATGTGTATACTCCTTCAAGCCGGTGTTTCCTTTTTTTTTAAACAGAAGCTCGCCATTCTCTCTTCTGTCCGTTAATTAAATTGTTTTGTGCATTTTCAACTGCATTTTTGTGTGAATTCAAGTCTAGTGAATGCAACAGAAATCTATTCACTACAGTCTCCAATACAATTACACCACACATAGCATACATACCTACGAGTATATGTACATATGTCCAGCAAGGATATGCGCTATCCTTTTGTTTTAATTTAATTAATTTTAGAACATTTTACAACAAAATGGAAGCCAAAAAAAAATGTTGTTTGGTGTGACTTTTAAGGAATTTAGCAGCAACAGGAAATATTTTTACTCGCCCACAAGCAGTTGAAAAGCGCTCCACTCACCAGGTGCGTCGATTTTCCAGCTGACTGACCGACTGGCTGTCTGTTATGCAGTTGGCGCGCCAGACTGTTTGTGCTAAAAGCGAAGCTATTTGGCTGCTGGTTGAACTCATGGGGCGGCTGCCTCAGCTCAGCACTTTAAATTCTGGTATTTCTGGTGCGTCTTCATCCCTTACACACCCTTGAATGTATTAAATGAAATCTGCGCTGCCCTCAAATTGTCTGCTTGACTCTGCGCTCGCTCCCCTCCCCTTCACACTTCTTGCTATACACTTTTATTCGTTTGGTTTTTTGGTCATTCTCACGCAACATTAATTGCCTTTATTGTACATTTTTGCTGTTTAACGCGTAATTTTTTCATCCACAAGGCATGTTGGTAATGTGTCTGTGGCTCTGCTTGTGTATGCGTGGCAGTGTGTGTGTGTGTATGTGTGTGCTTTTTCACTATCAGTTCGCACTGATTTTAAGCATTTTTCCCAGCTCTCTGAAGCTAGCTCTGCCAATCTAGTTGGCCTGATTGCGTCTGTTGGTGGTGTCCTTCAGTTGGAAAGCTCTTTGCTGTGTTGCTATTTGCGCTGCTGTGATGCTACGCTGAGTTCACAGGTGTAATGTCGTATGTTTGTATGTATGTGTGCATGTATTTAATAGTTATTTGTATATATTTTTAAAGTATACAAGTAGGTAAACAATACAGGTTTGTAGAGGCAAAATTTAATATTAACCCAGTAAGCCATTGTTGCAGTGCCTAACAAGCTAGCATCAAGAGCCTCTTAGCACAGATAACCACCTTTTCGATATCGCACTTCTCCTTCTCCTCCGATCGCTGGTAAATAAATTAAAAGCTTTTTCTGGTTAGAGAATCAAGCATGAAAATCTTCTTACCGGACTAAATGCTGTGAATCAAAAATTAATTCCAAAAATTTCAACAATAAACAAATCTAAAGGCTTTAAAATAAATTTTGAGGAAAAGAAAATCGATTCCAAATGTTTCTAAGAGTAGTTTTATAGATACTGAAGCTCGATCCAAAAATATCCCAAAAATGTACAAGGGAAAATATAACCATTTTCCCAAAAACCAAAAAAGGGTTAGAGAACAACCTAACCCTAGTTCAAAAAAAGACGAAAATAAAAAATGTTCCATTACAACCTATAATTAATTTCAAAAAACTCCAAAAATTGTTTCATAAGAAGCGAAAATACTTTTGTTAAACAACTCAAAACAATTTTCCAGAAAAGCAACTTCTTGCTGAGTGCACGAACCCAAAACTAACCACAGAAATAATGTTTATAAAAGATTATTTTCAAAACAACAACAACTAAATTCCCAAGGAAACACTCTTAACCAATAACTAAAAGACGAAAACCCAGCTCGGCATATCGAAAAAAAACTTAGAATTTCCGAAAATTAACTGCAGTAAAAATGTAAATTTTAATTATCCCAAAAAAAATTGTTCAAAAAAACCCGAAACATTGATTATAAAAGTGCAAAAGAGTAATCCAAAAAATTGAATTTGAAAAAACAAAAAAAGAAACGTTATATTGGTCCGGATATTAGCCTTAGATGAATGGCAATTCGAAAAGTTTTAAAGAATCCACCTCCTACAATTTATTGCTTTTTGGGTTGAAGTGAATATTTTTTTACCTTAGCTCTGTGGTTTTGAAATATGATTACAGGGCATTCTTATTAATTTTTTTTATTATATATAATTCAATTAATTTAATTTTTTTCATTTAAATTAATTTATTTCGCTTTATTTTAATTTATTTTACTTTAACTTAATTAATTTACAATAATTTAATTTTTATTTTGAAAATTTTTTTGCATTTGTCTTATTAAATTTAATTTATGTTATAAGCTGATGAGCTTTGAGGCTTTTTATTGTTTGTGAATTTAGTATTTTGTTATAAAGGGTGATCCAAGTATAGGTACTTTCTTCAATAGCCTTTTTTTAACAGATCACGCGTAAGTCGTGTGAAGCTGTCATCTTATTTTTGTTCAGTATTTTTTGGCATTTCATCATGGAAAGACTTACTTACGCCTGAAAAAACGTTTACAAATCATTCAACTTTATAACGAAAATTCACGTTCTGTAAAGAATGTGTTTCGCGCACTTCGCTCCACTTATGGTCAACATAATCGGCCTATTGAGCCGAGTACTATTCGCAACACCTTCATCACCCATCTTGAGACCCAGCATTCATTATTGGATAATATTCGACCGAATAGACCATGTCCAGCACGCAGTGAAGAAAATATAGCGGCCGTAGCATGAGAGTGTACACGAAGACCGTGGAGAGTCGATTCGGCGCCGTTCGCAGTAACTCGGGCTGACGTATGGAACGACTTGACGCATTTTAGGTCGAGATCTTAAAATGAAAGCGTACAAAATACAGCTTGTGCAAGAACTGAAGCCGCTGGACCATCCCAAGCGACATTGCTTCGCTCTATGGGTTCTTGAAAAGTTCCAAGAAGATCCGACGTTTTCGAGCTAAATTTTGTTCAGCGATGAGGCCGTTTCTGGCCCAATGGGTATGTAACCAAGCCAAATTGCCGCATTTAAAACGAAGAGCAAACTGAAGAGATTCGAGAGCTGCCATTTCATCCAGAAAAAAACAACGGTTTGGCGTAGTTTATGGACCGGTGGAATCATCACAATATTCCCCGAAGATCAATTTGGAGAATTTTTCCGCGGTTACAACAACAACACCGTCATCGCGCCATTGTAACCGGCTATTTGATGTCTGAAATTGAAGCTCGTGATCTCCGCGACATTCGATTTCAACAATACGACGCCCCACTTCCCACATATCGCATCAATCAATGGATTTGGTGAGAGAACACTTCAATGAGCAGATAATCTCACTCATTTTGGGCCGGTGGGTTGGCCACTAAGATTGTGTGATATCACACCGTTAGACTTTTTTCTGTTGGGATATGTCAAATCTAAAGTCTATGCGGACAATCCCGCTTCGAGATTCAGGCCTTGGAGCAAAACATAGGAGCGTGTCATTCGCCAGGTACCCCGATCGAAATGCTCGAACGAGTCATCGAAAATTGGACTCAACGGATGGACCATCTGAGACGTAGGTGCGACCAATATTTGAAAGAGACAATCTTCAATAAATAAATGCCAAAGAATGTTCCCTCGAATGATAGTAAACATTTCCCATTAAATTTGAATTTTGTTTTTTTTTTCTTAAAAAAATAGGGATCCTCGAATGGATCACAGCCAAGAAAAATGGTAGTAGTGACAGCTGTTTCGGAGATCAACACATCCCCTCATCAGACTTCTGACTGGCAGGTAACGAACCAACGGATCTTGGCTTCAAAGGATTTTAATTTTTTATTTATATAAATAAAATTAATTATTCACATTTTTAATTCACATTAATCAAATGACACCCTGTTGTCGTCTTTATCCATTGACACTTTCCACTTCATTAAGCACCGTTAGTGTCTCATGACACTATTTTTTATCACATTCGCTCGCCAGTCGCATCGAACAGCAGCGAACGAACGTGATTATCGGCCTATCGACCGCAAATTGTCACACTCAGATGGCCGGGTGAAATTAATGGTGTTGCCCAATCAATTGTGTTTTATTTTTAGCGCAGTTTATTTTTATATACATTTACATTTATGTTTTTTAAATGCTCGTTAATTTCTTTTTTGTTGTGCTACAATTTAAATCGATTTATTTACGTGACAATAATAAATATGCTAAAGTACAGTTACCCTTTTGCTGTTGTTGTTGAATACAAATTATAACTGTAATTGAGTTTATTAGGCATAATTTGTGAAGTTCAGATAAAGCAACTGGTATTGGCAGAAAAATACAAAATATAATTGAAAATAAAATTGAGATTGCAAAGAGAGATTTAATACGAAAATTTCAAATTAAATACTTTGAGGAGATTATATTTTTTAAAGATTTAATTTTTTAAATTTCTCATTTAGTTGCCTTTTCTGATTAGTTTTTAAAAAATCAAACACTCTTAAGAAAAAGTTGATTTAAACACCAAAGAAAGTTACAAAAAAATTGGATTCAAACGTAGCATTATTTTTTTTAGTTACTGTAAGCACAGCATAATACGTGCTGCAGAGCTAAATAGACCAGGTACAAACTTCTACAAGAGTATACAATAGTTGGCGTATGCCGATGATATCGATATAATTGGTCACAACACCCGCGACGTAAGTTCTGCGTTCTCCAGATTAGACAAAGAACCGAAGCGAATGGGTCTGTTAGTGAACGAGGGCAAGACGAAATATCTCCTGTCATCAAATAAACCGTCATCGCATTCGCGACTTACCTCCCACGTCACTGTTGACAGTCACAGGTTCGAAGTCGTAGATAATTTCCTGTATCTGGGAACCAGCATTAACAACACCAACAATGTCAGCCTTGAAATCCAACGCAGAATCACCCTTGCCAACTGGAGCTACTTTGGACTGAGTAGACAATTGAAAAGTAAAGTCCTCTCTCGACGAACCAAAACCAAACCAATTGCGCGTTGGCAACGGCGAATACCACAGACGATGGAACGATGAGCTGTACGAGCTATATGACGACATTGAATCAAGAGACAGCGGCTACGCTGACTAGGTCATGTCGTCCGAATGGATGAAAGCGCTCCAGCTTTGAAAGTATTCGATGGAGTACCCGCTGGCGGAAGCAGAGGAATAGGAAGAGAGAGGAAGACCTCCACTCCGTTCGAAAGATCAGGTGGAGAGCGATCTGGTATCACTTGGTATTTCTAACTGGCGCCAAACAGCAGAAAGAAGAAACGAGAATTTACTTAGCCTACATAATTTTAATTATTTAATTTAAATTTCTACCGCCGGTGTTTCCAAACACAACATATTTAAATGAATTTTAAAAGCTGAATTGAAGCTAACAAAATACCTCCACATGCAATTCGCCACAACCAGCCAGACATTTAAGTACAGTACGCCTCAACCAGCAGCTCGTTCGCTCGCTCCACGCTCTCGTGAAGCATCATTTAGTTTCTTGGTATTTTAATGAAACCACAAAACAGTGTAATTCTTGCTGCAAAAAACCATTTTCCCACCAACATGCTGTTTCCGGCGGCTGAGTAAGGCATGTGTAACGAAGCGCAGTCGTATATGCAAACGTAAGAGCTCACGGAGCACATCGGCGGTTTCAATGTTTAAGGTTTTTATTACAATTTCTAATTTCATTGCGGTGTCATTTTATTTGTTACCAATTTTGTTGTGCTACACAGTGATGTTCTTGCTGGTTTTATTAGAAGACACACGGAAAGGTTAGAAAGAGTTCTGGTAAGGACAGTGTGTGTTAACGAAAATTTCTGAGCAGCTGAAAGATGATACTTTGAAAGCTCATAAAAATTAAATAATACTGAAAGTTTTCTTTAAACTCCATACGAAATATAGTAAAGATAATATTCCGAGTCCCTACGTACCTCACGTTCTGCCAGTGAAATTAGAAAAAATTCCAACAATTTTCCCCTAATTCTCGGACAAAGATTTTAAAGAAACGGTTCCATAATTCAGAAGTGGAATGTTATGAAACTACCTCAACCGGAACATTGTCTATCTTCTAGGAACGTTGAGTTGTTAAGAAATCCAACTCTTTAGGGGAAAAGAGAAATCTCATAGAAATGACACTACTCGACCGCTTATTCCGTGACTACGGTTAGGTTAATTTATGAACAGTTTTCAAAGTAAATTCCCATCTCCCTTACTGAAGTCGGGGTCCAGGTCCAGAGCAGCGCAGTCAGCATTCTGTAAAAATTAGCTACTTTGAAGTGATAAATACTATCTATTTTTTATGTAACCTGCTGACTTCAGGCTTTCATGGGAAGTGCTCGAAGAAGATGGAACAAAGAGTGATGTCGACGATTTTCTTCACGTAAAAGTCTTCTAAATGAGCTCTTGCAAAACTGGGTAGCAGAAGTAGAAATTCAGGTGAATGATTGAGTTTTCAAAGGAACCTAATGAGATAACCAGAGAGTGAAAAAGAAAGGAAAGAGCTTGCGAGGTTTAAGCATTGAGAGTTCCAGAAATGTGCAGAAATATTACGGACGCTAATGGGTCCAATACAAAACTCTGTGTAACCACAGGCCGTGGAGGACTGAGGCATCTTAAGAAGTTATAGCCAAGCGTACACAATACAGCTTCAAAGGGAATCTCACGTGCCTGGTCTTACACGGAAATAGCTTAGAGCAGAAAAGTTTCAGGAACCAACACATAGATTTTTCTTTAATTAAGGCGATTGATTCCAGATTTTATCGCATGGCATCTTAGTTGACTTCGCAAATTTGCCAAAAATTGGAACAGAAGTATAAGCTCAGGTAAATGATTGAGTTTTTAAAGGACCTTAACGAGATGACCAGAGTGTGAAAAAGAAACGAAAAAGTTCGTGAGATTTAAGTATTGAGAGTTCCAGAAATGCGCGGAAATATTGCGAAAGTTAATGGGTCCAATACGAAACTCCCTGGAACCATGGGCCTAGGACTGTGGAATCTTATGAAAGAAGTTAAAGCCAAATATCATCTCGGGAATGTAATGAAGCCGCCAGATTGACTAATATCGTGTTACTGGTCTTACACGAAAATATGTTAGAGCAGAAAAATGGCAAGAACTTATAGAACCAGAGAGATTTTTTCTTTACTTACGGTAATTGCTTCCAGAATTTACGGCATGACATCTTAGTTTCCTTTTGGGAAAGACAAGCATGGGCCAATAAAAAAGAAGAACAGATTTAAGCTCTTTAGTATTTTAATATAAAAGAATGCTCAGCATTTTGAATATGAGACTTGAAAAAAAAACGCCTAATTGTAGGCAATATTTTTTCAGAAATAAATTCCATTTGCACATTGAAGTAAAACGTTGCCTACATTTAGGCGCACAGGAAATGTTAGATGGATTACCAATATATTTTGCTCATAATTTCCCAAATTCCAGCCCACAGTCGCAAGTGTATTAGAAATTTGTTTACTTTGCAGGAATTTCACTAATATTGCAATTTACCGCAAGTGTTACCCGGCTGCAGGCATGGCAGGGTAAAAATACGGAGACGAGGAGGAACAACAGTTGCTGAGACAAAAAAATACCGAGGCTCTAAGTTAACAGTAACATATCTCTTTTTTTTCTTTTTGAGTGGGCTTGCACATATGTAAGGCACATTTAAAGGTATATAACCTCACAAATATGTATACAAATATTTTCCTTGTGCATATCCATATGTATATATAATATACTCAATATATTGTCTTTACAAGCAAACCAATGTAGAGTCCATTCTAGGAAGCAGTCTAAATGCTGCTTCAAGGCATAAAATTTATACGCACTGCCTGGTCGCGCATAAATTCGCAATATTTTCTCTGTTTGCGCTGAGGCAGCAATTGCGTTTAATGTTGTTGTTTTGCGTTCAAGAGCCGCATTTTCATTTGAATTTTAAACGCATTTCACTCATATGTTATGCTCTCTACGTTAGATCCTTATTGTTGCTTTTATTCCACACTTCTCTGCTCTCATTTATGGTGGTATCATTGGTGTCTGATTGATAAAATTGCTTATGCCAACCGGTGGTGCATAGTAAAATAACAAAAACAAAAGCAATTTCAATAAGAATAATAATAGTCTTGGCGAAAAAATCAACAGCGAAAATGTCAGCTAATAAAAAGCGTGAGCTTCAAGCTCTACCAAAGCCTTTAGTAATTGTATTTTGGAGTGATTCTTAGAACGTAAGAATAGCTCCTGCAGAAGAATGGAAAACAGCTGCAGTAGTTCCTCAAAAAGAGTAGTACCGAAAAGACCGAGATATATAAGAAGTATTGCGTTTCTAGATTTGCAAACCTAACACAACAAGAGAGCACCAAAAAAGCAAAGTTTGCAGCGATGGAATTTGAACCCACGCTCCCGAAGAGAGTGGTGCCTTAAACCATCGTCTTAGAGCGCACGACCACGCTAACTTTATATGCCTACATAATAGAGGTTTGGAAATTAAAAAAGGCCTTGAAATTGTATCTAATCTATTTTCGTTACACAGAAAAACCGTTACAAATAAGCTTTATGATCTGACTTGATATTATTAATTCTACTTACTATAGCTTTCCCAGCAACCTTTCAATGAGCTAAAATTGTTCAAAATGTAAACCATACTTATATATAATATCGAAAACATTGCCTACACTTAGGCGAAACTAGTATTTTATTAGCGAAGTCGCACACCGAATACAAACGATCTTTTTAATTCAATAATTCTTCATTAAAACAGCAAAATAAATAATTATTATTATACAAATAATTAATTTGATAAGAATTAATGTAAATTAAATTAAATTAAAAAAAAATTAAATTGAAAAACCAAAATAAAAAAAATAAAAATAAAACAAAAAAAATTAAAATAAAATAAAATAAAACAAAACAAAATAAAATAAAATTAAATAGAACTAAATTAATTTAAATAAAAATAAAAAAAAATTAAATAAAATAAAATAAAATAAAACGAAATGAAATTAAATGAAATGAAACAAAATCAAATGAAATAAAATAAAATAAAATATAATAAAATGAAGTCAAATGAAGCGAAATAAATAAATGAAATAGATAAGTTACAGAAGTAATATTTACTATTTATTGACTTATCAGTTGGTTGTTAAACAGATAACGTTGTCTACATTTAGGGTTACTTCAAATCTTCCTAAATGTAGGCTACGATTAATTTGTGCAGCAAGCAGCTGTAAAAAAGTAGGGGAAGCTTTTTTTAATCAAAATATTCAAAATGTGAAAAACGAATGGAACAATTAAAAAAAAATGCCAAGCACTGCACTTCATATAATAATAAAATTACCCACTTGATTTATGACGAGCTGCAACCGATGTTTTCTATTTTATGGCCTATTTACTCAGCATAACTGTATTTACAAACAAAAAAGTAAATAATTAAATAGAGAAGTTTAGAGATATTCGCATTTGGCTGCATAAAATTGAGTTGTTTATGTTCAATAAAACACATCTACTGCCAGCAATGAAAGGCATAATTTGTATGCGGTTGTAAAAAAGGATTAACTTATTCTTCACTACAGTGGAAAGCATAAAATTCGGAATTACCAAAAAACAAAAAAAAAAAAACAAAAAAAAAAGCCGAAAAAACAAGAAGTTAAAGTCAAAAGTCACAGGCAGTCGGAGGGCTGAGCTCAACGCGGTCCAAACATAACCGGGGAAACACATGTTTATGGCCACACAAATGAACGAAATAGCCTCGGCATAGAAAATAAGAGAACAGCGAACAGATGTTAAAACAATCAGTGGTACAATGCTAGTAATAAAATAATAACAACAACAACAACAAGGTGATTTGTAATAAAATGTAAAACAAAAAAAGCAATAAGTGAAGTGTTGGCAGTAAATATGGAGAGTGAAATGGCGTAAAGAAAGGATTGCAGAACAGCAAAGCGAGGGCGAGAAAATGTTGTTAGGCACAGAAGGTGTAAAAGTACGTAGCGCTGTAACGGTAAAAACATGAAAGCCATTAAAATTTTATTAGTTAGCTTGTACAACCCCCCACCAACAATATCACCACCAGCACCACCACCACCACCAGCAAGGCTTGCGTTCAATTACAAGGAGCAAAAGCATACTTTTAGGCGTGCTGACGTTAGCCAGTTTTTAATGTACGGTTATAAGCGGATAAGTAAATATGTCTGTGTATACGAGTATTAATAATTTTGTTGTGGTTTTTCTTTTCAGAAAATTGTTGAGCTCATAGAAAATAGTAGCATATTTAGGCGCTTTTCCTGCAGATTTTGCGAAAGAGATAAATTTATTTTTAGAAGAAAATCATAATTTTTATTTGTTATGCAGGCAGGTAAACAATCTGACTGCTAGAGATTTCTTGTGAATTATTTGCCTTGTGGCAAGTGTTGATGCGGCATGCAAATGAATTACCACGCACGTGAGCAGCGAACAAATAATTTTCATTTTTAAATGCGCACAAATTTGCATTTTAACGCAGCGAATACCGCACTCACCCTGCGAATACCGCACCCACATTCGCTGCACAAGGAAGCAAGCTCAGTTTGCCCCATCTCTCATCATCTCTCTCTCTCTCTCCCTCTACCACTCACTCTCCCCGCTGTGACTTGTGGTCATAATAAATTCAGGGATCACATAAATCTCCGCTAAAGATGCGCTGAAATGCAATAAAATTTGCCAAGGAAATATGTTTTTACTCACTTGCATTACTTAGATACGATATATGGATATGAGTGTACTCGTATGCTCATGGCGTCGCCTTACGTGCTTAGGCAAATTGGTGTGGAGTTTCCTGCAGATGCCGCTGTTGTGCTGCGGGCGTGATTTGAATAGAAATGGGAGTGAGTAAAAGACTTTGCAGGGAGTTTAAATTTTAAAGAAACTTTTTTCTACGGAAAAATGTTGTCAAAAACCCAGGGTAAGGCGGAGTCTTTCCTTAGCCATTATAATTGGGTCTTTCATGGAAATCTGTTTTTTTTACCCCTTAAAGGTATAAAATGTGCTGGAGTTTGGTGATTTTCGTCCACCAAAATGTTCTAAAGACCACTCGCGCGCTCTTCAACACACCTCAGCAGTGTCTGAATATCCTTTACGGACATTGAAAGTCGGATGCTCGTGTTAAACAAACTTCTCACTCCAACATCCCAAGCCAGTGCTCTTTATAAGGCTCTAAAGCTAACTCAATACAATGTAATCGCATAAGTCAGTTTCTTAAGCATCTGTGTAGCATCCAAACCACACTAAGTTGCACTCGGAAAATCACCTAAAGCTGTCCTAAACTACAAAAATTATGTTAATTTTTACATTACTTTTCATTTTCACAAAATATGTTTGCAAAAAAAACATCTTGGCAGCGGTGGGATTCGAACCCACGCCTCCGAGGAGACTGGTGCCTTAAACCAGCGCCTTAGACCGCTCGGCCACGCTACCGTTATAATCGGTCGCTGCCATACGTACAAGCGACCAGACAGCAGCATGCAGTAGCACTGACAACAATAAAAACAAACGATCGACAGTCAGACAAACGCACTCAAGTCTATTTAATTGAAATATTTTCAATTCTATTCTATTCTACTTTTGTATGGGCACACCTTACTACAAATATTTACTTAGTAGAAGTAAATATATATGTTAAGCGCTAGATCAAGTATTTGTTGTTAGCTAATGTGATAAGCGCGTGGTCAGGCAGCAACAAACGTAGAGAATTTGTCATTTCATAATCGTTAAATATATACATATATGTATGTAGATGTATGTATGTATGTAAATTCTATTAAAAAGCTTTGCTTATTTATTTGCTTTAATCATTGTTGTTGTGTTTGTTATTATATTTAGGAATTTCATTTGGTAAGTAAATACATATGTTTATACATAACTACAAGCAATACGACGGCTCACCATGCGAGCATTTTTAATACCTTTTTTATGCTTTGTTTTTTTTTTTCATTTTATTTCATTTTTAATTTATATTTATTTGTTTTATTTATACTTTATTTTATTGTATTTTATTTTACTTTCATTTAATTTAATATATTCAATTCAATTTAATTTAATTTAATTTAATTTAATTCAATTTAATTTTATTTTATTTTATTTTATTTTATTTTATTTTTTATTTTATTTTATTTATTTATTTTTATTTATTTATTTTTTTATGTTATATTTTTTATTTTAATTTTTTATTTTTTTTTTTAATTTAATTTTATTTAAATTTTATTTATTTACTTAGTTTTTTATTTTATTTTATTTTATTTTATTTTATTTAATTTAATTTAATTTAATTTAATTTAATTTAATTTTTCATTTTAATTTTAATTTTTTTTTTTTTAATTTTAGTTTAAATTCAGTTTTTTTTTATCATATCATGTGATCTTTGTGGCATCAGGCCAATGTAAAAATAACAAAAAAACGTGCATGTAATAAAATTTGCTAAAAAAAAGTTATGAAAAATGCATCACATCTTCTTTCTGCGCATCATTTGATCTAGTTTTATGACAAGTCACAACGTTTTATATCACATGATTTGCTACTATGTGATCTCAATTCAGTTTATTATTGCTTCAGAAGGCTGCTTTAAGTGATATCACATCACACAAATGAAATAGCTGTAGATTAACCTAACGCATGACCTAAATTTATATCACATGATTTCAAATCGGACTATCACTGTGTCACATGACATTATTAAAATGACATCACATCACATCACATTAAAAAAGGAAATCATTCAGAGAATTAAGAAAGAAAGATCATATGATTGTAGGCATATCATATACTTATAAAAAAAATGGTTCATATGATTTTATATCACATGATGATGATATATAAAAAATTGTATGATATGATTTTTTATCACATGCTCTCACATCACATTACCTGAACACAGTGAAAAGTGTATCACAATATTTAAATACTTATATAACAGTTGATTTTTTTCATCTCAGTATTTAGTATATCCCTCAGCACGTCGATTGCTCTCACTGAATTTGCTTAGTTGACTCAAAAATGTGCCTTTGTGGCCTCTTTCTGGCACATTGTATGGTTTCTTAGGCATTTTCGAGCAACTATACGATACTTTTGAAGACTAAACTTTCGAGATCACTCCTTTTCTCACCGCTTGAGCTCAAATTTTATTTTGAAACCTCAAATTTATTGAATGAAATGAAGTTTCAGTTGAAAATCCATGAAGTTTTTGGTTCAATGAGGCGAAGTCTTTCTCAAAAAACCTTTCTCCGTTCGAGTTTTGGAGTTTTTGGCAAGGAAATACTTTTTCCTTAAGCCTAAATTCAATATTTTCCTTAACTAAAACGTTTACTTTAACTCATAGTGATATCACGACCAACAAACTAACCCAACGTATGAGCACACATGCACACCAGCCAACATCATAGAGGAATTCTTAAGTACACACAGCAGGCAACTATTTATTTCACGTAGAGCTGTTTGTCTTACGAGCATTTCGTTGCATAACTCACAAGCACATCAAGCGCAATTGGAATACAAAAACAATAAAAAGTGAACATGAACAATTTTGGGCCATAACGAACCGTATACACTTACTGGCGGAGACATAGAGAGAGTAAGAGTGAGAGTGAGAGAGAGTGGGAGATGAAATAAGATAAAGGAGCCAACGCCAAACGATCATTGATATAATATTAAGGAAGTAAGGACATGTCAGGATGCCATGCCATTTGCCATAGCGAGCAGTTACAACGACAAGGCAAATAGGTAACGAAGCGAAGAAGTAGCGGCGAAGGAAAAGTGGCAACAGTGTGTGTGTACATGCAGTAGTCGCACATACGAATGAGACTATCAAATGTAGCGACCATAGCGAAATGGTTGTCATGAATACGACGATGAGCAGCACTTTGGAGCACTACGATAGACACACACACACACACACACATACACTAACATATACTGCGCTGCCTGAGCGAGTGTATGGCAAGACATTGCGCCATTTCAGTTTGGCATTTCCCTTGCCGTGGCGATTTCATTCATAATTCATACCTTTTTGCCGTAGAAAACACATGAAATGCCTTGTGAGCGCGAGGAGTGGTGTGGTGTGGTAAAATGAGGTGAGTCGCAGCGAATGGTGAACATCACGTGATGTGTGTGCAACAGCTGCCATTCTGCTGGCAATAGAAGGAGCAACTTACGCATACAAAGTGCTTTCTTCAGCGCGCAATATTATTTGCAAGTGTTGGCCAGACGGCATTTGGTGGGCGGACACACTCACACACACACACAATTGTACGTTGTACTTTAGCAAATGCATAAAATAAAATTAGTGCTGCGTCGCGTAATGCTGCGTCGCGTTAAATATGCTACAACATTTGCTAGTAAGCGCAGCAGCAGCACACACATGAACTGGCAAGCCCCAGGTCCTTGCCAGCGCCACACAGATGATATCAATAAATTTAAAAATTCTCAAATGTACAAAGACACAAACACACATACGCACCGACGTGCAGTCGTTCACTTACTTACTTACTGACATGTAAGCATCGAAATGTGGAATGCTTAAGTGCAACATTTTCAAGGAGCGATGGGTTCGAGTGCCATTTCGGTGTGGGAAAAGAGGATTTCAAATGTTGATTTTATGAATAACAGTAGTTGTAACAGTAGACAAATATTTTTATAGCCGCACACGGAAGTTTCAATATCTATGAGTACTCAATGTTCTTCAAAACCTACACATCCAGCACCCTTAGCGGAGGAGAGAGGCTGTGGAAAGTATTCTCGAGTAGACTACATTAGAACGCTACTAGTATCTACATAGAAATGCCCAGACCTTCTTCTGCTGCTGTAGGTATACCACCGAGTCCGAAAAGGAGAGGGACAGCACCAACACGGAAGTGTCTTATACCAAAGAGCTGGATTGGTACTTTCAAGCTATAAAAGAGCGGAGTACTAATTGACTATGCCAGTTCCTACGTGCTATTGAGGTACACCATAAAAGCTAAATACCGAACGGAGAGAAAAGACGATGTATATGGTAAAGAAAAGCCAGGCCTTTCTTCTAAAACACTTTTTCCATCTACATCTCCAAGCGAGCTATCGAGCTAGGTGAGAGGGCGACCAAAGGGAGTGAGTAGTTTTGTCAAAAGCTGATATTGAGTGAGGGATTGGAACTATGTAAAGAGTACAGAGCCAAACATAGTTTCGGATTGGCTACATTGGAAGCGAGGGGCCCGATTTTTTTTCCAAACGTGAAAGGGAAG
The DNA here is from genome assembly GCA_030068015.2 of Neoceratitis asiatica. Classification (NCBI taxonomy): domain Eukaryota; kingdom Metazoa; phylum Arthropoda; class Insecta; order Diptera; family Tephritidae; genus Neoceratitis; species Neoceratitis asiatica. Next base: position 74,518,967 of record CM061527.1, read on the forward strand.
CTCAGAGCAGTGAATTAAACACTTTTTCCTTCTACCTCCCGATGCGAGCTTTCGAGAGAGGAGAGAGGGCGACCATAGGAAGTGAGTAGTTCTGTCAAAGATGAGACTGTGTGTGGGATTGGAACTATGTTAAGAGTACAGAGCCAAATATAGTTTCAGATCGGCTACGTTGGAAGGGAGGGGCTCGATATTTATATCCAAACATGAAGGAGATGCTCCCAACAATGAATTAAACACTTTTTCCGTCTACCTCTCCAAGCAAGCCATCGAGCGAGGTGAGAGGGCGACCATAGAAAGTGTGAAGTTCTGTCCAAAGCTGAGGTTGAATGCGGGATTGGAACTATGTAAACAGCATAGAGCCAAATATAGTTTCAGATCGGCCACTTTGGAAGTGAGGAGCTCGATTTTTACTTCCAAACGTGACAGAGAAGCTAAGAATAAGGAATGAAAACAACTAGTCTGACGTCTAAGATGACAAAATTTTTGCTTAAGGTTCATATCAGAGCTATGGAGAAACTCAAGCTCTCGAAGAACAAATATGTACAACTACATGGAATTGGGTGGACAGATAAGCACTCTACATTATGGTATCGCCACTAAAGAGATTTCTTAAGAAGGATAGTAGAAGAGTCTATCAGAATAAAGCGCTTGTCTCAATTGGTCCTCGACATTTGGCGAACCAAGGCCTGAGTTCGCAGGGATATAGATTGGATATAGGATTGTAGCGCAACCTTATAAGTTCCAGGACTCCACCTGTTTTCTGTGAACGATAAGCCAATGGTTGAAGGGAATGTGTGAACTGATGGAGGATGACCTGTCCATTATTGTGGAAGATAAATTTTATAATCTAAAAACTCCATAGCTTTCGGGTACAGAAAATCGTATGACATCCTTTCTCGTGTACCACGAGGGGTCAGGAGTTCAAGCACTACCCATTACATACAGCTGTAGTGTTCGAACTGCTTCGTAAGAGCAGAGTCCTCGATGGGAGACATTGCAAAATTCCAAAGGAGATTGTTTGGGTCCAAGAACGAACTGATCGCAACAGCATCCTTTAAGTGTATGAGGAGCATGGAGCGCTTTAGGGATACATATATTGTTGTAGGTTTGCATTCTCTGGCTAAACGTCCCATCAACCGAAACCAGCTCCATTCGACACTACCTCACACTCGTCATGTCTGACTGACAAGTTCGTAGTCCTACTCCGAAAGCGGCGTTATCGTTACTAGTCCTGAATAAAGACAGCTGCTAAAAGCTCGCTCACCACGTCCAGATAATCTTATTGTCCAAAGAAGGCAGTACTAAAATAATTGGGAGCCCATCTCTCGGAAAGAGACATAACTAAAGCCGAGTGTAGGTAAGCAGCAAAATCCACTTAAGCACTGCCGTCCATCTCTGCCCTGTATGCCGAGTAACTAATATTTAGTTCCCAACGAACTTGGCTCTTCCTTACTTTCTCTAAATAAATTATGAAATAATTCGAAAATTTCCATACAAAATACCGACACTTCAAAACTTTTGTCGTGACACTTCTGGCATTTCATTAAAACTCAACTCGACCGTAAACCGGTTGGCGGTAGACAGCAGTTACCGTTACTGTTATTTAACGACACTAAAACAACTAACAACACAAGCGACTCTCAAAACGCCACTATAAAACAAGAGAAACAACAACAACAACAACAAAAGCACTAACTATTGTGATTTCAAGTTTTTGGCACCTTTTAATTGTGCCCGAGCAATTAAAACTGCTACCAAAGCTGATTCGGTCGGTGAGCAAAGGCGCAGAGCTTTCATTGCGGCTGGCAGCTCCGTACTTATTTCCTTGTTTTTCCTTTTGCCTTTTTTGTCTTCCCCATAATAATTGTTGTACACACACTTGTCGCCGGTAAAGTTGAGTTTGTCGTTTGTCCAACTCTCTAACGACGCAACCAACAACCGACCGCGCAAGCGATGGAACGAGTAAGCGAGCGAAAGAAGGAAGCAGTTAAACGGCACGCTGGTGGAACACATTGCACAACCACAGAAGGCAGCTGAGCCGGTTGCAAAGAGTCAAAGGATGAGCATTTAATGCCGAAAAATGGAAACAATAGCGACAAAAACAAAATCATAACAATAAAAATTTTTGGGGGGAGAAGGCGACACGGCGTGTACTCTATGAGCTAAGCAACACTAACGGTAAAAAGTGAATTGTTCCAAAGCTGATTGTAAGTACGCGTGAGAGTGGTGGGTGCTTAAGTGAAAATTTTCTGCTGCGCCGAGCTCGAGTGGCGGCGCCAGCTCGGCAAGTCAGCACATCTTCCGGCGACGGAAGGAAGGTGGTAACACTCAAGTGCGCTTGAGAAGCAGGTTGAAGGTGGAAGCTGAAAGGGGTGAACAAGTTGTTGCTTACCGGTACGTTTATGAGTACCGTTATGCCACATGCAGGCATAGCACAAATCGCAACAATTATTGCATAACTTTCAAGTGCGACAAAGGCAAAAATCCCACTCACAGCTCACAGGCGATGACGACGACGGCGACAACGTTGGTGCTGAGGCCTAAAAAGGTTTGCCACTTATGGCTGTGCAACAATAACGGTACCTGCGACGGAAAGCACAAGTAGTCAAACACACACACATACTTTTTTTCTGTTTCGTTGGAGTGGGGGCATGAGAGACGTGTTGGTTAAGTCAAAAAATTCCACATTTTCTACACTTACTCACGTCTCTCTTGACTCTTTCCCACCTACCGAAAACTAATTCTCAACACCAGCACTTTTTAGTGTCGCCACTTAAGCATGAGCGTCCTTTGTCTATTTACAACAACAGCAGCAACAATAACAGCAATAACAAGAACAGCAAATTGTTTTAATTGAGATACCAGCAGCAGGCGCTCTCCCTCTCTCTCTCACTTGTCGTGGCACGTGAAAAATAATTAAGTGGAATTTTCATATGAATTTTCGTATTAAAATTGTAATGAGCAACTTTGTAATTGTTTTTTTTTTGTTGTTGTTACTGTTTTGGCTAGCAAATAGTTGGAGAACTCATTACAAAGGGCCGCACATACATGCGAGTGGAGGAGTGCATAGTTACTGTATTGAGTATGCCTTTACGTAGCCCTTGAGTGGTGCTTGAGTGAAATTGTTAACTGATTGAGTTAATGAGTAAGTTAACGGTAAAGTGGGCATTAATTGTTATATTTCGGAGTGGCTGAAAGTGCTCTTTGCATGGAATATGAGTGTCCTTGATGATTAGTTAATGATCTTTAGGCGTGAGTTTTGGAGAGAAAATTTTTAGCGAGTGAAAAATGCGAGAGAAACAAAGGCATTTCACTGCTGTTTAGCATAGAAGCCCGCTAGACCAGCACTCGATCCAAAGTCAAATATTTCCTTCCACTTCTTCTTCGTCTTCTTAATTTGCGAAGGCACCGCTTACGGTTACGTAGTATAGTCCTTTCTTCTTTTCTCCGTGAAGCCTTCTTATCCTTCTTCACCTGATCTTTCCAAAGGTGTTAAGGCCTTTCTCATCCTCTGCTTCCACTGGGCATTATAACATAATTAGCATAGCCGCTGTCTCCCAACTCGCTGAATTAGGCCAATTTCGTCGTACATTTCATAAAGCTCCTGTTATGATTGTTAACAATGACGCGAGGACGAGCCCGGTAAGTCATCGGTTCTTTGCCGCTCAAGCTTTTCATTGTTCCGCAAGTCGTCCTCTTAATTTTTCTGTCTGCAAATGCGTCTTGCTACGTTTTTCAGCACCTAGTATCTCTCCCACCTCGTACGCGTTGTGGTTTCTTTCTGTCCACTGCATCGTTTTTCATATTCCTTCTGCCAGCATTTTTGAAAATCAATTGTTTCTCTAGCGACAGTACGTAGTATTTGTTGATGGGCGGTCTTTACTACAGAGAGCCGATTATAGAACCATGTGTACATTCACATCAAAACGTGGTCGATTTGGTTACCAGTTCTTCGATCCGGAGACAGTCAAGCATTTCAATGAATTCTCTTATGTGAAAATCTAGTATCACAGGCAATCATATTTCGGGCTCTGCCGAATTTGATCAGATTCAAACCGTTTGGGCATTTTTCGTTGTGGAGTTTGAATTTTCTTCGATTTTCCCGATTACTGCGGGATGAATGATAAGATACGACAACGAAGTCTCTCTCCCACTACAAATTCAACAACAAATTTTCCCTCCTTTATATGACCATCGTCAAAAGAACTCAATTTCTTGAGTACCTGTCCAGCTAACGCTCTTCTTGGAGGAATGTGAATTCCAAATTAAGGGTTCGAATATTTCATGCCCTCGTTTGTGGAGGTCGCCATCAGAAGAAAGGGTCCCTCAACCGAGACTTTATTTGATTTTTCATTGGGCTAAATTTTTACGTGACGAGTCTCAAACCCAGCGTCTCAAACGGATGTTTTTTTTTTTGTTGGTCCACCCAGAGGATACTTGCTCTAAGTCCGAAAGTCGTGAGCTATTTAAACAATATATAAGAGACTCATTACTAGCTATGCTCCGGGTGAATGTCTGTCAAAAATTCTGCCTCTAGGATAGACTTCTCCATACTACAAAAAAGGATTTTAAAACCATACTTTCAATTTTCTATTAAATTTTAATAGGAAGAAAAGTGTAGCTGAAGCCCATCGAATGCCTATGGAAATGTATGGCGAAGCTGCGCCGACCGGTAAGTCATGCAGAGATTGGTTTCGACCTTTAAAAAAAGGTGATTTTAGCGTCGAAGAAAACAAAGAGCATTCTGGCCAATCCAAAAAGTTTCAAGATGAGGAATTGAAGGCGGTGCTGAATCAAGTTCTATCTCAAATGAAAACTTAATCTGTTATCGACTACAACTAATGTGTTTGTGCTGTGTATTGCGCGAAAAACGGCCAAAAAGGACCGAAAGGCATGACAAGAATATGAGAAAGCGCGTCTCCACGTGGTTGTAACCAAAACTACCTGGAAACGCTAAAATGCTCTAAATGCTGTATTCTTCAGACTTTGTTGCTTCCGAATGCTAGTTTTTTTTGGTCGCATCCACAACAATTTTGGGGGTCAACGGTTCAGGCGGTCTTTTGTAGGTGTCGAAGAATGGCTCAATGATTGAATCGAGGACGTAAATGACTCAATTTTTAGAGATGGTATTTGAAAATTACGAGAATATGGGTAAAAGTAGTTGCTCCGGCGGACAATACTTTGAATGTTATATTTTTATTTATTTATTTTTTCAATAAAAACACTGTTTTGAACACAAAAAACGCACCGAATTATTTTGTATACCTAATGGTATAAAAAATATCTGCTCCTTCTTACCACTAGATCCCACCTTCCTAGCCATGCTTGTCGTTCTGTCAAGTAGTTTTCCAAAAAAAAAGAGACTAGGTGAAAATTTTAAATAAATTTTGTATTTTCTTTAGTTTTGGAAATTTAGCTTTAACTTTTGCCACCCTATATTACTTACATAATCCTTGAACCATTTGAGAATTGCAAGAGTTGACGCGAACAGCGAATGAAATGATAGTGCCGATGCCTGAACTTTTATAAACAAATTTTTTTGATATATTTGAACAAATACTAAAATTAAATTGCGTTATTTTGTTATAAAAAATGTCTTCCTAAGTTGATTTATTTTTATTTTAAACAAAAATTAACTTTTCAACTAGTGCACTTTCAGTCGCACGGCAACTCGAAGCTCTGTTTGCTTGCAGCGCATTTTTTTCCTATTTCTCCATTGTTATCTATTAACTTATCCGTTATTCACTTTTATTGCATTTCAGTGAATTTATTTATATATTTAACTTACAAATTTTATTTCTGTAAAGCACAAAAACTAGAAAAGAAATTTAGTTTTTTTAACAAAAGAAGCGCAAAATGAAAAGTTGCGCGAGCACGTGCTTCGCCGAATTTCACATTGTGCGTTTGTACGAGTAACAACACTGTTTGTGTAAATACATAAGCAAGTAAATATGTACGTATGTATATATATTTGAAAGTTTATGCACTGCATGTCAAATGAATGACAGCGAGAAAATGGGTAAGCCAATTACCAAACAAAATGGCATTACAAGCGACGAGTGATTTGCGACAACAGCCAACGGCACTGCAATGCAATGCAATAATGCTAAACATTAGTTGGCAACGCGGCGCGACGAATGCATGCAGTGCCGCTACAAGGCCTGCCGAAGCAGTGCATAGTTGAGCGAGTTGAGTTGGTGCAGAATAAAAGAAATAAAAAGAAAAAAAATTGGTTTTTGCAAGAAGCAAAGCGAAAAACTTGTGAAATATTAAGAAATAAAATTAAATGGAGAGAAAAAACATTTTCATTCGACAACTAATATATAAAAGTTGATACAAAAGTCACTTAAAGTGTACTGCAAAGTCATTGTTGTACACAGTCAGCGCACATTATTAGCTACGCAGAGCGCAGCAAACGTTTGGCGATGACCAAGCGGAGTGTGGTAGTAATAATGTTGAGAATGATAGTGCGAGTAAGAATTCGGAAGATTTACGTTTAATGCGCGAACGCACTTAAATAGTGATGAAGAACGTGTGCCCCTCCACTGCCAAAGCGCTACTGGGTGTAGAAAGAAAGGTGAGAAGATGAAAGCAACGAAGTGTGGGCGTTTAACAAGCAGGCAAGGCAAATGTGTAACTACTAAATGAAGTAAGGAAACTATAAAATTATACGCATTGTGTAGCACTTTCGCTTGCAGCACGGCAGACGTTACTCCACGCCGGGGACGCAGGACTTTTCATATGAGCGAGTGCTTTGTGTAGAGAAAGGAAGCGCACACACGTTTCGGCAATAAAATCTGACAGCTCGAAAGTGCCTGGCATCATCGTCTGCTAGAAAAACACACTCAATACTCAGGAAAAAAATTTTGCTCACACGCACATATGGGCACCTTTGCAAATACAGGATAATCCGAGTAGAGGTACTTTTTTCAATCGCCTTTTTTTGACAGATTACGTGTGAGTAGTGCCAAGCTTTCATGTTTTTTTTTCATTCAGTAGTGTTTGGCATTTTTTCATGGAGAGACTTACGCCTGAACAACGTTTACAAATCATTCAACTTTGTTACGAAAATTCACGATCTGTAAAGTATCTGTTTCGCGTGGTTCGCTCAACTTATGGTCAACATCGCTTCGCTCTATGGGATTTTGAAAAGTTCCAAGAAGATGCGACATGTCCGAGCCAAATTTTGTTCAGCGATGAGGCCCATTTCTAGCCCAATGGGTATGTAAACAAGCAAAATTGCCGCATTTGGGACGAGGAGCAACCTGAATAGATTCAAAAGCTGCCATTTTATCCAGAAAAAAAACGGTTTGTTGTGGTTTGTGGGCCGATGGAATCAGTGGTCCATATTTCTTCAAAAATGATGCCGGTGAGGGCGTAACCGTCAATGGTGATCGTTATCGCACCATAATAGCCGACTATTGAATGCCTGAAATTGAATCTCGTGATTCCTGCGATATTTGGTTTCAACAAGACGGCACCACTTCACACACATCGCAACAATCAATGGATTTATTGAGAGAACACTTCGGTGAGCAGATAATTTCACACATTTTGGACTGGTCGATTTTCCACCAAGATCGTGCGATATCACACCGTTCGAATTTTTCCTGTAGGCATATATAAAGTGTAAAGTCTATGGGGACAATCCCGCTTAGATTCAGGCCTTGTAGTAAAACATCCGGGGTGGCATTCGCCAGTTACCCCAGTCGAAATGCTCGAACGAGTCATCGAAAATTGGATTCAACGCATGGACCATCTGAGACGTAGCCGCGGCCAACATTTTAAATAGATAATCTTCAAAAAATAAATGCCAAAGAATGTTCTTTCGAATGATAATAAAAATTCCTCATTAAATTTGAATTTTCTGTATAGGGAACCACGAAATGAAATACCCGTTAGTTTTTGGAGCAAAAAACGAATCAAAAACTAAATTTATAAAAGCAAAACCTCTCTTCAACAGTGGCATCCACCCACAAACCGCCACCAGCCATATATAAGTAGACACATTTGCAACCGCTTTGCACGCACAAAAACACACAAAATTTTACATAATGATTTTCTTTGGCGCAGGCAAAATGCAAAGTGCGCACTGCCATTCAACCACAATTTGCCATAATTTAATGCCAAACAAAGCTAAATGACAGTAATTGCAATTGTTGTAACGCCAACGCCGCCGCACATACAACACACACACACCACACACCCATCAAGTGGCAAGTGGCAAGTGGCAAGTGGCATTGCGGAAAGTCTATTTGCCACTTACCACATATATATGTATAAATGTTTCGACAGGGTTGCATATCCCATTTGCGATAAGTACACCCGCATATTTATGTAAATGCAAGCAAAACATTTACATGCATATTTAAGTTAACGGTACTTGCGCGGCTGTGGTTAAATGCGTATAGTGAAATTTCGCACACAAAATACTTTCACCACAAAAAAACAAACCCTCCACCCACAACCTTCCACACAAAGTGGCTTTTCGATAAACATTAAATGGCAACGCCGATAAATTTTTGCAGAAATTTCAAAATTTTCAATTTTCGAAAAGAAATTATATATTCATGCAAATTGTGACAGCAAATTGACAGCAATTCTACCACACTTTCGCTGTACAGCTGCTCCCACTCGGCTGTGTGAACGCACACGACACAGCGTCGTGTTGTCGATTGTGCACTGTTGCATGTTTTCTCTTGCAACGTGTTGACAGGTGTTGGTGCACCAACTTGTCAATTTATTGTCAATATGCAGATTTCAAATGCTCACACTTCACTCTGCAAAGCTTTTAGTCCCGCCATTGCTTTGAATGCCATTGAAGGTGTAGTGCAAGCATAGAAATTCAATTTCGAATTACAACATTTGATTATTCATTTGTATTTATCGGGAACTTTGTACGAGTATGTGACCTTTAGATGTGAATGCAGCTGAGTAGCATAAATTAAGAACCGTGAGGATAACGACTAAGGGCGCGTGTGGAGGGATCAAGCTGATTTCAGAAGTGGAATATGAATCAAGGTAAGTAAAAGGGAGGGGGTGGGTACTTCAAGGCGGTCTTAGCTCTTGAACGCTTCAGCGTCACCTACTTCGTTTGAAGTGCAATGAAGGTAATCTTCTTCTTCTTTGGCGTAGGCACCGCTTACGCGATAAAGCCTCGTCAACAATATCGCGCCACTCGTTTTTTCTCTATGCTGTTTGGCGTCAGTTAGAAATACCAAGTGATACCAGTTCGCTTTCCACCTGATCTTTACACCGGAGTGGATGTCTTTCTCTTCCTCTGCTTCCGCCATCGGGTATTCCGCTATCTCTTTAATGGACTATGTCAATATCCTCGTATAGCTCGTACAGCTCATCGTTCCATCGGCTGCGGTATTCGCCGTTGCCAATGCGGAAAGGACCATAAATCTTCCGCAAAACTTTTTTCTCGAAAACTCTTAACGCCGACTCATCGGCTATTGACATCATCCAGGCTTCTGCACCATATGTCAGGATGGGAATTATGAGCGACTTGTACTTGTAGAATTTGGTTTTGATTTGTCGAGAGAGTACTTTACTTTTCAATTGCCTACTCAGTCCAAAGTAGCACCCATTGGCAAGAGTGATTCTGCGTTGGGTTTCAAGGCTGACATTGTTGGTGTTGTTAATGCTGGTTCCCAGATAGACGAAGATAAACAATCATATAATACTTGTATATACTCTGAAGCGATTTTGTTCAGAGCTCCTCCTCCGACTTTTGGTGTGCGTCTTGATGATTTTCCATAAAAAGAAGATACTTTCATTTTATCTTATGCCGTCTTCGAAAGGCTGATGAATTTTTATAAGGAGCTCTTACTTCATATTAGAAATACACTCGGAGAGATTGCCATTCTATGGCGTAGTCTTTTCTAAGGATCGCCTTGTGTGTTTGAAGTGTATGCTGGGTACCCGCACTTATAGGCATCCATACTGACTCATTGTGTTTTCGATGGAGATCACTAGAGGCTCGTTTCCTAACCAAACTACAGCGTGACGTCGGCGAAATTCCCTAAATATCCGATGAGGATTGACGTTTGAGCTTCTTTTTTATTCTCACAAAATCTGCAGATATCCTTTGATGGCATAACTGACCTCTTTTGGCAACTACCCAAAGTGGAATACACCGTGCGTGACTCATAGCCTTTCGTCAAGTTTTATAATCTCAAACTAGCCATGGCAAGAGTTTCCTCTTGCAAATTCTTCCACCATTTGGAGTCGAGCTAAATGCAGGGTACGATGAAGACTGAAATTGTGTGGCAATCAGCCTCTCTCATAGGAAGATCATAAGTCCGTGGGGATAAAATCAATCCTTCCAGAATATGGACGAACTGATAACAACAGATTTAGATCTGGCTGGTATTGAGTATGTTGTTGTTGTTGTTGTAACCGCAGAAAACTCCCTAATTTGGGCTTCGGGGGATATTGAGGGAGTGATTGTCCTTGGCCGGATAAAAATCCGGGTCGTTCCGGTATATACAACCGACTGTCGCGAGAACTATTGGACTTCAGTCGCCTCTTACGACAGGCATGTCTCATCCCGGTAAATTCTTGCACCCCTAACCCGTAGTTAATTGGTATTGAGTATATTCTTGCCCGCTAATCTAGGGTATCGTTCGCTTCCGTGCCCTTTGAATAGTTTGTAGTCAGAGGCGTCAGACCGTAACGCAGTCTCCCGAAAGCTGCCTCACTTTAGGGAGCAATGTCAACTATCTGCGATATGGGCATTTACCGCATTCGATCGTTCTGTTTTCCAATCCCAATTTTCTACCCGAGGAAAGGTTTCACCTTAGTAGGTGGCCAAAGTATCAGATGAACTCACTTTGGTTAAAAATACAGCCGCTGAACGTGGTCATACAAAACCGTCTGACATTTCGGAAAACATATCGATGAAGCTAAAGGGGTTTAAATGGCCGTTCTCTCAGACCCCTTCAGCCAGATCTTAAGGAACAAACGCCAAGCCCTAAGAAGGAAAACAATCCTAAGTGGTGGATAACTTCCCCTAGCAAGAAAGGCCAAATCCCCTGTCGGGTCACTAGCTCGTACAGGGAATAAATACAAAAAAGTAGCGTCCCCGCCGGCGAACAGTTCGAAATGTCTTGGAGAGGTTAAGCACCATACCTACCACTCAACTAATAGAGAAACAGCAGTCTAGTCTCAAAAGAGCTAGAGATGTTCTCGATGCCAGAGAAAACGCGGCAGTTGGGTAAAAGAAGCAAGGACCCCAAAACTCCTACTGGAAAACAACCCCAACCGTTGGGTAACCGCAGGAAAGGCCAAATTGCCAATCGGGTCACTCGCTCCATACTGAGAATAAAAACCAAAAGGCAGCGGCTCCGCTGGCGAACAGCCCCAAATGCTCTGGAGAGGCTAAGCACCATTCCTGCCGCTCTACTGATGTAGGTACAGATGACTAGTCTGAAATTAGCTCGGGGATGTTCTATATGCCAGAGAGCTCCCAAAATCTTACTGCTTCTAAGAGAGCAAAGTTTCTGAAAAATACCGCAAATGAAACCAAGAGGCACAGACCATAACTGTTCTCGGTCAATAACCAGCAGCACAAATTATAAGATCCTCAAGCGAGATCACAAAAGAACACCCAATACAAGGGGTCATAAATGGACTAACTGAAAAACTGCTGTGATCTAATCTAACTAACAAAGTAAGCATATTCCGTGTGCTGAAGAAGGCTTTTTTCATCTTCTTCTTCCAAATTGGACTTTTACTTTTTCACTTTTTTTTGTTTATTTATATTTTTTTTTTTTTTTGGATAGGTCTTGGTTCCAAAAGGCGGCAATTTTCTCTGAAATGCAAACAATATTCGTTAACAAAAACGTGAGCGACATGAAAAGCAGGAGACTCGAAACATTTCTGAGTGTACGAGTAGTACATGAACCGAAAGTGCAACTTTGACATACGCCACAGCCAGCTTTTACTTATGAAATTTTGGCAAACGCAAACCAAAATTCCACAAAAAAAAAACAGAAGGAGAGCAGAGAAATATTTAATAATTTGCTTGCTGACAAGTAAGTTGCTACAAAGGCACTGTTGCAAACGTGCCACAAGTGCATGTGGCCACACCAGCAACACCAGCAATTATATGTATGTGCAACTGTGTTGGCTGCCACTAAATATGAGCGCGAGAGAGTGAGAAAAATGGGGAGAAAGAAATGCATAAACTCAACTTTGCCACGCTAACAAAAGGCCAGCCGAATATATAGGTTTGCTCGTGCGTGTTGCAAATCTCTAATTTCTTGCCACAGCGCAGAGCGATATGGACTTTTTTTTGTGATTTTTTTTTGGATTTTTCTCTTTGTATTTCACTTATTTTTTCTGTTTTGCAACACTGTCTAAATTTTCGGCTCCATATTTTTGAGAAATTTTTTCTTTTTATTCCATTTATTTTTTTGAATTTTTTATTTTTTATTTTTTGAATTTTTTTTATTTTGTTTCTTCTCAATTTTGTGCCACATGAGTGCCACTTTGTTACCTGAAGTTTAAATTACACATGTGCCACACATAAACTAACGACGAAGGCCGCCATTACCGTTAGCTTTGCCTGTTACGTCCTGAAAATACTTTCCTCTCTGCCGAAAATTTTGCTTTGAAAAAAGCAGAGAAAAAAGAAAAATATTTTCAAAACTACTTGTATTCACCTCACATCGATTGCACCTTTCAAACAAGCAAATTCCCAACGGTTTAACCCATCCAAAAAAAAAAGAGAAAAACAACAACAACTCGTCTCCAATTGCACCAACAATAACAGCGGCGGCCGCACCACAAACATTTGAGTCAAAACACGTTTGCAAAAGTTTACTTAACTTTGTGTCTCTAATTTACTGAGCTGCCGCCACTAACTAGCATTGCCGTATCACCACTCTCTTCACACACTTACCGCTCGCTACTTTACACGCTAAATACATACACATATTCACACTCATGCTCACGACGCTGCTCTCCTCTAACCCGCACTCAACTCAATTTGGCTCTGTACTCGTATGCTTGCCACGCTTGCTAAGCAGTGTCACTGGCGGTGTGCGTCTCTACTAAAATTTTACAATTCCCAAGCGGTAAATCACATGCCACTCTCCCGCTCTCCCGCTCTCTCTCTCTCTCTTCCTTGCTCATTTCGTTTAACTGCTTGCTATGCCTACACTTCCTTACCTCACTTTCGTTTGTGTTTTTTTTTTTACTGCATTAACAACTTGACACTCTCGGTAGGCCAGACTTCTACGAGTCACTGTCATTGGCTTGAGCTTCACTTTTTTTTTTTTTGCGAACTCTTTCATTGTCTTTTATTTCACTTTTTTATGCTCACTGATTAGTGTGTCTTTATATTGGGTTACACGAAAAAAAAGTACGAATTGTCGAAAGTTTCTGGTAAAGCTTAGGGAATACTCAGTGCTGTCCAAGTGCTTTATTTATGTACTTGACTTGATTGATTTAAAAGTTTTCGCTCATTGTTTGTGTACGATAAAAGGTACTTGGTTTAAATGTCCACTATCATTAAGTCGTTGGAGTGAAGGTTGGTAATTGTGTTTGAGTCTGAACTTTGGAAGACATTATTATTAGTGGTTTTGAAGGACAAACTACTTTGCTCTTGGACAGCTTTGTGTGGTTTGGTGGAGGGGAGGGAGAATTTTAGCAAGCCATAGAGAGGCAGATTCTCTTAGAGAAGCACTAACCTATTGCAGTTGGAGAGAATCTATTGTAGAAAGGATTAGGCGAAAGGCGATGTATGGTTGACAGGTTGAAGTAGATTAGAAACTCCCAAAGTCTGTATCAATACCTCAGTCAGATAACCAGATACTCGGAAAAACGCAATTTTGACGGCTTCGAAGGCCAAGAGGTAAGAATAACTCAGTACCAAAGACGATTCCATCTTACGTAAATGAGCGAGGGGGGCATAAAACTCTTTTTTCCTTGGATTTCAGGTACAGCTCATCTTAATGATCTTAAAAGATCTCCGTTCTCCGCTCCAAGCTAGGTTTTGGGTAAAACTAATATTGTTTAGGGTCGTCCTCTTACTGTAAACTTGGTGTCCAAGATATAAGGTGGCGAAGAACTCTTGGAGGAGACTTTGACCACACTAACTTCAGTGTAAAATTGCGATGTATGCTTAAAGCTCGATTCAGATAGGACGATGGACGCTTTAGATCAGATAAATTTGAGAAACTCTACTCTGTTTGGTTATGAGAGAGAGCGCGACTGTGAATTGGGTTGCTCTTTAAGAACCACTGCTCGGTAACAGTTACGAAGAATGATTATATATCGGCTTCCTGTTAATAAGATGATGCGATTTACATGCTCTCGTGGTAAAAGCTTTACGGTTGATACTATGCATCGAAGAATTTCCAAACCCGAAGTATTTCCAGAACCTTTCCGTCTTCCGACAGCAAAAACTCCACCAAGATCGACTGCGGTCTATGTCAACGGAGGACATGCGAAGAAAGATTTTTCAGCAAGTTTCACGGCTTACTCAGAAAAAAATTCTGAGTCCATTCGCTGTAAATAATGCATACTGGGTGCCTACGGATCAATAAAGCCAGCTCTTGAGCTGAAAAATTCTTCAAACTGGTACACCATTCGTGAATGGCCGGTTTTAGGAAATGGAATAAGAGGAATTGTTGTTGTTGTGTTGGTTTTCTAGGCCTCGCTTAGGTGATCCTGGTGTTGGTGGTGGAAGAGTGTTTATTTCCAGAGCTTTAGATCAATGGGTAAGAAGCGTTGATGAGTTGCTTTAAGAGGCCAAGCAAAAATGCGAAGACTTGTTGCATAGAAAATATTTATTGGGTATATCGGGATCGAATCTCGGGGTAGGGAGTAGGTGAGTGTGGCTAAAACTGCTCAGACCAACGAGGAACTCGGTTAAAACGGAAGCAGTGATTACCATCGGTTGGACTCAGGCAAAAGTTCCATGTGAGTTCTTTGCCAAGGATGAGTCTATCCCTAGTTTCGACCAAAGTTTACAAACCACTCTATACTTCTGAGGAGCTTTCCAAGTCTGGAAACAACTTTAAACTTCGGATTTTACTAAGAAGTTAACAATAAAGCCGTCTTCAGACGATAGCGCCGAGTACCAAACTACACCGAGTACTACAGTCGTCTAGTTTACTAAAAAGGTAACAACTTCAATTAGATAAAGTTTTCGACGATAATTCTTCAGTCGTAGTGAGGTTAATCCCAAGCCCAATCAATTTCCACAGTTAATCTTTGTTACCAAATTTTTGACAAGCCAGAAAATCTTCAAAAATTATGATTTTCATAATGAAATGTCTTAGAAGCTTTCAAGGTGTGTATGGAAAGTTAAGAAAACTTTTCAAATAGCTTTTTGTATATTTATCGAAATTTTGAAATTATTCGAGTATTGAGTATTAAGTAAAAAAGTATGAAAAACGTCTTGAGAGCTTTTGAAAGCTTGTCAGCAACTCTAAAAGTTTAAAAACAACACCATACTCGCAAGGAAACTACAAAAGAAGAACTTCGTCACATAATTCTGCATGTAAAGAACCAGCGGCGAGACTCCTATAGAAATCACCAGACAAAGCTCCGAAATTGCTTGAAGATCCTACGTTTGAAAAACTGCGCCATTATCGGTGCCAGGAGACACATGAAAAATATGTTAGACGAACAGTACCACCTCCTGTCGACTGATCACGGCGTCCAAACGTGAGCTTTTTGAACAGATCAGCGCCATCTACTGGTTTTATGAACATCAAAGGGTTAAGAAGATCAAAAGTTTTGAGGGAGACACAAGAAGAATATGTTAGTCGAACAGTACCACCTCCTTTTAGCTCAGCACCGCGTCCCAACGTGAGCTTTTTGAACAGATCAGCGCCATCCATTGGTTTTATTAACGTCAAAGGGTTAAGAAGATCAAAAGCTTTGAGTGAAAAAATAATCAAACTCGGAGCAGTCTATCCGATTTCACTATTTATGAAACAAAAAACCTTCTCTCTGCGATTTACATAAATTTTTTGAAATGTAAAATAATAAAATTTAATTTCTCAACTTATGAAAATTCCAACACCAATTACTTAAAGCCACCTGCCATAACGAATCAAAGTTCTTGCACACACCGCACATACACTTCTCAATCCCTCACTCACTCTCCCTTTCTCTTGTTAGCTCTAGCTGTTGATGCTTACACATAACCTCTCAACGGAGTGGTGTTGAACTGTGTAAAAATGCTCATACATTCGCATATTTGTGAAATTTTACAAACTATTTTCTTGTTTTGGTTGTTGTTGTTGTTGTTGTTGTTATATTGCAGTAAGCTTGCCAAGTGGAAGCCACAAAACTTTGCATATTGCATTGGGGAGACACACACAGATGACGACGCAGGATGTATGGAAGTATAAGGATTTGTATACGTACATATATATGTACATACACATATAACAGTAAAAATGGTTTTATATAAATATACAAACATACACACACACACACATACATATGAGAAAATATCCTTACGTCTGTTGTGTGTTTTTATCTGCATCCTGCCTAAATGCTGATGGCATTCCAAGCAACATCGAGAAGGCGAGAGCAAAGAGGAGAGTAGCGACGGCCACAATAACGGTATTTTGCATTTACGTTTTGTAGTGAGAATTGTCGGTTGAGCTGTCAGAAGTTGCAACTCCTTGTGCCCAAGGGAATTGTTTACGCATACACACCCAAACACACATACACACACCTCTAATATCCTTTCGTAGGTAATCGGGAGCGCTGTGCACATACACACACACACTTGCACACGCATGAATTCCCTTAATATGTGTAATTTTATATTTCAGCTGCAGCTTTTCGCACCTCAATGCAGTATATACGTATGTATGTATGTATGTGCATATGTAAGTGAGCGAGTCCTTCGTGCATTTCTTCATATTTGCCGCTACAAATCCAAGCGGCAGCCAAAAGGTTTTGTGTTGAGTGCAAGTGGATTGGTTTTTCAACTACTGAACTGCTGCACTACTCATAACATATTTGTGATATTATGTGAGCTTACATACATACATACATACATATCCTTCCTCTTCCTTTTTTACCACTTTCCACACACTTTTGGTTTTTATTGCTCTCACTGTGTGCAATTGCTGTTACTGTTATCCTTTGTGTTAGCAACAAATGCAAAATTTTCCACACATTTAATCGTATTTGCTTGTGGCAAAAAGGTTCGGAAATTTTAGCCGCGCATTAGCATTTACGACAGCCTGGTGTGCACTAACAAGCTGTAGACATCTGTACGTGCATATCTTAAGGCATTTTTTTTTACAAATATATAAGTATATGAACCGCATTTCTTTTAGAAATTTGTTTTATCCGAGCTTTCAATATTAATATTTTCAAAGTAAAATGTCTTAAAAGCTCTCAAGCTTATAGATCAGCTCTAAAAAGCTTCGTCTTGTAAATTTTTCGAAATTTTCAAGTTCTATAAAAAAAGCTTTTAAAAGCTTTCGAAAGCTCTTGAAATTGATTTTTTAGCATTAACAAGCCAGGTACATGAAAAGGATGTAACGTAGGGTGATTTTGAAAATAAAACACTATGAGAGCTCTAAAAGGGTTTTTTACTACTTTAAAAAGCTCAAATTTTTTATTTTATTCATTTTCTATTATACCCGAAAAAAATGGTTAAAAAATATATTTCTTCCTGAATTGAAATAACAAAATAAAGGTGTCGAAAGCTCTAAAAGCTTTCTATTTATTGACTATTAATCTGGTAATAACGGTTTGGAGTTACTAGTTCGGGAAATAAAAAAATAATAATTTAAAATTCTTAAAAGCTCATAAAGCTTTTATGGCAGCGTTATGAAGCTTCTCAGTAAGTGTTTTTTTATATTCTCTATAAAAGAGGAAAAAAAGTAAAAGTTTTTGAGAGCTTTCCAAAGCACGTAAACTAAATCTACATGACCTTGAAACATTTTTTTTAGTCAGGCAACTTTTAAACGGTGTGCCAAGTAGAGACACTTTTTTCAATAGCTTTTTTTTGACAGATCACGCGTGAGTCGTGTCAAGCTGTCATGTTATTTTTGTTCAATGTTGTTTGGCATTTCAACATGGAAAGTCTTACGCCTGAACAACGTGTACAAATCATTCAACTTTATAACGAAAATTCACGTTCTGTAAAGAATGTGTTTGGCGCGCTTCGCTCAATTTATGGTTAACATAATCGGCCTACTGAGCGTACTATTCTCAACACCATCACCCAACTTGAGACCCAGCATTCATTATTGGATAATATTCGACTGAATAGACTACGTTCAGCACCCAGTGAAGAAAATAAAGGGCGGCCGTAGCTGAGAGTGTACACGAAGACCGTGAAGAGTCGATTCGGCGCCGTTTGCATAAACTCGGGCGGACGTATGGAACGATTTGGCGCATTTTACGTTGAGATCTTAAATTGAAAGTGTACAAAATACAGCCTGTGCAAGAACTGAAGCCGCTCGACCTTTCCAAGTGACATCACTTCGCTCTATGGGCTCTTGAAAATTTCCAAGAAGATCCGACGTTTTCGAGCCAAATTTTGTTCAGCGATGAGGCCCATTTCTGGCTCAATGGGTATGTAAATAAGCAAAATTGCCGCATATAGAACAAAAAGCAACCTGAAGAGGTTTCAGAGCTGCCTTTTCATCCAGAAAAAACAACGGTTTGGTGTGGTTTGTGGGCCGGTGGAATCATCGGTCCATATTCGATCAAAAATGATGCTGGTGAAGACGTAACAGTAAATGGCGACCGTAGAATAAAATAGAATAAAAAATAAAATAAAAAAATAAAAAAATTAAAAAAAATTAAAAATTGAAAATAAATTAAATAATATAAAAATAAAATAAAAAAGAATAAAATAGAATAAAAAAAATAAAAATAAAAAAATAATAAAAAAATTAATTAAATTAATAAAATAATTTAAAATAAAATAAAATAAAATAAAAAAAGTAAAATAAAAAAATAAAAAAGAATTTAGAAAAAAAAAAAAAAAATGAAAAAAATAAAATAAAATAAAATGGAATAGAATAAAATAGAATAAAAGAAATTAAAAAAAAATAAAGAAATAATAATTAAAAAAATAAAATAAAATAAAATAAAATAAAATAAAATAAAATATAAACCCACTTTCATCAATATTAAATGAAACAAACTACGGTTTCAACATAAAAGGACCACGTTCATCTCAACATAAGCTTTCCCACCTATTATATATAGATGACATTAAGCTATATGCGTCAAATGAACGTCAGCTAAAAACATTACTGGAACTGACCGAAGACTTCTCCAATGACATTAAAATGTCATTTGGTACACAAAAATGCCGTAGACTTAGTGTAGAAAGTGGTCGGATTATTATGCGAGATTTTGAGTTAGCAAACAGTGAAAAGATTAGTGCCATGTCAGAGAATGATACATACAAATACCTTGGCTTGACTCAAGCAAAAAGAATGCATCATTCTGAAATCGTTCGAACAACAACGGAGGAATATGTAAGGCGAGTGAAAAGCTTGTTGAAGTCTCACCTTAATGGTTTTAACCTATTTAAAGCTATAAACACATTTGCTATCCCAGTGTTAACATACACGTTTGGAACGACGAAATGGTCTGACACAGACCTAGAAAACGCCAAAAGGACGACAAGGGTATTACTTACAAAATTCGGAATACATCATCCGAAATCAGCCGTAGAACGTGTCTACTTACCACGAAGACAAGGAGGGCGAGGAATGGCAGACATCAAACATGTACACCAAAAGTGTATATACAACCTCAGGCTGTTTTTTCATAAGCAACAAAGCCAATTGCATAAAGTAGTATGCCAGTCAGATGTGAAATACACCCCGCTAAATTTAAGTGACACCTCAACGAGTGATATCCTATCAGACGTTCAGCATTTTCAGTCATTAATTTTACAATGGAAAATGAAGTCAGTCCACGGAAAATATCCACATGCAATCGATCAACCGGAAATAGACTCAACTGCATCCAACGACTGGCTAAACAGACCAGGAATCTTTGCTGAAACCGAAGGTTTTATGTGCGCTATACAGGACCAAGTGATTGCAACTAAAAACTATAAAAAATATATCATCCGTGCGGCCATTGAAAATGATTTATGCCGACGATGCCAAAGACTTCCTGAAACTATTCACCACATTACAGGCGCATGTGCTCCATTAGCAGCCACCGAATATCTGACAAGACACAACAACGTCGCAAAAATCGTGCATCAATGCTTAGCACTCAGATACCGATTAATTACGGAGGAATGTCCGTATTTCAAATACTAACACATAACAGTTTTAGAAATCAGTTCAACAAAACTATACTGGGTTCGATCAATATTGACTGATCATCCCACGTCACACAACAGATCTGACATGGCTGTAATCGAGAAACACCAAAAAAGAGCCCTGCTAATAGACATAGAAGTGCCGAACACGCACAACCTGCAAGAATGCTACACAGAAAAGTGTAGAAAATACCTCAATTTAGCGCACGAAGTTAAGGAAATGTGGAGACTAGATAACGTCGATATAATTCCAATTATCATATCATCTACGGGAGTTATTCCGAAAAATTTAAACACGAGTCTAGATAAATTAAAAATGACTGAAAAGCGACACCTGATACAGAAGGCTATTATATTATCCACTACTTCAATAGTTAGAAAATTTTTAAACATAGAATAATTAAAAGAAATATGTATATATTAATAATAATTGTAGTCAGATTCTTGTATCCTTCAAACATGTACTTATTGTTATTCATAACCAATGTACAGTATATAATTTATCAGTTATAACAATAGTATTAAGTATTTTGTTGTAAAACGACCGATACTTAATGTATACCTTTATAGAGTTTAAAAAAAAAAAAAAAAAAAAAATAGAATAAAATAGAATAAAAAAAATTTAAAAAAATAAAAATTAAAAAAATAAAATAAAATAAAATATTAAAATTAAATTTGAAAAAAATTAATTAAAATAAAATAAAATAATTTAATTAAAATAAAATAAAATTAAATAAATTGAAAAAAGTAAATAAAATAAGGTAAAAAAATTAAAGAAATTAAATAAAATGAAATAACATAAAATTAAATAGAAAAAAATATAATAATTAAAACAAATTATTTGGAAGAGCGCCATTCACTGTTTTCCACTACTTAAAATGCTAAGTATTTCGAGAAAATTTTGTTTATTTAACATATTTCAGTCTGACTTCAATATTTGACACGTACAACAACAATAACAGTAACAAAACAAATTTAAAGGATTTGTTTCACTGCCAGTGCCACTGTTTTATACTTATTTTGGCATTTTAGCGCCGGAAACATGTCGCGAACACATCAATTTTCATCGATTGACATCTGTGGCAAGGACAGTTACCTACCACTGCTGCTTCTGCTATTGTTGCTATTGTTGTTGCTCCTTGCTATAGTTGCTGTTTGTATTAAAATTTCATTGTCTCATTGACTTTAGTGGCATGTAGAATTTTCTTCTTTATTTATTTACTTTATTTACTTGATTTCAGTGTCCCTTTAATGGGCTCTTTGTTTGTTAGCAGCGCTCCAAATCGTTAATGATGATGAGCGTAGTGTTTGGAAAGTGCTTGTTCTTTCGAAAAAAAAAAAAAAGTTGGAGAACTTTATTTACCATTTATTGGATTTTATTTTTATTCGCTTAATTTATTTTTCTTCTTTTTTTTTTTTTTGCTTTTGCTTTGTTCTTGTAAAACTTTTAGCTTTGCAACATTTATTTTCATTTATTTTTATTTGTGCTTTTATTACTTGTCCTTTTGCTGCTCTCTCTCTCTCTCTCTATTTGATGGCCATTAAAAGTATCCAATGCTTGACCTCGAATAAATTTGTGTATGCATGTGTGTGTGTGTGCGTGCGTATGTGGCTGTATATGACTTTGTGTGATGCGTGTATGCCACATGAATTGTTAATAAATTAAGTGTGCTCATTGGGGACTCATTTTGTAAATGCCAACAACATGTGCAGCAACAACAACAACAACAACAACAACAGCTATGATGCGAACTATGCAACACCTGCCCATACCAACGCAATAGAGTACTCGCATATACATATCTATAAATATTGTGAGTTGTGTATATATGTATTTCTATGCGCAGACATTCGTACATACAGACATACAAGCGTCTCCTGAGACTTATCATACTTGCATGTACGTGTTAGGCAGCACAACACCCCCAAATACACCTACTCATGGGTTGTACATACCAACAACACCCGCATTTGCTGAAATTGCACTGAAAACTCGTATGTAATTATGTACTCGTAGTTATTCTCCGTAGATATGTACTCCATCCAAGCCATTCAATGCTTCCACTTTAATGTCTCTCCACTTTCATCGTCTATCTACATCGTCTTCTTGTTGTGCCACTTAAGTGCGTCATTTTATTTGTGCCACACACACGCCTATTAGACGCATAGAAATGCCTTCATTTCATGCAGTTGAAGTCTCATTAGTTGACATTTTTACATTTGGTAATGGGAAAAAATTTGCTTATGTTGCATGTTACTTGCCTCAATGCAACATGTCAATAATCATAAAATGTGGCAATTCATTGCTTTCTGTGGCAATTCGGGCAGAGAACGCCACTACGAGTGTGGTGAGAGAGTGAGATGGCGAGAGTAAGAGCGAGAGGCGGGGGATTTAGAGAGGGAGAAAGAGGGAAAGAGAACAAGAGGGAAAGGGGGAAAGAGAGCGAAGAAGAAAGTGATAGAGGGAGAAAGTGTGAGTTCAGCAACTCCTAAGAAGCACAAATTTGCTGAGGCTCCCATAATTCTCCCATAATTCCGTTGATATTTTCAAAAATATGATCTCTTAGTGCACCAAGAAAGTGATTGAAGGCCGAAATATCTGATCTTCAAGCCAAGTACACTAAACATGAGTACCAATGAGCTCCTGTACGATAGTTTCTCCCTTGAAATTCTCGATTTACCCTCTTAGTAGGTCACTGTAAAGCCTCAGACGATTATTTTCTTAAAGGAAAGTCCATTAATTTCACGGCAAATCTGTGTATTCAAACTCACAGCGTGAAAGTGACTTCAGTTCTACTGTACAGTTGTCTTTTTTAGTTCATCTCCACTAAGAGATTGGTTTCAAGTTAAAGGAGTGTAGCCTTTCATTAAAATTTTATATTTTCTTTCAAGAAAGGGCAGACCTCCAGTAGACCACACTGAAATGTTAATGTAAATGAGGTTATGACGACTGCAGGAGTTAGAAAATGTGTGACTTTGTAGAATTTGTCAAGCTCCTTCACCGTTTAACGGATCTAAGTAACATTCACCAAGGACCTCTCCAAAAAAAATTTGACAAATTTTAAAAATGATGGGTACAGATTTCTGGGACCTGCTGATTTTACTGTAATATGTGGACGCTACCAAAAGCTCCGTCAGACTTGGTAATTGCCACTCCGAACCGTTGCAGAAGTCCTAACTGTGATTTCTTCAATCTATTTCTGGAGAAAATATTGTTATTGGCATCGTCCGCCTCAGGAATCACACCCTGGGTTCTGTAGACTGATTAAGAAAGCAAAGCGAATCGGTCTGGTAGTGAACGAGAACAAGACGAAATATCTCCTGTCATCAAATAAATAGTTCACATACTCGAGCCTTCTCTCTCATCTGACTGTTGACAGTCATAACTTGGTGGTGAAGACGATTTCGTTTAGGAAACAGCATATAAATCAATCCAGTGCAGAACTAGTTTTGCCAGGAGCTGCTACTTTGAACTCAAAGTATAGAGAGAATAAAGACTTCTCTCGGCCAAAAGAAGATTAAAACTCTACAAGTCGCTCATTGTCTTGATGTATGGTGCAGAAGCGTGGACGTTAACAAGATCAGATAAATCAGTTTTAGAAGTCTTCGAGAGAAAGGTTTTGGGGCAGATTTATGGTCCCCTGTGTATGATTGACGACGAACACCACAGACAGAAGGAATGAACTCAAAGAGATATATGACGGCATTGACTAAGTTCAGCGTATCAATAGACAAGTGATGCGTTAGTTAGTTCATGTCATCCGGAAGGATGAAAACACTGCAGCTCTGAAAGTATACGGTGCAGCACTCGCAGGTGGAAGCAGTGGAAGCGTAAAGCTCTACTCACAGGTGGAAAGAGTAAAGCTATACTGGAAGGATCGGATTGGAGAAGGCTTCACTGGGTGTCTGCCATTACCGACTGAAAGGATAAGAGCGAAAACTAAGATTACCTGATGATCTAAATGGGCTTAGGTCTCCGAAAGGGTGACAGCCCTTGGCCGGTTAAAATTCAGGTCAACTCCGGTACGTAGATCTGGATGTCGTGAGAATCGATGACTAAGATTAGACCTACCTGACCGTAGACGGGGTTGGCAAAGCCCCTACAACAACAACAACAAAAACAACATAAGAGCGATAAGTCTAGGCAGACTAACCTTCCTGTGGTTATAAGCACATAAGCAGTGCAGGAGACACATAGCCAGTCCGTCTTCAAATTTCACCTTTATTCTCTGGCTCGTTCATGGACCTCTGGCTGTAGATGTATCTCTTCTGTGGAATATATCTCCCTTATGTTCGAATCGAATCTACTCACCTATTACAGTTTCTCCTGTATTTTCCATCCTTTCCACATCCTTAAAATAAATTTCTAAAAATTATTTCCTCAAAATACCATTTAAAGCTTTTAAATGGCCTTTTAAAAAAGAAACAGTGTATGAGGAAAGGAAATTGAGACATAAAAATGTCAAAATACTAAATGACATAATTATTTTTAAAAAACAAAAAAATGGCAAAGAAGAGAAGACAGCAAAAACCGGAGGAGGAGTTGAAATGCAAAATATCAAGGAGGAGTTGAGGGAAGTTTTACAATATGAGAGCGACAAAAGTGCTTATGTGACATATTTTTTGAGACATATTTACACACTTGTCATAAAAATAGCGTTGTAAAGAAGGGAGAGAAAGGCACGAGAGTAATAGCGCTGGCTGTAGAGGGTTGGTGGAATGAAGTAAATGAGCTACTTATTATTACATAAGTAATTCTAAAATGTAAATATACTTACACCGCCAGTCATCTAGAAACAAACATTTCGCTGCGCAGAGTATACAAAGCGAAGGAATTTTTTTTGGGCGGGAAAGTTTACTTTATTTTTATTTATTTCTGGTGTTAATGGCGGGTTGTTGCAAATTACGGTAAATAAAAAAAATATACAAAAAGAAATTTCAAGCAAAATGTGCCAACAAGCCAAGCGAGCCCGCTTGACACAACAGCATGTGACATTAAAATAATGCGCCACCTTAACTTTGACAGCTGGTGTCAAAAAGGGAGCGAACGCGTAGCACCTAATGTCAAAGAAGAAGCAAGCGAAATATACTGCCAAGGCGGAGAAAGGTATTTAAAATTCTTATTTGGAGCAATAATTGACATAATTTTTCTTCGTACTTAAATGTTTGGGTTCAATTGCACACACAAAGTAAAAAAAAATGGAAGAAAAACTGCAATAAAATAACAAAAGTGAATTAAGAGAGAGGCACAGGTGGCGCTAAGCAGTAAAACGCAACTGCGCGGTTACACACTGTGAATATAAAAAGGGGAAAAGGCAGCGGAAATAATAAAATTATATGGGACTGTGTAAAGGACTTTAATAAGGACTTCAATAAAATTTTTAAGTTTTTTTAACAAAAAAACAACTAAATTTTCACGTATGCAAACGTTATACTCGTACCTTTTATAGGCCAAGTAAGTGAAGAGAGAGAAAGAGAGAGAGAGAGAGGGAAAGAGAGATTCAAAATAACCTTAGTAGAAGAGCAATTTGAGGGTTTTGCTAGTGGAGGCTGATTCTAACTCTACGTACGGGCTCTTTCCACCTAACTGTTTATATCCTGGCTCAAGAGAATTACGCAATATTTTTAATCTTATAACACCACAGAAATTTATTTATTGGATCTGCTTTATTAAAGCCTTACAATAAGTTTTAGAATCTTAATAACTGGATACTGAATTACAGCTTTAGCCCATTGCTAGTAACTTTGATCCATCAGCTAAGTCACTCCCACCAGTTAAGAACCTTTGCTCTTCGAAAGACTGGCAGTTCCTTTTCTGAAAGGCATGTTCGGCATGCTGGTCGGGATGAAAAGTTCGATCAGCGATAGATTGGTATAAAGAACTATTGAAATATAGAAATCCCAGTAGCTCAGCCGGCTGCTAGGATCAACACAATTCGTCGGCGTAAGCAGAGAGGAACTCTTACTGACAGTTAGAGTCATACAGCCCTCAAATCAAAGCGAGAGAGAGCATATGAAAGTACTTCTTAACGCCACCTGAGAGCAGGGGATTAAGATTCTTGTTGTGACGGGAGATTTTTATGCCCTAGAAGATTTTCATAAAAGTCGAAAATACATATACATATGTAGATGGTGGGCGCAAATAATTTTAAAATACTCACCTTGTCGTATTCGTTAGGCTTTCAGAGCATTCACTAATAAACCCTGCTCTTGAGCTTAAGTACGATCCATAACTATCGAAATCAATGGGTTTCTATGCCTACTCGTGAAAAATTTGAGGCTAGTGTGTGATGCACGACCCGTAAAGAATTAGAGTTGTTGTTGTTGTTGTTGTTGTAGTGGCTAGCCAACCCCACCTAGGGTCATCTAACGAGGTTATCTAACGGGAGGCCCAGAAACGTGCAGTTTCGACGGGCACGGACCAGAGGGAGAGGGGTATTGGGTATGTCAGGGTCGAGCCTGGATAGGTAGGAGTTAAGCCTGCTACAATATCCACACCTTTGTTGTGCCAGGGTCGAGAAGTAGTGTTTTTGTTGTTGTAGTAGTAACCGAAAAAATATTCTCTAAATTGGTTTTCGGGCAGTATTGCCGGAGTGAAAGTCCTCCGATAAAAATCCGGGTCGTTCTGGTATAAAGGCCTGACTGTCCCGGAAATTTTTGGATTTGTGTGCCTCTTACGACAGTCATGCCTTACTGCGGGTAAATTCTTGAACTCTAACCTGCGGAGTGATCGAGAAATAGCGTAAGCTGGCTGTGGGGCATAGCTTAGGCCTTTAGAAAGAGTATTATGACAGGGCTCACTCTTTTGGAAGATGACGTACGGTAGGTATATATGTGCAAATGATCCCGACTTCCATAACTTTTCGTATTTACACTAATACTCCGAAAACGTAAGATCATCAAAGTGTTTATTGCAGCGAAGGAGGCGTAAAGGTTCTCATTTTCGGAAACGGTAATGCGTTACACGATCTTGGGTTGTCAAGACAATCGAACTACAGTCAGAGAAGAGGTGAATTGACATTCTAAACGAACGTGTAATTTTGAAGTCCTTTTAGCAGAATTATGGACAGCTCGACAGCTAACAACAATACTTGTAGCGCTGGCCTGATCGAGTTTGGAGTCTTAGGTTAACCTTCGCCTAAGATCTTTTGCCAATAATTATTGTGAATGTTGAGAGCTTTCGATGCTGTGGATCAAGGCATCTTCACAAAGCTTATTGGAACGGCTTCACTGCTTTTTCTGATTACAACTTGAATGCTAGAGTTCACATTTCAGTTGAGATAATCCCACAGTTTACATCTGAGCTGAGATAATCATTATTGGCTTACGTCAGCTCCACCAAATAATCACCAATTGGTGGTGTGCGTCTCGGAAGTTTTTCCAGCAAATGGAGGGACCTACAGTTTTTTGTTTTTTTTTTAACCACCTTCGAGTGACCGATTGATTTTTATGAGGAACCCTTTATTTAATGCCTGTAAAACACTCGGAGGGGTTGAAATACCCAGCCGAGGTGCGATCGCAATTGGAATTATTTTAGCTATAATTTTGGAGGTTGGTCTGGCCTGCATATGGCCTGGGAGGAAGCTCTCTTTTGGTCGCTACTAAAGCCCTGCGAAGCGAATTACAATCAAGATTTGGGAAACTATGAGATCTCGATCTAATCAGTTAAAAATCTTATACGCTACAACAACAACAATTACAAGAAAACAGCTGATGAAGCAGTTTTAATATTGGAAACTGGCTGTTGCCGATACCGAACCCCACATGTCTCACTAGACGGTTTCAAATATTAGAAAGAGTAGCGCTCAGAGGGTGGAGAGAATGAAACTAGTCAAAGAAGGATTAAAAGATTTCAATTAACCGATAATTTTGTTCATCCAACGGCGAGGATTTGGCAATCATTAAGGAAATCACAAACCGCTGATTGCCAATAAATTATTTCTTCTCGCATTTATTATACTACTTTATGCACAAGAAATTGTTCGAAAAGTATCGAAACTTGTAAATGACAACAACAACAACTGTGCATAGCTGCCGCTGATTGCAAAACTTATCTCCATTGTTTACACATTCATTCGCATTGCTTCATTGTTTGCTTTTTGTTACTCACATTTTCTTTACATTTCCGATTGCTTGATATGAAAATTGCTCCGCTGCCAATATTTGTCTGATTAAGCCAAGTCAAGCCGAGACGAACCAACAAGATGAGACGAGACGAAGGTAAGATACCAATTGCAGGCTGCAAGTGAGAACAATGCAAGATTTCTTGCAATAAATGAATGAAAGCTGTAAATGAGAGGTAGAGCTGAGGTAGCTGCTCAATTGCAGAAAACACTGAGAAATACAAAGCAATAAAGACGGAAAAAGAAAACTAGAAAAGAAAAGACTTAACTGAGAAACAGAAAAGAACGCCGGAAATAACTATTTATTTACCGGAGAGACGGCGCAAGAAACATTTTGCTTTTATGAAAATTAATAAACAAAAAGTGCAGAAACAGTAATAACAAGTAGGTAGATGGTAAACAATAAATATAACAACAACAACAATAGCAAAATATGGCTTGCAATAACTATTTATACAACAACAACAACAATTGCATGCATAAAATTTCAATAAACGAACGAAACGAACGAAATGAAAATCTGCAGCAGGAGGAGAAGAATAAGTTGGATGAGGGCAGGCAATGGGGTAAAGAGCGGAGAGTGGACCAAGCATAAAGCAATGTGAGAGAGTGGAGGAAGGCTTAAGCTTTTAAATTACACACTGCACACTGCAAGCAAATTTTTGAGGTATTTCTAATGCGAACTGATCACAAAATGCATTACTTGGCGGGTAAACACATTCCATTATCGCTTCCTTTACGCATTACATAGAAGGCATAACATAATAATTGCTCGCTGACTCAACCTCGTTGTCTCAAAAGAGCATGTAGAGGGAAAATCAATGAGAAACCTATTGAATTGAGACTACTTTCAGTCATCGAAAGAACCAGAGACTTCAAGACATCTCGTTCTCAGAATGAGAAAGCCAAAGGTCTAAGCGCGAATGCTTAGAAAGTAGTAGACTCCAGGAGACCTCGGTTTCGGAAAATTCTACGAACGGATCCAAGGTCAAAGGACTACCCCGAAAGCAGCTCAAAAAAATTAACTGGTACCACGAAATCTGAAAACTTCCAGCGAGATATCGAAAGATCACTCAGCAGGAAGTGTCAATCCTATGGGTACATTCGCGGGACAATAGCAAAACATTTTTTTTTAGTTCAGAAGAGTAAAGTGCAAAAAACAACGGTTTCGGTGAGCTCACGCCTTTTGTGAATGATTGCAAAAGTGATCTGCTCCAAAATGCTCTATTCATAGCATGTAACTATTGCAGAGGTAGAGGTCTCTCAAATCTCACAGAGTTGAAACCGATATTCCTTATCAGCAAACATAAGCAGGCAGACTTTAGGCGACTCCTTCTAAGAAGTGCTCTTCTCGCCGAGATCAATGGCCCGTTTAATGGCGGTTTAATTTTCCGGTAAACCGTAATACGGAACACGCTGAACTAGTAAATTCTGCGCCGAAACTCATGGCCGCTGTAGGTTTATAGTAAACAGTGTCTCATACCATGCGGGGATAGGTTCAACTGCTATTCACACCAACTTATCTAACAGCGGCCGACACTCGGAAGGGAATTTTAGCCCCTCCGTGTGTGTCCCTGACACGAAATAAATTCTCCCCATAAGAATTCATCAGCCGTTCTCAGACAACTTAGAAGAAACTGTAACTTCCTCCATTTACTGGAGAGACATCAAGACGTAAACCTCAAATCGATAGAGGAAAAGCTCCTCCCAAAATCACTGCAGAGGTCATATAAACTTCAAAAGACATCGGTCTCAGGAAAACGCCGCCTCTATATTCAAGCGGCGTAGGCTTTTGAATGCAACATAACAAAAGTCAAAAGCATAGCGAACTGTGAGACCTTTTAGTGAAATGGGGTATGAAAACATACCCAGGACTAGTAATGACTCTCTTCAACAGAAAGTAAAACCATTAGCATTTTTTAAGGCGGCCTTACCAAAAAGCATTCAGAAGTCAGAGGCGTGAAGCTCGAATGCGACTCGACCTTAAAGAAGTTATGCCCGGGTTATGTTAAACTTTACACCGGTGGTGGAGAGGAAGATTATAACAACTATATTCTCAGCATTTTAACTCTGCTCTCTGAGAGATCTTCTAACGACTGCGGCGTCTTCTAAGCTGAATTAACAATCAGCAATCACGGAAGCCGATCCTAGAGTCAAGCTGCTATGAAGTCCTTACAATGCAATTACAGCGCTTTTAAAATTACTAGAAAACTCAGAGAAGCTCTAAACAGACTCTGGGAGCAGATTTTTAACCACGATAGTTTCGGACACGATAGCATGTCACTTTTCCCGCTGAAACAGCTGACAAGTTTGACCTTTGTCTGGTATGCGAATAGCAGATGGCTCAAGGAAACCGAGTGCTTTACTTCCGTACAGAACCTATTATTTTCCTTCGACGAGAAAATTACAAAACCTCTACTCCTTCTCGCTTTTGGTTCGTCAAACTCATTTGCTCAGCTGAATTCATTTAATTCATGCCCAGAAATGCAGACTATAATATTTTTTTGAATGACACGTCGTCTCCTCTAATTTTTTTTAAATACTCGTAGAGAAGAAATCTGCTCCAAAGGACCACTTCTGCCATTATTTTCATTAAAATTTATTGTAAAAAGGCAAAAAAGTGAATCACACATTCATTTATGCCTTCCAGCGTAAGGATTAAGTGAAGCAAATGCATCTTTTACACATTACAAACTGCTTCCCAGGTAATCAATTAAAGAAACTGAAGTCGAGAAGAAGAAGTTCGGTCATTTGAGACCAATCGAATTTAGTTCATTCGTTGTCACTTCACACTGAATTTTTTACTGGGCATACCGCTGGCATTGATGCCCTAACTGCCATTGCCATTGTTTAGCCCCTGAGTATATTGCTGCTGCTGCTGCTGACTGACTGACTGACTGACTAACTGGCGGCTGATGCCAATGTTGCAACACTCGCAAACATGCAACATGGGAATTGTTTAGGTAAATCGTTAGATTTTTGCAATTTTTTCAATTTTTTCAATTTTTTCGTTTGTTCTTCGTACTCGTACTACATACAAACAGAGTACTTGATTAACTCTTGTGGTTTGCCAAAAATATACTAGAAATGGCAAGAGAAAATATGCTGGTCGCGGGAGAAGTAGAGGTAAATTGCGCTGTGAAGCTTTTTTCTTTCTTTTTTTCTTTCTTTTTCAGTTATTTGTTTAGCTTTTCGTTGTCGTTGCAGCATTTGCTACTGATAGCTGCAAAAATTATGTTGTTGCGCTAGTATTTCAATGAAAGGAGAGCGAGGGCATGTGAGGTTAGGAACGAATTACTGGGAGAAGAAAAAAATTGGAAAACTTGAAAGTTTCTCAATACTTTTGCTTGATTTATTAAAGGTTTGGCATTTATTGTTTCCTTTTGAGTGGATTATAATTTGGCACTTACGATACAATAAATATTGATAGTTGGTTTTATTAATTTTGAACTAAATAAAAAAACAATGTAAGCAGATAGAGCTTTCGGACTGCCCTTTTAAGATCTTGAAGATTGGCTCTCTCTTAGGAATCAGATCTTTTAGTACTAAACTCTCGGAATATCTCATGCTTTGGCATTTCCAAGCACACAGACTAGTGCTCTTCTACTTAGCCCCCAACTGTTTTTTTCCTCTTGCTGAAGGCCTCAAGGAATAACTATGCACCAAGTGCTCAGAACTAGTGAACCCATGGCAGTACGAGATAAGGAAAGCAAAGAGAGCATCCCGAAAGTTTCACCATCAACGAACTGGAGAGAAAAAATCGACCACACTGGGTTCGATAAGAAGTCCCAGCGAATGAGCACCGCAGTTGTAGCAAATATCATTAAAGGACCCTCATAATAGCGAAGCTGTAAGCCACTCCGACCGAATAGGCTGAAAAGTAAACTAAGTGCAAACCCTACAAGTCGCTGATGCCGACAGCAGTCGATGTGATATGTATTACTTTTGCATTTTTCCAAAGAAGAGTTTTTGGAAAAAAAGCTATACCTCTCGAGGTAGAACGTGCTTCTTGCCAGCCGAACTTGCAACATCTACACGAACGGATCAAAGAATAAGTGATGGAGTCGTCAAGAGTAGAGTTTCGTATTCTTGCTGTTTTAATTTTCTTTGGAGTTGAGGCGAATCCAAGTCCAGCATACAACCGCTTACTTAAAGACCGATACTCGCTCGTTACCGCATCACAGGTGAGCAGACGCTGTTGTAAGTTTTTCTGGTACCAATTAAGTGAACATAGAATGGCTCTCTTTCAGACGTGACCCAATGCTCCACAGGGTATTAGTTACCGCGTCTCGGACGAGGGTTGCTCCTTCTTCCAGGGTATACGACAAGGATGCTAGAGTAGAAATTGTTTGATAGTCTTGCAACTTTAACCGCATACCCAGAACCAGGACTAACATACACCGCACTGAGCTGCCTTAAAGAAATAATGAATCTTTTATAACGTGACTTTCATCTGGTATATATGGTAGGGAATGTGTTTCCTAAGATAATAGAGTACCGATAATAGCCCAGCTCGTGGGGGGGTTGTTTCAGTGTGAAGGAGTTAACTGAAATTACAACTGATTCTTCCATAAATGGTTTTCTTCTAAGATCTTAAACTGCGCTAATCAGGTTTGGTCAAATTGTTGGCCTCAATGGATACTGAGAACTCCTTTTCAATGGCAATAGCAGACATGACTTCAGATAGTCAATATGATTTATCGTCTGTAGATCTAGAAACCGTTCGGAGGTTGCAGGCATTACTAAAATCAATATCCAGTATCTTCATTTGTTTTGATTTCGAGGAGAGGAAAACTCGTGTTATGGAGGACAACAGTCTGTTTGGCGGTTAAATGTCCGCAGCTTTGGGTCTCGTCTGACTTCCGTTAGCAAACTATTACCGAAAAGTTGCCCATTGCCACACACCACTTTAGAAGCAGGAGGAACATACTATGTCCTTTCTTCCCTAACATGTCCATATATCCAGAGGAGAATGCAGTCTACGAATTGGAGAGTTACAGCCTGAGTTGAGCTTCCTAAAGGTACTGGAGATATACGAAGAATTTTGACAAGCCCGGAGAGCACATTAGCCTAAGGTCCCAGTGAACTATCTATCTGATTCATTCCAGCTGGTTAGGAAAACGCCTACTTAGTCAATTTTGAGTTGAGGTATTGAAAAATAATGAAATTAGACGGCTCTCACACCTAGGCCTTAAAATATTTGCATGCTCGGCATCTAACGACGGCTGAGCTTTTATGGTGGGGCGTCCTGAGTTTTTTATCCGGCAAAGAGCCGTCATGAGTTTTGAGAGTATTTTACAGCTACAAAGACAACTTCAGCTATAAAAGTATGCTTCTTCAGCGGATATAAATACTTTTTGTTTATAATTTTCTTGTAAACAACTAAAAAATTCATTAACCCGCCGCTCATATGACAACAAATCGTAACAAAACACTGCAGAGTTTATTCACACACTTCGGCTAGGCTCATCACGTAAAGTCTCGAAACAGCTGCTGGGCCTCAGAAGACCTTCAGCTTATGGTTATGCAGTTATGACGCTGCGGAAGTCACAACAGACTGACTCATCTGAGCAAGACAGACTGAAAAAGTTCGACCTTCATCGAACAAGTTCAACTACAGCTTGCATACACATGAACAGATGTTCTACCTGAAGTGTTTGGGTCTACTCAAAGTGTAAATGAACTTGATTTACAATTTGCTATCGCAGCTCCCCGCTACCCAAAGCCACTTAAGTGTGAAGTAGTTGAAGTGCGCCGCTAATCATAACCACAACAAGTGCATGGCGAAGTGTACTGAGGCGGCAGCTCACTACCAAACGCACTTGAACGCAGCTCATCAGAGCAGTTTTCGGCAGTCAAATGGTCAATAAACTCTCGATTTGAGGGTTAAGGTGAAGATGTGGAGCAACAATGAATTACAAATACAACAAAATCTATATATATATACAAGAATTGTAGCCCAAGCGGACAGTAATAAACGAGTACAAACGTGAAGCGTGAGAAATCAGCATTTAATCTTGTTCCAACATATTTTTCAATCAAATTTGTTTTCGAATTTTTGTTTTCATTAAAATCCCTCAACGCGAAATGCCTGTAAACACCATATTTCTCTACTGTTATCTCTGCCTGCTCGTCCTTAACGGCTGTGGCGCCTACCTGATTGATCAATCCGGTGAAGTTGTTGAGGCTCATGGCGAAGCGACAACCACACTGAGTGCAGTGCCGGCGGAAGCCATTGCTGCGAGTGAGACGGAGGATACACTGATAAAGCCATATAATATTTTGGAAACCAAGCCGCTGCCACACTGTCCGGAGGGTTATATTTTGGCCAATAAACGTTGTCATAAGCGCGTGCGAAAAGGTGTGCGTGCGCCAAAGTGAGGTTAAAATATTTATGAAATTTTTATGAAAATTTTGTTAAATCTTGTTGTTGTTATTGTGGTTTTTTGAAAATAAATTATTGGAAAATGATGATTCTCACATGGCTGTTTGGGTGCTTGAGCAATAGGAAGTGAACCGAGATTTTTCCAACTAAATTTTCTTCACCGACAGGGCACATTTCTCACTCGGTGGATACGCAACTAAGCAAAATTTTGACTGTTGGGGCTCTGAGTATCCTCAACTAATTGGTGAAGAGTATTGTCTGCTCCGCTCTTTGGTTGGGAGGTGTGATTGGACCTTACTTCTTTGAAAAATATAACGACAAGTCTATCATTGTCAACTCGGAGCGTATCATTTTTTGGCCTGCAATTGAAGCAGACGGCTTAGGCAATATGTGGTTTCAACAAGATGGTGCCACATGCCACACAACATGAGCGAATATGGCTTTATTGCGATAGAAATTGACCGGAACCATAATCTTTAGTCTTGGCGATGCCAATTGGCCGCCGAGATCCCGTGATTCGACACTGTTGACACTTGAAAACCAACATTCGTCAAGTTATGGCTGAGATACCGCCCAATAAGTATCTTCTCCACCTAATCTATCCAACGTAGTGGAAGTCTTTCTCTTCCTCTGCTGCTTCCTTCGGCGATTACTCCTACTCTATCTGGAATTAGCTAATGTCATAAGCGGGGTTAGATTGCCGAAAGTGTGACAGCATCTGGTCGATTAAAATCCGTGTCAACTCCGGTGCGTAGAATCGGCTGTCGTCACTTTGAGGAGAGAGTACTAGACTACCGTACAGCAATATAGACAAGAGCCGCTGGTTAGGTCGGCGTACCGACAGGCCTTCAATGCCATTTATCGACAGTTCGTTAACTTCTTTGTGAATTCTTTTCCTTAGAAAAGACCACCACCCATCGTGGAACAAAATTTCGAGCTGTGTAGAGAGACTCGAATAACTCGTGGACAATTAAGCTATTATAGACGACTTAATTCCTACCTATTCAGACATACCCAACTGGTGTACTGCATGCTATGAGTTCCCGCGTGACCGTAATCACCTCTCTGCATGCCTCCTAAAGCCGACCCGTCTAAGAGCTCTCTCCCTCTGAGTCGGGCCTCCCCCTGTTAGATGAGCTCGATGACTTGTAGTAGTTTTTGCTTGCACCTAGCAAGCCGCCACAACAACAACTTTCTCAAGAAATGAAAATGAGAATAGTCGATTTTTGGGGGTTATAAATGGAGAAATATGTATCAGCACCCGTCGAACTGCGTAGAATGTAAAGCATAACCCTCTAACTTCCTCAACTTCCTCCAGACCGCGATGTATTCTACCATTCATCGAGGTGCCTCATAGTACAGTTCTCTCAGGTAAAAATAAATCTTTAGCTTTAGCTCTGCTTTCTCGTATTACTCAAAACTAAGCCCACGAGCATCTTAGAGGTGGCCCGGTAACTGCGAGAGAAATATATAATATCGAAATTGATTGGAATTTAAGGTGTTGAGAACACATTTAAGAGAAGAGCAGGTCGAGGAGAGTAGGTTCTCAACTGGAGAACCTACGTATTGAGAGACAGAGAGAGAGGGAGGGAGAGAGAGATAGTCAGACGGCTGGAAAGCTACTGGCAATGAACTTATCATAGTAATGGCGCCGCAACCCTTAGGTGATGACGTGATGTCTGCGTTCTTGGTATAAAATATTGGAATTTCCATAAAAAAAATTGTAAATTAAATAAAAAACGTCATAGAGTAGTTGATAAAGTATATTGATATATATTTTTCAAGTAAATTATTATATTTCGTTCGCCATTCTACTCTGCTCCACAACTTCAAGCTGGTCTATGACAATGTTGATTTACAATCACATAATCGCGAGGGCAATTTGGTTTTAAATTTAAAATACCCAAACGATCTTCGACAGTTATTAAAGTTGAGTTGTTTGTATTCATATTGCTTGTTGTTGTTGTTGTTTCTTCAGTTACAGCAGTTGCTTCTGTACTCTCAGTTGTTGACTTATTGTCAAATAACACTTTAATGGCATTTGGTAACGGTGTTGTCTTCAAACCATAAACGTCAAATTTACTCTCCTCCTCTGAATCGCTGGGTGTGGGAAAGAATATTTTTACTGAAATGGGAAATTGAGAAACCGTTATTTTGGTAAAACTTTAATAATTTATTGTCATAAAGAAACCAAAGAAATTTCTAATAAACGAAACACCAAAAATAATCCCACACACCAAAAACTTATTTCTAATATCTTTGAGATTATAACGGACGGTCGGAAAATGAAAGCGTAAGAGGTGGCTGAGACTGTGGACAACTCAACAGTGCGGGGTCATCAAAATTTACATGAATATTTGAATATGAAAAAGCTATCCGCGTTGCGATGGGTGACGAGATTGCTCACACTCGACTATAAGCGCATTCGAGAACATTCGACCCTAAACACAGCCGTGAGAACACTTCAAACGCGTGCTTGGTGATATTCAGCCGAAATACGAATGATTTTTCTCACCATAGACGAAAAATAGATCCAACACAGCACAACAGGAACCAAGAAGAAATCCAAACAGTTGGTTTCTCTGGAGGAAAGTGTAGCAAAGAAGGCCAAAACTGTCGGCCAAAAAGTTATTTTTAGACAACACATGAAATTCACATCCATTACCTTGAAAAGAATGGAACGTTCAGGATCGAATATTATTGAGAAGCAGTAGGGCTCGCATGTGCGGTAAATATATGGCGCAAAAATAAGCTTCTATTGAGAAATTAAGCTTTAGTTTAGGGAAATATATCTATTTCATTCAAAATGTCAACGACTTGACTTGAGCTCGGTTCGTTGGTTGTGTCTATACGATGTTTCTCTCCAAAGATGCGTATCTTACTGATCTTCAAAAGATATAAAGAAGCTTGGTTTGAATCACTAATGCCCGGATGAACGATTTATCCTCTTCTACTTTAATCTCTTGAAAAAGCAAATCGGTTCAAGCTTTCTATAAGTCCTTAGTTCCTTGAAACAGATTTTCTTCCAGCTAATTTCTATTAAATAAACCGTCAGTAGTCCAGTTTTGAGCACGGCTGACCTATTGTTCGTAATAAGAAAAGTAGATAAGAGACGGAGAGAGAGAGCGAGTTGGAATGGAAACAGATGGAAAAAGTCTGGGCAGATCTCGGGATCGAATTCACTAGCATTAAAGAATGAAGCAAAAATAGCAGTTTGAGAGACTGATGGAAAACCATTGATAGAAAGAGAGACAGAGTGTTAATTTAGGATAAAAATAAATATTAAAGAGAAAAACACATACAAAGAAGTAATAAAAAAGAGAAAGGAGTAAAATCTAACGAGAAAATATAGATAGAAAGAGATAGGGATAATCACTACTCTTTGTCAGATATCAAGTTTATTTGTATTTAAAATGGGGTTCGAGTCAGATATAGAAAAAAGTGAGAGAAAGATACGTCGATGGAAAGAAATAGAGAAATTCAGAATTAATTAAACTGTGATAAGCATTGAAGGATGAGAGAGCCATATCAATAAATACATATAGTTGATGTAGAGAGAGAGTATGTGGATGAAAAACAGCGATATAGAATAATAGAAAATGAAATAAATGGAAAAGTAGAAGAAAACAACGAAAGAAGGATCGAAAAAGTGAGTGAGTGAGAGAGAGGAACAGTTATAGAGATATAGCGATATAGCGATATACAGTGAGAAAGAGATAGAGAAATGAGGTAGAAAAAATAAAGGAGAGAGATGGAGAAAAGGTACGCAATAGAAGAGAACTGTAAGGAGTTATATCTTAACAGTTATGAGCTCAACGATAGATTTATTTACAGTCACTCTGGTAACCTGACATTCTTCTACTTCTTTGGCGTAGGTACAGGATTATATCGTAAGTCATTTTTTGCCATTGCACGTTATCTCTCAAACCGAGTGGAGATCTTCCGCCTTCACTACTTCCACCAGCGAGTATTGCAGCGCTCATAGATACGTTGTAGGTGCATCGTTGGTCACATCGCTCTTCTTTTCTAATGGGTCGCGGGCTCAGATTAGGGATAAATTGAAAAACTTTGCTTTGATGCGGGAAGGTATTCGTTAAGAACTCTACGATCAAGTCTCCCTCCCATCCAAAAACAAATTTGCACTACCATATATAGCTACTGTAGTAGATTTCCCAAAGACCCAACCTCTTCCGTCGTTATACTTATGAACACAAACTAGTTCCTCATTTTTTTTTTTTTTTGAGAACCAAAATTGGTAGGAAGATGCACCTATTTAAACGATCACTTGTTGAAACCGACCAGATCGTACCACTATATATGCTATAGATTGGTTTTTTCAGATTTGAAATTTTGGGTCATAAATCCGTTGAAAAAGTACGTAAGAACGTGAAATTTGGTATATTATACATACGAGTACTTCAGGAAATGCATATTGGTTCTGACGAATTGGACGAATATAACGTATAGCTCCCGCACACCGATATTTTCAGACCTGATATCCTACACACATATTATGAGTTGCATGTTGGTAGTGAAAATCTTGTTTTTTTTATTCGAATAAAAAATACTGTTTTATAATTACCACTTTTTTCATAATCTTCAATTTTCTGCTGACTACCCGTATTATTTTGCAACAACAACAACGACTTCATCTTTGCTGATGTTGTTGTTGTTGCGGCTGCTCTAGCAGGTGTTGCTATTGTTGTTTCCCGCTCAATTGCCGTTCTTGTTGTTGTTGTTGCTGTGGTTTCAGCTGCCGGCAACAGCGTCTCCATTTCCATTGCGGTTGTTGTCGTTTCAATTGCTGGTCGTCGCGCATATGCAGCGCTCAATGTAAGTAGTGTTGTAATTAACAAAGACAACAACAACAATGGCTGTATTGATAGCTTCATCGATGACAGCATCTTGATGTTTACATATAATATAACTGTGTGTGTGTCTGTATGTATGTACAAGTATGTATGGGAGGTGTTTATATATATTTTTTTCAGAAATTTATTAAATTAATATTTGTTGTTGTTGTTTGTTTGCGGATAGACCAGTTTTTTGTTTTGTTTACTTTTTTCAATTATTTGTTTTTGTGGATGCGCTTTTGTGTTTAATCTTTATTATTATTTTTTAATATATTTTTTTTTGTATTTATTTTTTTTTTTAATTTTTTGGTTTAATTACTTTTTTATTTTACTCTTTAATTGTTTAACCGGCGCACGCTTTTTAACTCAATCGCTGCTGCTTCTTCGATCTGCTTGCGCACATCACGACGTTCTCCCTTCAACTGTCACTGTCGTACTGATCGAAGTGATTCGAAAATATTCACTTTAGTACAAGCGGAGCGCTGACAATCATTTTTCAAACGCAATTTTCATTTTAATTATAATTAATTTTGTAATTTTTTTTATTTTATTTTTTTTTTTGTAAATTAAATTTTAGTTCATTTTATACCTTTTACATCTTAAAAGTGTGAGTTAAATTTTGTTTGTGTAAAGATAGTTCAAAAAATATATAAAAAAAAACTGGGAAATACATAAAAAGTAAGTTCGGGATTTTTTCTAATGAGAAAACATTCAATTAACATCAGCTGTTGATGAGCAATTGTTGCTAATAAAAGTGATGCTTCCGCTAAGGTATTTTTGTGTGCATCAACTGTCATAAAATTATCGTAAATATATATGTATGTACATGCAAAGTGCTGTCATCTTTCCTAGGGAAGACCAATATTTGTATATTTTTTTTGATACTTTTGAATTTTATACACAAATTTATGCTTCGTTTTTATTTGCAGCTCTAACTCACTCAAGCAGAAATTAAATAATCTAACTGAAACATAAAAATATGCACATATATATATTCATTCCATACAAATAAAAACACTATGTGTATGTGTACTACATATATATGGAATCAGTTTGGTGCAATTTAGACTCTGATAACTGTTATCAATTTAGAATTCAGATGTACTATTGCTCATCATCTACAAGTGTAATTAATATAAATAAAATAAAAATACATAAAAAAATAAATAAAAATATAAAAAATAAAAAATAAAAAATTAGAAAAATAAAAACTAAGTAATATAAATAAGAAAATGGAAAAGTATATATAAAAAAAGATAAAATATAATAAAATATAATAAAAAATAGTATAAAAAAAAATAAAAAATAAAAAAATAAATACAAAAAATACATAAAAAAATTTAAAAAATTAAAAACGGAATAAAATAAAAATAATTAAATAATATATATATGAAAAGATAAAATAAATTAAAATAAAATAATATAAAAAAAAAAAAATATATAAAAAAAAATGAAAAGAAAAAATGAAAAAAAAAATTAAAAATATGCATGTCGCGTATCCCTGACAGCTCATCGTTCTGTAAGTAAAGGCTGTGCTCTTCGTCACTGCCAA
This sequence comes from Neoceratitis asiatica, assembly GCA_030068015.2. Classification (NCBI taxonomy): domain Eukaryota; kingdom Metazoa; phylum Arthropoda; class Insecta; order Diptera; family Tephritidae; genus Neoceratitis; species Neoceratitis asiatica. Next base: position 74,560,170 of record CM061527.1, read on the forward strand.
TGCATGAAGGTACTTAAATCTTACGAAAAAACTTCTCACTTGAAAATCCCTAATGCCTACTCATCAGATGTTGTCATCGTTTAAGCCTCCGCGCATTATAAACGGTAATCCATTTCGAGGTTCCCTACTTCTTTAAAGAAAACAAAAACACAGAAAATTCAAATTTAATGGGGAAAAGTTTATTAGCATTCGAATGAACATTGTTTGGCATTTCTTTTTTGAAGATTATCTCTTTCAAATGTTGGCCGTGGCTACGTCACATCAATGGTACATCCGTTGAGTCCAATTTTCGATGACTCGTACGAGCATTTCGACTGGGATAACTGGCGAATGACACGCGTGATGTTTTGCTCCAAGGCCTGAATCGAAGCGGGATTGTCCGCATAGATTTTAGACTTTACATATCTCCACAGGAAAAAGTCTAACGATGTGATATTACACGATGTTGGTGGCCAATCGACCGGCCCAAAACGTGAAATTATCTGCTCACCGAAATGTTCTCTCAATAAATCCATTGATTGATGCGATATGTGGGAAGTGGCACCGTCTTGTTGAAACCAAATGTCGCACGGAGGTCACGAGCTTCAATTACAGGCATCAAATAGTCGGTTATGATGGCGCGAGAACTGTCGCCATTGACGGCTATATTCTCACCGGCATCATTTTTGAAGAAATATGGACCGATGATTCCACCGGCCCACAAACCACACCAAACCGTTGTTTTTTCTGGATAGAATGGCAGCTCTTGCATCTCTCCAGATGGCTCTTCGTCCCAAATGCGGCAATTTTGCTTGTTTACATACCCATTGAGACAGAAATTTGCCTCGAAAACGTCGATTCTTCTTGGAACTTTTCAAGAGCTCATAGAGCGAAGCAATGTCGCTTGGGAAGGTCGAGCGGCTTCAGTTCTTGCACAAGCTGCATTTTCTTCGCTTTTAATTTAAGATCTCGACGTAAAATAGTCCAAGTCGTCCGAGTTGCTGCGAACGGCAACGGTCTTCGAACATACTATCAGTTACGGCTGATACGTAGTATATTCGGTCGATTGTTATCCAACAATGATTGGTGGGTCTCAAGATGGGTGATGGTGTTGCGCATAGTACGCTTGAGCGAAGCGCGCGAAACACATTCTGTATAGATACGTGAATTTTCGTAATAAAATTGAATGATTTGTAAACGTTTTTCAGGCGTAAGTAAGTCTTTCCATTATGAAATGCCAAACAATACTGAACAAAAATAACACAATAGCTTGACACGAGTCACGCGTGATCTGTCAAAAAAAGGATACTGCTTCCAAATTAGACGAAATTATCCACGACATCAAAGTTATAATTGTCAGTAGTGACGTGGGAGCCAAGACGCGAAAGCGCTAACTCTTCTTTAGCCAGTGTTGAGAAAGCTCAAATTCAAACTCACGGCGGGGTTGTTTAGACTAATGATATCAATAAGTAGCAGTTGTACGCTCTAATTTTCTTCACCACCGCGGTACATTTCTCACTCGATGGATACGTAAATGAGCAAAATTGCCGCATTTGGGGCTCCAAGAATAATAGAAAAAAAACTTACTGTCTGGTTTGCTCTTTGGTCCGGAGGTGTGATTGGACCATATTGCTTTTAAACTAATAACGACGAGACTGTCTCGGTCAATTCGGAGCGTTTTGGTCGTATGATAACCGACTTTTTTGGACTGCAATTGAAGAACCCGACTTGGACAATATGTGATTCCAACAAGATGGTTTCACATGCCACACAACACAATCGAAAATGACTTTATTGCGAGCGAAATTTCCCGGCCGCGTAAACTCTCGTCTTGGCGATGTCAATTGACCACCTAGATCGTGTGATTTGACACCGTTGACACTTGAAACCCGACATTTGTCAAGTCATAGCTAAGATACCGCCCAATATGTGCCAAAAAGTGGTCGAAAATTAACACAAACAGAGCAAAGCTCAAAAATATATTCCACAAAAAAAAATTCCACATAAAAATCTATAATCTACAAAATTTACTCTTCCTTTGCTGCTTCCACCGGCGATTACTCCTCCTCTATCTGGTTAGGTCGCCGAAATCGTGACAGCCTCTGTTCGGTTAAAATCCGTATCAACTCCGGTACGTAGAAACGGCTGTCATCACATCAGGAAGGGAGTAATAGATTACAGCAACTCCCTACAGCAATATAAACAAGAGCCGCCGGTTAGGACGGCGTACTGACAGGATTTAAACACCATTCACCGACACTGCGTTAACGCCTTTGCGAATTCTCTTCCTTAGAACGGCGCACAAGAGCTTGAATTGTCTAGAGAGAACCGAATAACTCTTTTACAATTAAGGTATTATAGACGACTTAATTCCTACCTATTCAGACATACCCAACTGTTGTACTGCATGCCATGAGCTCCCTCATGACCCTAATCACCTCTTTGCATGCCTCCTAAAGCCGACCCGTCTAAGAACCCTTTCAGTCTGGTTTGAGCGCGTCGAAAAAGCATCTTTTCTGGGCCTTCCCCTGTTAGAAGAGCTCGATGACTTGGACCAGTTTTTACTTGCACCTAGCAAGTCGTCGAAGAATGCTATGCATAACCCTAAAACTGACTTAACCTCTTCCAGACCGTGATGCATTCTATAATTCGTCGAGGTACCTCATAGTACGGATCTCTCAGGTAAAAATAAATCTGATCTCTTGACAAAAAATAAGCTCAAAGAGGCATTTCTTCAGCTCTGCTTCCTCGTATTTCTCAAAACTAATCCCACGAAGATCTTAGAGGTGGACCGGTAACTACGAGAGAAATTTATAAAATCGAATTAGAGTGGAATTTCGAGGAGAGTAGGTTTCTAACTGGAGAGCTTGAGTATTGAGAGAGAGAGAGATTGAGGGAAAGAGAGATAGTCAGACTGCTGGAAAGCTACTGGCAATGAACTTACTATAGTAATGGCACCGCAACCCTTAGATGATGACGTGATGTCTGCGTTCTTGGTATAAAATATTGGAATTTCCATTAAAAAAATTTTGAATTAAATAAAAAACTTCATAGAGTAGTTGATAAAATAAATTGAAATATATTTTTCAAGTAAATTATTATATTTCATTCGCCACTCTACTCTGCTCCACAACTTCAAGCTGGTCTATGACAACGTTGATTTACAATCACATAACCACCAGGGCAACTTGGCTTCATATTGAGAACAGAAAAACGATCTTCGACAGTTATTAAAGTTGAGTTGTTTGTATTCATATTGATTGCCGTTGTTGTTTCTTCAGTTACAGCAGCTGCTTCCGTACTATCAGTCCCGCTCGGTGTGGGAAAGAATATTTTTACTGAAATGGGAAATTGAGAAACCGTTATTTTGGTAAAACTTTAATAATTTATTGTCATAAAGAAACCAAAGAAATTTCTAATAAACGAAACACCAAAAATAATTTCTCACACCAAACATTTTTTGTAATATCTTTGAGATTATAACGGACGGTCGGAAAATGAAAGCGTACGAGGTGGCTGAGACTGTGGACAACTCAACAGTGCGGGGTCATCAAAGCTTACATGAATATTTGAATATGAAAAAGCTATCCGCGCTGCGATGGGTGCTGCGATTGCTCACACTCGACTATAAGTGCATTCGAGAACATTCGACCCTAAACGCAACCGTAAGAACACTTCAAAGGCGTTCTTGGTGATATTCAGCGGAAATACGAATGATTTTTCTCACCATAAACAAAAAATAGATCCAACACAGCACAACAGAAACCAAGAAGAAATCCAAACAGTTGGTTTCTCTGGAGGAAAGTGTAGCAAAGAAGGCCAAAACTGTTGGCCAAAAACCTATTTTTAGTCAACACATGAAATTCACATCGATGATCTTGAAAGGAATGAAACGTTCAGGACCGAATATTATCGAGAAGCAGTAGGGCTCGCATTTGCGATAAATGCATGGAGCACAAATAAGCTTATATTGAGAAATCAAGCTTTAGTTTAGGGAAATATATCTATTTCATTCAAAAAGTCATCGACTTGACTTGAGCTCGTCTCGTTGGTTTTGTCTATACAATGATTCTCTCCAAATAAGCGTATCTTACTGATCTTCAAAAGGTGAAAAGAAGCTTGGTTGGAATCACTAATGCTTAGATGAACGATTTATCCTCTTCTACTTTAATCTCTTGAAAAAGCAAGTCGGTTCAAATTTTCTATTAGTCCTTAGATTCTCTTCCAGCTAAATTTCTATTATTTGAACCGTCAAGTAGTCCAGTTTTGAGCACGGCTGACCTATTGTTCATAATAAGAAAAGTAGATAAGAGACAGAGAGAGAGAGAGAGAAAGAGAGAGAGCGAGTTGGAATTTTTATTTTTATTATTTATTAGTATTCGAGAGTAAAACAAAAGTAGAAGTTTGAGAGAGCGATAGGGAGCCATTGATAAAAAGATAGTACTAATTAAGGATAAGATTCCTGATCTGAAGAGAAAAAGACGAGCAAAGAAGTTAGAAAAAGTAAAAGAACTAAAAGATAGGTAGAAAGAAATAGAGATAATCACTACTCACTGCCAGGGATGAATTATATTTGTACTCAACAGAAACTGTGAGTTGGGCATGGATAGAGTGGCGAGAGAAAGCCATTGATACATAATAGAGAAGAGATGTATCAATAATAATATAAGGTGTAGATAAAAAAAAGTGAGATTGAAAAATTACAGGACAGAAAAAGAGAGAGAGAGAGAGAGAGGGAGAAAAGGTACGAAACAAAAGAGATCCGTAAGGAGTTAGATCTCAACAGTTACGAGCCCAACGAAAGAGAACTTTTGTCACATGACATTCTTCTACTTCTTCTTTTAGCCGGTCCGCGCCAAGTGAAGCCAGGTCCTTCAGCACCTTATTATTCAAACGGGTTGGAGGTCTTTCTTTTCCTTTACTTTCACCGGCGCATACTGCAGTGCTCGTAGTTGTCTTTAGGTGCATTTTTGGTCACATCGTTCTTCTATTTTTATCGAGGCGTGGACGCAAATTAACGATATGTTGAAGAACTTCGCTCTGATGCGGATTGTGGCGAGACGACCACCCATCTAGGTGAATGTCAGGACTCGGTATCACTCCCATTACAAATACAAAAACAAATTTGCACTCGCATATATGGCTGATGTTGTAGATTTTTCAAATACCCACCCCCCTCTTCCGTCCTTATCCTGTTCATCGCACTTCTTGGACGGCGGTGATGTTAGTCTTTCGTAATTACGACGGCATCAACCATCTCGACAGCGTTACCTTTCCAATTAAGTAACCCTAGTATTTTAGGTGCATACTTTCAAATCTCGTTACTTGAAACGTTTCAAAGGTTCCTCACCAAAAGGTGGTCGTCTCTCATCCGAGGTTCTTTGTAGTTTTTCAATGAGATAGGTTTTTTTATGTGGTGGATTCCACACCCAACGAACAACCACACGGGGTTCCCATTCTCACTTTAGCTCCGACTCCAAATGGATATATTTGTTGGCTATCCAGAGGATACTTGGTTTAGTATGACCGGTAGTCGTGATCTGCTACACTTCGTCCCAAATTTGGAGAAAATCGGTATACTATACATACGAGTACATCAGGAAATGCATATTGGTTCTGAAAATCGGATATATAGCTCGCATATACTGGTATTTTCACACTTGGTATCCTCCAAACATGTTATGAATTACATGTTGGTTGTGAAAATCTTGTTGTGTTTTTTTTTATCGAATACAAAATACCGTTTCATAATTACCACTTTTTTCATAATCCTCCATTTTATGCGTTTCAACTGCCGGCAAAAGCGTCTCCATTTCCATTGCGGTTGTTGTAGTTTCAATTGCTGGTCGTCGCGCATATGCAGCGCTCAATGTAAGTAGTGTTGTAATTAACAAAGACAACAACAACAATGGCTGTATTGATAGCTTCATCGATGACAGCATCTTGATGTTTACATATAATATAACTGTGTGTACGGCTGTATGTATGTACAAGTATGTATGGGAGGTGTTTATATATATTTTTTTCCAGAAATTTATTAAATTAATATTTGTTGCTGTTGTTTGTTTGTGGAGAGACCAGTTTATTGTTTATTTATTTATTTATTTTTTTGTTCTTGTTTGCTTTTTTAACTATTTGTTTTTGCCGATGCGCTTTTGTGCTTATTCTTTGCTATTATTTTTAATTTTTTTTCTGTTATTTATTTCTGTTTAATTTTTTTGTTTACTTCCTTTTTTATTTTACTCTTTAATTGTTTAACCGGCGCACGCTTTTTAACTCAATCGCTGCTGCTTCTTCGATCTGCTTGCGCACAGCACGACTGTCAACTGTCACTGTCGTACTGATCGAAGTGATTCGAAAATATTCACTTTAGTACTTATACAAGCGGAGCGTTGACAATCATTTTTTACACGCAATTATTATTTTAATTATTTTTTTCATACTTTTTATTGCAATTTTTTTTTTTTTTTTTTTGTAAATTAAATTTTAGTTCATTTTATACCTGCGGCTAATAGTGTTAGTTAAATTTTGTTTTCGTAAAGATAGTTCAAAAAAACAAAAAAAAATTAAAATAAAATAAAATAAAAATAAAAAAGTTTTTTTTTTTAATTTCAAAAAATAAAATTTATAACATGCATGTCGCGTATCCCTTACAGCTCATCGTTCATTATCAACCTACTAAAAAATAAGTAAAGGGTGGGTTATTCGTCACTGCCAATGCATGAAGGTACTTAAATCTTACGAAAAAAGCTTCTCACTAGAAAACTTCTAAAGCCTACTCATCAGATGTTGTCATCGTTTAAACCTTCGCACCTTATAAACGGTAATCTATTTCAAGGTTCCCTACTTCTTTAAAGAAAACAAAAACACAGAAAATTCAAATTTAATGCGGAAATATTTATTATCATTCGAAAGCACATTCTTTGGCATTTATTTTTTGAAGATGATCTCTTTCAAATGTTGGCCGTGGCTACGTCACATCAATGGTACATCCGTTGAGTTCAAGTTTCGATGACTCGTTCGAGCCTTTCGACTGGGGTGACTGGCGAACACGCGTGATGTTTTGCTCCAGGGCTTGAATCGAAGCGAAATTGTCCACATAGATTTTAGACTTTACATATCCCCACGGGAAAAAGTCTAACGGTATGATATCACACGATCTTGGTGGCCAATTGACCGACCTAAAACGTGAAATTATCTGATCACCGAAGTGTTATCTCGATAAGTCCATTGGGAAGTGTGGGAAGTGGCGCCGTCTTGTTAACCAATTGTCGCGGAGGTCACGAGCTTGAAATAGTCGGTTGTCATGGCGCGTTAATGGTCGCCATTTACGATTACGTTCGGCATCATTTTTGATGTATGGAATATGACCGATGATTCCACCGGCCCACAAACCACACCAAACCATTGCTTTTTCTGGATGAAATGGCAGCTCTTGCATCTCTTCAGGTTGCTCTTCGTCTCAAATGCGGAAATATTGCTTGTTTACATACCCATTGAACCAGAAATGGGCCTCATCTCTGAACAAAATTTGGCTCGAAAACGTCGGATTTTCTTTGAACTTTTCAAGAGCCCATAGAGCGAAGCAATGTCGTTTGGGAAGGTCGAGCGGCTTCAGTTCTTGCACAAGCTGTATTTTGTGCGGCTGACCATTCATAATGCTCTAGTTATGTCGTGCAGTGGACCACAATTTTTCCAACAAAATTTGCTTCAGCCCGAGGTACATTTCTCACTCGGTGGTTAAGTAAATTAGTAAAATAGTCGTATTTGGGGCACCGAAAATCCTCAAATAATTGAAGAGAGGCCATTACATCAAAAAAAAAAAACTTACTGTCTGTTGCGCTCTTTGGGCCGGAGGTGTGATCGGACCATACTTCTTTTAAAATGATAACGACGAGACTTTCGATGTCAATACGTTGCGTTATGGTCGTATGATAACCGACTTCTTTGCACTGCAATTGAAGAACTCGACTTGGACAATATGTGGTTCCAACAAGATGGTGTCACATGCCACACAACACGAGCGAATATCGCTTAATTGCGAGAGAAATTTCCCGGCCGCGTAATCTTTAGTCGGGGCGATGACAATTGGTTGCCGAGATCGTGCGATTTGACACCGGCGGACTTATTTTATAGGACTTCTCGAAAGAACGTGCTTATGCGGATAAACCTTTAACTCTTGTCCATGATTGAAAATCAACATTCGTCAAGGTTATGGCTGAAATACCACCAAATATGTGCCAAAAAGTGGTCGAAAATTACCCTAAAACGGATCGAAGTTTTCAAATATTAAAAAAAAAAAAATTGAAATGAAAAAAAAAATTAATAAATTTTATTTACGTTTTATATTGGAAACGGTAAAATGGATAACCCTGTATTAAGACATTTATTTTTGTCATACCATTTTCTACCATTTCGTATTCTAACTTTTCCTTTATTTTCTCTACATTTCATATTTATTACACAACAACCGTTAGTTAGTGTGTTGAATATATGACACTCTGGGGATCGAAATAGTTGTTATGAATATGCTTTAACAGTGTTTAAGTGGAATATGTAATTAGCGCAGGACAAAGCGTACATAAATACACACATACGTACAAACACTAAGCATTTTTGTCATAAAAACTAATAATTAGTTACCGTTAACAAAAGAACTACACGTGTGCGTGTGTGTGCGTGTGTGTGTGTGACTTGCCAAAGACCTTGACTAAAGGCACACAAAAGCAAACGCAAAGCTGAAGACAACAATTAGTTGTAAAGGAGAATGCAAAGTGGCCAGTGCGCTTATGGGAAAGAAGGAATTGAAAAAAAAAATTGAAAAAGAAATTTACAAAAAATCAAATAAAAACTAAATAAAAAACTAAATACAAAAGAGATTGTGCTTAGAGAGAATAAAATATTTTACAATTAAAAAATTGCATAAAGCGTACTTAAGCTGCTTAAACCAGCGGAGCTTTCATCAAGTGCAACAAGCAACAAAGTCAGCTCAGCGCTTTCATAGAGCGACGGTCGGTCGTCTTAACGCCATTTCAATTATCAACCTACTAAATATGCCTACACGTCACCACTTCAGCAGTCGCCAGCATAATTGCAACAACACCAACACCGAGGATAAAAAATATAATCGCACATTTTGGCTTAAAAGCTTCCGTTGGACGACTTTCATTGCATTGGTGTTGTTGCAGGTACATGGTTATGCCTGCACGAATGGACGCGTTTTTGCGGCAGGACGCTGCCGTTATCCGGCTTAAAATGTAGTAGAATTAAATATAATTAATTTGTATTCTTCTTTATTATTAATAAATATTTTTGGTTGAAGCTGTTAATTCTTCATTCTGAAGTGTTAGCGCCTGAAATGTTCCACAATGTGCATTGAAGCATCGAAAAGCAGGAAAATACTGGGTTCTCCGTTTTGCTGTTTCAAAAATCAACAAATTTCAAAAAAAAAAAAAATTTCTTGAGTTTCTTTTTTTATTACAAAGTCTGAATCTTGGCATTATTTGTGAAAAACCATCATCATTTAAATGACCGCCTCGTGAATTTTTGCAAACTTCGTTTCATTTGAGGTAATTTTCGACCAATTTTTGGCGCATATTGGACGGTATCTCAGCCATAACTTACCGAATACTGGTTTTCAAGTGCTCAAGTCTTAAAAGTTTATTCGCATAAACATGATCTTTTGCGTAGCTCCACAAAAGCAAGTCCAACGGTGTCAAATCGCACGAGCTCGGTGCTCAATTGACATCGTCGAGAAAAGAGATTATGCGGCCGGAAAATTTCGCTCGCAATAAAGTCATTTTCGCGCGTGTGGTATGGCATGTGAGAGCATCTTGTTGGAACCACATATTGTCCAAGTCGCGTTCTTCAATTGTAGGCCAAATAAGTCGGTTATTATACGACCAAAACTCACCGAATTGACAGTGACTTTCTAGTCGTTTTCAAAGAAGTAAGGTTCAGTTACAACTCCGGAACCGAAGAGGGCTCCAGACAGTAAGTTTTTTTTGGGTGCCATAGCCTCTCTTCAATTATTTGAGGATTCTGGGAGCCCCAAATACGACAATTTTGCTTATTTCCTTTTTCATCGAGTAAGAAATTGTGCCTCGTCGCTGAAGAAAATTTTGTTGGAAAAATCTCGGTTCAGGGCTTGTTGTTCAAGCACTCAATCGGCGTCACTACGGCGTTTTGAATGGTCAGCTGAGCTCAGTTGTTGTGTGAGCTGGACTTTATATGGATGTAGGTGCCAGTCCAAGTGCAAAATACGCCATAATATGTCGCCGTAAGAAAGTCCCAGTTCATGAGAACGTCGAGGAATAGTCACATTCGGGTCTTCGGCTAAAAACGGAAACGAGCAAAATGATGAGGCAAAGGGACTTACAATACCTGTAAACGATGCAGTTTCTTCAAATTTCTTTAAATGGCTTGAGTAGTTGGACGATTAGGTGCACCACCATCTCCTCTTAAAGCGCGAAACTTGGTCACGTTTGAATAACAAGTTCTGTAGTAAGTCTCGACAATTTTAACGTGCTGTGCGGGTGTTAAGCGATCCATTTTCATGAAAACCTGACTTTTAACTACAACAAAACATGTTTGGATTGACAGTTATGTTTGACAGCTGTCAAAATACAACCCTGCACTCTCGAAACCAATGAATGGATAACGCTTTTCTTATTTTTAAAGCATCTTCTCTTGTTGAACTTGTTGTCGGTGGCTATGGTATCTTCACTTATCAAACTCTGTGAAGTGACCACGAAGAAGAGTTTGGTATGGAAAAATGAAAAATTTTTTCTCCACAGAGCCCGCTCTAAAGCTAACCGAAAGGACGCAGCGGGTGTCAGAAGGTAGGTCAATTACTATGAGTTTGGCTATTGCAACTTAAAGAGGGATCCTGAGGCATTGTAGATGTCGAATTATGTGATAGAGTTGTATTTGAGTTCAGACATGATATTAATATGAAAATCAGCAGGCCAACTGACGCAGAGCTTGATTGATTAGGTGAAAATCAGAACTAAATTCGCTCACTTTCAGCTCAGTGTTGACTTGAATGTGGATTTAAGATTTTAAAGCTACACATATTCTTCTTAAAAAAATAAAATACTTATATATGTGTATATATGCATATCCGTACGCATTGTACAACTATATATTTGCATATGAATTCTCCTATTTCTTGCCTGCCTTCCATACGCTAAAATGATATTATCTCTACGCCACACATGCAGTCGATCCGGATGATATGGACTCTATACTATTTATATGGCACAAGGACATTTGCACTCTTAGCACTGCGCACATACGCTCGTATTACCACCTGCTCGCATATCCTGTCGTTCGTGTAGATACTGTCATTTAGCCACTGATAAATGACGTGGAATTATGTTTCGCCGTGAGGCGCTTAATTAACTCATTCAGCACAGCTGAATAACACATAAGCAATAATAACAACAACAACAATAATAACCAGAGCAACAACAACAAACAACAAATATCAAACATACACAAGTAAGAACTACCAGAGCTGTAAAGTTATTGTTCTTGTCATGCCACGAAATGCTGTAGAATGAGCGATGAGCGCAAATATTGCAAGGCAAGGCCAAGCCAAGCAGTCTACTCGTATGTGACACCTACATATAACAACAACAACAACAAACAAACAAACACATTGATTATTTTGTTTTTGTAGCATATTTAGTTTAGTGTACACAGTACATGGTGGATCACACCTTGTCGTTTCTGCTCTGCGAGTACTAATACGAAAGGACACCAACATGTTACTGAAAGTCAAGTAAAATTGACGAAGTAGATGAGTAGGGAGGGGAGTGGCATAAGATAGCTTGATATTTAGCAGTTTTTGGACAATTTTAATACTTTTTTTTTAGGACTTCAGCGTTCTCTAAGGTGGCAGAAGCAACAAATTGGCTCATTTCATAGATCCAGTTTAAGTGGAAACCAAGACCTGGCTTCGGGAGTAGCAGTTTAGGCTATAAAATCGGTTTGAGTCACAATTGCGGTGCAGTAAATTGAACTTCTTACCAACTATAATTGAAGGCGTTGCGTTTCACGATAGCATTCTCCCTAGAAACGTTGTCCACGCTAATAAAGAAGACAGTGCCCCCAAGTGGAGTGAAAAAGAGCGACTGTAGTTTGAACATTGATCGATCCCCTTCAAGAAGCTGCCAGTAAGTAGTGTCTAAAACAAAAATGAACCTGATAACATTTCTCGAGAAGCGCTCGCTCGCTTTAAAATAAAAAAATTTCAGCAATTTTGACGTGTTAGAAAAGAAGTGAATATGTAACTCTTCAGTTTCTCTCCGCTCATTATTATCGTAATCTAAACTACTCTCAACAGATCGTCTTTCGACTTCCTGCAGAAAAAAACTCCACTATTGGTTTGCCAGCCAGTTGCTCAAGTACTTCGTACTATCGCTTTTCAGGTCTCTCTCTCTCTCTCTCTCTCTTCTCTCTTCTCTCTTTTATTTCTTCGCTCTTAAGCTCTCTATGGCTTTCGTATACCTCTTGCATTGGTGTTGATCTCAACGTTGCGTGATAGGTAGCGCGGCATGGTCGAAAAGCTAATGTTTCTTTGGTGACTCAAGTTCACTTATTCCGAATTGTTATTGGTATGGTTGGTTGGCTCCCAGATAGTAGGAGTGAAACTCGAGTGGGAAACTGTTTGGCTTTCTATCTTGATTGCTCCTAATCAAGGTCGAACCTTAATTTCTTTATTGTCGAGGGTTTTACAACCAGCACAGAGGCGAGTGTCTGTCTTAGCTACAATAAGATAGTTGCATAAAACGTTGTTAGATCTTCGGAGAGGAGGCTGTTTCTACTTCTATCACAGCTTGATCGACTTCGGTTTCAGGTTTTTCCATTTCAACACAGCCAAGTGGTTCACTGCATTTCCTTGTGCTGGCATCCGGTCCTATAGATATCAATATATTTTCGACCTTGGTGAAGTCAATCTGCCTCGGAACATTTGGAAAGATTTTGTTGAGCAAGCTGAATTTACGCCAAATATATCTGTAGATCTGGATTCCAAGCTCACGAAGGACTCATCGTCTTACACTTCTGTCGGGAAGTGACAAATGAATGTTCTTTTGAATTTGCCTCCCCTGAACTAAATGGAAGCTGACAAACCACGGTCCTACGAACAATTTCTGAAGAGCATAGATGAGGTAGATATGAAATGGATTAACAGAAGGTTATGGAAGCTTTTCGCGCTCAAAAGAGTGCTTTCAGAACATCTGCTACTGGTAAGAGGCGCAGAGAAACTGTTTTTATCATGAAACAGCTTATGTGGGATTTACAGAGAAGATTTACAGGAATCTCAAACCTCTCTGCAAATGTAAAGGGCTCATTCGGTCCCCGAAGTGAACTCTTGCTTAGCAACCATTTAAACTCGCTGATCTAGACATAGGCTTTTCGGGCTAGCTATGCTGCACCGGCTCGAAAGTTATTCTTAGAAGAGCTCAAGTCTGGTTTCGAGTATTTTGATTGTCTTCTTTCGCTTAAAGGACCATTTTGGCTGACTGAGTAGTAGCACCTAACACTAGCTGTAGGTTTTGGACTCAAATCCAAAGCAGTCCCACAGCTGCAGTGTGGTTTTTCCAAATGCGATCGTCCCTTCTAGGCAGCGAATAGCAGCCCCTCGGAGTTTATTGGGGACACGAAATGAGTAAATCCTCATAGAAATCTATCAGCCATTCGAAGACGTCTTAAAACAGTGAGCTTTCCCAAATCCAAGCAAGAGCTCTGGCGGCAATTGCTTAAAGAAATAAATATATTTTGCTTCAGTCATTTCACCGCTCACTTCATTGACATGCAAATAATCAATCAGACGAGGGCAAGTTCCCTTAACTCCAACGGCTACATATTTGCATGTCTCGATAGTTTTTTTTTTCGGGCAGATTGTCTAAAAATAGCCAGCTCCACGCGTCATTCCAAAGTGAAAACTAATTTTTCACTCAGCCGGCCAGGAGTCGTCTTAAAAAGCCAAAGAAGCTCTAACCAGTAGCTGTAGAAGGCGTGTGTGAGTACCTTCTCGCTGCTTTTGGAGGAGACAAATGGAATTTTGCATTTAATTTAGTTGCACAACATAAGAAACGTGCGTGACACGCAACCAAACACATGTCGCTGCACACGGATATGCACATTTGGCATGTTGACTTTTCCCCCAGGCAACGAGGGAGAGAGAGGAGTGTGTGTAAGGATAAGGTAAGGAAGGAAATCCTAAACTCGGCTGCGCTGTTGTGTGGGTTGTGTTGCTGTCGAATACTGCGACGCTTTGTGCACTCAAACTCGCAAGAAATGTGTACGCCAGTTGGTCGTGAGCTTAGTGTGACACGCACGCGTACGTGACTTGAGTGTATGTACGGTGCTGGGATATAGCAAATAAGTAGTGTTGTTGGCGTGTTGTTGGAGTGTGTTGGTGCTGCTTGACTCGGAATTTCAAGGCATAAATGCATTTTGCGTAAAATTTCCATTTGTACGCCTGTCAGACGGCGTGGAATTAAATTTATTTCTTTATTTTCGGTGTAAATACTGCTCCGGAACACTTTTTCTTACTTACTTTCTTCTCGTACGAGTTCATTTTTCATTCACTCAGCTTTATTTATCTTTGTTAGCTTTAAGCGGTTGCAGAGCTCAATGATTTTGGTGCTTCGAATGGCATGTATTTTTGATGCTCGCTTCGAGCTGTTTGCTGAAATTCAATATACTTTCAATTAACTCTCACTTGAATGCCAAAATCTGCGTGTAGGATCGAATTTTTCAGATTTTGGGGTCTTCTTCTCTTTTGTATTGGAAGGAGGGACATCATTTGCAGGCTTTCCTAACTGCAGGTTCTACAAAGAGCTTGGTTGATATATGAGTACAAGGGCTTCGCACTCATGATTGCACTCTCTACAGAGCCTCCTCTTAGAGCACTCCAAAGATGACACCGTGTAATCGGAATTCCCTTGCTTTACTTACTCTTTCGAACGGCCTCGTACTGAAAGTGGAGCTCGCTTACCCGCCTAATTAAAGGAAGCCCCTCGCACTCTTTGAGTTTGTTGCAGCGGCCTTTCTCGATATCTTTAATTTACTGCTTTGATGAGTTTCGAGTTGGAACCGCAGAAGAGTATTTAGATGACTGTGTTCTATTGGGGGCATTAAACATGGTGGTAGTATTCTCTCTTCTTGAACTGAATACCCAAATAAGTTAAGCTTGACGCGCTAAACCAACCTATTACATTGAGAACTTGCTGAAAGCCCGCTAATGAGAGCCCACCTTGTTTTTTATTTAGAATGTAGATCATGCCTTGGCTCCTTCTTCTATGGAACACATTCCGCTTGCTATTCGAGTAAAGAGCTTTGAGCTTATACCCATTGGTCCTGAAATGTGAAATTTTTTCTTCATTTTGGAGTCTCTGTCTAATGGAAATTTTATCTACAGCTGGCTGTCTACTCATCAGCAAAACTGCAGTGCTTCCTATGCTTCCTATTTTCAATAGAAACCTCTTTATAAAACACAGGCATTTAGAGTCTTTTAATTGATTCCCTTGATTGATTGCCTTCAACCCTCTTCTTTCTTCCCAAAATCGTTAGACGAGGCTCATTGCAAAGATTTGAGTAAGAATTCTTCCTCAGGAGCCCTTTACTACCTTCCGAGTTCAGATTTCGAGACTTAAGTAGAGCCTTAGAAAAGGAAGTGACCGTAAAAAGAAGAGATCAACCTTTATTCCGGAGATTTTTTACCTTTAACTTTGTGTGGCCAGAGGGGAAGTAGGGTCCCTGATCTGGCTAGGCGTAGGGATCATGAGTCGCTAAATTAACTCTTAAAATGATCAGATGAAAGATTTGAGTAGGAATTCTTCATCAAGAGCTCTGAGCTCAGACCTGAGTTGAGCTTTAGATGAAGAAGTGACACTAATAAAGGAACTGCAAGATGATGAAGGAGGTGAGCTAGGTATCAATAAAGCTTAGTGCATAGATAACTTCAATTCAGATAGGAAATAATATCACTGTTGTGCACTGTTCTGTCTTTAGATAGACCGGTCGCGATTTCTTTCGTCCAGTGGTAAACTTATATGAGATCGAGCGCAATTGGTAAGTTTTCCTCTCTCTCTTTTTCTCTCTCTCTCTCTCTCTCGATTTAGTCGATTTAGTCAACGTACGTAAGTCTAAAAACCTTGTCTAACCCCGTGTTGAAGCTTTATCTCGAGAAGCTTGAGGTGAAGTCATCTCCTTTTTTCTTCTTTTTCTTTCTGGCTTTCTTGAACAGTACTACTTTTTATTCTCTTGAGGCTTATGGAAAGCTGATGAATCTAATTTGTAGCTTTCTACAATACACAGTTTGTATGCATCCTGGTAACTCTAATAAAAAACCGGACAGGGTTCATCCACTCGAAAATGATAGAGAGAGTTTCATTCTACAAACCATCTCTCTTTCAACAGCGGCCCAGCTCGTGCATCAATTTGAAGCATTGCGTTGCACCATCCTACTTCATCCCCAAAACCACTATTTTCTTAATTTTTTTCTAAATTTTTACACTATCTCAACTTTTTGAAAACTTCTGGGGAGCTTATGTAATCTCTTCCTTTGATATTTTAACCCACTTTCATCATTAGCTACTTTGTATAATTCCCTGTCCCCGAAATGAGACAATGGTACCTCACACCAGCTAAACCTACTTAAGTAGCTCACTTCAAAACTTGTTAGAGGTCACTTAAGTGCAACTTAAGAACGCCTTAAGTGCAGCTTATTAGTTGCCAAACACACAGCAAGCAAGGAAGGACGCAAGCAAGCAAGCGTAATTCATCACGTTCTTCTACTGCAACTCATGCTCAAAGTAGCGTAATAGCTGCTGCACCTACACTTCTCTTCCTTTCCCTAACTCTCTCCCTCTCTCTCTCTCTGTCTTTGTTCTTCTCTATTTTGAACTTACTTTGGATTTAACTCATAGTTTTATAATAAAGAATTACGTTATCGTGACAGTTGACCATGCAACTAAATTGCATAGTAAATAAAAATTGCATTTTGTCTGTTCTTCTGCATAATTCACCCGTATGGAAGAAATGTGGAAGAATGAGTAAAAAAAAGAAGAGTGAGTAAATAAAATATTGTCAAAAAAAATAGTACGTAGGAGTTTAGTGCTCACGTAAACTCATAATTCGCCAGTTGACTTTTATAGTTGGTTAAGTACTTTCTTTCGTCTTCTTCTTCTTCTTCTTCTTCTTTCGGATAATGCTTGCTCTAATATCTCTTTGTTTTAGTGTTTGTTAAAGAAAATATCTTTTCCAAGTCAATTTATCATTGTTTTTTAGTTGTACTTATCTCTCACGCTGAGTAAAGAAATAAATAAAAATGAGGGAACAAATTTTTTCCACATCTAATACTCAGTAATTCGGCATTAGTTTCTTCCTCTTCCTCTCACATTCGTTCTACTTTCTTAATATTGCTAAAAAAAACTCTCTAACCCTCTTTGTTAGCAGCTCTTCTCCTTTTTCTCATTTTTTTGAGCGAATATTTAAAGTATTTGCTCATTCATCTCACTTATAATAATTCTTCCTCTCCTCCAGGTGGCTGTCTGCGCTAAGCTATGAAAGCTCTCTAAACTTCTACTGAGCTTATCTACAGCTTTACGTTGCTTTGATCATTTGTCGTGAAAAAGTTCGCTGATTAATGATAATGATTAATGAAGATTGGTCATTTTTTCTATTTATTTTCAGAAATCTCTTACAATGAGAGGAAGTAAGAGGTTTTAAGGCAGAGCTTTTTAGGGAGTTGCGTCGAGCAAAAGTATCACCATCATTGCTTGTTCCATGAAAACCCACAAACACTTCGTCTTCATCCAAATTTTGCAATGTCTAGACAGGAAATTTAACAGAGTTTCACATTTTTCCCCTCTCTCCATGGAATTTAGTTCCTTTACCATGGATTTTTTTCAAATTCCCACGAGCTTTCTGGAGAGATTTTAATGGGCTTGCCATTATTCTAACTTCATTCACTGCAGTAGAGATTCAAAGCAATTATGTCCACAAGCTTTTCCTTCTAGCCCCTGATCCACGCGATCATTTTGTCTCTGAGTTAAAGTTCTGCAATTCAAAATGCAACACAAAGTCCAAGTATCTGAGAGGAGGTAAGTAGGCAATTAACACTCATCTTTCGGCAGCGAATGTCAAACCAACCGAGAGCATTTATAACCTGAAATAAAAGCTTCTCATTAAAATCTTCGAATAATCTGTAGGTCCCTCCGTTATTGGAAAAACATCAAAACTCACGCCACAAATTGGAGCAGGAGCTCGGCTGAAGATCGTCAATTATATGCTATAAAAAAGGACGACGAAACGCTGTAGCTGAGATTTTAGATTTTGGACAGATTAAGTTTCTAATCTTTTATGTTTGATCGGCTTTGTCCCCCCATTTCCACCAACCAAAACATTCTAGCTTGCTTTTGCTTTGGAAGAGGCTTCAGTGCTTTCAAGTCAGAACTGGAAAAGATATGTTTTTTGAACTTTCCCTTAAATAGTATTTTTAAAGATTTTTAAAAAGTAAGGTCTTTATAGAACATTTAATTTTCAGTTTTAAGAATTTTTAAATACTTCTATAGGGTGTTTTTTATAGAGGTATAGAACTTTAAGTTGGCATTACTTTTCAAGATGGCGACCGATTTAACAGCTGTCAAGTGATTTATTCTCAGTTTGGTTCGGCAATTCATCATGAATAGACTCACGCCTGAACAACGCTTGCAAATAGTGCAATTTTATTTCGAAAATAATGATTCTGTGAACGTATCGCGCACTACGTCCAATGATACGGACCAATGATTCCACCAGCCCATAAAACGCACCAAACAGTCAGTTTTTCTGGATGTAACGGTGTTTCAACATACACTTGAGGATTACCTTCACTCCAAATGCGGCAGTTTTGTTTGTTGACGTAGCCATTCAACCAGAAGTGCGCTTCATCGCTAAACATCGCTAAAATGGACGTATGCGCGCTACGTTATACGTATACGTTTTCCGCACAGAACTATTATTTTCGAAATAAAATTGCACTATTTGCAAGCGTTGTTCAGGCGTGAGTCTATTCATGATGAATTGCCGAACCAAACTGAGAATAAATCACTTGACAGCTGTTGAATCGGTCACCATCTTGAAAAGTAATGCCAACTTAAAGTTCTATACTTCTATAAAAAACACCCTATATAATAAAGGAATAGTCTTTCAAAAGGCAGTGTAAAAGGAGTTCCATCTTTCAATGATTTTTTAAAAAGCCTTTCTGGAATATTCAATTAGTCGTTTTAAAGACTTTTTCAAAGTATCTTTAGAGCTTTAAACTAGTCTTTTCAAAGATATTTTAAGTCTTTCTAAAATGCTTTGAAATTTTTTTAGTCTTTTTTAAAGTATTTCCAGAAAAATAATGCGCTTCTTAAAAAATTGGTTTGTATAAGAATTTTTAGTATAATAACTATTCCTTTGAAAATGTTTTTGAAAGGTTCAAAAACATTCAATTTAGCTTTTTATACATTTTTTGAGTCTTTAAATGAGTTCAGTACCTATTGCGTCCCCACAATATTTCGGATGATTATTTAGCGTATAAAAGTAAAATAAATTCGATGATTTGTTTTCGATTTTCATTCGAAATTGGGCACAAATGAGTGTTCACACAGACTTTTATTGAGCAATTAGGGAATTTTGAGGAATTTATTTGTTAATGATATGACAATTAACCATACACTAACTACTAATTACATTAACCAACTCTCTATTCTTTGTAAAAAAAATATAATTAGGGAGGAATATTTAAACCAAAAGAGTAGAGTTTTCACAATATTAAATTGTCTAAAATTTGAGCTGACTTAAATTGAGAAAAACTTGGAATCTAAAATCTTTTGGAAAACTAATTTACAATCTATGCTCTATTTCCAATTAGTATACCTTATACTAAAATTAAAGCCCAAGTACAGTGTTCAGACAGCCACTTAATTGCCAATTAGAACATTTTGAGCAATTTAGCTATTAATGATCTGACAATATAATATATTTTATGTAACTAACTAAATGTGCATTCATTATCTAGTCATTTTCAACACAACTTCGAGAGGAATATTTAGTCAGAAAAAAAGCAGGTTTTTTAATTAAAGTAAATTCCTCAAAATTCACTTAATTAAAGTAAAATATTCGAAATATTCGCATAAAAAATAATTTAAATTAAGAATAAATTAAAAATTATAATTTTTTAGGAATATTTCTAGCGAGCGAGGCCTTATATGTTATCTAATTAACATGCTTTATACAAACATTATAACTTTGTGCATTGTTCAGACAGTCCGTTAATTGGAAATTAGTACATTTTGAGCAATTTAATTTTTAATAGTTGAACTAATTGTCTATTTGTCTTCAAAAATAGTTGGGAAAATATATTTAGTTAGAGAAAGTAGTGTTTTTATGAAATTAAAATTTATGCAATTAAATAATGTAATAAACGTAAATTGAGAATAAATTCGAAATTGTTATTTTTTGAAAGTAAAAAACATTCTGCAGTAATAAATTTGAAAATTTTTATTTAGTTTTTAATTAGACAAAAATAGTGACAATTTAACAAAAAAATTAAAACATTTGTTAACAGCTGTTAAAAACTAATTGTGTAAACTTAATTGAGTCTGTGTGAACAGCCTCCAAAGTGCAAATTAAAACTTAATATTTAATGAATATGACACAAAAGCTTAAATGAAGCAGAAAAGTTAAAAGTTTTTTGTTCTGCACTTTCATAGCTACTATTTACTCTTGACTATATTATGTTCGTAGACTAATTTACTTATTGCTACTTTATCTGAACAAGTTCACGGAAGCACTTTATTTTGATTTACACTTTTTACTGAAATACCGATAACTAATTGCATGTAAAAAAATTCAAAAGTTGTTGAAAAAAAATAAAAGAAAGCAAAATGTTGAAATGGGCTTTTACAATAATGAAACAAATTAATTTACAAGCAGTCTGAACACGCACTGGTCTCCAACGAACTAATTATTAATGTCGAACAACATGAAACAAGTTCATTTGCAGATAAGATAGCTAAAAACCGATTGCAAAAGCATAAAAGATTGCGTTACCAGCAGCGGGCAGTGTAATAAAGTGGAAACTATGGTTAACAGAGCAACTTTCCGTCTAATACTACTGCTCGCGCTGAGCACAGCGTTAGTGCAAGCCGAAGAGAAAGCAACAACAGAGGTTGATGAAGACTTTCTACCGCTCAGGAAAGCCGTACGCTGCAATCGCGCCAAGTGTCAGCTGCCGAGTTGTCGCTGTTCCGGTCAGCGTTTGCCAAGCGACGACTTTCGGGGACGCGAGAAGGAAATACCACAGGTTCGTCTTGAAGGAAATATGTTTTATAATGAATTTATGTCTACATACTCCCATCACTCATGATCAACCCACAGCTCATCACGGTGACCTTCGATGATGCAGTGAATGTGATAAACTACGAACAGTATCAGCAACTCTTCGACGGTCTCATCAATCCGGATAATTGTAGTGCGCGCGGCACATTCTTCGTCTCACACGAGTACACCGATTACACGCTCGTGAATGCGCTCTATCAGCAGGGTCATGAGATCGCATTGCATTCGATTACACACGGCACGGGCACAGACTATTGGCGTGAGGCGGATGTTGCGCTATTGATGGCGGAATTTGGTGAGCAAATAGAAATGTTGGTGAGATTTGCTAAAGTGAGTCGCAGGGATATACGCGGCATGCGTTTGCCCTTCCTACAGAGTGCTGGCAATAATTCTTATGAAGCGGCGAAACGTTTGGGTCTACTCTACGATAGCTCATGGCCGACTCAACGTTATCGCAAACCCGCTATGTGGCCCTATACGCTCGACTATCGTTCGACACAGGATTGTCAGATTGGGCCGTGTCCGAATGCGGCCATACCTGGTTTATGGGTTAATCCAATGGTTACTTGGCACGATACTGCCGGTTATAATTGCGCCATGATTGATAGCTGCATATTTCCACCGAAAGATGATGTCGACGCTTTGTTTGAATGGATGTTGGCGAACTTCAGACGACATTATGCGGGTAATCGTGCGCCGTTCGGCATGTATTTGCACGCGGCTTGGTTCCAACGTGGAATACATCACTTCGAGGCATTGAAGAAGTGAGTACAGAAAGGCGCAATTCAGTTTAGATAGTCTGTATGGGCTGGGGTTTGAGGTTGCTCAGACTAATACCACCGAAGAGGAGAGTAATTGCTCGGAGTTCTTCATACCCCTTAGGTGAAGCTTAATCTTAAACCTCGATAGTAGTTTCGGATTTGAGGCCTCATAATTATTATTGCTTGGATACGATATTTCCACGTCCACTTGAATCTACTTCGCGCTTCCCTGCTTTACTTTTCTTACGGAAAACGTGCTCATCAAACATCGTTAACGACTTTATCTCGGATCTTAACATGCCGAGCATCTATACGTCGGTAATATTTCAAGGGGTTGATCCGTCCTCATAAAATCTAGGGCAATTCTCACGATTTCTTTTTCTTTGGTGATCGGCTTCAGAATTGAGCTTAACTCAGTGAAAAGTTGGTAGCTAAAGTAGGTCGTTGTCTGTCTTAGTGGTCTCCTGAGATGATTGGTCTTACTTTGAGCTTCTTTTTAATAATATTTCCTGCTCTCAGCTTCTTATTGAGAACTCCTTCACTACCATATAACTAGTTGTAACAGTGTAATTCACAAAGAGGATCCTGTAAGTAATTCCAGATATCTATCCTCGATTGACTTCGCTTCCCTTTAGGTGTCACAAAGGCCTGACTGTTTCATAGAAGTCAATCTAATTAGGTTTAGTATTTCCAAAGATTGATTGATTTGTTCTACTTAGAGACCTTTTAGAGGATGCTCTATTCGACAAAAGAGGGCTACGTAAGGTAATGGGACGGACTCCGTGTCGCACTAAGTAAAAGTACTCACCATCTGCTGAGACCTCGTTTTCGAAAAATTCTGGAGCCAACTCAAATAACACCCCTTTGCTTATGATCCAACTGCTTCGAATAGTGGGTGGATTAACTACTGTAGCCTATCTTCGGAGCATACTAAGGTATAGAGTCCTTAAAGTTACACTAAAACTTGGCCTCCAAGGACTCCATCGCTCGAAATACAATGCCATACTCGTAGTCCAAGTCGCATTCGACTTCGTTAGATACTTTCAGAGTTCGTTCTAAAAATGTGGACTTCGAAAAGTCTCTACCAAGCGTCCTGAGTTTTCCAGAGAATTTCAATTCGAGACGGATCCTACTTAACTGTGTGAAGTGGGATGCTTCGTCTATATGTGACTTAGTGCTCTCGTTAAAATAGTTAGGAGATACATTCTTTTCAGCAGTTCGAACATCAAACAAACTCTTAAAGCTAGGATCCTTCAAAGTGAATGTAGTCCTGCCAACTTAATACTTTTGGAAGCTCGTTGAGCGCTTTTTCGAAACTTTTCAAAAGGAATTGAGTCAACACCGTACCAATTTCACATTCATATTCGCCTCACGAGCTCTTTCCAAGCTTTTTTGAAAGCTTTTCAAAAGGAATTTTGGTAGACTGGAATGGGTTAACTTGCTTGCTTGCCTTGAGCCTTCTTCATAATGCTCACTTTTAGATTGACTTCCAATTTAAAATTTACACCTGACAATTCAATGCTCTCCTACAGGTTCCTTCACCACGTGAACACACTACCAGATGTATATCTAACAACCGTCTCGCGTGTCATAGACTACACGAAACACCCGAGCTTGGGCAAACCCTTCAACGACTGCCCGAAGAAACCACAGACAACATGTATAAAACGCAGTTGTGGACTCAGAAAGCAGGAAACTGGTGAGATACGTTATATGAATGTGTGTGATAGCTGCCCGTCTGTGTATCCATGGTTGGGCAATCCATTTGGGCAGACCGAGTACTAAGTTGGAGAAAGGAGAAGAAGAAGAAGAAATACAGACAAAAATACAAGTTTTTGAAATGTTAAAGTACTTGAGAAGACCGAAAGTGGGCGCAGTTATGGTGATGAGCGTAAATTTGTTGCTAAAATGTACAAGTGAAGGGTCTAAAGGTGTATGAGCTCTGCTTATGGTGAATGAACCAAAGTTCGATACTCAATAAAACTGATTTAAAACGCACTTGAAATAAATTAAAATACATAAAGTGGAGGGCACGACATGGCAGTTATGATGTCGAAATGGCTGTGAGCTATGATGAGTGCCAACTTTTGTTCGAAAGTGAACACGTGAGTTAAATTTTAAAGAGAATTCCGTGGGTGAGGAAGCATGAAGCAGGTAAGTTGAAGTTGAGTAGTGAATTAGCCTGCTTCAATTGCACCACCAGACACTTGAAATAACTTTTTCAATATTCTGACCAGCCTGTAAGGGTAAATCAAGTTATTTGTTTGTTTGAAAAATCTTCAAAAATAAATAAGAGGCAAAGTTCACAGCTTGTCATATATGCAGAAGGTACACAAGGGTCAAAGGTCATTGATTTACTTGAAACTAAAAATAAAAGTTTCAACAGCTAACCGCAGAAATATCTATGAAGTTTGATGGCGAACGAGTAACGAATGAGTGATAAGGTGAGTGAACGGGTGAGTATGAGTGAGTGATAGATAGGTGGCGAGCGCAAAAACAGAGAGAGAGACGTGAGTGAAGGGCAAACGAGTAATAGAATTGAAACTTACGAACGAACTTGAATTTAATTAAGTAAGAAAGTGTCTCTTTACAGTATTATACAGGAGTTAAACAGCTGGAGCTTCACACATTGGTATCGAAAGCCGTCGAAAGCTTTAAGTGCGCCGGAGAGAGTGTTTTGGGGTCGCCAAATCTCGACACGTACGGACACCATTCACAGCAATATCTTAAAGTACTGCTGTAAGTGACGCACTACTGACAAGCTTTAAACACCACTCACACAGAGACTCAGCCAATTCCTTCATTAACTTTCTTCCGGTGTATAGCGTCATTCCAAACATCACCCATAGCGGATGAGTTGAGCTGCCTAGCGAGTTCCGAGTAATGCTGTATCAAATAAAATCTGATCTGAGTACTGTCGGATACTCACCTTTTACTTGCTCAGACTCTACCAGCCATATCATAGTGGACATGCACGAGATGTCCTGGAAGTCCCATGTAATACTGTCACAACTAAGCTCTGAACACTGTAAGAGACTCAACTTCTAGCTAACCAGACTCGCAACGGAATTACACCCCTCTACACTACATGTTATAAGTCTCAGCAAGGCATTAGCCATAGCTTTGCGTGCGCACTGAAACCTACTTTCTCTCTGGTCTAAATCCGCGAAAGCAGCTCGTTCACAGAGCCTCGCTTTAGGTCGCCTCGATGACAGAGACAATTTTTGCTTTCTGTTAAGTGGAATTATCTAAGCGCTACAACAACAACGACCCTATGAGGTTATACCCCTTTCCATTCAAGCTATTTTCAGAGACTGTGCTGGTTGTTACACGTATCCCACTGATCTTACTACATAAGAGGTAGGATTTTCGGAAGGCTCGGACTCCATTGTTGCTCTATGTAAATGTACTGGCTAACTAGTAACAGCGTGGGATCGCTGAAGATCCATATCATACCTATTAGTTCGAGCTCGTATCGCCGACTTGGAGCGACTTTACAATGCTTTTGGTAGGATGCCTTTGCAGGTTTTCGCATTTAAAATTCTTTCTCTATGTCACAAGTGCATAGAAGCGGCTTGTTGTCTGCTCCACTCCGTCGCTATAGCCTTTCAAAATATTCCAAATTGCCCAGTGTTTGAGGGTTAGACTAAAATTGAACTCACTTTTTCAGTAAACATTTCAGAAGTGACCGGGAGATTAAGAGTGGCACGTAACAATGTCATAACCTAGAATATCTGTCAAGCTCTACTTAACCCTATGTGTGTATGACTTGGTCAATGTACATACAAGTCGAAACCAAAGTCTTTGGCAAAGAATAAATTGATATAGGTAAAGATATATCCGTCTGAGTTGGACCATGAAGGCAAGAGTGTGTCATATAACGTTCTACTCGGTCTTTAAGATGACTACTTTTTTCTCGGACTTTCAATGACAAGATAGTCCAAGGAAGTTTAATCATACCTTAAAAGGTCCTTGTTGTAAGTTCTTATAGATAGCACTTCCTGACACCGAAGGAAGTGTCGTTGCAACTGACTTCGTTCCTCCCTTGTGATATATGTCTGGCTCCAAGCGTCCGAAGCCTTTACTAATCACTGAACCGTGATGAATTCTCTGCATATACCTCAATCTTTCTCCAAACCGTTGAAGTGTAAGGCATTTCATCGTACTGTCTGTCAGTATGACCCTCTTTTGGAAGAATAAATCTGATTTCTGGATAACAAATCGACTCGAAAAAGAATTTCGTTGTGCTAGAGGGGATCAGAAGACTTCAAAATAATAAGAGGAGAATAAAATCACGTCCTAAGCCACTTAGAAGAGTGAATAGGACCACGAAGGGAGAACTTTTGCAGCTGGAAAGATAGTCAGACTGCAAGAAAGGTACTGGCACCACACTAAATATCGATAGTTTGGTTAATAAAATGAACTTGATGCTCCCGAAACCATTAGATGGTGACGGAATACCTGAGTTCTTGGTCTGAGTCTATTATAACCACACTTTTCTCGAACTAGTGCTGCTCCTTCTCTGAACATCAGCCGAAGCTACCCAGAAGGTTTGTCAAACTCTTGATATTCTCGATATCTAGGCGCTGAAAATTACTTTTCTCCTCTCTAGAGGAATAATGACATAAGACCTGCCTAGTGAAAACGACTTCACCTTTTCTATTGCCAATTCAAGCCTCAAAAATTTAAACAACAGAATTGTCTCACAACCATTATGAACTCCTCAGGAAGCTCATAATGTAAGCTTTAAATTCTATTATAATTACAAAAACGTTTTCCTAACGGGCCAACATATGAGCAACAACCCTTGAATGCTTTGCAGGTGAAGCCGAAGCCGATTATTGCCAACGCAGCAGTGTGCGAGCATCCGACTCCCTACATTCGTACATTCACACATACTCGTACAAGCGTTTGTGTGCATTTATAGTTAAATTATATATATTTCAATTTCAAAAACACCCACATACACACACATATATGCATATGCATGTAAATATGTATAAAACATCGCCATGTGCATGTACGAATGCATGTGTTGGCCCACCAATCGGATGCCGCCCGCAATTGCCGAAAGTCACGTAAAGGGGCGTTACCTAACCTCGTTTATGCAATATGCTGTTCGTCATTCGTGAAGCAGGCATGTTCGTGCGCAGATGGCGGTGCCGGCAATAACAGAAAAATAAAAATGAAAACAACAACAACAACAACAACAAGGAAACTATAAGGTTGCTTGTATAATAACAAGAAGGAAATAAAAATAAAAATAAAAACAAAAACAAAAACAAAAACAAAATAGTACATCTCCGCAACTACCACTACCACTAGCGCAGCATAAGTTATGCGGCTGCTATACATATGTATGCATATCTGCATGTAGTTTCGCGTAGTTTTAGTTATTGAGCTTGGCCTGGCCAATGTGCGCCTGGTGGTATGAGTGATGCGCCGCGTGCGTCTCTCACCACTACAACCAGCAGCACTTCTTTTTGGGTTCAACGGAAGACCGGCATGAGGAGCAAAGGGAGTACAAAGAAGATGTGTTTTTTTTTTTGTTGTCGACATTTGTACTATTGTTATTGTTGTTGTTGTTATTATTTTTATTCTCTCATGCAATATTCATACGAGAACGAATACGAATTGTTGGAAATGAAGCAAACGAATGTAATTCTTCTGCGCTTTCTTCTATACAAATGTACTTACTTGCATATATGTATGTCTATATGTATGCATATGCAGCTGTGCTCGTGCAAAACTAAAAATCCTGCTTGTCCCCTCACGAATATGAGTAATAATGTAGTCTTATATAGAATACATAAGGACATTAGGGTGGTGCTAAAAAGATTTAGTCAACATACAGTAAAGTTGAAATTGTGAAACATGAAAGAAATTCGAAAATTTTTCGATTTTGAAAAGTCTTGACTCCTACTTTCTATTTAAAACTCAAGCGATGGCCAAAAATGCGATTTTTCAAAGCGACAGAAAATCATTTAGTCCATCGTTTTTCCAATATTTTTGGTTTAGTTTTTTTTTTTTAAACCCCCAAAATAGACGTTTATTACTGTGATGACCTCTTCATTCTGAATCTCATCTCCGCCCCCGCCTTTTCTTCAGTTCTGGCAACAGAAAATATTCCCAGCGGTCTAAGTATGGAGAATATGCTTAATGGGGTAGCAGTTCGTAGCCCAATTTATGACTTTTTCCCACGGCGACGGTACACCCAAGCATTGTCCTGATGGAACAGCACTTTTTTCGCCAAATATCCCGTTGTTTTTGCTTCAAATTCATATCGAATCTATGCATAAGTTCTGAATCTGTTCGCCGGTGATCGCTTTTCAAGGTAACCGATGTGAATGGCACCCCACGTATCCAAAAAAATTATGGGCATGACCTGTCAGATCCACCCTGACCCTCCTTGGATGCTCGTTTACCCGCAAAAACTCACTGTCTTGATTGTGCTTTGGTCTCTGGTGTGGTGTGGTGGATCCATATTTCCTCCACGGTAACGAAACAGTGCTAAAATTCGTTTGGATTACGATTGACCATCGCCAAATACTCCTTTGAAGTGGTTAGACGGCTGCGTTTATGGTCGTGTGTGAACCATCGCGGCACCCATCGCGCGAATAGCCTTTTTATGTCCAAATATTCTTGTAAAATTTTATGTATCCGGTCAGTTGAGATACCTACAGTCTCAGTCACCTCATGCAGTTTTATTATCCGATCGTCTGTTAACATTCCATGTATTTTATCGACGATTGGTCGGTCTGAATGTTCGGCGTCACTTGTACGAGTACTAGTACAACTACTACGGAACACAGTAACGGAAATTTTTAACCATTGAAATTGATGTGCAGAGAGAGTAGTATTTATCAAGTCTTTCCTTAGTTTCGGTGATGGACTTGTGGAGTCTATACTCTTGAGAAGTGTTTAGCCCCTCGACATTACTCATCTCTACATTCGCTGCGACAGCATCGCTGTCACGATGTGTCGACAAGCAGGACATGGATCAAGCGAAATTACGTCTCTCCACCAGTATATTCAACGCGCCCAGATGTGATAGATTAGTCATCTCAGTCGGTTGCGGTATGATCTTCTCATCCTCACTGCTCCTCTCAGAGCAAGCACTAGCAAGCAGACATCCTTACTGTAGAGGTTTTGTCCCTGCTTGTCGGTTGTCCAGTTCTGAAACAGTGAAGAAGTTGATGAATATTGGAACGAGTTCCCGTCGTCCCTTGTCAAATTTGGTTTTGAGACAAGCGTTTTCGATCGTTCTCGATCAACGACACTGAAGATGGCAGAACGCCGAAACCAGTTTGTCTCAAAACCAAATTTGACAAGGAATGACGGGAACTCGTTCCAATATTCATCAACTTTTCACCCTGTCGGAGAATCAACTAAACAAAACCAATCAGTGAAGAAGAGTAGATGGATCTTTCCTCCTGCCGATGTTAGAAATGAGCACCCACCAAAACGATACCTTCTTTCGGTGTGCCACTGCGATGATATAGATTTGTCAATAATTTTTTTGTTTGTTTGTCCAGCAGCCTGAAGATTTACTCCATCTTCATTACATCCACCCTGTCTCTCCCTGACAATGGTAAGTGTCTTTATGAGCTCTGGAAGAGCTTCGACTGAGTTGATAGCAAGTGAAAGCGTCCATTATATCATAATTAGAGGGATGAAAACTTTCTTCGTATATACCATACATATTTTGTACCACCCTAATGTGCGAATATAAATAATTTGGCTCATAATGTTGACCTTATTGCAAAATTTTCCTGTTTTTTTGTTGCTTTTTTTGCTAACAACCGCAAATAGTTTTCATAACAGCAAGCAACAACAACACACGTACTTATATGTAATACATATGTGCATACAAGATATAAATGTATGTATATTTGCGCATTTGGATTTCTTATGTATATAAACACATTTCTTGCCACATAAAACTTTGGCTCTCTCTCTCTCTGTCACTATCTTTTGGAAGCTCTCCCAATCTATTCCATCTACTTCAGCCCATCTCTGACATCTCTGTTTTATTATTGTGGTTTTTGTTATTTTTGTTGTTGGTAGTTTTATTTTTTATTATTTGTTTTTGTTGTTGTTGTTGTTGTTGTTATTATTATTGTTGTTATCCTCATTTAATGCATTTTATTCGCACTACTTGTCTTGTCGGCTCTCTTTTAACGGTAATGACGTTACGTTGTCCGTCATTTTTTTTACTTTTTTTATATTTGCGGATTGCACGTGCTCTCCTCTCGGCAAATTTAAGTGGGAGAAGTGGGAGATGACAGTTTTCGACAGGAGCGGTTCGTGCTTTTTTTATCAAAATTGGTACAGGGCGCTGCGAGTAAAAAACTAACAAAGAATTTTTGGCTTTAGTCCAAAGCCGAAGACCTTGAAAAGCACTTTAACTATGAGCACCGGCTTAAGGGTTTTAAGGATTGCCGAGTTCCAAATGAAGCAAGCAGACCATTTGTCGATCTTACTACGAAGAGACTTGAGCGGATTACGAGGGCTTGAAGTAACATGCTATGAGAGAGAGTTCCGATGTGTCCAAGCAGTTTTATGGGTTTTTCTTCCGATTTTAAACTTAGTTTAAAGTCATCCATGACATAATTCGTACGTAGTGCAGCGTATACTTTGCTTTATTGGAGATCTAGTGCATCTAAACCCTTTAAGACTGCGGGTGTCTCTCAGATCTCAGCTAAGCCAATCTTTCTGGAACTCACACTAGATAAAAAGCTGAGGAAAATACGGGATGGTCGGATATCACTACGAATGGAATCTCAAAGACGAATTGAAATTAAATATACGAATATAGTCGATGCGTATAGAGAAGAATTTGGGGTTGCGACTTTATAAGGGGTGATCCAAGTAGATGTACTTTTTTTAATGGCCTTCTTTTGACAGATCATGTTATTTTTGTTCGGTATTGTTTAGCTTTTCATCAATCATGGAAAGACTTACGCCTGAACAAAGTTTACAAATCATTCAATTTTATTACGAAAATTCACGTTCTGTAAAGAATGTGTTTCGCGCCCATCGCTGAGCTTATAGTCAACATAATCGGCCTACTGAACGTACTATTCGCAACACCACCACCCGCATCTTGAGACCCAGCATTCATTATTGGATAATATTCGACCGAATAGACCACGTCCAGCACGCAGTGAAGAAAATATAGCGGCCGTAGCTGAGAGTGTACACGACGAAGACCGTGGAGAGTCGATTCGGCGCCGTTCTCAGCAACTCGTACTGATGTATGGAACGACTTGGCGCATTTTTCGTCGATATCTTAAGTTGAAAGCGCAGAAAATACAGCTTGTGCAGGAAATGCAGCCGCTCGACCTTCCCAAGCAACATCTCTTCGCTCTATGGGCTCTTGAAAAGAACAGACCTACAGTTTATTCTAAGCTACCTACGAACGACCGATGGATTTTATGAGGAGCTTTTGATTTCATCTCAGAAATACACCCGGAGGGCTTGACATTCCCTGTCGTGGGACGGCCGTAATTAGAAAAATTAATATTCCATAACGTAGGATCTTGTACTGGAAACCGGGCCTTCCCAATGGTAGTACATAACGCTCTCCACTCGGCTATTGCTACGGAAATGTCCATACCTCCAGAAAATTTTGAGTAACTTGATTTTATATTGAGACCTCTCTTGAGTCCTGCTTCCCGATGTAAAGTTAGTGAGGGAGATTTCTATTTGATGCTCCTCTACTAACCCTGAAACAAGATTAGGGTACTTCCATTACGGCTGTGATTGGATAAGTATTTTAAGAGCCATAGGTAAGTCATTTGGTTCAAGCTTTCGAGCAAAGCATCCAAATCAAACCAACATAAACTTAAACCACAAACAGTTCAAATATTTTCATAAACCAACTCAAATAACAACAAAAAGTCGAGCAGACATCTCATAACGGCAACGTAAGCCGTCTAAGTAGCAACACTATCTAAATTATCACGAGATTTCCGGCCAGAGTAAAGTGAGGTATCGACGAAGTTTGCGAGAAAAAACAAGAAAGTCCACTGTAGAAAGCAGAAGCGCAAGAATACTTGCAGTACTTACAGCAACATAAACTTTGAGTGAAGAGGAACAAGCAGGGCAAACGACAGCAACCGCTTAAGGCCCCAAAGGCGTTAAGTAAAGAAACAACAAAGCAGTGTCGGGCGGAGCAGTGCAACAGTGAATCACCATAACAACAACAACAATGCAGTAAAAAGCGAAACATACAAAAATGAAGTGAGACAAACCGGAAGTGGGCAGAAATAAGCGGAGACGAGGTCGTGGGCGAAGGTGTAGCTATTGCAGCAACTATACTCTTAGTAACAACGAAGTGTGGACCGCCGCTCTTGTTGACAACCGCATAAAGTTGTAAGTAGTATATTGACAAACAACAACAACAACAGCAACAGTCATCAAACCAAATCGACAATAGAAAACGGCACATTGCAACTATTAAAGTACTACGAAAGTAATCCGCACAAAGTAACAACAATAACAAATTGTTCGAGAGAAGACAACTCCCAATGATACAGGGATAATTTAAAAAGAATTTTTTTTTTAGAAAATCGCATTTGGCTTTCACATCCCAAGCAGCGGGAGGTGCAGCGGATATACAAATGCAAAATGGAAAAGGAAATGTGAAAATGTGGAAGCCGGCAATGCGATGCTGACGAAAATCAAATAGGATAACCGTAATGGTATTTTGATTTTCATAGTGCTCGAAAAGGAAGAACAGGACATAGGATATAAATATGTATGTATGTACAAGTATGTATTCAAATTCACAGTAAGGCAAAAGGAAACCATCCATATCCTTGTCGTAACCTTATATTTACCTTTAGCTTTGTCAGTATTCATATCGTTATCCATATCCATATCCTGATCCGTACCCACATCCTTATCCAAATCTTGATCCGCATCCTGATACGTATCTATGTCCATATCCATAACGCTATCATGATCCATATCCTGATCTATATCCATTACCTTATAATAATCTTTATCCTCCCAATTATCCTTATACTTACCTTTATTTGCATCCGAATCTTCATCCGAATCTTCATCTGTATCCTCATATGTTCATCTTTATCCTTATTCTTCATTCGTAACCATATTCTTATTCCAATAATTAACCACACCCATGTTCTTATACTTATCCATAGGGACAGCTGTTTGGAGGTGATTGATATCTATTTTCCTTTTGAAAAAAGTTGTGTTTAGGACCTGCTCGGAACGACAATAAAATGGATTTGCTTTTCTGCTTTTTTGTTTGATAAAAATCTGAAGCCTTTGGGATCACCTCTTACAAACGGGAGGATCTATGTTTGGACTCTGAATTCCTCTGGCAAGCAATAGACTCCGGCGCTCAATGCGAAACCCAAAAGTTTTGCACCAAACGAATGCTGACTAGAGCTCCCATACCATTACTAATATTTGAAATCAGTACCATTGGTTCTTCTTTAGTTCCAGCACCAACTCCTTTTGTCCTATTGATGTCTTGCGCAGTTGGGTGCAAATATTTTGGGACTCTACTAAAATCTATTCACCTCCTTTTCAAGCCAATTTTCTCACTGTGTAAACAGCAAATTGTAGTCAGAGTTCGCCAAAAAAAAAAAAAAACAACGAAGTCGAACAACACTCAAATGGCAGGTCAAAGATGTCGAAACACTTAGCACAAAGACGTGTCAAGAAGAAATCGAAGCGTTGCAATGCGTTGTAATAACAATCAAAGCAGAGAAAAGCGCAAACGAAGCAAAGCAATGCAGCGGAACGAAGTGGAAAGAGACCTTGACTTGACGTCCGACGCTGGGGAGCACAAACACACACATGACGACAACGAGAACGACAAGATCAAGACGCCAAAGCAGCGTTAATGGAGGAAAGTCAGTTAGGATGCGACAACACCAAAAATGCAAGAGAAACCCCTGTGAGAGTGGGCAGGAGTAGGGGAACTGAAAGACTGCCATGCAAAATGCAAAAGCAATTGTCGTTCGGTGTGTGACAGTCGAAGTTCAAAGCCGGAGGTTCTTTACATAAAAGATAAGTTAATGTGACCTGGGAGCTAAATATCCATCGAAGGCGAACGGCATAACTGCAACGAATGAGCGAAGCGTGCAACGGCAGCTTTGTAGAGGAAGAAGAGCCACACAAGCGAACAAGCGAACAAGCGAACGAACGCACAAACGACAAGCAACGAGTCAATAACAACAAGCAGTGCTTACAAGCTGACAAGCAATCAAAAACAAAAAAAAAAAAAAGACCAAGAAGAGCTAATGTTTTCCTGTGCAAAAAAAGGGACCAAACGAGCAGAAAGTCAAAGGCGACAAGACTTTAAGAAGCACCACAAATTGCTGGGATGATGACAGGCGAATTAGCAATAGAGTTTGGTGCACTCGCTGCGGGAACAGCAGAGAAGAGAGAGTGGGGAGAGAGAGAGTGAAGAGAGAGAGATAGAAGCGGCGTCAGCATACGGCTGGCACTTTGAAGTGTGAAGTTGGTACAAATCGACTGAACTACCACGCGCTCGATGTCAACACCAGCAAAGCGTCTCTCACTCATCTCAACGCTCAGGCGAGTAAGTACTTGGACATAAGCAGAAGACTTGGCGACAACTACGGAAACGGAACTGCCGGCGGATAAGCATAAAGTATCGACAAAGGCTAATGAAATTAAAGAAACGCAAATGAATTAAGAGAGTGAGAGAGCGAGCAAGGCGAAAGATTGGAGCGCAAGAGCATATTGAAAGTGGATAGAATTAAATTTGTAGCAGAAAAGCAAATTTTCACATTGTCTCAGTTAGACAATAGAGAGCCCTACTAAGACCAGACTCAACAGAGGTAAGGAATAACCCCTGCGGTTTAGGGATTCAAGAATTTAGCCGCACTAGGGCATGCCTGTCGTAAGAGGCGTCGAAAATCCTATAGTTACCGCGACAGTCAAGTATTTACACCGGAACGACCCGGTCTTTTATCCGGCCAAGGACTGTCACTAAACACAATATTACCCGAAAACCAATTTGGGGAATATTTTTACGGTTACTACAACAACAACAGTCGGCACAGATCTCCTGTGGGTTAGGGCTTTAAGAATTTACCCGCGGTTCGGCCTGTTTGCTAGAGAGTTGACTAAAAACCAATAGCTCTCAACCAAGTCGGATTACTCTCCGTCCGAGGAGTGTTTCTCATCTTTCAAAACCAATTAGAAGAAAATTTTGCGATTACAACAACAACAACAGCGAGTCTTCATTTTTATTTTTACTTAGTTTACTCTTCCTTCTCCTTAAGTACTCAACTTTAACTCCTCTTGGGGGAAGATATTATGTTCTGAACAAATTTCGGCGTACCAACCAGTTATAATACCAATGATTTGAATATTATTCGAAGGGAGTGGGAATGGTGTGAGCGAAATGAGCTTCATAACCCGATTTGGAGGTTGGAAAGAATCCTTAAGAGCACGACCGAGTCGTCGATCTGACCTAGAGCTGAATTTCTCTGATTCTGATAAGAGCCCTGTCAGGAGCATCGAAGAAATAAATATCTTTTATGCTCAGCTTGACGTAGAGAGCCAAAGTTGAACAAATGTGCCCTCACTAAGGTCTCACAGTGTTGGAAGTGACACGTCTCCCGGGTCCTGTGCATTTGACCCAATACTAGATCCTTCTTGGGGATCTATGTATTTGTTAGCAGGAGTCGGCTCCGCTCTTCCATTATTTTCTGTAGTTCAAGATACACCAAGAAATCTGGAAGACTTTTTTAGCCTGGTCTGCTATTGTATCTCTTTCACTGACTCCTTGGCCATTTCTTTTGGTTGGAATCATCAATTAAGGGACTAAGCGTCGTCCCAAAGACTGAAAATTGCTCGGCCGTCATACTTTATTCGGATCATCGTGAGTAGATATTAATTTGGGCAGAAAAAGGTGTCAGGACATCCAATGCGACGAGAATTTAGGCTTCCCTGGCCATATGCTCTTACGTAGCACGAAGTAGTGTTCTAGACTTGGAAATATTTAAGCCACTAGCGTTAACCCTAGTAGTTGCTGTGCTAGCTCCACATGTCGCCAACCGCTGTTTGAACGACACTAAGTTCAACGACTTCGCCGGCAATGTATGCGTGGCCAAGGCCATGACTGTATGTTCATCAGAGTCCATCTTCGCTGGTTATTTAGAGCATTTGGAGTGATGGAGAAGGCCGCCTAGAACCTGACGCCCTCGTGGGAAATAATAAATAAATTTTTAGCTTCCAGATATTAGCGATGACAGCAATGATTAGATAAATTAACCGACCATATGGAAAAAGTAACCGTTACTCACATACAAACTTCCAAAAGTCCTTTACATTGAGGCAAATGAAGCTGGATATATGTATGTATAAATAAGTTAAAACGCCCAACAAATATGTATAAATTTTAAGACGGAAATCCTGCAGTGTGAGCCTCTTTTGGTGGCCAAAGAGCCAAAGTCATCGAAAATGAGCCATAAAATCTTGTACAAAGTGAGCAAACCAAATCGAGATGAGGAAATCTTTTCCGCAACTGTTTTTGTTGTTATTGCTCATTATTGTATTACCACCGCTGGCTGCGCTGTGTTGGTCATTGAGTAGTCAACACACACACACACACACACACACTTGTTATGGCGTGGAGATAACATTAAGGTCAGCTAAAATGACATGAGAGTTGGCAAAAATCAACTTCCTTACGGCATTTGTTGCTTTCCAAGTGTGTGTGTGTGTGTATGTGTGTGTGTTGGCGTATACATACTTACGAGTATAATCATAAAATTCTATGGCTTTCACTACACTTTATAAAATACTCCCAAAGCAAATGTAGTGCCAAATCTACTGCCAATACAACGACTTCGTTCACAGCTTCTTTCCCATTATTTAGTCTGTCTGAGGCAACTGTGATACTTAAGAAGTCAATGGTCATTTACCAATACGTATGCAGTTGTATACTGTGGCTGTTGTTTGTCGATTTCACCTTCCAAAGGCAGCAAGGATTTCCTGTTTTATGCATGAAAATGGCAGTAGTTTCCACCAAAGCAATAGTAGTAAATTCGAAACTCATTCAAGCTCCTTTGCGGAGCTTATCTCGTGGCGGAAGCTCAAATTTGACACTTAAATGAGTGAATTTTGGTCATTTTGGTGGTATTTTAGTCACCATAAAAGTACGAAATTTCGAAACTTGTGTGTGAATATATTTGAAAGTTTCGAAGAGATTTTATGTGTTCTTTGTCACCTTTTGTGTCGAAATTTGTTACTGGTGAAAGCTTAGAGATAAGATATTTTGCAAGAAAATTCGCAAGAAAAGAATAATCACAAAATTCAAAGTCCGTCGGAAGCGACAACTTTTTCCCAACTCCCCGGTAATTTTCGAATATTATCTCTAATCAGAATGGGATCTCTCTGTGTTCGAGCCAATCATTGAGTCATTTTGGGATTTCTTCAAAAGACCCGAACCGGTGACCCCCAAAATCGTCTAAAAAATCTAGTAGTTGGCGCAAGTTCTGGAAAATACAACGGGTGGTATAAGATCACCAATTAGTTAGTTTTGTACCATTACAGCCGCGTGGGACCGTGTGTTGTCGTGCTGCAAAATCATCTTGCCATGCCTCTCCGTCGTTTCTGGCCATTTATCGAGCAAAACATGTCTCAAAAACTTTAGTTGTAGTCGATAACGTTTCGTATCAATGAGTTCGCTCGGTTTTAGCAGCTCGTAGTACACCACAACCGACTGGTTCCACCATATGCAGAGCATCATGACCTTCGAACCATGAATGGTTTTCTTTGGCGTCGATAAATATGGTGATGGAACGTGTACACCATAGTATTTTTTCTTCATGGGATTATCGTAGTATATTCATTTTTAATTTTCAGCTACGCTCCGGTACAAAAATGTATTCCTTTGATGTTTTTCAAGAAGCAGTTGCGAGGTGAAAGATCGCCTTTCGACATCTTTCGGCTACAACTCGTACGGCGTACAAATTCCTTGCTTTTGAATACATCCAAATTGCCTTAAACGAAAGTAAATTTCTTGCTGGATCTTGATCCAGTATAGCCTTCAATTCATCATCTTTAAACTTCTTCGATTGTTCAGGATGCTCTTTATCCTCTTCGATGCTAAATTACCTCATTTTAAGTGTCGAAACCACTCTCTGCATGACTCATCGGTCGGCGCGGCGGTCGCCATACACTTTCACATCATTCGATGGGCTTCAGCTGAACTTTTCTTCCAATTAAAATAGAAAACCGAAATCAACAGAATGTGTACATCATATCATTCACAAATATTTCAGTATGAGCGAGCTCTGTGCAAAGTGGGTGCCGCGCGAGCTCACTTTCGACCAATAACAACGGCCAGATGATGATTCGGAGCAGTGTTTGGAGATATTCAAGCGTAATAAACATGAGTTTTTGACGATGCATGAAACATGGCTCCATCATTTCATTTCTAAGTCCAATCGATAGTCATCCGAGTGGACTGTACACGATGAACCCGCTCCAAAGCGTGGGAAAACGCAACAGACGACTGGCAAGGTTTTGGCGTCTATATTTTGTGATGCGTATGGAATAATTTGTTTGGAATACCTTGAAAAAGTAAGGACCATCGACCGCGAAATAGCATTAATAGACTGTTTGAAGAATGAAATCGCTGAAAACGGTCGAATTTGGAGAAAGGGAAAGTGCTGTTTCACCAAGACAATGCACCATGTCACAAGTCAGTGAAATCTATGGCCTGGTCCTGGTCCCCAGCGACTACTTACTGTTCTTAGATCTCAAAAGAATGCTCGACGAATGAAGAGGTGAACGCCGAAACGGGGGCCAATTTTGAAGAAAAAGACAAATCGTCCAACAAAAATGATATCGAAACACAGGAGGGTCACTACAATCAGTGTATCACTCTTGAAGGTGAATAAAAAAATTAATTTTGCCCAAAAAATTTGTTTTACCATGGCAGGCCGGTGACTTTTCAATTGACGTGTCATACGCTGATTCACACTAATTGAAAGATACAAAGCTTACACTTACTCGTACTTACAAACTTCAAATCCACAAAACTGAGTTAAGAATTTATAAAAACGAACGAATAATGGCGAAGATTTCGCAAAGCTGAATACATATGGGAAAACAAGCATGGAAATACGTGACGAAAACTGGCAACCCGCTACACTGCCGTTGATATGTTACGCCATATGCGAGTGTATAAGGATACTAGTATATTGATATGCGTGTTCAAATTTCAATGCAACAATGGATGCCACAATAATAATTGCGCGTTTGTGGCAAGAAGACACAACAAACACATGCCAATAAAGTCAGCTGAAACTGAGAAGCACGATATGGTGTAAGATACCGTTAGTTTTAAATGAAAATCATATTTTCTGCTGATTGGATTATCGCACAAAAGAACAACAAGAGTGGCAAACACGGCGTGGCACTTGTCATCAAGCGCTGTTTGCGACTACAGTAACAGTCGTACGAGTGTTAATTGTGTCTCAGTGCGTGTGTGAGTGTGAGTGAGCAGGAGTTTCTCAATACCATTAACACCAAAGTAAATGTTTTCTTCATCTACAGCAAACAGATCAAAGCAAAAACAACAAAGGGATGGAGGATAAGTACGATTGTTGAACACCAAGTGTGAAGATGTAAATGAGTTCATCACCACGCCTGACGCCAACCTTCTAACCTAAGCAATTTTCTTGAAACCCCCCTCCATCCGCGCTGCCAGCGTGCATTGCTAATCAGTTAAACGTGATCAGCACGCCGTGACGTCAGCCAGTAGAGGGCGGTTAGCGTCGAGTTGGCATAAAATAAAACTGCCACGCCCATAGCTAGAGCATCAGCGCCTCGAAATAGTAAATACTTATGTGTGTTGCCTTGAAAGAAAATCAGTGGCAAGTAAATTTATACATTTCCCTATGCTACGTGGCTCGCTCGCTCGTGCGTAAGCTTTAGCTACAGCTGTGTCGGGAGCAGTGTTTGTGGTTGTGGCGCGCACACATTGTCTGTCGCCTTCATTGTGGCGTGGTAATTGCAGCGTGCCACATGTCGCCACGAAGGCAAAGGAAAATATAACATACTTATGGGCGCAAATAATTATTTTTTATGTATTTCCTATGCACATTTGGGAATTATCGGCGGCGCACAAGTTATCATTTTCATATACTCATTTACATACTCTCACCATATCTGGAACTATATATAGCTATGTGATATCCTTTATACTTCCCCCACCTCTCCACTGCTCATCTGTGGTTTTTGCGTAAATTTTCATTTGAAAGCAAAAGCAAAAAAGCAGAAAGGAAAGAAAATCTTCATTAGATTCTTGAGATATTGTTTGTGCTTACATTTTCAATATTCCTACTCACACTCTTGCACCACATCCCCTTACAACTTGCCTACAGCCTCCTTCACAACTTATGCCTTTGCCGTAACTTTGTGCGTTTCATTTTCAAATCACATCTTAGGAAATTTGCATATTTTGTGGCTAAAAGCTATTGCAATAAAATGCCAATTTTATTAAACGAATCTCAGTTGGTTTGGCAATGATTGCAGGCACACATTAAGATTTGGAAATCTAAATGAGGCAAATAAAAGTTATAAATAACTCTATTGTACAGCCTAAAAGTATGCAATTTAAATATACTTTTGGAGGCAATAAGTGAAATACTGAACTTCTGAAACACTATTGACTGACTCCTTACCATATATCTTAACATAAGTAGTGAACTTGTGAAACACTAACGGTATTTCACTTTCTGGCCTGTTAACTCATTAAAGATCTGCAGAACTGAACTTGTGAAACACGGGAATATATGTAGCAGTTGAACTTCTGAAACACTTCAGGATTTTCAACTTAATACCAAATAAATAATGACATTTTTTATTATTACAGTATATTTTTTATATATCATACAAACTGTCTGCATACCTTATGTGATAAACGTAAAGTGAACTGATTACCAATTAAATGAGAAGTCCGCTATTTGTCTGCCTCTGAGACTTATTTTTCTCTCATAAGAGTGTTGCCCATAAAGCATTTGGGCATTTCGGCTGCATACTATAAAATCGCCCAAAGTAAGCCACCAAAAGTCTGTCTTAGTCGTGTTTTGTGTTTCACTTCAGGTAGAAAATAGTCTTCTTGCCCAACGTGTTCTTTACTTCTCAATGTGAAAGTTGGCTTGTCACTGGTTGTCCAAACTTAAGTACTAATTTTCTGGAACTCCTTTTCAACCTCTCTGACTGCCGTACTTTTTGTTTGAGACAAATGCTCTGCCATCAAGAACTATTCGTATCTTCGTATGACTGGCAAATAAGTGGTAGACAGTGTGCACCTGGACTCATTTTAGTTCTTAAATCAAGCATCCCTCTCAAGGACGAAAAACTGCATCCTTAAAGACAGCCTAAGGCAGTAAGTCACTCCATTTGGCATAATTCGTAGTACTGTATGAACTTGTGAAACACTTCACTGCAGAAATCAACTATATAGAAATGAACATGCGAAACACTTACACTAGTTTATGAACTTGTGAAACACTTCAGTGCAGTGCTGCCATTGATCAACTATATAGAACTGAACTTCTGAAACACTTAGCTGATAATGTAATCTCTTTTTTGAACTAGTGAAACAATTCACTGCAGCGCTGCCAATCAACAAATGTAAAAGCTGGACTTATGAAACACTCATTCCTTAAAGGTTTAAGTTTTATCTGAACTTTCGAAACACTACGCTAAATACGCGCATAAAATGTCTCAGGACGTCCTTTAAACATAAACTTTTGTATTTTATAGCAAAACAACATAAGAAACCAAACTAAATTGGCCTAAAATGATTACCGAGTAAACAACCACATATTAGCCAATTATGCGGCTAACACATAACCACAATGAGTCATAAGTACGGCGCAAATTGGAAAATTATATAGTGCCTCACAATGAAGCACTAAAATGATACTTTAGCGACTGGAATGAGAATAGCTGTAGTAACACAGTTGGCAATGTAATGCCCCTGGGGGGGCGTGACGAGGTTAACACTACACTGGCCGCAGCTATAATGAGAAAACAATGAACCTGTAAGTATATAAACATGCATAAAATCACATTAGAGCAGCTATAAAGGACATGCCGAACGAAGGAAGAACTGAGAGTGCGAAAGGACATTGGAAGACTCGCTATAGTGAGTCGAGGGGTGGGTGGCTGCCTTAGAGGGCTGCAGTGTATTACAAATGACAAGAAAAGCAACAAAATGAGCTAAAATTAATGCTCTTAAAAAATAAATACACATACAAATGTACATGAATACATAGATATTTGTGAGCTCATACATTTTTATGTATCATATCATTTCACATAGTATGTAAGCAGTATGTCGGTCCGCCACCAATATTACCAATTTAACACAAAAATGTATTACCAAAGCCATTTGCTGCGGATTAACATTTATTGATGTACGACGAATAGCTGTCCGGCTGCTGCTGCGTGCATTACACACGCTATGAAGACAATTTCAGTGTAAGTACAAACATGTACAAAGGGTGTCCTGACATTTTAATGTTGACAAAAGGGGGAAAAAACAACAAAATTCCAGCACTCCCACCCAGCTTTTGTTTGGCAGCTCAGTACAGCCCAGTCGCTGTTCAGTTAAATTTCCTTGCATACTTTTATGCGCACACTACCAGCAAACACTCTGCACCACCACCATACACCATATCCTTGACTATGCCTTGCATTGGGTGCGTCTCTCGCTCTCTCGTTGTATTGTAATTTGTATTTTGAATTTTGTGCGTGTCATTGCATAAATGATGGAAATACTCATAGTATAACGGTATTACTTGGCACCACTGTCTTATGCATTGGCAACTTCTACTCGTCCACGCATTACTATTTTTATTACCTTCATTGTTTCTTAAAATGAAATGCGCTATTCAAAAGGATCAAGGGTATGGGGTACAAGATTGCTCTACTATTTTTAATCAGAATTAATGCGTCCACCACTTAAGGGTTGCCCGCACAATTTTGTTTCTCTTTTAATTTGATTTGTGTATAATTTTACGAAAAATGCTAGTGGAACGTTCAGACGCCTTAAGGGCGGGTGGCAGCAAAGTTGTCATGCCACATTGTTAGTTTTCCTCCATTAGTTATTCAATTCACGTATTGTGATTTTATGAATTATTAAGTGTACATTGTGGGCATTACATGCATTTTGGAGAAGTGTGCATGAAAATACAATTGA
The DNA here is from genome assembly GCA_030068015.2 of Neoceratitis asiatica. NCBI lineage: Eukaryota > Metazoa > Arthropoda > Insecta > Diptera > Tephritidae > Neoceratitis > Neoceratitis asiatica. Next base: position 74,603,532 of record CM061527.1, read on the forward strand.
ATGAGCAAAAAGAAAAAAATCATTTTTGGTTACATTGCAACACTTATCTATAGCTCTGCGCCAACAAATCTCGAAGCTGCATCACTCATCCGCTAAAGAGCACTGCTATTCCCGAAACTGAGAAGCAGCAACAGCTCTATTTGAAAAATTCATGTTTATTGCTTCACTTGCTTGAGATTTAGTACGAGAATAGACTGTTTTCTAACGGACGCTCCATTTCGAGGTTCCTCTTCCTTTTTAAAGAAAAAAAAAAACACAGAAACTTCAAATTTATTGGGGAATTTTTATTATCATTCGAAAGAACATTATTTGACATTTATTTTTGGAAGATCATCTCTTTCCAACGTTGACCGCGGCTACGTCTCATCCATGGTACATCCGTTGAGTCTAATTTTCGATGACTCGTTCGAGCATTTCGACTGTTAGCTGACGAATGACACGTGTGAAGTTTTGTCTCCACAGGTAAATCCATTGATTGATACGATTTGTGTGAAGTGGCGCGCCGTCTTGTTGAAACCAAACATCGCGGAGATCATGATCTTCAATTTCAGGCATCAAATAGTCGGTTATCATGGCGCAATAACGGTCAACATTGACGGTTACGTTCTCACTGGCAACATTTTTGAATAAATATGGACCGACGATGCCACCGTCCCACAAGCCACACCAAATCGTTGTTTTTATTTTTTTCTAGATGAAATGGCAGCTCTTGGGTCTCTCGAGGTAGCTCTTCATCGAAAATGTGGCAATTTTGCTTGTTTACATACCCATTGAGCCAAAAACGGGCCTTATCGACGATGAGATTTTCGACGAATATATTCGATTTCTTTTGGTTTCCTTTTCATATATTAATCCCCCCTCAGCTTGGTACTGTTATCAGCAAGAGCATTGTATAGTGGATTTCATTGTTTTTTGTTGTTGTAATTTTTCAAAGTGACAGGATTTCAATTTTATTCTACATTCTTCTTAGAGAGTTGAAAATAGAATACGCTAAAAGTTTACGATCGATATTGAAACATTTTTTTTTTTTGAAAATCATTTCAGCATTTGAGCATAATTTCTATAAGCTGAACTTGTGAAACACTCAAATTGAGTGTTCTCATAGGACTACTCTCTCGCAATAAAAATGGACATTTTTTCTCAACTTTTCATATTCTATTTTGTAAAGGATTTAAGCGTCAACTAATCTTCATTTTAACCGTTTTTTCTGCCTTTCTTTCTTTTAATTAGCTACAGCTGTATGCAAATTAATTCCTTTCAATTAACCACAAATTAAATTAAATGTATTTTTTCGCAATGAATAAACGCAAAATGAATGGCAAACCGATTAAGGCAAGGGCGAATGAACCGATCAAGAGAAGCAAAAAAAGGGGAAAAAAATTCTTAAAAAAAATAAAAATAAAAAATAAAAAAAGTTGTAAAACTTGCATTAAGCGCTTGTTGTTGGTGACTAAAAAATATTTTTGTACATATGTATGCATGTAAGTATGTCTGTATATTTGTATACCCAGCGTTGACAGTACTTGGCATTTAATAAATCCTTTAGGAGGCATAAACTTAATTGAAGTTGCCGTTGACGACGAAAATAAATGCAAAGATAGATTGCCCGCACACAGGCAGACGCCGGCTGATGCATACACAGACATACAGAGACAGCAACATAATAAAAAGACAGTGTTGCATTCTGCCTTCCTTGACTGTCTACAGTCCTTTATTTGTTTTATTACGGGGAAATTTTTTTAAGTTTTTTTAAACATTTTTTTATTGCTGTTGCTTTGCGGCAATAATTGTCAGTTAACCAAGCGCCCAACAATAATAAAGACAACAACAACAACAGCGACACCACCACCAACAATGTTAATAACAGTCATTCAGGTGAGGACATTAAAAATAATTAAAAAGCCTTAAAGTTGTTTTTGTACAAAACAACAACAACAACAAAAAAGAACGACAGAACCTTACAGACTTACAACATAATGACAGCGAGTGTTTACCGAGCGAGCGTTTAGAAGTGCGAAAAAAGAGGAAATGAGTAGAGTTTAAGGCACAACTAACTATGGGGCTGTGTAAAGTCGACAACGGTCATTGTGGCCCGTCCGCAGTTACATAAGCTTTTAATGTGTTAATAAAGTGGCTGAGTAGTAGCAGACATGGAGATCGTTGTAAAGCGTACGCAAATTACTCGGCTGAATAATGTAGGGCGAAAATGGTGTAGACGAGTCGCACAGTTCGGTGGACAATTTATTGCATTTTACATAAGAAATGTGGAAAAGGAAAAAAAATATTTCCATAATTTCTGATACACAATCAGTAGAATGATTAAAGTTAGGTTAGGTCATTTCCCAGGAATATGCTATTCAAGTTCGTTTTTGAAGAAAAAATAGAAGAAAAGAGAGAAAATCTAAGAGAATAAGCTTCCCAACACAGAATCTTCATAACCTCTTCTTCATATTTCTACACAGTGATACAGAGGGCGAGTCCAGAGGTGGTTTTCTATACATTCCACCTTGAAATTTAAACAATAATATAACTTAATTGCTTGCAAGAGCTCCAAGAAGGCCTCAAAAGAGTCTCAAATGATCTCAGTTGTTGAAGTCTGCATTTTCTTTACCCATAGAAGATCTTTATTTGCATGTATTACTGGCACTTTATAACTGCTGAAGCGATTTTCCTCCACCAATTTGAGTTGTTCGACCTATAATTTACCCTCTAAGTCACCTCCGTACGGCTGGTTTAATGAGGAGCTTTTATTTCAAGTCAGAAATACACTCGGAAGGGTTGATAATCCCTACTGACACTCCCTCTCAAATTTAGAACAAGAAAAAAGTGCTGATTTGGTCATTCTTTAGACTTTACACACTTTTTATTTAAAGAATTGCATTTGAGAATTATATATTGAATCTCATTTCTATGGGGGCCTTCTGACATAGATGTAGGAGCTATCTTTTGAAGACTAGGTGGGGAAGCGAAGTGAATGGTGTGGTATTTAATGGGAACATGGCGAATTATCTTCTGTTATCAAATGAACAGTCCGCGCCTTTGCAACTTGGCTCTCCCGTCACTCTAGACATTCACACCTTCGATGCTGTAGATAATTCCATCTATCTAGGAATCCTCAATAACAACGAAAACAACAATATAAGCACTGAAAACCACCCCAGGATCACTCTTTCCAAAGGGTGCTACTTTCGACTGAATAAAAGTTAAATTCTCACCCGTTGAAGAAAACCCAAATGCCGTAAGTCCTTCAACATTCCCGCGTTGTTGTTGTTGTTGTTGTTGTAACCGCAAAAAAATTCCGCCAATTGGATTTCGGGCAATATTGCGTGAGTGACAGTCCTTGGCCGGATGAAAATCCGGGTCGTTCCGGTATAAAGACCCGACTGTTGCGGCAACTATTGGATTTCAGTCGCCTCTTACGACAGGCATGCCTTACCGCGTGTATATTCTTTAATACCTAAACCGCAGGCGGTTCAAAATCCCCGTCCTCCCATATGGTGCAGGGGCTTGGGCGTTGGCATCATTTGGAGAGTCGGCTTTGGAAGTTATAACTCGAAGTTGCTGCACCTAAATCGGTTGCTCAACCTTCGACTTAAACCCTTTGCTTCCTGTTATTTAACTCCTCCATTCCACTCCTCTTGCGTGATAATATCAACCGTAATAATAATAATAAAAATTTCAAATTTAAACATAAGATGCTGAAAATCCATACATACATACATATTTATTCAGAAATAAAATCTCCTTAAGGACTTACGCCATAAACACTTATTAAAAATTGAGAATAACCAATTTTGGGTTCAACAACAATTTTTTACGCTTCATATTCGTGTTGGTTTTGTATGCAAAATAAAGGACAATGGATTGTAGATATGTATGTATTGATAGCTACTACAACAACAATAAAAGCATATCTATTCATTTTATAGTTTCTGTATTGGTTTTTAAAATCAACGCGCAGGAAAAATGTAATTTCGTTCAGGTTACGAGGAGAATATCTCGTCAATAAGCTTATTAATGTCAACATTAAAGGAAATTCATTACAAACGGACGTTGGTTGTAAAAGGACGAAGAGACTAGAGCGAATGGCATGGCTGGCGTCATAAATACCTATATATATATATGAGTGTAAAAGTGAGTTTATAAATATAAAGCTAAAAGCAAAATAAGATTACAACAGATTTACGCTAGTTGACGGTAAAGGAAGTCGTAAGTAATTTTTTTATATTTTTAATTTATTTATTTTTCGTCATTATTAACCATACCACAAGGTGGTTTTATTATCGTGCTGGCGCCTCAAAGGTCATTTGAGGTGAGGTTATTATAACGGGTGATCCATTTCGAGGTTCCCTACATTTTTAAAGAAAAAAATACAGAAAATTAAAATTTAATGGGAAATGTTTACTATCATTCGAAAGAAAATTCTTTGGCATTTATTTTTTGAAGATCATCTCTTTCAAATGTTGGCCGCGGCTACGTCTCATCCATGGTAAATCCGTTGAGTCCAATTTTCGATGACTAGTTCGAGCATTTCGACTGGTAACTAGCGCATGACATGCGTAATGTTTTCCTCCAAGGCCTGAATCGAAGCGCGATTGTCCGCATAGACTTTTGACTGTACATATCCCCACATGAAAAAAGTGTTCTCTCAATAAATCCATTGATTGATGCGATATGTGGGAAGTGGCGCCGTCCTGCTAAAACAAAATGTCGCGGAGATCACGAGCTTCAATTTCAGGCATCAAATAGTCAATTATCATGGCGCGATAACGGACGGTTACGTTCTCACCGGCATCATTTTTGAAGAAATATGGACCGAAGATTCCACTGGCCCACAAACCACACCAAATCGTTGTTTTTCTGGATGTAATGGCAGCTCTTTTATCTCTTCTGATTGCTCTTCGTCCCAAGCGATGTCGCTTGGGTAGGTCGAGCGGCTTCAGTTCCGGTACAAGCTGTATTTTGTATGCTTTCAATTTAAGATCTTTACGTAAAATGCGCCAAATCGTTCCATACGTCAGTCCGAGTTGCTGCGAACGGCGCCGAATGGGCTCTCCAAGGTCTTCGTGTACACTCGCTCAGCTACGGCCGCTCTTTTTTCTTCACTGTGTGCTGGACGTGATCTACTCGGTCGAATATTATCCAGTAATGAGTGCTGGGTCCCAGAATGGGTGATGGTGTTACGAATAGTACGCTCAGTGCGCCGATTATGTTGACCATAAGTTGAGCGAAGTGAGCGAAACACACTTTTTACGGAACGTGAATTTTCGTAATAAAGTCGAATGATTTGTGTAAACAAACAACACCGAACAAAAATAATAAGACAGCTTGACACGAGCCATGCGTGATCTGTCAAAAAAAAAACTATTGAAAAAAGGATCTCACCCTTTATAAGCGGCACTGCTCATGAAGGTGCGAGATGAAGCGAAGTGCAGCAGTGTTTAATTCGAATATTTTATGAAAAAGCTTCAATTATGGAGAGATGAGCTTTTCAATACATTTGAAATTTTAAATTTTCTATTTTAACTATTTTTTTTAATTTAATTTAATTTAATTTAATATAATTTTAATTTAAAAGATTTTATTTTGTTTTTTATTATTAGTTTTTAATATTTTATTTTATTTTATTTAATTTAATTTAATTTAAATTTATTTCATTTTATTTTATTTTTTTTATTATTTTTTTATTTTTATTTTTATTTTTTTAAATTTTATTTTATTTTATTTCAATTTTTTAGTTTAATTTAATTTAATTTAATTTAATTTAATTCAATTTAATTTTTTTTATTTTATTTTTTCTTATATTTTTTATTTATTTTAATTTATTTCATTTTTTTAAATTTTTTTAATAATTTTATTTTTATTTTTTTAAATATTTTTATTTTTATTTTTATTTTTATTTTTTTAATTTTAATTAATTATTTTAAATTGTCTGTTTTATGAAATTTACTTAATTAATTAGTAAAGAAATGGCAATGAGAGCAGAGATTGTTGAAATAGTAACCATTGGCACACAATATTTTGAATCTTAGCTGAGTTGAAATCCTTTAAAAACCTTTAAATATGTGCAACTGGTAACCAGTGACTTCCTTCTCCCTGTGGTGGCTCCTAATACATATGTCAACTCTACAGTAAAAAGGCACCAAATACAAGAACAAGAGAATAGGAAGAAAAGAAATTGAAATGCTTGTTTGAGGCGTTGATTATTGCCAAAAAATGGTATGCTTAAATGTCAGCAAGATGGAGTAGGAAACAACGAAAAGGTGTTGAGGTTAACAAGTTGGGTAAGGGAGATGAGCAGGATGATAACTGAAATAGCTGAAATACAAGCAGAAATGCTGAGGTAAATCCACACCACAAACCAGAGTATTACCAGACAGTAGAGCGTAGCATATTGGATTGTTGAATTGAGTTCAAAAAGCGCTGATGGCGTAATCGAAACATAAGGTAATCGCATAAATGCGTTACGCCCGTAAGTATGCTGGAGAGAAATACGTAATGTGGGGGTGAGAAGGAAGCTGCTGACTGAAATGTTCACTTAGCTGTGTGTTTAGGTGTGTCTGTGTGCCTATTGCTGTGTGCGTTTACTCTGGTGTTAATGCGTCACTGATGGGATCAAATCACGTATGAACAACAGTGTGAATGAATGATGCCCCGAGGTTGATATGAAAGGCGGTTAAGCTGCTGTGTGAGGTTCTTGTGGTGTTTGGGTGACAAAATTGTTTGTGTGAGTGGGTGTGTGCGGCATATGGAAGCTGTAGAAGATAATGTAATAGCGAGGGAATGGGAATTAGTGATCCGTATCTTGTTCTAATATTTCTACACTTGCCTGCCTGTGCGTAACAGGAAGAGCTCTAAGTGTCTATTGGATTTTATGTAATTTTTTGACAATTTTCCACACACAACCACCCAGCCACCCACACAATCAACCACTGGAAGGGAAACTGAATTTGTCAGTGCTGTGATGTCATGATCTTTTCTTCTGAAAATGTGTTGATTTTCCATTGAGACAATATGACAATGTCAGCATACCGTTAAGTGATGTAATGAGGCGATGTTTTTAGGTATATTAGGGTATATTTAGGTGTCCAAAGACAATTTGAGGTTAAGTTCTTACACAATTTACACAGTTTCATCAGTTTTATCAGCCAATCAATGAGGTAATAAAGCGTGATTCAAGTAGAGGTACCTTTTCGATAGCCTTCTTTTTACAGATCACGCGTGAGTCGCGTCAAGCCGTCATGTTATTTTTGTTCAGTATTGTTTGGCTTTTCATCATGGAATGACTTACGCTTGAACAACGTTTACAAATCATTTAAATTTATTACGAAAATTCACGTTCTCTAAAGAATGTGTTTCGCGTGCTTCGCTCAACTTATGGTCAACATAATCGGCGTACTGAGCGTACTATTCGCAAGACCAGTACCCATCGTGAGATTCAGCATTCATTATTGGATAATATTCGACCGGATAGACCATGTCCAGTACGCAGTGAAAAAAATATAGCGGCCGTAGCTGAGATTGTACACGAAGACCGTGGAGTGCCGATTCGGCGCCATTCGCAGCGACTCGGACTGACATATGGAACGACTTGACGCATTTTACGTCGAGATCTTAAATTGGAAGCGTACAAAATACAGCTTGTGCAAAAACTGACCTTCCCAAGCGACTTCGCTTCGCTCTATGGGCTCTTGAAAATTCCAAGAAAATCCGACGTTTTCGAGCCAAATTTTGTTCAATGACGAGGCCCATTTATGGCCCAAGGGTATGTATGCGGAGTTGCCGCATTCGGGACGAAGAGCAACCTGAAAAGATTCAAGAGCTGCCCTTTCATCTACAAAAAACCAATGTTTTGTTGTGGTTTGTGGGCCAGTGGAATCATCGGTCCATATTTCTTGAAAAATTATGCAGGTGAGAACGTAACCGTCAATGGTGACCGCTATTTGATGCCTGAAACTGAAGCTCGTAATCTCCGTGACATTTGATTTCAACAAGACGGCGCCACTTCCCACACAACGCATCAATCAATGTATTTTTTGAGAGAAAACTTCGGTAAGCAGATAATCTCACACGTTTTGGGGTGGGTCGATTGGTCACCAAGATCGTGTGATATCACACCGTTAGACTTTTTCCTGTGGGGATATGTACAGTCTAAAGTCTATGCGGGCAATCCCGCTTCGATTCAGGCATTGGAGGAAAACATCACGCGTGTTATTCGCCAGTTACCCCAGTCGAAATGCTCCAACGAGTCATCGCAAATCAGACTCAATGGATGGACCATCTGAGATGTAGTCGCGGCCAACATTTGAAAGAGATAATCTCCAAGAAATAAATGCCAAAGACTATTTTTTCGAATGATAATAAACAGTCCCTATTAATTTCGAATTTTCTGTATTTTTTTCTTTTAAAAAAGTGGGAAACCTCGAAATGGATCACCCGTTATTTCAATAGATGATGCTTGATGAGCTGACACTGTCGCTGTATTATTCTGTATAATATCTTTGGGACAAAGTATTAATAACTTTCAGGGGACAATTCACTTTATTTACTCATAAGCCTTTAACTCTTGGGCACTTGAAAACTAATATTCGTCAAGCTATGGCTGATATATCACCTCCAATGTGTCAAAAAGTGGTCCAAAATTATCTCAAATGGAACGAAGTTTGCAAAAATCTTGTTTACCTTTATTTTGGAAACCGAATACCAGGATAACTCTTTTTTTTTATATGGTCCTTTGCAGTCTTCTTAGACAAAATTTTTATATGAAGTTCTCTAAAGAGTTTTAAAGTCTCTTACGTGTACGAAAACATTTGCGGTAAAATTTTGGCTCATTTGACTTTGATTTACAGCTTTTTGAATATAACTTAGGTGAAAAATTGCACGTTGCAGGCGAAATTTTTATTTCTATTCTCTAGAGGCTAAAATCAGCTCCAAATACCGATAGTTAATACGCCGATTTGTGCTTTGTCCTTTTCCTTACAGCTTTAGCACATATTTCTGTGCTTTTCCACACTTTTAAGTAAAAAATTTTATAGCATAAACTTAGGCGCAGCATTTAGTGACAATGCGCAGCTGGCAAATTTTGCGAGGGTCACCAGAATAGGGCAATAAATTACGCGTATTGCAAAACACTTAAACAAATTAGTTTCCTCACGCATAGTGTTTATAGCCTTCTTACCCCCCACACAAGTATTAAACTACGAAATAAACTGCATTAAATTGAGGGTAAATTAAGTTTTTGTGTCGAAAAATAAATTCCATTAAATGCCGAACAAAAAAAAAAAAATAAGACAAAAAAATGCAAATGAATAAACAACAAATAAAGCAACAATTTATGCGCAACCCCCTGCCATCTGTGGAAATAAAGTCAGTTGTTTGTTTGAGCGGAGTGTCTCACGCCATTTTTACTGACTGCCCCGATGCCGTAAATGAATTGATGTAGAGCTTAAAGCACTTAAAAATGTAGCAAAAGTTCACTGCCCCTAAAAGTAGACTTCACCAATAAATTGTTGCAATTTATGTGAGCGAGTGAGTGAGTGAGTGAGCGAGTGAGTACTTATGAGGAGTAACGGTCATTTGACAACGAAAGGCCCATATACATATGTATACATAGAGAGTAGCTTCACATTCAACGAATATATTGCGTTATTTCTATATATGTATGTATGCATGTGTGCGTTTATAAATATCTGCTATTTTCACCACTTTTATGGCTCATTTGACACGCGTACATATCGTAAAATTAAACGCGTTAGTTTGGACCAACAGCAAGCACATACATGTATTTATATAGAACTGCAAACTGCCTGCGCGCATAAATAATAGTAAACGCGTAGACCAGCATATGAGACTCATAAAAGTCTGCTAGCCAGCCGTTCGTTTGATGTGAGCATGTGAGCAAAGCGTTCTTATGTCTCTCTTTTTATGTTGGATGGTGTATCACGTGAGTCATACATATACATATACAAGCACGTGTGTATATATATATGTGTGTGTATGCATTTTTAAGTTTGTTTCTACTCCTATTTTTATATGCATCACAAAAATTGTACAGCTGCAACCCGGCAATTACTCTAGAAGATATTCCCCGGTCATATGGGGGAGTGACTGTCTGCAGTCCAACAATCCAACGTTTGAATCTTATCAATTATTTAGTAGCGTATTTTTCGACGCAAATAAATTTGGTGGCCGATTTTTACGGCACATTTTGCGAAATGTATTTTTAATAAAATAAAATCATAAAGTGGAGTTTTTCTCGTAAAAGGGTGGCTACTGAAAGACCAACAAACTAGTGATATGGGCAGTGAGTGCTGAAAATAATTTCAAATTTATATTTTTTCAAAAAAAAAAACTCGATTTCATCAAATCAAAGCTCAATTTTTTAACAAGAAAATAAGCATATACCTATGACGATGGAGACCCCACCACTGTGTTCTCTGCAAATAAGGCCAGATTTTATAGCCCATTATCCTGGCGAACTTCCCCACCGTTGTATGTGTGTCCTTAGCGTGGAGCTGAGGTTTAATTTTCGAATCCTGACCGACCAACATCGAAAATTATAGAAAATTGATCGAATGTATTTCAGACTGCCCCTTTTATAGAAAATAAATCAAGTATTTAAAAGCGACGAGGAACTACTTTCCCTATGGATAGGTAGAGGTGAGGTTCTACACCCCTTTTTTTATGAAAAACTCTTTTTCAAATGTGATCTTAAAGACCTGTACAAAGACTTACCTGTGCAATCCATTCAAAACGAACTCCAAGTTTGTGAAGAATCCCTTCATTTGGCGAAAGAAACTAAGTGACAACTTGGAGTTCGTCATAGGATCACGTGACTTACAGGTATGAGTGTTATGAAATCCTGATATACAAAATCCGAAAATACTGAGTTCTGATGTACAAAATCCAGACACAACAAAATTTTCGATCAGACATATTCCAGAAACGACAAAATTCGGACAAAATATAATCCAGATCTGACATATTCCAGGGGCGACACAAACCAGGCAACAAATTCTGTCAAAAATCTGAATTTTATACTTCGGAATTCAGTATTTTTTATCGGGATTTTGTGTACCAGTATTTCATTATACTTCCATTTGCGTAAGTTTGCTAGCGTTTCCATTATGAAACGATATTAAAAGAAGAACTGACGCCCTTCAGCTGGCAGCCATTTTAATTCGGCATACATGAGGCCTTGCAGACTTTGTCGATGTCAACGTAGTCTCCCATATGTTCACCTACCTATAATAACGCAGAAATGGGAGCGTTACTTCTCCTTTTATTCTTACCTTTCATCTTATGGGCGTCCAGAATTGGTCCTGTCGTAAATCTCAATAGGACAGATGTTGTATTATTCACCAGGCGGAAGGAATCCCTCTCGATCGAGGTGTTCATCTTTATTTGTCCGAGAAAGGAAAACACTTGACAGGAAACTGTCCAGGAAGGCGAACATCGAGGAGAGAATGAAGAAAGAACTCCTAAATAACTGTACTCTTGGCAGAACCTAAAAACTTGACTTTTCGAGTTGGGCTCATAACAGAGTCCTCATATAGTGGCAGTCACTACAAAGGGTTACTCTAGAAAAGCAGCTGGAATTCTTCTCCTAAATGAATTATTGCATATCTTAGCTGTCGCGGAACGGCTCCATAAACTCTTCACGGCATGACTGGAGAGGACAAAGCCACGAGAAGGAAAGGACCACTAAATTTCTTCACGGATGGATGGAAACTTGACAGAAAAGTCGGCGCGTCTATGTCCTAGCATTTCAATATGCGCGCTTGCGAGAGCCTTCTTGCTTCAGATAGGCCATCAAATGAAGGAACTTCTGCAAAAAAATTTAATTGGATTAAAAACGATTTCTTGAAATATGTATAATCCTTTGTAAACAATATTTCTTAAATCATTTGAGAATTGCATTCAAAAGTGCTCAATATGTATGCGGCAACAACACAAAGCCTACTAGCAATTCAACAATCTAAGCTTTACATACTTTTAGGCGTGCCACATTTCAAACTGCCAGTATCACCAATACCAAAAGCTTTCAACACATCCAGCCCTCACACAGCTTATAATGCATTTTTCAAAAGGTATTTACAAGTTAGTGAAAATCCATTAATTTCACCATCGAAATGCACGACGCGAGCTCCAACAAATATACAAAAGACGACGTGCGGCCTGTACTAAGCGATGGCATGACAATAGAAATTGCCATTTCTCATGCGATGAGCCGGCGATGCTACGCGCGGACATACCGGCACAAGCGGCACCGGAAGCACAGGACATCTTCAATAGACGCGCCTTGAGACGATGACAGGCAGGCTATGGCTTGGAAATGAAAGAAATGGGTATTATATGGAAATCGGAGAGGAGGAGGAGCGGCTCGAGGTAAAGTTGTAAGTGGCGTGCTGTGTGTGTATAGTGACGATGTGTAGAGGGAGTAACAGAGAGAGAGAGAGAGTGTGAGAGAAGTCGTAAGTCAAGCGACATGTTGTGGCAGCAATTGAAATGCAGTTCAAATGGTGAACACATCGAAAATGAATGCAGGAAATGTTGTTAGCTTCAGCTCAGTTCAATCGAGGCCAGAAATAAATGTGAGAACCGACAAAACAAGGCTGGTGAGGCATGCAGAAGTAGAAAAGGTAAAAAAAATAACTGCAGAGTTAGTAGCGAGCAACAGTTGTGCGCTGGCTCTGTAACCATTGTTGGTTGTGAGTATGTGTATGTTTGTCAACGACAATGTCATAGATCCCAAAGGAAATAAATTTTCCATCACATATTCTATTAAAATCGCCTGTCATTGTCGTTGTCGGCGTGCTCGTTGACGCTAATGTCTTATGCCTGGTTGTTCGCTCTGTCGCTCTGTCTCTCTCTCTCTCTCCCTCTGTCTCCCTCTCGCTGCTGACCCCTTCACAGTTCGGTTTCTGTATACATTGTTGTCTATCCTGAAACGTCTTAAAGTGCTGGCGTGTGTGAGTGTTCTTTGTGTATGAGTTCTTCTTCAATTTTTCTCCTCGCTATCGGACATTTGCTTTCTCTTTGCTCTTTTTGTGTCTTCTTTTATTATTATAACCCTTACATCGGGCGTGTGTCACTGTCTTCTCCATGCTATGACCACTGCAACAGCCTTTAGTTATAGTCAAGTTGCTGCTCTCTCTAGCGCTGCATCTTAATTTCAGCCCAGCCATCCATCCAACTGCATCCCCCTTACTTCTTCGACAAAATCTCAATTCTTCCCTCAGCCTCTGTTTACTTAGATTTCCGGTGCTGTCGTGTTTCACCTTTCTCAACACATACTTTACAGCGTTAAAATTACATTTGTGTCACGAGTCGTTGTGTCCCTGAAGATATCACGCCTCATATTGGAGAAGAGAGAGAGGAGAGAGAAGAGAACGGGAGGCTTATAAATAAACGCATGTCTATACTAACAAGCAAACGAAATTTCTTACGAGACGTTCACCTCACCAACAAATATGCAATAATCTGTGTAGTTCCATAGTGATCCCCAGCTCATCTTCCTCTCCTCTCTGCGCGCTCAACTTAACTTCCTCACACACATATTTCGCTGCCACACTCACGCTTATGCTCTCCTCAGACGCGCCAGCCAGCCAGCTTTTGTATGTCGTTAAGGTAATTTGTATTGCTGCCATGTTGCACTGGCCGTCGCTCGCTGACAGCCCAAGCTAACTCACACATACACACATACATACACACACGTGCATACTGTTCTCAACATATTCATTGGAAGAATCCCGTTTGCATTTTTATTGGTTTTAGTTTTAAATTTCAATTTCATTGCGTATTTTCTAAGGAAGATATATGATCCTTTCGGTATACGTCCATAGATGCGCGTTGCATATGTTGCAGCGAGACAATGCCCTTAAGCTTTCTTGCTACTGCCGAGGCTCTTCTATACTCCTCGTCAAGCTTGTTTGCCATGCACTGAGCTCGTTAACGAAATGTCATTGGTAGCTGGCGTACGGGGTACAGACACCTGTGCGATTTAGTGGCACACGATTTATTAGTGTTGCCGTCAGCAGCGTCTTGATGGCTTAGATTATGTGGGCATAAAGATGGGAGTAGAAGTGGAAGCGATCTTAAATATTATCCTTTAACTTTTTAACTTGGTATTTGGCCTTTAAGTGGTATTATGTGGTTTGAAGTGTGTTCATATAGGCTAATCGACAATTGGACTCTAAATTGCGTCACTGCGCTTGGTGTTCACATACATTTAATTAAGTCGAAAAAATTAATGTTTGACAGTTGATACTATTTTCTCATATATTTTTTGGACAATATACAATATATATATATATATAATATAGATACATATTTTAAATATAAATTGAACATTTAAGCACTTTTTAAATACTCTTCTCAATAAAACACTCTTCTCTACGTGGTATGCCCAAAAATATTAAAAATTGACACCATTTACAAATGCAGATATTAATTGTCAAATAATTTGTTGCATATTTATGAATTTTTGTACCAATAAGAGCTCAATTGTCGAAATTTTCGTCATTACTTAATTGAGTGTCAGTGTGAACAGCTTTTCCCACAAGGAAATCGACGTTATTTCTAATCTTCTGAGGAGAAAAAATTATTTAAACAAAATTATTATTTATTATTCTTCATTTCAAGCTTTACTAGATAAAATTCCAAATATTTTTTCCGTTTCGAAATGGCAACTTTCATGTTCCTCTGCCTTGAATTGTGTCAATTCTTTTTTGTTCAATTCACCATTGGCGCTCATTTCAAAATCTGCTCATAATAGCAACGCGTCACTATTTCAATTACCGTTCTCAGTGCAATGAGCGCACCTCTTTTAACGCTTGTTTATGGCGCTGCTTCATTTCACCATGCTTCATGTTGAGAAGCCATTGATTGCTGTGCTGCCGCTTAAATGAACTGTCAACATGTGGACAGCTTGTGCCGTTCGTTGATGCGAATGTGAAATGTCAGCGGAGAGTTTGAGCTTCTGGTAAACATTTAATCAGTTTTTGGATTTAGAATTTTAAGCCTAAGGTTTTGTATTAGAGAGAGATGTGAGTAAAGGATATGGAAAATAAAATTAAAAAATATTAAATTAAATACAAAAAGGAAAACAAAACTAAATGAAGTAGAATAAATAAAGACAAAATAAAATAAAATTAAATTAAATTAACAAAATTATATAAAAGAAATTAAATTAAATGGCGAAATATAAAAAATAAAATGAAGGAAAATAAAATAAATAAAGAATAAACAATAAAATGATATGCAATAAATTAAATTAAATTAAATTGAATTAAATTAATTAACAAAATAACAAAAAAAATTTAATTTAGGGGGAAAAAAGACAGATAAAATAAGGAAAAAAAAATTACCCAAAAAAGGTTATCCATTTATTGCTTTCGCAAGTACAGGGTTGTAATTTGACATCTGTCAAACTTAGCTGTCAAAGCAAACACGTGTTTTTGTAGTTAAAAGTCAGATATTTATGAAAATGGATAGCTTAGCAGCTGAAAAACGCGTTAAAATTGTTGAAAACTCCTACAACAAGTGGTGTCTCAAACGTGGCCGCATTTTGTGCTTTAAGAGAAGATTATTTCGCACATAATCCTCCAGCTACTCAAGCAATTGGCAAAATTGTAAAAAAAAAATTGAAGACAGCATTGGCTACAGATATTGTAAGGTCCGTGTATCATCTTCTTGCTCGTTCTACCTCAAATCGCGCTGCTGTAAGTGAAAGTGTAGCCGAAGACCCGAATGTGTCTATTTCTTGACGTGCTCAAGAGCTGGGACTTTCTTATTGCTCATGTCGGCGTATTTTGCGCTTGGACTTAAACCTACATCCATATAAAGTCCAGCTCACACAACAACTAAAGCTAGCTGATCATTTATAACGTCGCAGTTACGTCGATTGGATGCTTGACCAACAAGCCGCGAAACTAGATTTTTCCAACAAAATTTTCTACAGCGACGCGGCACATCTCTGACTCGGTGGTTACGTAAATAAGCAAAATAGACGCGTTTGGGGCGCCGAGAATCCTCAAATAATTGTAGATAGGCCATTACACCAAAAAAAAAAAAAATTACAGTCTGGTTCCGGAGTTATGATTGAGCCTTACTTCTTTGAAAACGCTAGCGGCAAGACTATAACTGTCGATTCGGAGCGCTATGGTCGTATGATAACCGACTTTTTTCACCCTGCAATATGTGTTTCCAACAAGATGTCAAATGCCATACAGCACTAGCGAATATGGCTGTAATGCGAGTGAAATTGCCCAGTCGCGTAATCTCTCGTCTAAGCGATGTCAATTGGCCATCGAGATCGTGCGATTTGAGACCGTTGGACTTTTTTTTGTGGGGCTACGCGAAAGAACGTGTTTATGCGGATAAACCTTTGAAATAATGGTCAATATGGTCATTTGAATGATGTACTCTTTCACATATAATTAATGCCAAGATTCAGACTTTATAAAGGGTGATCCATTTCTAAGTTCCCTACTTCTTAAACTAAAAAACACAGAAAATCCAAATTTAATGGGAAATTTTTATTATCATTCGAAAGAACATTCGTTGGCATTTATATTTTGAAGATTATCTCTTTCAAATGTTGGCCGTGGCTACGTCACAGATGGTCTATTCATTGAGTCCAATTTTCGATGACTCGTTCGAGCATTTCGAATGGCAACTGGCGAACGACACGCGTGATGTTTTACTCCAAGGCCTGAATCGAAGCGGGAATGTCTGCATAGACTTTAGACTTTACATATCCCCATAGGAGAAAGTCTAACGGTGTGATATCACACGATCTTGGTGGCCAATCGACCGGCACACACCGAGTGAAATTTTCTGCTCACCGAACTGTTCTCTCAATAAATCCATTGATTGATGCGATGTGTGGGAAGTGGCGCCGTCTTGTTGAAACCAAATGTCACGGAGTTCACTAGCTTCAATTTCAGGCATCAAATAGTCGGTGATCATGGCGCGATAACGATCACCATTGACGGTTACGTTCTCACCTGCATCATTTTTGAATAAATATGAGCAGCTGATTCCATCCACCCACAAACCATGCCAAACCGTTATTTTTTCTGTACGAAATGGTAGCTCTTGAATCTCTTCATATGGCTGTTCGTCCAAAATTCGAAAATTTTGCTTGTTTATGTACCCATTGAGCCAGAAATGGGCCTCATCGCTGAACAAAATTTGCCTCGAAAACGTCGATTCTTCTTGGAACTTTTCAAGAACCCATAGAGCGAAGCGATGTCACTTGGGATGGTCGTGCAGCTTCAGTTCTTGCACAAGATGTATTTTATATGCTTTCAATTTAAGATCTCTAATGCACCAAGTCGTTTCATACGTCAGTCTGAGTTGGTGCGAACGACACCGAATCAACGCTTCACAGTCTTCGTGTACACTCTCTCAGCTATGGCCGCTATATTTTCTTCACGGCGTGCTGGACGTGGTCTATTCGGTCGAACATTATCCAATAATGAATGCTGTACCTCAACATTGGTGATGGTGTTGCGAATAGTACGCTCAGTAGGCCGATTTGTTATGTTGACCATAAGTTGAGCGAAGCCCGCCAAACACATTCTTTACAGAACGTGAATTTTCGTAATAAAGTTGAATGATTTGTAAACGTTGTTCAGGCGTAAGTCTTTCCATGATGAAATGCCAAACAATACTGAACAAAAATAATATTGCAGCTTGACACGACTCAGGCGTGAACTGTCAAAAAAAAAAAAAAAAAAGGTTATTGAAAAAAGTATCGCTACTTGGATCAACCTTTACAAATTTAAATTAAATAAATTGCTTTGAAAAAAAAAATTAAAAAAAATTTTATGAAACTAAAGGAATAGAAACGATATCGAAAGCTAAAAACGCAGAAAATATGTTGAAAAAGAGCGAAGCAATTGAGCGCAACTTTCAATTATAGTTTTTGAGCAATATGGGAACATTTAATTTTCTGAGGACCACCAAAATACTGCCAGAGGCATATTTTATCGTATATTTCACAAAAATTGCTGCTTTTTCTTAACACAAATAATTCAATATTTGCAGAAAGCATTGTTTCAGCTCCATTTAAGCTGGGCGTATAGCGTTGACGGGATAATAGAATTTTCCGAATTCATATACTATACCAAAGGGCATATCAACCGAAATGACGAAAAAAAAAAAATAATAATAATAAAAGAAATAGAAAAAAGAGTAACTGAAAAAACATGTCGTCAACATGTCCTGTGCTAATACATCACACACACACACACACACAGCTACAATGAGGCAGGCGTGCAGGCAATTATCATAAGCCGCAGAGCCTAAATACATAACATATTGAGCCAAAAGATGTACAACGTAGATATTTGTATGTATGAGTATGTATGTATGTATGTATAATATTTATGTATATCTATTTGGTAAGTAAGTAAGAAAGCATTTAGCACGAATTTCGCCCATTTTTTACGCTTCACACCACCACCACCACCACCGAACGCATTTTCATGCTTTTGTTTAACGCCTAAGGTTATGAGGGATACAGAATGAGTACAAAAAAATAAAATAAAAAAATAAAAAAATAAAAACAAAAAAGGTAAAAATGAAATAGAAAAACAACAACAACAATAAAAATATAAATTTGTTTTTTGTTTGCAAATTTCTGTGTAAGTGGCGGAGCAAATGTCGACACAATGAGGGCAAAAGTGAATTGAATTTGGGCTGTCAACTAGATGAAGTGGAGGCGGTGATCAGCGGTAGGAGGGGGAGTGAGAAAAAGTGGGAAGGAGTGGGAAGGAGTAGCTGGAGCGTGCGTTGGCATAGCTAAGCATTGAAGTGTCAGTAGTGTGGTAAAAAGGGCTGCCTTTCAGATAGATTATGCGAACATATGTGAGGCGTGAATTGGATAATTTATATGTTGTTATGTAATTTGTGTGCGTGCGTATCGGAAAATGCGTGTTAACACGCCTAAGTGTATGTTGCGAAATTTTCTTTTTTCATTTTTGCGAACGCTTACTTTTGCATGAAATTTTTTTTCTTTTTTTTTTTTGGTTTTTGTTTTTGCCTAATTTTCGTTGTTCACAGCTCTGGCTCTAGTGTGGCAAGCAGTGAAGCGTGGCAAAAATGAAATGTAATGAAGTAGATAAATGTGTTGATGGACGCAAAAGGTTTTTCCAGGCGTACAAAAGTGATGAAAATAGCGCTTAGAGGCAAAGAGGTGTGTGTGTGTGTGGGTGTGTGCCTGTGTTTACGGTTCTATGATATGAGTTGGGTTGAAAAACGTTTGGTAGTTATGTGAGACAATGTGCGAAATTCAGCAGGAAATGCGTGAATTAGTGTTTTTGTGCTATGAAGTGTAAGTAAAGAATGAAAAATAAGAGAAAAAACATGAAGAAATACTATAAAAAAAAAACAATAAAAGAAAAGGACAGAAAAAATAAAATAAAATAAAAATAAAATAAAAAATACAAAAGAATAACATAAAAATTATAAAAAATAAAACAACAAACAAATAAAAAATTACAAAAAAATTCAATAAAATTAAACAAACAAAAATCAAATAAAATAAAATAAAAAAATAAAAAAATTTAAAATAAAAACAAACAAAAATCTGAAAGAAAAAGTATATGGACAAAGCTATTCGCACATTTGAAAAAAAAATGTCAAAATTTTTTTTTTTAATGCATTAAAAGATTAAGCACGACATCCTTGCCTCATTGTCCTTTGCTAGCAACACACTTTTGAACTATGCAACAGTTGCTTGTGGCATGTGGCACATAAGATTCTTGCAAAACGTAGTAAAAACTTTTCGGAGTGATTTTTTTTTTTTTTTTTTTTTTTTTTTTTGATATAAAAAGACAATTGAATGTCATCTGTAAAAAAAGAAAGCTAAGAATAGCATTAGAAAATAAAATTTGTTATTAAGTTTTGAATTTAATTTTTATTTATTTTTAATTTAATTTGTTTATTTTAATTTTTTCATATTTTTTTTATATTTTTAGTAAAGTTTTAAATTTTTATTTTTAGTTTTTAAATTTTTTTCGTATTTTTTGAATTGTTTTTCTTCTTACAAAAGCAACTAGCGTGCCAATTTTTTCCATTGAATGATTAAATTTAATTTTAAGTGAATTTTCTTTGTCCAATTATGCTTCCTAGCTATTCTTAATTGATTTCAACGCGTTTTACGTTTAATCCGTAGTATAATAATCCTTAGTATGCGAACGTTGTATTTAGTATTTAGACTTTTTGCAAAAACTTTATAGATATATACATATATATGTCGTTTGTACTCCATACTTAAATATTTTTATTTTTTTTATTTTATTTTTTTTTTTCCTTGTCCTTCTACGCTCATTTAAAACAATTTACGCGCCCCGTCATTGTGCATGCGTGAAATATAAGATAATTTCCGCAACACGTTTAGCATACTTTTAGGCGTCAGTTACTTGCGAATTTGCTTGTTGCATTCGAAATTTACTCAATTGTGTAATTACATACTCCTTGGATAAATTTTTTGTAAAAAAAAAATCACAAAAAAAAAATATTCCTTAAATAATTCGTCATGCCTCTCATGTTTAGAATTTTTTTTAATTTTGAATAAAATATTTTTTTTTTTCTCTTTTCTATTTGAAGCTCGTACTGATGAAGTGTTGTAGTTTGCTGTCATTCTTTAACAGTGAGTGTCATAAAAATTAATTCTTCCTTTTTTGTGTTCAAAAAGTATTTTTTATTAAAAAAAAAATTATAAAAACCACAACACTCAAAGTATTGTCCATCAGAAGCGATTGCTTTCCCACATCTCTCTGGTAATTTCTAATATCATTTCTAAAAAATGAATTCCATCTCTCCTCAATTCAATCACTGGGCCATTTTTCGATTTAGTCAAAGGACCCGAACCGGTGACTCCACAAATCGTTTTGCATACGTCAATAAAGCTAGCAGTCGGAAGGAGCAAGATCTGGAGAATCCGGCGATTGGAGTAAGATCTCCCATATCTGCGTTTCCAGATAGTTTTTGACTGTTAAAGACACGTGGGACCTATAGTTGCCATGTTGTAAACTCACTTGGTCATCACTTTCGGTCGTTTCTGTTCGTTTTTTTTGCGCAAATCACGGCTAAAACGCTCTAGTTGTAGTCGATGATGTTTCCCATCAATGGGTTTGCTCGGCTTTAGCAGCTCGTAGTACACCACACCCGTTGCTCCCATCAAATGCAGACTAACGTGCACGTTTTTCTTTGACATTGATGTAGACGATGTTGGTATGGGCTCATCATAGTATTTTTTCTTCTTGGGATTATCGTGGTATATTCAATTTTCATTTTCAGTCACGATCCGGTACAAAATTTTCTTCCTCTGATGTCTTTCAAGAAGTAGTTGCGAGGTGAAAGATCCCCTTTCGACATATCTCGGCTACAACTCGTACGGCATCCAAATTCCTTGCTTTTGAATACATCCAAATTAAGTTGATTTGGAATGAACGCGGAATGAACTCGCAGAATTGAGTTGGGAGTGACTCAGTAAATAATTTTCCTTCGTTTAAAGTAATTTGGATGTTAGATTTATATCGGAACGAATTTCCGTCATCCCTTGTCAAATTTGGTTTAGTAACACACCGGTTACGGCAAACCGCCACCTTCAGTGTTTGGTTTCGTTCGAACGAACCAAATATCATTTCACTCCGAAGTCCAATCGACAGTCATCGGAGTGAACTGCATACGATGAAGCCGCTTCAGAGCGTGGAAAAACACTACGAACAGTCAGCTGGCAAGGTTATGGCATCACTACCCTGAAAAAGGAAGGACTATTACATGGTGTAATTGAAAAATGGCAACATTTGAAGAAAAAGAAAGTGTTGTTTCACCAAGACAATGCAAAAATCCATGAATTGGGATTCGAATTGCTTTCGCGTCCACCATATACTCCAGATTTGGCCACCGACGACTATTTCCTGTTCTCAGATGTGAAAAGAATGCTCGCTGGGAAGAAATTTTCGTCGAATTAAGAAAATAAATTTTACCAAAAAAAATTTATGTAATAGCTCAGGTCACTTTCTGAAGGCATGCAGAGAGAACGATGCTCCTCATAGAAGTTGTTGCAGAAGTTGCGAAGATATTAAGGAACAGGAAAGGATAACTCAACTTTTATGCTTTCAAAATTTCTATACCATTTTCTGGATCGTCTATTCGAAATATGTATGAGACCAAGATTCATCAGAGAATCGAAGTAGTCTGATAAAGAAGTCTAATGATCAGGAATGTGTCTTTTCACTGAGCAAAGTGTTATCGAATTATTTTTATCGGTAGACTAACCTAATAAAGGTAGCCATCTTTTGGTAGAAGAAGAAATGAATAAAACTTTTTGATAATTCTCTTTAAGAGACAATGAGAAAACAACTCAAAAACAAAGTATTCCATATGCCAGGGCAATTTTTCTACTTCCTCCGCACATTTTCTCCTTTGTTATTTTAAAATAATTTATCATTTTTCAGCGAAATAAAAATGTCAAAATATTTTGCATAAAAACAATACAGAAAAGTATAAAAAAAACCGTTTAAAAGAGCACAATGAAGGGAAAAGAATGAAAAGAGCAAATGCCATAAGCCAAAAGTGGAAGGAACAGCAGGAACAGGAACAGGAGCAAGCAAAAAAATGTGACAAGTGCGCCACTGACACGCGCCTGACATGCATGACAAGACATTAATACAGTGATAAACATAAATATGTGTAAACACTTGCATGCACACACATACTCATATGTGTATTTTGCATAAGCAATACGTCACGCATACGCAAAGGCGTACAATCAACCTAGTACCACAAAGATGACGATGACGCGGCAGCAGCAAAGAGCGGGTGTTTGTTTCTTCCTCTCTTCTCTTTGCTCAGTTATTATACCATAATAAAATACTTTTAGCTTACAAAAATTATTTTTCGTTTTTTTTTAATTTGAAAAAAAATTTTTGTTTCAATTTTTTTTTCATACGAAAAAACCAAATTTATTCCTTTCCACATGTTTAGTGATTGTATTATCCTTTAAGACAAGGCAGCAGTAACATGTTTGCATACTAATAATATGACAGAAATTGACAAGAAAAAGATCAAAAAAATAGTAGTAGTAGTGGAATGGAGGTATAAAAAAGTATAAAGTATGAAAACATACGAAAAAGTAGTGGCGGCGGTGAAGTAAAAAAGGTACAATCAAGGAAAAGAGATTAGCTAGAGTAAATTTGAATGACTAACGATGGAAGACAAAGCGGCAAAGTCAACATGTTTACATATTCAATTATGAAAGATAAAAGTACCTAAAAATGATAAATATTGCTAAATCTGTGGGGATTAAGATTCATCTTCAAACGATAAAAGGATAATGTGAATCCAATTTGGAGGAGAATTTTTCAGTTTTTATAAAATATTAACAAAAATACTAGTTATGCTGAAATATGATCCTAGGATGCTCTCATTCCTTAAAAAAAATAAACCAAATGCAGTTCTTTTTTCACTACAGCCGTTCCTTTGCTTTCAGGGCTGCGTGTTAAACCATAGCTTACTTATCTCAAAGGAGAGCAGGAGTTCACACACTCTAAATACATATATTTTTCGACGCCTGGAACTAAGTCGCCTCCGAATGGCAGATGGATTTTTATGAGAAGCTTTTTATTTCAGATCCTAAATACACTCGGAGTGCTTGAAATTCCCTGCGGATTGCAGATTACAGACGCCCCAATTAGAAAAAAAAAATAATTATCTATAATTTTGTATGTTGCTCGAACCTTGACTCGAACCCAGGCCTTCCGAATGGTAGTAAGCAATGCTAACCACTCGGCTATTGTGATACATATACACTCCCAATAAATGATCTTTGCATGACCCATGAACATTTCCTCTGACCATTTGGTTCAAACCCATCGTTTGCTGTGCCGTCGTTGAACATTGATGACTTAGACTAGGTTTGTCTTCATTTAGAAGGTGTTAACGAAGTGCTATGACAACAACAACAACAACAATAACAACAACCACGTTTGGGGGGTGGAGTCAGGCCAGTATAGAAAATTTCATGCGAGTAGCAACGTCTTAAGGCTAAATACAACTAAACTAAGGCGAACAAGATAGGACAGGTCCAAATTTAAACCTTTCAAGCGTAATAAACCCGAGTTTTCGCGTCGATATGTGACAATGGATGAAACATGGCTCCATCATTTCACTCCGAAGTCCAATCGGCAGTCATTCGAGTGGACACATGAGATTAACCCGCTCCAAAGCGTGGAAAAACGAAGCTGGCAAGGTTATGCCGTCTGTATTTTGGGATCCGCATGGAAAAATTTTCATTGAATACCTTGAAAAAGGAAGGTCCATTGCCAGCGACTATTACATAGTGATATTGGACCATTTTAAGGACGAAATCGTCAAAAAACGGTTGCATTTGAAGAAAATAAAGTGATTTTTCTCGAAGACAATGCACCGTGTCACAAGTCAGTGAAATCGATGGCAAAAATTCATGAACCAGGCTTTGAATTGCTTAAGTATCCACCATATTCTCCAGATCTGGCCCCCGGTGGCTATTTCCTATTCTCAGATCTCAAACGAATGCTTGCTGGGAAGAAATTTTCGTCGAATGATGTGAGATGATCGCCGAAATTGAGGCCTATTTTGAAGCAAAAATGGTATCGAAAAGTATTTTTGTCAGAAACATTATTTTTTCATTGAATATTGTTATACAACAAAGAAAAAATGGTGGAAGTGACAGCTGTTTCGGAGATCACCACATCTCTTCATCAGACTTCTTTTGAAGTCTTTGTTGTATAACAATATTCAATGAAAAAATAATGTTTCTTACAAAAATAGGCCTTTGAATACAGCTCATTACTTATACCCAAAAACAATAACAGGCCGCATTAGAAATACCCATAAAAAAATTAATTTTGCCAAAAAATTAGGTCGGGGATTTTTCAAAACTTTTTTTATATTTATTAACAAAATTTATATGAAATCCAGAAAAATGTCCTTTCTTGCCGTAGTTGACAACTAATTCTCTCAACAGCAAAAAAAAATTAACGATATTTACTTTTTAACCTCACTTTGTTGATATTTTTTTCCTCATATTTTCATCCCCCAACACATAAACACATCTCTCACTCTACTTTGTTGTAACTGTCACAATTTGCTAGCTGTAATCCTTGTAAAGTGATAAATATGCTTACAAAATGCAAAAGAGAAATAAAAGATATCAAAATATATATATATATATAAATAAGGATAAAGCAGGATATAATCAACAAGCACGGGTGGGTGGGTATGTACGTATATACAAAGCGGCAGTAAGCCACATATGCAGATCAGCAGATTCATTGCATAGTTACTTGGCGCTCTTCCTCTTACTACACGCTCTCATCTCTGCTTTGCTTTGCTTTGCTATCTGTGTTGACTTTAAGTGTAAACGATGATTTGATGAAGCTGTCAAAACAAAGAAAATACTCATTCGAAACTCCTCACAGCACAGTGATTGCGGACAGTGAGTTAATAATGAATTCCTCTTTGTTTCTCTTTCTTGCTTCTGCTTGTTGGTTATCCTCTTGTCTGTCCATCAAGTTTGTCAAGTGTTGATTGTTTATATTTGGCTTTGATACAATTTAAGTCATTTAAATACAATATAATCTGTTTGTTTACATAAGTTATGCCAATTCTGATGAGGTCAGCCGAGAGCAGAGTGACAGATTATTTGCATACTCACAGGCTTGGAGAGAAAAATGTGCAGAGGAATGGTTTTGCGGACAAGAAAATAGAAATAAATTGTTTTGAGTACACTTGCCGAGGAAGCTGGTCAAAAAATTTATCGAGTGAGAGAGGCTTTGAAGTGCTACATGAAAAGGAGGGACTTTAACTAGAACAGCTTTCATCCTCTACAGCGCTCAGATCAACATTACGAGCCAAACAACGGGGTAATCTTTGTAGTCTTTTTTATCACGGAGATCGCTCTAGAGAAAAGTAGTCATCTGCAGGCAAAAATTTGCAGGCAGCGGACTACTCTAAAGGCTCTGACTTCAGAGACTGATGGAATTTTTATTCCACTAACGCTTTCTATGCTCGGTGAAGAAAATAAGTAGGAAATCCTAACGAATAACATAAACGATCGTGTTCACTCTTTGGTATGGCTCCGGCTTGTTGGAGCTTTTCTGACGGAGCTCATACTTGAGCAAAGCAATGAAATAATGCTTCCCCTCTTCGGACTAGGAGGCTACTTACCTTTACGCAAGTCCTGCTTCCTTCCCTTCGAAGGAATCCATGGCATTTGTCTAAGATGACTTTTGCGCTCGTTATTAAGTAGAAGCGATGCTGATCAAACTCAGTAGATAAAGGCTTACAATATATCCGGAATTAGGTTAGACCAAGCAGAAAACCTCAACAGAGCAGTAAACAGCTTATTTGTTTAACCCGCCCACAGGTAAAGGTATAGGCAAAGCTCTGAATTTGCCAAAATCTCTCTTGTCGTTCCAATACTTTTGTTCGATAACTCTTTGGTGGATGTTTTGACTTGATGCAACGTCATATCAAGCCAAATATTCACGTGGTGCGGGAAAGTTCTTCTGATCGACAATTTTCCCTGGATCTGAGATGATCTCATTAGTGCTGGAGATAACTCTTCGTCAGATTTATGAATCCTTGCTAAGATACTCCGAGTTTAATGTTCTTTTTACTCAACTTTTCCTTATCAGACTGTTATTATGAGAAATATATGAAAATGGGTGACAAATCGTGACGAAGCTCGAAGATCTTCAATCACCTGCATCGTTGAGAGCTTAGCTCTAAAGTAATCCTCTATAAACTGGGCAAGAGCTCTCTTCTTACGACCTTCTACTATCATTTCGACCAATTAAAGGTTTGAAGTTGGGGATTCTGCTACTGGATCAGCAAAAAATAATATTTTTAAAATTTTACAGCTAAAGAACATCTTAAAGAAGACATCTTTCATAAAATCAATTTTTTTTCAGGTCAAACATAGAATTGAATGCCTCTACTCTACCTCAGCGCTTACCACATTCTTTCCACATTATTTCAGCAAAATATTTCACAGGAAGCCCTAACTGAGCCTACAAAAAGATCTTGAACCCAGAGTGATGAAGAGTCTTCACACCAGTTTATCCGCCGTTGATGTTACTCATCGATCTAAACTCGTTGTTTTCTGCAGTTAACTCCCTTCTGTACACCTTTCTGCTCAAAAAAAAAATTATTATTTTTTTCTTCAAAATTCCCCTAGCTAAGCTAATTCATCAGTCCTTCATACGAAATTTTCTCAAAAGAAATTTAGAAAATATTTGCATTTGCCTTCCATTACTTTAGTCGGCAGCAATTTCGGTTTATTGCGAAGATTTACTACTTTTTTATTTTTCTATATTTAATTTATATTTTTTATTTCATTTTTTATTGGTTTTTTATTTTTTGGCAAAGCACTGTCCGGAAAATCAGCGCAATGCACAGAACAACCGGTCCGAGACGTGATATGTCAAACAGATTTTATGATTAGAGGCGGTCCATCATAGTAAAGACAGTTGCCACAATGATGTCTTCGTTGCTTGAGACCAATTTTGGCAAGCACAGTGGGCACAGTGAAGAGCAGCTTCAATTAAATAATAATAAAAAATATCAGCAAATAAAAAATTATACCAAAATAGTTTTTTTTTATGAAAGTGTTTTACCAAATATATTTTTTAATAAAAAAATTTGGAATTTTTATTATCATTCGAAAGAATATTTTTTGGCATTTATTTTTGGAAGATTATCTATTTCAAATGTTGGCCGCGGCTACTTCTCAGATGGTCCATCCGTTGAGTCCAATTTTCGATGACTCGTTCGAGCATTTCTGATAACTGGCGAATGACACGCGTGACGTTTTGTTCAAGACCTAAATCGAAGCGTGATTTTCCGCATAGACATATCACCACAGGTAAATGTCTAACGGTGTGATATCACACGACCTTGGTGACCAATTGACCGGCCCAAAATGTGAAATTATCTGCTCACCGAAGTTTTCTCTCAATAAATCCATTGATTGATGCGGTGTGTGGGAAGTGGCGCCGTCTTGTTGAAACCAAATGTCGCGGAGATCACGTTCTTCAATTTCAAGCATCAAATAGTCGGTTACCGTGGCGCAATAATGGTCGCCATTGACGGTGGCGTACTCACCGGTATCAATTTTAAAGAAATATGGACCGATAATTCCATCGGCGCAGAAACCACACCAAACCGTTGTATTTTCTGGATAAAATGGCAGCTCTTCAATCTCTTCAAGTTACTCTTCATCCCAAATGCGCCATTTTTACATACCCATTGAGCCAGAAATGGTTCCTCGCTGAACAAAATTTGACTTGAAAATGCGCCAAGTCGTTCCATACGGCAGTCCGAGTTGCTGCGAACGGCGCCGAACCAACTCTCCACGGTCTTCGTGTACATTCTCAGCTATGGCCGCTATATTTGTTGATGTGGTCTATTCGGTCAAATAATAACCAATTATGAATGTTGGGTCTTAAGATGGGTGATGGTGTTGTGAATAGTGCGCTCAATAGGCCGATTATGTCGGCCTTGAATTGAGCGAAGTGCGCGAAACACATTCTTTACAGAACGAGAGTATTCGTAATAAAGTTGAATGATTTGTAACCGCTGTTCGGGCGTAATTCTTTCCATGATGAAATGCCAAGCAATTGCCGACTACTGCGTTTTTCCACACTTTGAAGCGGGTTCAACGCTTGCAATCTACTCGGATGACTGTCGATTGGACTTCGGAGTGAAATGATGGCGCCATGTGTCATCCATTGTCACATATCGACGCAAAAACTCGGGTTTATTTCGCTCGAACATCTCCAAACACTGCTGCGAATCATCAACTTGTGGTTTTTTTCTTTTGGTCAAAAGTGCTAAGAATTGCGTAAATTCTTGTTTTTTAGAAGAAAATTTTAATGAAAAATTATTTGAAAATTTTAAAATAAAAGAGAATGGAAAAAGAAATATTTAAAATATCATTTTCAAGGATGCCTTACTTCGAAAGATAAAGTTTTTGCAAAAAAATTGATAAAAAAATGTTTCTAAGGAAAATTTAAAATAAAATTTTGTGAAAAATATTTTTGTAATAAAATAATTTGTGATAATTTCGTGTAAAATAATATTACTAAAGAGAATTTGTCTGTAAAGAAATGTTTTTATGAGAGGATTTTTATAAAAAAATTATTTTTTCTTACAATAAATTTTTTTTATTTTATTTAATAAAAAAAACCATGTATTTGTCCCACTGTCTCCCTCAGGGCTGCTCACTTTGTTAGTCCATGTATCTAAACAAAAATTGCGCATTTTGCATATGTCAGCTCGCCAAAGGCATTACATGCACACATACACATATACTCGTATATCATATGAAAAAGACAGTCCGTACGAAAAGTACGCAAACACATACTCGTATGAGATGCTTTGCATAAGATTCTTTGCACATGCCGAGGTATAAGAGAGCTTACAAGCAAATAAAGTGCTGATGATACACAAACAAACAAGCAAGCAAGAAGAAGAAGAAGAACAAAACAAACAAAGCAAACAAGTAATATACAAAAGACACTGAATAAAGCAGAGAACACCGAAGATGGAGAGGGACGATGGAGCGAAGAACTCCTTTCAAAGAATATGCAAGAAATAATAGAAAATATTTACATTTCGCATTTGAGTATGCATCTCATGCAGTGACCAAACAGTACACACACAGTATAATAAAGGACCCCTGCGAGGCGAGAGCAAATGAGACCAACAAACAACAGCGGTTGGGGAGGATGCATTGGCAGCCGCTCGAATGAGCAACGGGCAAAAGGCAATTTATCATAAATATTTGTCAAGGCTGGCGGGCAATATAAAGACAAAACATAATATAAAAAAAAGCAACAAAGAGAGAGTGTGTGCACTGCTGATGACCACAGTGGGAGGCTGAGCTGTGCCGAGGAAAGCGCAGTGCATATTTGGATGAAATCACTGCTTTGCTGGGCTGGCTGGCAACATAGTTATTTTACGGCTCAGCGCACAAGCTGCAGTGCATCTTAAATTTATATTATTTATACATTGTTGTTGTTGTTGTTGTTGTTTTTTTCGAATACTCAAAAGAAATAACACAACAAATGTTTATTCTTTAGCTAAAAACCGGCGTGTGTATGTGTGTGTGTGTGGCATTTCGCTGATGGCGCTGTTTTCAGTTCGTTGTTCGGTTGGTTTGGGTTGGCGCGGCGTCCAGTCGCGCATAATGATGCATGTCCTTGTTGCTTGCTGCCTATCACTCGTTTGATAAATGCTTTGCCTTCGCGCGCACACACACACACACATATATACATCCATACATATGTGTTTAATTATGCTTGTGCCTGCAAATTAACATATAAATAAAAAATTGAGTCAAAAGTGAGCAAAAAGAAGAAGAAGAAGAGACAACAAAGTCAGCGAATGTAATAATTTGTGGCTAACAAGCTGTGAAATCATAAGGAAGTGTCCATAATTCTTGAGGCAGAGCGGCGCATTTTTGCCCTCATATGGTTTTTTGAGTGGACCTCACACTGAGAATTTCAAATAAATTCAATTTTGAATGAAAAAAAAAATCCAAAATATAATTTTATGCGCAGATGAGAGGCCACCGTGTGCACATATTACCTCTAAGCTTGGTTCAGTTAGGTTAGTCCTATGGCGCACTACGAACTACTCTAACCCTGGCGCTTAACGCCATGTTCATCTCTGAACTGACACCGAGCGTCTGCTTCTCCATCACAATCTCCTCACACGAGTACAGAGGTTACTGGAGGATGGGTGAAAGTATGAGCTCCACCGCTTTATTAACGCTGGAAAAAGCTCCAAATGGGCGCTTTTCTGTCAACTTGCGGTCTGCTCATGATCAAGTGAACATTGAACCAACTCATTGAGCGCTAGGCTAGCACATGCAACATACCGTTGCGAAATTCTTCTGCCTTTAAGTGAACCGTTAAAAGTCAGGGAAGCTTCTTTCTATTCCAAGATCTCTCTCTCTCTCTCTCTCTCTCTCTCTCTCTCTCAACTCTCGCACTTTGTGGGAGTTCTCATTACGTGGGATGCTCTTAGGATCAGTCACTTCCTCCCATGTTAGTTAAGGTTGTGCTGACAGATTTCATTCGCGTAGGCATGGAGTCGTCTAGTGCCGTTTTCTCATGTAGATCCTAAATACCTATAACACCACTCTAAATAAGCTTCTGACCTCGATTGGCGTTTAACTATTGGAATAAATGTATGTAAATATGTACGATCTTATGGAATTCGTGCTCAGAGGCAGGGAGCCCACGATTTTTCTATGACTTCTGGATGCCTAGCTTGATTTTGGGCTCCGAACCCAGAGCTTATTTTACGGTAAAACTTGAAAGTTTCCGCAAAGAAATTCATCACTTCCCGCTGCAGTTTAGGTATTCAAGAATTTAAACGCGGTGAGTTGGTGTGCATGCTGTAAGAGAAGACTTAACTTTAATAGACCCCGAGACAATCGAGGCTTTATACCAAACCGACCCCGATTTTTATCTGGCCAAGGACTGTTACTTTCGCAAGCTAATTTGGGAAAGGTTTTGGCGGCTATTGCAGTTGCCGTACTTACTGCGACTTATCCTCACTAAAAATTCCGCCAGAACTTGGAAGGACTTCTCCAAGCAATTCCGTACCTAACGAGATCTCGGATAATGCAACTCCTTATGTGGTGAGAGATAAAGAAGATTGCAATCTTCTAGAGTGTAGAAGCTATGACTTCTGACTATCTTCAGAATTGATAAGGAAGCAGCTCTCACGTCACTGTTGGCTGTTAAAATTTTGAAGTTGTAGATATTTACGTCTATCTTGGAACCTACATTAATACCAAAAACAATGTCAGGCATGAAATCCAACGCAAAATCACTCTGACAATTAAAAGGTAGAGTCCCCTCTCGGCGAACAAAGAATAAAACCAATAAATCGCTCATCATTCCTGTCCTTATATATGGTGCGAAGGACTAGACGATAGTATCATCTGATGGATAGGTTCTGGAACTCTGGAAGGAAGAGAAGGACTTGGCTTCAATTGGTGGTGCTTTCATCAATCAGTCTCGAAAGGCAAAGATAAAAAGCTCCGATTGGGCGCGCTGTTGGCGAATCGAATATAATCGAGTAGGTGGTGGCTATACCAATTTAGAAGAATAAGAGTGAGAATACTGTGACCTTTGGTTGATATCTTTAGATCTCAGTATCCACAAAATGTCTGTCGCTATTGCAGATGTTTCTTCGTGAAAGTCGCTGCAGTGATCTTACCATGTCTATTCAACAGTTTACGTTATCATCGACTACTGAGCCAAATTTTTGGAGCGAATCCAGGTATATGCTCAAATTATCGAAGAAAAAATTAGATCCGATTCTTTGAAGATCCCAGGATGTGAGTGTAGAATTTATTCATGGGTTTTTTTCGTTTTACAATTCGCAAGTTATTCTTCGCACAAATCAACAGGAAGGAATTTTCTAAAGCAAAAAAGGTAAATTGAAAAAATTAGTGATCTTTTACTGCCTTCCAAGGTTAAGATTCTTCTGTTCGGATACTGATCGGGTACAATATTGGAATTTTGAGAACTAAAATGTGGGGCTTGAAGTTCCTTTAGCGATGAAATAAGTTCAATATTTTCAACATTTCGTGAACTAGTAAAAAAAAATGTCCATTGTATGCATTTAATTTTCGTTTGATTTAAAAAATAATTTTCTATTAATTTCAAAATTTTTTCTGTGTATTTTAGTTTTGTCTTTAATAACTGTTTTTTTTTTAAGATTACTTAAAAACATAATTAAAACTTATTTTTTAGGGAAAATTAAAAATCTTAAATTAACTCGATATCTTGCAAATATCGACCCGCCCACAATTTTCCAGCAATAAAAAGGCATTAGAATTAAAATGCCGATTGCCGATAATTCCATATCAGCCATATTACGGCACCCACAAACAGCACCACATCCATAGGCAGCACAAATTTCCCCCGCATTGCCGCCTCCACACGTTCGATTTCGATAATTTTACGTGCACAACGCACCCATTGCGTCACTGTGCTCGCCTCCAGCGCTGTAAGCTCGTATTCCTGCTTCGCCGCTGCGTCAGGCTTACGCAACGAAATCGTAATACTTTTACTGCCATTCAATTGCAGCTCCAGTGTTGACCATTCGTAGTGATGACGATAGGCCAGCCGACGTTTACGCACTTCGGTGCAGATGAGGCAACGATCGAAGAGAAACACTTTGGCGGCATATTTCTTACGCGAACGATGGTGATACGCCTCAAAGTCGGTGGCGCGT
The DNA here is from genome assembly GCA_030068015.2 of Neoceratitis asiatica. Classification (NCBI taxonomy): domain Eukaryota; kingdom Metazoa; phylum Arthropoda; class Insecta; order Diptera; family Tephritidae; genus Neoceratitis; species Neoceratitis asiatica. The sequence continues at coordinate 74,636,850 of CM061527.1, forward strand.
CGGAAGTAGCCCTGCGCGGCGATATTGAGCTGAAATTTATGCAAGAAGGGGTTTGTCATTAGACGGTTGGCTGCTTTGAATAATTGCAACTCACCTCGGCTTTCTCGTCTATCGTTGGCACATCTTCGGCCTGATTGACCACTTCGAGTAGACGTCGCATGCGCGTCTCTAGCTTGCAAACCGATGTCAGCACGGGCTTACAGCTAATGCCGCTCTTATAGAATTCCTGTTGAGGGTGTGCAAAGAGGACAAAGAAACAGTTATTTTGTTTGGAAGTTATTACTTAAGCTCAAAGGCTACTTACCGATATGAATTGCTGCAGCAGCAATGGATATCGCGTCAGTCTTTGTATGGGCTGCACAAGAAAACTGTCGATGCCCAATTTGTCGTTTATTTCATTTTGCACATTCTGAAAAAAATAATAATAAAAATAAATTTAAGTTTTGTTATTTGTAAAAAAAAAATGTTTAAAAACAATATATATCTATGGGTAGCCGATGGCCGAAGCTGGATTTGGGTGCGTCGGTAAAAATCTTGAATGTAAATTTTTTCTAAGTGATGGTATCTCGGCAGAAAAAGCCTTCAAGTGTATTTCTAAGAAGAATACAACAGCAAGTGCCTTAAAATTGTAGGTTCCGCATTTTGTAAATGGCGCCTTGGAGCTAGCGCTTGAGCTTCTTACTAAAAACTCCACTAATGAGTAGAGATGATAGTTCTGGACTCGAAACATTTCTAGAACAAGGAATTTAAATTCATTGCGCCTACAGTCAGCGCATATTGAAACTAGAGGCAATTTGGGCATAGAGATATTCTAAGTAAGCTATTTCATCTAACTATATCCTACCCATACGATTTCAATCGAGTTTTTGTGTCGATATGTGACAATGGATGAAAGATGGATCCATCATTTCACTCCAGTCCACTCGACAGTCTTCCGAGTGGACTGCACACGATGAACCCGCTGCAAAGTGTAGAAAAACGCAACAGTCGGCTGGCAAGGTTATGTCGTCTGTATTTTGGGATGCGTATGGAATAATTTTCATTAACTACCCACAAAATGGAAGGACCATCAACAGCGACTATTGCATAGCGTGCAACGTTTGATGGAAGAAATAACTGAAAAGTGTTATTTCACCAAGACAATGCACCGTGTCACAAGTCAGTGAAATCAATGTCAAAAATTCATGAATTGGGCTTTGAATTGCTCCTTCAGATCTGGCCCCCAGGAACCATTCCTGTTCTCAGATCTCAAAAATTGCTCGCTCGGAAGAAATTATCGTCGAGTGAAAAGGTGATCGCCGAAACTGAGGTCTATTTTGAAGCAAAAGACAAATCGTACTACAAAAATGGTATCGAAGAGTTGAAACCCTTGAAGGGAACTTTATTGAATAAAAAAAAGAATTTCGCCATAAAAACGTGTTTTATGTAGGACTTTTCAGTTGACCTGTTAACTTTATCCAGCAGTCGTCAAACGTATAGAGAAAAAACAACCAAAAAACAAAGACAATCCAAACTGTCTAGAACATGAAGTCGATAGCAAACGCTCCCACCTTAAGAATTGCACAAAAGCTCTTATGAATTAGTTCAAAATAAGGATATGTAAAGAAATCACCGATCACCGAAGGTAAGGGCTCCGTGAGGTAAGAGTAAATATTTCCTGATAGGAAAGAACGAGTCGGTAGAATCAATATTGGTGGTATTAGGTTTTCCCCATAATCGAATTAAAATTTTACCTGCAACCAAACGCGTTGCTCCTGCCGCAGCTGCATCGATGTCTTTTTGTTCATCATAAATATCACATAGCAATAGAAGTCATTTTTCTGCAAAAAAAAGAAAAAAAAAACACAATAAAAATTATTCGAAAAAAAAAATTATTTGCAAAATTCAAGTAAACAAGTAATGCAAGAGAAAATGCAATTACATCCGTTGCGATAAATGAAATGGGGGTTTCCTTTGATATTTAGTTCATTTTTATATATAAAATATTATTCAAGGAGAAATACATATTTTACATAATATAAGGCATTTGAATAAATCATATAATATATATATATATATATATATATATAATTATAGTAGGGCCAACTATGTGTCAGACCGGGAACCTTTCAATTGACCTGTTATATATGTTTTATTAAATATATTTTAATATCGTTTTCTTTAATTTGCACGATTTTTGTACATTTTTTATTAAAAAATTCCTTTTTTTATTTTAAAATATAATTTTTTTTATTTAAAAATTATATTATTTTTTATCAAAATAAATATATATATATATTATACTAACTACTACTAATTTTTACTATTTTTATTAAAAAAAAATTTTTTTTTTTTGAAAAATGTTCGTTTTTAATCTTGAAAATGTTTGTTTCAGTTTTTAAAATTTTTATATTTTTTAAATTAATTTTTTTTTTTTTAATGTTTTTGTTTTTTATTTTTTTATTTTAATTTTTGTAATTTTTAATTTTGTTTTTATTTTTAATTATTATTTTTTATTACTTTGCGTATTGAATTAAGATTTATATAATTTAATTTGTAATCATACTTATTTATTGCATTCAATTTGCACATTGACCTACATAGCTTTTCAAAATTTATTCGACTTGAAAAAAATTTAATTTGACTATAAAGAAATACATAAATTGAATTTTATACTCCAATAAAACATAAAATGCATACATATGTGCATATGTAAATGCGCAGATGACGAGGTCTCGGCACAAAAAGCGAATGATTAATTTTAATTGCATAAATATTTGCATACTAAAGCGTTGAATTCGAAAAAAAAACTTTAAAAAAAAATTTTAAAAAAATTCTTTTCGAAAGCGTGACATATGTTACAACAGTAAGAAGTGAGTAGAGAAGAATTTTTGTAATGAGGATGGAGACAGTTTTCATTAACTAAGTAAGCGTTACGTGAAGGTTATCATAGCAACAAATATATATACAATAATTGTTAATCCAAAGAAGAATTTATATATAATTAATTTACAATTTTTTTAATTTTTATTTTTATTATTTTCTCTAATTTATTATAATATTATTTTCGAAAGTAGCATTGGCCTACCATTTAAATGGTGTATATGTATATGCATAAGGCAAGTAGTATATTTAATATATTTTTGTATATACTCGTACATACAACCCAACATAAAGTTTTTTTTTTTTTAATTTTTTCTTTAAATCTGCATGCAAATGCTTTTAATATTTCCAAAAATATAGTTTTGTGAAATTTTTATTCAATTAAATATGCCAAACACATACACAAATCGCCTTCGTTTGCTTCATAACATTAGCATTGATTTATGTATTTTGACTTCGTTTTGCATGCGCCACACACACACACACACACACACACATGTATCTGCTGCTGCTCTGAATTGAAAGTGTTAACAATTGGTAAGAAATGACTTAGTAGTGGTTTTTGACTTTTTATTAATTAATTTTTTTATTTTTTTTTTACTACAAATTTCAGTTGAAAAAAATAAGCTGTAAACGATCGCAATGAAGACTTGAACATTTGGCGACTTTACCCCTTCAGCAAAGCATAACTATTTTTGTACATTTTTTATGCGTGTGTTTTATATGTAGTACTCAATGTCATTATTTCATGTTTTCTAACACCCGTACACCTCAAAAAAAAAAAAAGCGAAAACACAGCCATTCTTATGCTAATTAGGCGCCAGTGGTAAATAATTTGAATATTATCAAACAAACAAACAAAAAAGGGAAATTTTCATTAGTATTTTATACGGCACATGTTGTAAGTCTAACATTATTCGATTCTGGTGCTTTTACTACCTTTTTTCTTGATTTCTACTATATTTGCTATTACTCTTTTTCTAACTTTTGCCGCTACTATTTTTCCACTACTAATTTCCACTTTTATTCTTGGTACCATTTTTAAGGGCTTTTTTTACTACTACTCATTATTTTTGTAATATATATTACCACTGTATAACATTTCTACTGCTATAAAACTGTGTCTACTAACATTTTCATATCTGCTTTTTAATTATATTTGCATTACTGTTTCTACTACTATTTTATAAATATTTCTACTACTATTTTTTCTAATTTTTCTACTACTATTTTTGCAATGGTTTGTTTCTACTACTATGTTTGTACTATTTCTACCACCTTTTCTACTACATATTTTTGCTACATTTTTTAGTGTCATTTTTACTTCTACTTATAATTTGTATAATTCTTTTATTACTATTTTACTTCTACTATCATTTTAAAGCATTTTCTACTACTATTTTTGAACTATTTCTAATTTTATTTTTATAGCTAATTCTACTACTATTTGTATAGGCATTGATGCCATTATTTTGTTTATATTATTATGTTTGCTACTATTTTCATAACTCTTTCTACTACTATTCATTCATAATTATCTTACTACTACTTTTTTAATTTTCTACTACATATTTTACTATTTCCACTTTTATTCCAGCTACTAATTTTACGGTTATTTCTACTGCTACTAATAATTTGTACAATTTTTTTTACTACTATTTCATAACACTCTACTGCAATTTTACAGGTGTATTACTACTATTTTTATAACTAATTCTACTAATATTTTATACCCATTTCTACTACTATTCTCATAATTATTTCTACTACTATTTTCATAACTATTTCCACTATTACTTTTTTAATTTTTCTACTACTTTTTTACGACGGTTTCTATTACTGCGTTTTTATTATTTCTGCTTTAATTTCTTTTACTTCTCTTGCCTTATTTGTACTATTTTTATAATTTTATGCTACTATTTTATAACATTTCTACTGCTATTTTATAGCCGTTTCTACTACCATTTACTACTATTTTTATGGCCATTGATACTGCTATTTTTATTATATTATTTCTACTACTGTTTTACTAAATTTTTTTTAATATTTTTCTAATTTCCACTAATTTTTTATAACTTTTTTACTCTTAGTAGTTTATTATTATTTCCACTTTTATTCCTGTTACTTTTTAGGATTATTTCTACTACTATTTTGGAATTTTATAATTTTTTACTTCAATTTTATAACATTTCTATTGTTGTTTTATAGCTATTTTTACTACTCGAGGTTATAAATGTTTCTAATTCTGGTTTTATAACTGATTCTGCCACTAATTTTTAAGCCATTGCGAATGCTATTTATAAAACTATTTCTGCTATAATTCTTAAAACCATATATACTACTATTTTTATAGCTATATCTACTACTATTCTTAGAAATATGTCTACTACTATTTTTATAACTATTTGTACTGCTATTTTTAGAAAAATTTCTACTACTATTTTTAAAACCATTACTACACAGTGTTGATAGTGTTATAATTATTTCTACTACTATTTTTTCCCTCCTACTATTTTTATTATTACTTTTCCTCTCTCTGCTACCTTTCCAACTGCTATTTCTATTGCTATTTCTGCTAATACTTTATCTACTACTATTTTTTTTAATTCAACTTCTTTCGGTATATATACATACGATTTCTGTAAAGTTGCTATGCCAGTAAAACGTCCAAAAATGTCGAACCGTAATCCACAAGCAGTAACAATGAAATAGAAATTTCATTAAAAAACCACGACAATTGACCATTGAGTATTCAGGAATAATGGATGGCAGGTTGAAGCCAAATTCTCACGAATTCAAAATATATTTACTTTCATTGCTCTTAATTTTATTTCTTCGCATACATAAACATTTGTTCGCTACTCCATTTTGGGTTTTCCTTGCATTTTTTGTCTTTTCAATAAAATAAATTCAACTTTCCATGCTTGAAAATCTGACATTCACCAAAACAAAAGGGTTCAATAGGTCAGACAACGAATGATGTATGTTATGACTAGGTATGATGTATGTTAACATAAGCGACATATGTACGTAATTTAGTACAAAACACACACCCGATTGCATGACAGTTTGCATTTTTTTGCATGAAAAAAATTAAATTTATTCAATATTACAACAAAAGGGCATAAAATAAAACAAAAAGGCATAAAAAAATAAGATTAAAATTATTATGAGAATTTTCTGCAATTTTATTTTGTTTTGTTTTGTTTTTATTAAAGGAAAACAAAGCCACATCTGCATTTATATGTTTGTATGTATTGTCCATTTATTTATGGCAGGTACAAAAATGCTATCACGTACGGGAACTGCGCCACGCATAAATGCATATAAATTCGCTTTAATGGAATTATAATAAAGATAGTGGGAATTTTGTTTCGTGGAAATGATATACATATATGTATGCACATAGCAAATATTTATGTATGTAAGTATGTATGCAGCATTGCGTGCTTGCATACAAAATTTGCAACTGTTACATACATACAAATTTATATTTGTTACTTGCATTTTTTTTTTACAAATTTTTTATTTTGTATGAAATAGCTGTATGCATAAGTAGGTGTGGGTAAAACCAGGTGAGATTAACTACTAATGAGAAGCGTCGTTTAAAGCAGCAAATTGAGTGCATTTTTGAATTTATTTCTTGACATTTTGTGATTATTAAATACTACTACTTTTAGTCTTTCTATTTCGATCATACCTTCTAAGGCTTTCGTGATGTTTATCAAGAATACTGCCACTAAATTTCAATAATAATCCTGCTACTTTTATTTCTGCTACTATTTCTACTACTCTTTTACTACTATTTTTATTACATTTCTATCAAGAATACTGCCACTGAATTCCAGTAATAATTCTGTTACTACTATTTCTGCTACTATTTCTACTACTTTTTTTTACTATTATTTTTACTGCATTTCTACTGCGATATCAGCTGTTATTTCTATTATGTATCAAATTTTTTCTACTAATATTTACTACTATTTAATTTTATGCTACTATTTTTACTCCTTTTTGCTACGATTTTACTACTATCCTTACTACTAATACATTTATATTGCCATTCATGCTGCTATTTCTAGTGCATTTCATATTGTTTTGTAGTACTATTTCTACTACATTTTTACTGCCATTTATGCTACATTTCTATTGCCATGATAGCTACTATTTGTCTCTACTACTATTTCTAGTACATTTTATTATTATTTTTATTACTCTTATTTGCAATACTCTTTCTTTTGCATTTTTTATTACTCATTCTACTGCTAATTCTTCTACATTTTCTACTACTATTTTTACTATATTTTCTACTACTATTTCTAGTTCTGTCTCTACTACCTCTTATGCTTACATTTTTTTAAATTTTATCTACCATTTCTACTACTTTTTCTACTCCTTTTCTACTGCTATTTCTACTACCTTTTCTACTACTATTTCTAGTACTGCTTCTATTAACTTTTGTATTACTATTATTTTATTTCCACTACTTTTTTATTACATGATGTGTTCATATTTGACTACTTTTTCTTGCACCTACTATGAAAATAAACTTCCATTAATCCCAATAGTTGTAAATATTACTATTTTGCTCATTATATCCCTCTACTGACGGCGAAAAAAATATTTTACGTCTCAACGCAATTATTTTTCCAATTAAAACTGCATTAGTGCATATAATTTTATCAGCAAACATTTTTTACATTTCTTTTATTTCAAACCCATACTTTCATTCACAATTAATCTAGAAAAGTCACAAATCCCTCAGCCGACCACAAAACGACTGTGTGTATTTGCTCTATGTATTAGGCGTCAAATACAAAGCAAATAATAAATATTTACATACATACAGACGAGTATAAGTTCATATACACCAGCAGGTAGGTATGTATGTGCAGCAATGTCTATAGAAAATTATGCCCATAGCAAATACACAAAGCCTCCCCTTCCCTCCTCTCCACCCTGCATAAGCGTCGTCTCAATCATTGTGTGCAAATACTCATAGATCATAAAATTGCAGTTTGGAGTACGACGAGAAAGGCTAAACTAAAGAGGAGTAAGTTGAAGGAGCAGGAGGCAGGAGAGATAATGAATGGATTGAAAGAGTGCCCGCAGTAGGCATATAAGTGTGTATGTGTGTGTATGTGTGTGTATGTGTGTGTAAGCAATGAAGTCACAGAGTTTGTACTTGAGTATGTATGCAAATTACAGTTATGTTGGCCATTTACTGCCTTCTGTGGCACACGCACACACATACACACATACACTCATATGCAGGCATATTTGCTTAAATTATGATGATAAAATGTTATAAAACGACAAACGACCGCACGACCAAACGACAATTGAGATAATGGATTTATAAATGTTCCTCCAACCATTTAAATTTATTTATTCATTCAAAGCATAGCTGAGGCAAAGCAGGAAGGCATGCATTGTAGGACAGCGGACAGCAGTGCGTTGTTTTCTAATGTTGTAGGGGAGTTCTACTGGAAGAATATAAACAGTGAGAAATGTCGGCTAGAGTTTCAAAAACACATTTATTCGAAAAGAATAAGTTTTGTGGGGATTTAGAGAGCTTTTGTGTATATTGAAGCGAGTTTTTAAGTTAATTTTACTAAATTTTGATTAAAAAAATTCAATAATTTCGCTATTTTTGAGCAAAATAGTTTGAAAACTACATTTAGTTGACCTTAAATAACCTCAAAACATAGCATTTCAGGCTTTTTGTAAGCTCCACTTAGGTGCTTGGAGCCTTAAAAAATCTATCCAAAGCTTGAATTTTTTTTAAGAAAAAAAAATGCCATAAAAGCGGTTTGGACTGCTTTTCTACTTCAATTTCTGCTACCTTTTCTACTACTGTATATAGTACTGTCTCTATTGCGATTTCTAGTACTATTTCTACTACCTTTTCTACTATTATTTTTTCTACTACCTTTTCTACTACTTTTTTTCTCTACCTTTCCTACTACTCTTTTTTCTCCTACCTTTTCTATAACTATTTCTATAACAATTTCTTTACATTTATTTTCTATCTCTATTTTGCCTCTATTACTAATTTTACTACCTTTTCTACTACTATTTCTACATTATTTTTTACTAAATGTCTATTGTTACATACTACTACTATTTCTACAACAATTTCTGTTATATTTCTAGTGTACTATTCTACTACTACTTCTACTACTAACTCTACTACCTTCTCTACTACTTTTACAATAATATCTACTAAATATAAATATTATTTATTAAATTTCCATTGAATCGAAATATTAGTTCATGCAGAAACAGTGGTAGAGAAAGTAATATTCTACTACTATTTCTACTACCTTGTTTTCCTGTTTTTACTACCTTTTCTACTACTATTTTTTCCAATATTCTCAACTAAATGCCCATGGTTATACTCTACTACTATTTCTTCTATAATCTTTTTAATACTTTTTCTACTACCAGTTTTACCATTTCTACTACTTTTTCTACTACCTTTTTTACTACTATTTGTACTACCATTCCTACCACTATTGCTGTAAGAATTGCTGTTACATTTATTTTGTTATATTCTGCTATTGTGTCTACTATTTATTTTAGTACCTTTTCTACTACTATTTTTTACAAAATTTTCTACTAAACTCCTATTGTTATATTCTACTACTGTTTCTACTACACAGCTGCTTATAATAATCCAACCAATCGGTGGCGACTTCAAACTATAGGCGGAAACAGCAAGCCACACGCCACACAAGTTGAAGGAAAAGCATTGCCGAAAATTGCTTCAGCCAAAGACTGTTATATTTATATGCGAGTAGATGTGTTTATATTCAGAGCTCTTTGAAGAGGATTCCTGGAAATATAGAATCTCCGACTTTCTCCCTAAATTTTCACTTCCTTAATGTATATTCTTGCATTGATAGCAGAAGTTGATCAATACTATCCTGCTGGGGATTAGTGCCAGAGGGCATTACCATTGAAACGTAGAAACAGCAAAAGCATCTGGAACTAAGCCTCCATATTTTTCGGATAACCCTTTTTCATGTATAGTAGTAACCTTCTCTACCTTTGAACAATATTTTTTCACCAGTTCCATATTTGATCTATGAACTTTACTAGAAACTTAGACATAATTCTCAGGTCTGGTTGAACACCGTTCAAAATCGCTGTTTTTATATAGCCAGAATTTCGTAGAGAGAGTTCAGCTAATGCTGAGCTGCCTCGGAATGTCATAGTCTATGGAGCTCTCTAGGCTACTACTGTTTTAGCATGATTTATATAAGTTCTCGGTATTTTTATATGAATTTCATGGTTGCTTACATGAAACGTTGCGCCAAAAATCTTCGAGAGAGCAACCTTAACCTCAAAATGCCAATCAGCGTAAGAGAGAGCGACAACTATTACCCCCTGGGTAGCTAAATATTTATTTACCAACATTTGTATGCAAAGAGTGTGAGCACCGTGTAGGTAAGCATTTCATGTATGAGAGTATGTACTCATCATATATGTACATATGTAAGTATCGTCTCGTTTCTCAGTCTGCTGTGGACAGTTAGCTTGTGGTATTTAAATCGAAAAGCAAATATTTGATGCAACCCTGCCAAGTTGTGAAATGTATGACTTTATTAAAATTATAAACAATATTTGTAGGCAATGTGTGGAGATAACAGTGCATGCAGACACATACGCGTGCATACATACACACACATATATAGGAGGAATATAAGGCAACAGTTGAGTGAACTGGGAAATAGAATTTTATGCCTATATGTATGTATGTATGAGTGTGTGTGTACACAAATATTTATCACAGGAATGCGATATGCATTTATGTCAATATAAATATATGTAGAAGAGAAGGTTCCGTTTAAACGATAATACATATATATTTATGTAAATTTACAAATTATATAGTCCTCAAGAAACATTTGTGTAGTATACTGCATAAATATCGTTTATATGTAAGTGTGTAAGTAGAGTCTAAACCAGCAATCATTGTCTACTACACTTTTAAAATGTAATAGTAGTTCCCCTGGGTACATGTCATCATTTATTGATTTATTCAACTAATACAATAAAAAATATGTACAATAAATGTGATTGAATAAAATTACAATTCCCTGTGGTGGTGAGACTGCACTTTTTTTGTAGATTTTATTAGAGTTATTTATAGTGCTGATTTCGATTTTTTATTCCCAAAACTCTTTGGCAATGAAACTCTCTTGCTGCTGTTGCTGTCTAGACAGTGGAGGGGAAGGGTTTTTTTTTTCAAAAATATCTAAGCCTGTTCCTATATAGTAATCTTTAAACTGCATAATTTTATATATTTTACGTGATATACATACATACATATATGCATTCGCTTGGTTTAGAAAGTTTTACTACTTTTCGTCTAGTATTTTAGCTGATTCTTCCTAGAATTCTAATTTAAAATATTTGCTTACAGAATTACTACTATTATTTGTACTAAATTTTTTTACTGCTAGTTCTACTACTTTTTCTACTACCCTTTCCACTACCATTTCTACTACATTTTTTATTGCTAATTCTACTACTTTTTCTACTACCCTTTTACTACTATTTCTACTACATTTTCCACTGCTATTTCCACTATTTTTCTATTACCCTTCCTACTACTATTTCTAATACATTTTTCACTACTTTTTCCAATACAATTTCCACTTCCCTTTCTACTACTATTTGAAGTACATTTTGACAACTATATTTGCTACATTTCTGCTGCAATGAGAGTTAATATTCTCCCCTATCCCTACTATTTCTATTAAATTTTTACCACTAATTTTACTACATTTTTCATGTATGTATACTACATATCTAGTGCAACACTACCATTACTACTAAACAACGTAGGAGAAGTTGTTTACCGATTTTTCTGCTACCATTTTTACTCCCCTTTCTTCTACTACTTCTACTTCCCTTCCTACTACTTTTTCTGCTACTCTCTCCATTTCTTCACTTACTACTTGTTCTACCTTTATTTATCTTTTTATTTCTACTATTATTTGTAATCCTTTCTCTACTAACTTTGCTATTTCTATTTCTACTCTCGCAGTAGTGAGATTATTCTTTCTACTACTATTTTAATACTACTTCGTATACTCCCATTTCTACTACTATTTCCCTTACTATTTTTGTTTACTCTTCTTGCTATTACTATTTCTACTACCTTTTCTACTTTCTTTTCTGCTTACTTTTTACTGATATTTTTACTACTTTTTGTACTACCTTTTTCACTTATTTCTACTACCTGTTTACTACTATTTGAATTCTTATTTCACCTATTTCTACTACTAATTCTACTACCTTTTCTACTATTCTTTCCACTCTTACTTCTAGTACTTTGTCTATCACTATTTTCTTATTTCTTATTATTTACTGCAGCAGTAGTGAGATTATTCTTTCGACTATTATTTTATTAATCCTTCTACTTCACTTTTGCTACTATTTCTATTACTATTTTTGTATACTTCTGTTTCTACTACTTTTTCTACTATTATTTCTACTTTGGCCGAAAATCGCTTCAGCGGTTACAAAGCGCCAAATATTTATATATTGTCTGCTACTATTTCTACAGAAATCTTACTTTTTCTACTTTATTTTTACTACTACTCGCACTACTCTTTCTACTGCATTTTTAATGTTGTTTCTACTACTTTTTCTATTACTATTTATATTACTCCTTCTATAACTATTTCTATAATAGCTGCTATTACAATTTCTACTACTATTTCTACTACTTTATCTACTACCCTTTACACTGCCATTTCTGCAATATATTTTTTGCTATTTCTACTACTTGTTCCACTACATTTTCTGCTATCCTTTTTGCCAACTATGTTTACTACCTTTTTTACTACTATTTCTACTACTATTTCTATTCCTAATTTCACAATTTCTACCACTTTTTCTACTAAATGATTTCCTGTAATTTCTACTATTTTTTTTTTTTGCTACTTTTTCGACGACTATTCCTACTGCTATTAATTAAAATTAAAGCGAACTGTAGATGCCTACCTTGGTTGGGAAAAAACATTAAGACGCGCCCAACAAATTGTAGAGGGAGCTCAGCTTTGGCCGAGGAAAAATACCTCTGTTCGAAAATTTTCTTTCTGATTGATTTTAAATATATTTATTTCTATAATTTTTTTACTTTATACATAGTCTTTGCTGGTTTTTTATTATTGTTATTCCTTTTATCTTTTTTTTTTATTATTATTTTTTTTCTTTTTTGGTTATTAAAATTTCACATCTGTTCAAATAATTTCAGACAGTGATCATTCCGCATGGCATTGACAATTGTGGGTGGTTTTTCGTTAGACTCGCATAAAAATTTTATTGCGCAAATGAGGCAATTAAGCGGAATGCAGTAATACAAACTCTATGTGTGAATGTAATTATGAATGTTTGAATTGTATTTATATCTAAAAAAAAATATCTATTCATTATCAACACAATAATAATTATTTTTTATATAAAATGAGAAAAAAATCACTCTTTGAGAGATTTTGACATTAAATTAAGATAAGCAAACATTCATACATATGTACAAACTCTTTCATTATACTGTGCTTTGTATATAATTATCAAAAAAAAAGTGTATTTTGAATATCAGCATGTAATTACTATCTATTAAAGTTGGGCGCTCCCGCCAATTAGTAAGCGAGCAACGTCCTACGCTGATTTCCAACTGTTAATTTTACTTTTTAGTAACACAAAAGAGTTTCATACACATATATCTGCATATTTGCAACTGAATATATATAAATTTGTGCACATATTTTTTTATATGTACGTATGTAGTGGTATAAACTCATTGTCACCCGATCCGTTCGTCTGTTTAAATCACTAAAATATTCGCCTCTCTTCCGTCTGTACTAAAATAATACTCAAACCACCATAAAATTTAAGCAAATTTAACTAACGAATATCAAATTTGTTTATCACCGCAAAAAAAGGGCTATAAAATAGCTCTATAAATTTTTCTTTAATTTTTTATTGTATTATATTCACAGGAAAAAAATATATTTCGCATAATATATCATCTCTTATTTAAATGAGCAGGCGGCAAATTAGCATCCAGTATGCAAAAGTCTGTTCACACAGGCACTTAATTATCTAATTGAGAATGTTTGATTAGCAATTAAGCAGCTAAATGAACCAAAATATAGCCTCTAAAAGCTCAAACTTAAAACTGTACAAAACTTAATTCCATTGACTTGAAAAATTCTATATTGCTATTTTTTATGCATAACACTTTGTTTAACCCTATTCACACAGGTATTAAATTAGCTAGTAATAAATATCAGAAGCATAAAAAATGAAGTTTTCAATCAAAATTAAGTTTAAAGAAATTTTATTATTATTTTTAAAAGCAGAAATAAGCTTCAAGAGAATGAAACTTCCCTATCGTAGTTTCCTCCGAAAAAAAATTCCACTAATAAATGTAGCACAAAATCAGCTGTCCAACACTAATTGTTGCAACTTAATTGAATATGTGTGAACACGAAATGCTGTAAAGGAATTTAAAACTGCAAGTTTAGAAATTAAAATCGATAAACTAAAAAAAATTTATAGAAATAAATATACTTAAAATCAATCAAAAAGAAAATTTTCGAATAGAAGTGCTGCTACTTTTTCTCGGCCAAAGCTGAGCTCCCTCTCCAATTTGTTGGACGCGATTTAGTGTTTTTCCCAACAAAGTTTGGGGTCTACAGTTTATTTTAATTTTAATTAATAGCAGTAGAAATAGTCGTCGAAAAAGTAGCAAAAAAAAGTAGTAGAAATTGTAGGAAAACATGTAGTACAAAAAGTAGTAGAAATTATAGAACTAAGAGGAGAAATAGTAGTAGAAGTATTAGTAAAAAAAGGTAGTAGAAATAGTTGGCAAAAAGTGTAGCAGAAAAAGTACCAGAAAAAGTAGTAGAAACATGCAGTAGAAATGATGGAACTAGGAATAGAAATAGTAGTAGAAATAGAAGTAGAAAAGGTGGTAGAAATAGTTGGCAAAAAAGGAAGCAGAAAAATTGGAAAAAAGTAGTAGAAATTGCAGGAAAACATGTAGTAGAATAAGTAGTAGAAAAGGTAGAAGTAAGAATAGAAATAGAAGTAGAAATAGTAGTAAAAAAGTGGTAGAAATAGTTGGCAAAAATGGTAGCAGAAAACGAAGTAGTAGAAAAAGTAGTAGAAAAGGTTGTACAAAAAGTAATAGAAAAGTTATTAGAAAAAGTAGTAGAAATAGTAGTAGAAATAGTACGAAGCCGGCAAAAAGAGTAGTAGCAAAAATAGTAAAAAACTTAGTAGAAAAAGCAATAGAAAATTTTTAGAAGAAGTAGTAAACAAACAGGAGAAAAGGTAGTAGGAAAATTAGAGGAAAATATAGTAAAAAACAAGTAGTAGAAAAAGTAGTAGAAAAAGTAGTAGAATAAGTAGTAGAAATAGCACGAAACCGGATACGCTCTAAATGATTTCTAGAACGTTTGAGAATTTTTTTCCCAGGGTATTGTACATATTTTTCCAATGCAATGTGAGATTTCTCTACATGCATTATACTGAAATTTTTTCTTTTCTGAAATAAAAAAAAAGAGTTTTTTAAAGATATTTTTGGAGTGTAAAGTATCGGAACACTAAATCGATTGAACAAAAAAAGTTGTTCCTCTGACTTATATCACTTAAAAACAATGCCTCTCTTCTAATCAAACTTTTTTTTTTGCATAATTTGCTAAGTCAACTCGCTGAAGAACATTGAAAAATTGAAAAAATAGCGCATTTCTGCTGAATTTTGTTTTGTTTTGATTTTTTTCATTTAATTTTCTATTTACATTTTTTTCTCATGCCTCTCATGCATGACGCAAAAGAGCTTTGCGCTTAGCGCTTGCCGACATTACAAAAAAAAGAGTGAAGTGACGTCATTTCTCCTAAAGCATTTTTTTCTTACTCTTTTTTTTTATTTCGAGTATTCGAGTAAAAAAAAATTTTTTTAATACAACAACATTTCAGCATGTTTAACTGCTGTTATATGTTAAGCGCTGCCTGGCACTAGCGAGTTGTTTTGTTGTTTTTATTTTCCATTTTTTACTGTTTTTTTTTTGACTCAAGCACAGCGTCGCGGTTATTTTTTTGAGTATCTTTTGACATTCCACAAGTTTAAAGGCAAATATTCAGGTAAGTGAATACTTTTTAATATATTCCGTATTCGAAGTGGGAATATATGTAGAAGTCAATGTATACTCAAACAGTAGGCATGTGAGTATATATTTAACCACATATGTATGTATGTATGTAAATATTCTTTTCATGAAGGTGTGTTACACATATTTTTGACAAAACGTTTGTTTTTATTATTTTCTGCGCTCAAATTGTCGCTTCAAGCAACTGCGTGGCCATTTGCCGATTTTTATTATTATTGTTATTTCGTGAAATTGGCAAAATAATGCCTGCAAGCTGAATGTCTAAAGGGGCACTTGATATTTTGTACACATTTGGGTGCAATATGTGGCACTAAAAATTGGTAATTTTTAAATAATTTGCATACTGTATAGAAATAACGAAGTTTTAGAAGCATAAATATGCTTACCATATAATTAAAATATGGACTAGATTTTGAGAGCAAATAAAAAAATGTGAGTGAAATGATTTTATTCAGCTTGAGGCGAGGTAATATCGTATGAAAATCTCTTATACAAAAATAACCTTCAAAAAAACGAAACCATATTCAGGTCTTAACCAACGTATTCAACAGATTCGGCTCCATGCGGCTTTTTCCTATTCGCAAAACTAAAGAAACCAATGGGAAAAGGGAAAGCGTTTTGCCACAATTAATGAGACCAAGTCAGAGTCGAAGAAAGAGCTAATGGCCATACCGCGAAAAACGCATTTCAGAAGTGCTTCGAGGATTGGAAAAAACGTTGGCACAAGTGTATTCTATCCGAGGGGGGTTACTTTGAAGAGAACAAAATTGATATTGATGAATAAATAAGTACTTTTCAAAAAAATTCAAAAATCACCTTTTCATTTGAACACACTATGTATTCTTAAAAGACTATACTTTCGAAATATTCAATTAAAAAACGATTTTTTGAAATTCTAGACCACAATCTCGTCTTAATTTAATTTAATTTTTTTAATTCATTCAATTTTATACCATTTTATTTATTTTTATTTTCTAATTTATTTTATTTTAAAATATTTAATTTACATTATTAATTTAACTTAATTTATTTATTTTATTTTATTTACTTTTATTTTTTTATTTTAAATTATTTAATCCAATTAATTTTGTATTTTTTTTTTTTCATATTAATAAATTTTATTTTAATTTACGTCAGTTTATTTAATTTATTTCAATTTAATTTATTTTTTTCAATTTTTTATCATTTTTTTTAAACGCGGCCGCGATAGCCGAGAGGTTAGCATTGCGTACTGACATTCGGAAGGCCTGGGTTCGAGCCCAGGTTCGAGCAACATCCAAAATTATAGAAAATAAATTTTTCTAATTGCGGTCGCCCCTCTGTAGGGAATGTCAAGCCCTCCGAGTGTATTTCTGGCATGAAATAAAGCTATAAAAATCCATCAGCCGTTCGGAGGCGGCTTAGAATAAACTGTAGGTCCCTCCATTTGTTGGCAAAAACATCAAGATGCAAAACCACAAATCGGAGGAGGAGCTCAGCCGAAAATCGCTTCAGCGATTACTAGGCGCCAAATATATATAATTTATTTAAATTTTATTATTTATTTATTTTTTTATATTATTTAATTTAATTTAAATTATTTAATTCAATTGTTTTTCGTTTTATTTCATTTTATTAAATTTTATTCTATTTTACGTTAGTTTATTTAATTTAATTTTATTTTTTATCATAAATTTTTATATTTATTTTAGTTTAATTCATTTTTTTTTTAATTCATTTTTTTTAAGTTACGGCTTTCGTTATTTGCATGCTAAATTAATATTTTTGATATTTTTTTTCAATCCATCAAAAATCCATTACTTTGGCGCAACTTGACTTGTTGAAAGGTAAATTTTGCGTGGGTTCAAAAGCCACTGAACGATTAAGAGAATCAGCGAAATTCAATATGGTTAAGCTAGCAGTAGACTGAGTTGGAATTTCGAGTAAAACAAACAGTTGAACAATACAAAAGTGGTGTATTTTGCCACCAAAAAAAAAAAAAAAAAATTACAAATATTTAAAAAAAAACTAAAAATTAAATTAAAAAAAAGCTTAGGTAATTAGTGAATTGCAATAATATTTGTTTTGAAACTAACAAGAAAATTTATATATATTTAATCCTATATTTATGCATAATAAGAAAACAAATTGTTTTATAAATTGGCAGATTTTAACTCAAAAGTAAAAGTCCAATAAAATTCAAATTTTTTATTACTTCAAGCAGAACCTAATTTTTCACGCCTCACTGTATATACGTACATATGTATGCATATTAACTTACAATATTGATTTATTCAAATTAACAATTTTAATATGCATACCTAGCAGCGTTTAACTTAGCAAGCGTCGGATCTAACGCCGCTTGACTAGCTGCTGGCGTTTGTCACGCCAAATATTAAATCATTTTCGCATTTATTTTTAAACCAAAATCAGCGAAATTTTGCATACATAGATTTGAAGGTGAACGCATGCAAAAAAAATAAAAAATAAAAAAAATAAAAAAACATGTGTTTGTGCTCTTAATTAAATATATAAACTAAAGTGGAAGACATGCACACACACACACACACAAATAAAATCATAAATCAGCAAAAGTCAGCGGAATGATAATTGGCAAATACACGTATATGCAAAGATTTCGAACTAATCTATATTATTACTAAATAAACATATTTTTGTGTATACTCGTATGTATACATATGTACATACATATATCTGTATTGACATTATCAATTATTATATGCTCTTCGTGCATATTAACAAAATTTGCGGTCTCAGTTCGATTGAATAATTTTTATGATGATGTCAGTAATAAATTTTCGCGTGGAAAATGTATGTATATATATGTATATTTATATGTATTTTCATGTATGTCTTTATATATAAATATATAAAGACAAAGTATGCAAATCAAAAAATCTGGCAAATACGCATATGTATGTAGTAGACTTTTACTTTCATTTCGGTGATTTCATAAAATTGTTGTTTTTCCTTAAATAATATTTATTTTTTTTTTTGACATTATTGTTATTTCTTTTAAGCTGTTTTCAAAACATTTTTGCAAAAATTTGCTTCAATCTGTAATAAATCAATACAAAAGAATTTTAATTTACTGCTAATATGCTATTTTCGTTGATAAATAAGACTAATGAATTCCATTTTAGGCAAAATTATACATTTAATTTGTTGTTAAATAATTATTTTATGCAAATTAGCTTAAAAAGTTATTATAAAAAATATAAATAAATAAATAGCTAATTTTTTTTTACTGACATCACAGGGGAGCAGAACAGGCTTTACTAGCAGTAATTCATGCAGGAGATGTTGTCCGGCCTTATCGGGCCATATCTAGAACACACTTTAGACGTCTAAGAGTTCATTGTTGAGAGTACTAGAAGAAGTCTGTAAACTGGATATCTCTGATTCTCCTAAAATGCGGAAAACCATTGAATTTCTGCATGACGAATAAATGTAATTAATGTAAACCGTCATCAGGCGGTACAAGAGACTAATCCCTCGCTCTATATGAGGCATAGCAGCCTCAGCTAGGCGGTGTAATCTAATCTAACCCAAACTGCGATGTGTGTTCCAATGAAAAGGTGAATTTTGAATTTCTTTGAAAAAGTTCTTATTTATTCATCAATATCTATTTTGTCGTCCCGTTCAAAGTAATCCCCCTCGGATATAATACACTTATGCCAACGCTTTTTCCAATCCTCGAAGCACTTCTGAAATGCACTTTTCGCGGTATAGCCATTAGCTCTTTCTTCGATTCTGACTTGATCTCATCAATTGTGGCAAAACGCTTTCCCCTTCATGGGTTTCTTTAGTTTTGGGAATAGGAAAAAGTCGCAGGGAGCCGAATCTGATGAATACGGTAGTTGAGGCATGGTTACGGTTTTGTTTTTGGCCAAAAACTCACGAATCCGCAATGATGTGTGAGCTGGTGAATTATCATGATGCCAAATCCACGATTTGTTTTTCCACAATTCCGTTCGTTTGAGCCGCATTGCTTCACGCAAACGTTGAAGAACTTCCTTGTAGTATTCCTTATTAACTGTACGACCTTTTGGGCAGGAACTCATGATGCACCACATCATTGTCAACAAAGCAAACAGTGAGCAAAACCTTTACCTTTTCCTTTGAATATACCTCGTATACTGTTAAAATTTTATAATGATATCTATAGTATTTTTGGTTCTACAGGTTTTTGAGCAGGTAGCGGCCGACTGCTCAACCTCATACACTTCAAACTTTAAACTCGTTTTTCTCAGAACAGCTTTTTTCTGCGTGGCGCAGGTAAAAAAAGGTTTTATTCGAATGATCTGAAAATTGAATATGTTATTCAGTACATAGTAGTAGCTATGTCCCGTAGCATAATAAGTTTATTATCTTGATAGCTTCTTACTTTTATAACTCAAGTACTGGCAAAATATATGCCTGGTTCGGTTATAGAAATTCAAAAAATCACCATTTAAAAAAAAATTTACAAATTAATAATCTTCTTGGTTTTTGTGTTTCAACTAAGTACAAGAGCCAAAATTTCCTGCGTAATCCACATCCAATTTTTTGAGAATATCAATTCCAGCACCAATTTTAGAATATTTAAAACTATTATTTTTTAATTATCTAAATGTTTTTGTCTTCAATATAAATTGTAAAATATACCCATAAAGTTTAAATATTGTTGTTTATTATTTTCACCTTAAAAAAATATTGAAAATGCCTGAAATTTACGATCTCTAGACCACCATTTTCCTTGAACTAAATATTTCAATAAAATTATATAAAAAATTAACTGAAATTAAATCAAATTAAATAAAATATTTAAGAAATTAATATAAAAAAAAATAAAATTATGTAACATAAAAAATTTTAAAATTGAATCAAATTAAAATAAGTATAAAAAATAGTTTAAAATAAAATAAATTAAAATATATAAAAATAAAATAATATAAAATATATATAATATATAAAATAGAAAAAAAAATTTAAATAAAATTACACAAAATATTTTTTTTCTGTTTTAAATATTTCAAAACTAAATACAAACGGACCCAAATAGGTCGGGAAATCGGTTGGTATTTACTTTGAAGTGGTTTCGGATTTTCTGGAAATTGATTTGGACAATTACAGCTGAAGTAAGCATATATTAAGTTCTAAATTGCTTGAACTAATAACAAAGCTGATTTCTAATTAACAGCAATTACTACTTACTAAAAGCTTTATGGTTCACATTATAACCAAACGACTTCCTGCCTTAATTTATAAATACATTTATTTGCTAAACAAATTAAAACTTTTTTGGTTATTTTTTAATTTTTTTTTAATACTTAACATCTTTTTTACTTTTATTTATTTATTTGTTGATGCGCCATTGTCAAGTTTGATTAATCAGTTAACGTAGATCTCCAACGAGCTAACATCATTTTGTGTACAATTACGGTACATACAAATATAGTTAAATGCTAGAGATGCAAATTTATATAAATATCAATAGATACATATATATATATATATATATATATATATATATATATATATATATATATATATATATATGTAAACAAATAATTACAAAACCCCATAGAAGTCTCTATATTTACTGTGCTTTACGTCAACACCGCCGCTTATAAGCTGTTCACAGTTACAATTGTTAGAATTCTATAGAAAACAACAATAAAAAACAAAAGTAATGTGTGAATAGTGAAAAACGTGACCGAGTCGGTTAGATAACCGTGTGATATAATCAAAATTTTAATTGAAATTGTATGTAAACGAATAAAAATCAAATGTAATTTAATACAATTCCGCATGGGAAGGAATTTTTTAATTGTTAGCGAAGATGTTTAACTTAAGGTAACGGAAAAGAAAATATTGAAATTCAATTTAATAATTTTTTACTTTTTTTATAATTTTAATTGACTTAAAAAACTCACACTTCCTATTAAAAAATTAAACAAAATTGAAGACAATTGATTTTCATGTACGTTTTACTCATAAATTATATTCAAACACTTCAGCAATTCATTGTACGCTTGACCAAGAACTGTCTAAGAGACATTTTAGGTAACTCACAAAACCATGATTAATTTAAATAAATACAAATAAATGGGGAATATTGAATATATTCCTAACGCTTTTGTGTTGCGCAGACAACCGTGAGACGCTTTTGTATATTTATTCATTTTTTTTTTTTTTAATTCATTTTATTTTATTATATTTTATGTTTTGTTATTTTACTTTATTCTTTAATTTTTATTTTTTAGTTATAATTTTTTTTTACTTTATTTTTGTTTATTTAATTTTATTTAATTTTAGATTATTTTAATTTTTTTAATTTTTTTTTTATTTCTTTTAAAAAACATTTTTTTTTGTGATTTTATTTTATTTTATTTTTTTTCATTTTTATTTTATTTAATTTAATTTAATTTATATTTTTTTTATTTTTTTTTATTTCTTTGTTTTATTTAATTTTTTTTAATTTTTTTATTTCTTTTTATTTTAGTTTATTTAATATAATTTTTTTTGGATTTTATTTTATATTATTTAATTTTTTTTTAATTAATTCAAATATAAGTTATTTTTTCAGTTTTTTTCCTTTATTTTTTATATCATTTTATTTTAGTTTAATTTTTGGATTTTATTTTATTGTATGTTATTTATTTAATTTTATTGAATTTTTTTTTGTTATTATTTAATTTTTTTATTTTTTTTAGTTTATTGATTTTTTTTTAAATTAGTTTATTTAATTTATTTATTTTTTTAATTTTTGGATTTAATTTAATTTTTTTTCATGTATTTTAATTTTATTTGTTTTGTTTTAATTTATTTTATTTTATTTTATTTTATGAATCTTTTTTTTTATTTATTTTTTATTTTTTTTTTCTTTTTTATTTTTTTTTTATTAATTATATTTTATTTTATTTGAGTTAATTTATATTATAGTATTGTATTTTTTTATTTAATTTTGTTTTATTTTAGATTATTTAATTTTAGTTTAATTAATTAAATTTTTTTTTTTTAATTTTTTTTTTTTTTTTTTGATTTTTTATTCAAGCAACAGATATTTTCTTGACACCTTTCATTGAAAGTTTTTTTTTTTTTATTACGAGTAGCAAAAGCGATTCAAACAAGCAATTACAAGTTCAAAACTCACACCTCGTTACTCTCTCCTTTCCACGCGACATCATTTCCATATACTCTTCTAAAACAAATAAAGACAAAACGCCTTTCAGCTTGATTTATTTTGGGAAAATAATTCTCTAAATCTTTTTTAGCAGACCATATTTGTACATTTATATACTTTAGTGTGTGTGTGTGTTATGTACATAAGTCACTTTATGTCCATTAGCTGGCGCTTTAACATTTTTGACAGTTTCAATTATACCCATGACGTATCTGCTGAAACATTTTCTTGCTTTAGCACGTACGAGTATTTCAAAGACTTTTCATGAGCTGGTTGAAAGCTAATAAAAATTAGATATGAACGAGGCATACAGATGTACAAGACATAAAAATGTTAACCCCCAACAAATTATTAAAAATTAAAAATAAATTTTTTTATTGTTGTATTTTTTTAAGCATGTCGCTTCCTGCTAATCATGAAATTTGTAAAAAAAAATCTCTTTTCTCGGTTGCTTTCATCATTTTAAGTAAATTTGCAAGTTTTTCTTTCATCATTTTAATTAAGTGAAAATATTTTTGATTTTAAATGCTTATTAGAGAGCGATAAATGACTAATTTTCAACAATTTAACATAAAACAAAACATTTGTGCTCAAAGCGCATGCCAAATCACTATAAATCAGATGAGACAGCTCAAGAAAATGCGCTGAAAAATATATTTGTTATTCCAAGAATATTAATCAAATCTATTAA
Organism: Neoceratitis asiatica; assembly: GCA_030068015.2. NCBI lineage: Eukaryota > Metazoa > Arthropoda > Insecta > Diptera > Tephritidae > Neoceratitis > Neoceratitis asiatica. Next base: position 74,660,764 of record CM061527.1, read on the forward strand.
CAACAATTATTGTGTGAAAAAGTAAAAAATTTGCAAATTTGCCAAAAATTTACAAAAGCACAAACAAACAACCATAATAAAAAAATAAAAATAAACTCTAGTATATGGGTAGAAAAATCATAAAGAATATGAGTAAATACATATATGAGAATCATAAAATAAATAAAAACAAAGCCAAAGACAAAGGTATAAAAAGTTGGCAACAAATTGGATGATTATAACGGTAATTCTATTATTTATTACACCTTTAATGTGCATGAAACGGGAACGTACCTTCGGTCTGACGTATGTAAGTACCAGAACGAGAAGAGACCAACAAAATTTATACCGATCGTAAAAGAATGACGAGCTGAGTTGATTTAGTCATGTCCGGCTGTCCGTCTGTCTGTCCGTTTGTCTGCTTGAAAAATAGTCTATCAATTTTTTAGATATTTCAATCAAATTTGATAGGAAGATGCACCTATACCTTTAAAAGATCATTTGTCGAAATCGGCCAGATCGGACTACTATAGCGATTTTTCAGATTTGAAATTTGGTTCGCAAGTCCGTCAAAAAGTACGTAAGAACGTGAATCTCGGTATGCTAAACACAAATAATGAATTGCATATTGGTTCTGAAAATCAACGAAATTGGACGTAAACAACATACAGCTTCCATACACCGACTTTTTCTGATATAAAGTTTTGGTCTAAACTCAGTCAAAACACCATTTAGGAGCATGAAATTTGGTATGATCCACAAATATTATGATATACATATTGGTAGTGAAAATGATCGAAATCGAATTTTGCAATTTGCAATAAATTTAATATACTCATGAAAGGTATAAAGACTTCAAAAATGACCGAAGACAGCCGTTCTTTCTTGCTTTTATTTGATACGATTTAATATTTCTAATATAATTTTTATTTAACTATTATTATTATTTTTTTTAACTAATTTTTTTTTTAATTAAAATATCCAATTTTATCTTATTTTTTTTTATTTAATTTTTTTATTTTATTTTTTTATATTATTTCATTTATTTATGTTTAGTTTCATTTTTTTATTTTATTTTATTTTTTTTTCATTTTTTTTATGTCTTTTTATTATTTATTATATGTAATTTTATAGTATTTAATTTAATTTTGTTTGGTTTATTAATGTTTTGTATTTATTTTATTTATTTATTTTTATTTTTTTATTTTATTCTTATTTTTTTATCGAATCAGAATCAGATTTGGTATTTTTAATGACATCCCAGAAACTATAAAAAAAATATTTGAGCACAAACATACGACATGATATATTATATGATATTTATATTACTATGCATATATATATTCATAAATATGTATGTCACTTTCTATAAAAATGTTTACAAAAGAAGCAAATTCTTATCTGCAGTAACCGCAAATCACTTCCTTTCATGACTTGCGAGTTCAGTGCTTTGTATCTTCCTGTTTGTTTTTGTTGATTTTATATTTAATTTATTATTATTATTTTATATTTTTTTATTTTAAGAAAAATAAAAAAATTATTGAAAGAATTATCTAATATTAATTTAAGTTTCGTTATGAACGCCTTTTTCATACATTTCTTTGCCTCAAAAGTAAACCTTTAATATTTTAGAGTTTTCGCACAATAAAAAATATGTAAAAAAATTAATCAAAAAATAAAATTAAAAATTGGAAATTTTTTTAATGTTTAATTTTCTTTAATTTTCAATTCCTTTTGGCTACACTAAAATTAAGCTTTAAAAATAACTCTTGCCTGCCTTACAAGTGAAAGTAAGTAACGGTAATTACCAGAAAAAAGCTTTAAATTTCCTTACTGGAGATAGGAATGGTTGGTTATCACCGTTGAACACATGGATTTTAAGAATCGTATTTTACAAATTTTTGTACTTGAAAATTTATTTATATGTACATACATATGTGCATGCAGATAATAAAATTTGTCAATATATTGGGTATGACGTAATCTTTCTTTAAAAAAATGCTCTGGGTAAACAAAGTTTTGCATTTTTCGCTGTCATAATTTTATAAATAAATTCCTTATCTTGCCATGTGGCGATAACTTATCAGATTTAGTATTATTCGGCATAACACAAGGAAATTGTGTTTGCTACTAAATTGCAAAAAATAAAATAAAAAAATTTTATAAAAATTATAAAAAAAAATTAACAGATGAGCAAAAAGCTTATTTATTTGATTAAAATTCTAAATTCAAGAAAAAATAAATTTTTTTTATATAAAAGCCTCTCCCTGAAGATTGAAACTTATTTTATTATAATTATTTTCATTAATATGATTTATTTATTTTTTATTTTGCAGTTGCAACATTTTTAAACTTTAAGAAATTATTTTATGAAAGGAAAAATAATATATATAAATATATTTTATATTATTTTTAATTGTTTTTAATTATTTTTTATATTATTTTTTTCTTATTTTTTATTATTTTTTAATTGATACGTCTTATATCCAGTCTGGCGTGGTCTCCACTTCAAATATGTGAAAGTTTGAAAATCTATATTAAATTTTCAAATCACGTAAAATGTATATATGCACGTATATAGCTCATAAATTATGCAACAGACGTCACACGTCGCTTTTACTCAATAAAAGTGAATTTATTTCCCACTGAATTATTTTTACTTTTATTTTATTTATTTATTTCTTAATATAAATTTATATTCAATCCTTTCTGATTCACAATAACTTTAGTAAAAAGTTTGTATAAATTTTTTTATTATTTTTCAAAAATACTTAAGTGCTTATCGATGGTTTGGGATTAACAAACGAAGCTTCACATGTGATCATTTTTCTCCTGCCACTTGTTTTGGTCGCTTATTAGATAGCAGTGCTGTCAGCTCTTAGCTTAAGGAAGTACAAATAGTAGTAGAGCGCACTCAAAAATCCTAGAGAAATATAACTTTTCTAGGAAGCAGAACAGATCACTGCTCTGACACTTCAGAGTAAGAAAGAATGGACTAACAACAATGACACACGGATGAGGACATTAAAATATACGCAAATGGTTCCAAAATTGAATGATTGGGTATAGGTTTCTTCGCCTTCAGTGGATTCTCAAGCTGCCGTAGCACTGTAGTGTGCTTCTGTCCCAGATTTTGCCACTCTAGCACACATTGCAATCGAATTCACAGCAAGAGACCGAACTCACTGCAGGAGACCGAATTCACTGCAAGAGAGAAGAGAGGTATACACCTACAGTCCCAGCCAGGTATCAATCGATCGCGATGTCCTCAGAAAAAAGATCGCCTTTGGAGTTAGCTGAACAGAATAGTTCAGCCTCATTTGGGAATCTAATCGCGGGGGCATAAAGAGCAACTACACAAAGCAAAAGAAGTTGAAGCGTATATATTTGGGCCACAGTGGGCTATTTAAGTAATTTATTTATAGAGAGACTACGTTAAGGTGAGATTATAACTTGTATTGTCGAAAATCGAGGCAAAATTTACCAAAATTTTATCGAAAAAATAAGCTTATACTCCCTATAAAATTGATTAAAAGATTGATTTAAAGGTAAAATTGATTTAAATGTAATGAAAACCTTACTGAACACTGCCTTAAAGAATGACAAGACTGGGAGCTACTTTTTGAAGATGTTATATGCATGACAAGGAAAAAAAATTTCCACCTGTGTTGCAATGGCGCTGCTTTATACAGAAGGAGACTTGGATTTGCTTTCATTTATAGTGTCTTTATAGTAATTTAAACTATTCAAAAACAACAACAACAACAAAATTATTAATTTTTAATTAATATAATTTTTTTTCAAATCGGTCGATCAGGTTACGCTAACTTATAAAAATATATTTTTATTTTTATTTTAATAAATAAAACTTTTCGGTATTTCAATATTTTTATACTTTCAAAAAATTTCTAATTTCAATAAAAAAGCTTTTTAATTATTTATTATTTGATTTTTAAAACATTTTTATTTCAGTTTTGTATTTCTTACATTTAATTAATTTCTTAAAATGAACACCATTTATGGGTTAAGTTAGGGTAAGCAACATATGTAAAATATTTTTTGTTGTATTTCAGTGTGCAAAATATTGCTTTTAAATTTTCAGTGTTTTCAAAATTTGGAATATATTTTTTTTTAATTTTGTATTTTTCAATCTTAATTTAGAATTTAAGAAGTTTAATGAATTTTTTAAATTCACAATCACTTCCACCTAACCTGTATACATAATTAATTTAAATTTTTTAATATATTTTTAATCATTGAAATATGTAAAAAAATATATATACATACTAGAGTTCTAGATACCCGGGATGCGAGCACTGCGAACAGCTCGACGCTCGCTCGATACTCGCTCATTGCTCATTGCTACGCTCAGTAGAACAAAAAAAAATTTAATTTTGTTTCTTAAAGTTTCGTTGGTATTTTTATGATTTTAACACCTAGTACAAAGAAGATTTAAAATTAATAAGAAAAAGTTTTGAGAAAAAAGTCAAAGTGTTTGTCAAAATATTCGAAATGCTCGTGCTGGGCTCGAAAATTTTTCGAGTAATGAGCAATGAGCAGATGTGCGAGTGCTCATAGCTCAAATGCTCTCACTGCTCGAAAATGTTTGAGTAAAATCTGAAGCTCTAATATATACGAGTATGAATAAATATTTATAATTCAGTTTTGAATTTTTTTAAACCAAATAAACTTTTTAAATCGGCAACCATTTCTATGTAACCTAATCTAACCTATACATTTTTTTTTAGTTTTCGTTATTTTTATATTTATTTAATGAACATTTTAAAATATATTTTATTTATTATATTCTTATATGAATATTTGTATTTGAATTTTATAATTTTTAATCTTAATAAAATTTTCAAATGGATAATCACTTAAACTGACCTATAGGAAATATATATTCGTATTTCATTTTTAGTATTTTATATTTTTTTATTTTTTTCCAAAAAAATATTTTCACTTCAATTTCATGCCTTTTTATATTCAATTTTCACTTCATTTGTTGTTATCTGTTTTTTTATTTATATTTGTTCCTCACTACTTAAAGTATCTTGTCAACATTTGTCCATTTGGATTTATTGTGATTAGTTCAAGGCTTTTTTTTTGGGCTTTCATGTCGCTTATGTTGTTGTTTTGTCGGCTGCTAATTTTTTAAGCGCATTAAATGTGTTTGCTTTGGCAACAGAGAGCAAAAAAAATATAATAATTTTATTATATACATATATGTATCTATGGGTATGTACCGTGTATACGAAAATATTTCCTTCAAATAAGCTTTTTCGTTTGATCATTTCGCTTATTTTGTTTTTGAATAAATTACTTTTGATTGATGGTCTGAGATTATTTGCGCAAAATTAGCCAAATTTCCAAAAAGGGAGGTGTGGCTATTTGAATTTTACAACAAATATTGAAATTAGTTTGATAAATGCGGCAAGAATATAAGATGGATAATTTTTGGAGTGAACTCTGAAGGGCTTGCTAATATAAGCCAAGCGGAGGAGCCTCCATATGTATGTAATGGAGGGAAATGCCGGAAATAGTTTGTCAGAAATTCTACTTAGTTACTCATATATATATATTTTTTTTATTGCAGAATTTTCTGTGGCATGATTTTTTGCTTCTTGTCAAGAAATATTGAATGTTTATTCACTTACATAAATCCATAATCTCCTCTGCCTCAAAAATTAGAAGAAAAAAATTCATCGATTTTTGTCTACGTTTAACAAGGCTGAGCACTTTATTTTTCCAACTTATTTGCATTTCATTTGCTGCGCATACAAATATTCAAAATAATTCTGTCAAATCGCCTCAATATGTTTACATGTCGGATTAACACCTGTTAGATTTTAGTTTATTTCTACATATGAAATTTTTATTTTGATTTTTCTTTATTTTTTGCCCATCTATTCGTACCACCTGTGGAGTGCTAAGCACTTTGGCGATGGCTTTTTAATATTTTATTTACGTTTCATTCAACATTTCATGCATGAATGGGAAATATTCACCAGCACTGTGTTGCAAAGAGCAATATTTCGAGAAATATTTTTGAACTTTAACTTTTTTATTTTAATTTTTTTTATTTTCAATATATTTTAAATAAGAAAAAATTTATAAAATTATAAATTTTTGAAAAATTTTGTAATGAAAAATTTCTTAATAAAAAACCTATTTCAGGCATTTTGAAATCTAAAAACAAATAAAATATTAAAATTTGTGTTTTATTTACCATGCAATTAGAAAATAAGGATATTAAATACGAGTATGATATTGGCGAAAATATTTTGGAATTGAAATATCTTTTGACGTTCAAAATTCAAAATTATTTTTGTTCAAAAACTATTTTTTCAACACTGTGTGGCAAAAGAGGACAATTGTTTAGAAAATATCTAAATTAAAATGCTTTTCTGTGCATTTTTTTAACTATAATTTATAAGAATATTTCACTACATATGCGAATTCGAAATAGTTTTGAAAATATGTATTTTTCTAGAGGCATTTTTGAGTTAAAAATTTTATAGCATTTTTTTACTTCTCAAATAATATAACTATTTCAAAAATACGCATTTTCAAATATTTTAAAAAACATTTTTACAGTAATGTGGAGCAAGACATTAATAAAAGTTTGAAAATGTGTTTTTGGTTTAAAAATTATTTCTAAAATTTTTTTTAATTTTTTAAATATTTTTGAAATCATATATTTCAAAAAATGTTTAAGGAATAAAATGAATAAGAAAGTTTTAGTATTTTTAAGTAAAAAAATTTTTTTCTAATTTTTCAAATTGTGGACTCTTTATAGATTAATAACAGAATTTTTATAAATTTTTTCAAAGTTTTACACTGCTGCGGCACCGTGTGACAAAATGGAGACATTTTTGGTAAACTATATTGAAAAATTTTTTTAGTTCGCTATTTTTTTCAAAATTTTTAAATACATTTTTTCAGTAATGAGACCGGTATTTTTGGAAATATTTTTGAATTAAAAAGTTTTTATCATAACTTGTTTAATTTATCTCCCTTACAAAAGCTTTTCAAATATATGAGTTTTGAAAACATTTTTTTAAATTATATATTCTTGCAAAGACTAAAATGTATGTATTAGTTTAAAGTACTTTTTAAAATGCAATTGCTTTTTTTTTAATTACATTTGCAAAAATTCTTATATATTTCAAAATACAAAATTTTCAAAATATTTTTTAATTTATTTTAGAATTATTTTTTGAAAGAAACTAATACTAAGTTTTCCTAATAAAAGAATTTTATATTGTTTTTCAAAAAAATTAGGAAAATATTTTTAAAATAACTTATTTTCCAGCGATTTATTGCAAATAAATTTAAAAAATAATAACAAGAATATTTTTTAAATTATTTCCGAAACAAACAAATGACTTTGTAATATTATTATATATATCAAAGCTTTTTCAAAAATCAATACATTTTATTTATTTATTTATTTTTTGTATAATTTCCAAAAGTAAACCAAAAAAGTAGCTGTTCTTTTGAAAACAAAAAAAATTATTTTTGAAATTTCTAAAAAAATAAATTAATAAACAAAGTTTTAAAATCATATATTTTTAAAGCCATTTGTAAATATTGAATATTTTTTTAATACTATTTTTCTTAGTCATGTTTTTTTCCTAATCTTTTGAATTTAAAAAATATTTCTTTCGAAAATACATATGATTGAAACAGCTTTCAAAAATTAAAATTATTTTAAGTTCAAGTAACCAAAAAAAAAAAAATTATTTTTAATTATTTAATTAAAATAATTATTTCAAAACGCATCAAAACATCAATACTCACATCAAAATATGCTGCAAATTCATCGAACAATGACTTCAAATCCCGTTGATTGCGCAACATCAGCGGCAGAATGTGTTTCTCATGCAAATCTAAAATCTGCTCGACATTGCCGAGTAAGCGGCGACGATTTTCAGCACCTTTAAACACTTCGGGCGCATCGGCACGCGCCTCCAACGCGCCATAATTCTTTAAACCTTTACGCAGATTATTCACATAATTCGCCTCGGTTTGTATCACTTCATCAATGATGAAACTGATTTTTTTCGAAGCATAAATTTCACTCTGATCGCAGGGAAAGAGATTTTCCAACGAAAGTGTATCTTCATCCTCGTGACTAAATGGGATTGTGGGTGAAAGTTGGAGATTATTTAAAAAAACTTATCAAAAACAAATTTTTTTATTTTAATTTTAAATGTAATTCAAGTTAATTTGAACAGTTTTAAATTAATTTTAATTTATTTAATTAAAATAATTAATTTATTATTCAAAATCTTAATATTTATAGCAATTATTTAAAAATTAAATATAATTTTGATAAAAAAAAATTTATATAATTTTTTTGTTCCCTTAAGAATGCTATTTATTCAGTAATCTCCACACAAGGCGTGCAACAAAAAAACAAAACAAAAAACAACATTTATAATGATTAAAATCAATTTAATTAATTTTTTGACATTTATCGCTAAATACATATACTAAGTATGCAGATTTATTTTCTTATACTACACTTACACCCATTTGACATAAATACCCACACAAATAGCAAACAACAAAACAAATGCAAATACCAATGCAAACAAACACGAAACACTTACTATTCATCGCTGAGTATATCAGGCGGGCAGGACGTATGTGGTATGATGATGTGATGATTGTTGCTATTGTTGTTGTGTAACAAATTGATGGAATTGCGTGCAGATGAGGGTGGCGATGATGAGCACACCGGTGCTGAAGGAATAATTGTTATAGAGCTGTAATACAATTGAAAAAATTAAATTAAATAAAAACACATACACATACTCACATAACATGTGAACACAAAATGTAAGAAAATGATGAAAGGATTGAAATGGATCAAAAGATAGATGAAGGAATAAAGAAAAATATGTTAAGATCGGTAGAGATCTATTTTTTAATATGAAAACACTATACAAATTAAAAAAAAAAAAATTAAATAAATATTTATTATACCAAAATTAAAAATATATATATTTAAAAAAAATATATTTATATAAAAAGGTAATAAATAATTTTAAAAACAATGATATGGCTCAAAAGTTAGATGGAGGAATGGAGAAACATTAAAGATATGGGCATGTAAGGTCGGTAAACATGTATTTTTAATATGAAAACATTATGAAAATTGAAAAAAAAAGAAAATAAATATTTATCATACCAAAACAAAAAAAAATATATATTTTTTTTTAAATTATATTTATATAAAAAGGTAATAAATAATTTTAAAAAAAATAAAACCACCTTTCCATGGTAGAAACATTAAAAACAACATCACAAACACAGAACAAAATAGTACAAAAACACAAAATTTAGAAAAAACAATTCATCTATATTATTTTTACAACAAAAAAAAAACTGTATGAAAAATTATTAAAAAATTAAAACCAGAAATATTTGGAGTATATATAGCAGGTACGTTTTAATAAATATATATATATGGGCTTTTATCTAGTTTTAGATAATAATTACAAAATACAAATATTTTTTATAGGTTATATTTTTTGTTTACTTCTTTCAATCTTTTTTATTATTTTATATATTTTTTGTTTGTTTTTTATCTTTTTTTATTTTAATTTTTTTTAAACTAATTTTATTTAAGTTTTTTATTTCATTCTTTCATTTTATTTTAAAAAAATTTAACTTTATCTTTTTTATTTATTTTCCTTTTTATTTTAACTTGTTTTTAATTTTTTTTTAATTTTTTTTTCTTTTAGAATGATTTTTATTTATTTTTTTTTCAATTGTTATTAGAATTTTTTTAATAATTCTATATTTTTATATTATCTCTAATATAATTTTTGTATTTCATTTATTTTGTTTCTTTTTTTTTCTATTTTATTCCATTTTATTTTTAATTTATTTATTTTTTTCTATTTTATTTAATTCTTCTTATTTTTTAAATAAAACTTGTTTTACTTTAATTTTTTTCCCATTTTATTAAGCTTTTTTATTATGTTTTTTTGTTGTTCCTTTTTTTAATTTTAATTTTTCATTTTACTTTATTTAATTCTTTATTTATTTGTTTTTTGTTTTTTTTTTTAATTAATTTGTTAATTTTGTTATATTTTTATTTCACTTTATCTTTTTTTGCGATGTCATTTATATATTTTTCAGTTAATATAATACGTTATTTATATTTTATTTAAATTTTTTTCTTAATTTTTTTTCATTTAATTTATTTATTTTCTTTTTTATTTGTAATTATTTTTTCTTCCCTTTTCATTATATTTCATATTTTCCTAATTTTTGTTTTAATTTATTTTTCTATTTAATTAATTTATTTATTGCTTTTTTTTATTTAATTATTATTTTTTTAATTTTTATTTTTTTTTTCTTTCAATTTTTTTATTACCCTTTTTGATATTTATTTTATTCTTTTATTTTTTGTTTTTTCTTTTTTTTTCTCTTAATTTTCCAATTATTATTTAAATTTTTTACTCATCTTTTTATTTAATTAAATTTTTTTAACCTCCTTTTCTGTATAATTTTTTATTTCCTATTTTATTATTTTCTTTTCTTTTGTATTACTTTTCTAATATTTTTGTATTTTTTTTTGTTGCTATTTTATTAATTTTTTATTTTTTATTTTTCGTTATTTTTTGCAACTAAAATATTTTTTTTTAATTTTTTTTTTAATTCTTTTAATTTCTTTTTTTCTATCGTTTTATTATTTTATTTTATTTTATTTTTTTGATTAATAATTTTTTTTTTAATTTGAATAATTTATTTTTTTTATTATATTTTTTTCATTTTTTTAATATTTATATTTTTAGTATTATTATTATTATTTTTATATTAAGTTTCTTATTTTTATTATTAATTTTATTATTATTATTTTTTCAAAAGTAGTTAAAAATATTTTGCGTTAAATATGCACATATGTATACACATATGTATGTACACATATTTATTTAGCTTCAATTTGCATGTTGAACAAATTCACTTTTTATTAACTGTAATTAGGTATGCACATCTTTGTGCTGCCACTGATGTCACTTCATTAATTGCTTTCAATTGAAACATTTTAATTGACACACAGAATTATGACTGAGAATTATTAATATTAATAAAATTTGTTGACTTATTTTGTAGGTGTTTCAGGATGCATATACATACATACATGTATATGAATAGATATCTAACCCTCTCGGATTTTTACTTATAATATAAGTGCAGATATATATATTTTTTATTTTGAGTTTTGAATCACTTAAAAACATTTTTTTACAATATTTTTCTTTGCAAAATTTTTAAATTTATCAAATTATATATTTTGAAGCAATTTAAAATTCTTAATTTTTGTTTTTATTGTGCTTTTATTTTTGAAATTATATTTTTTTTGTAAATTATATTTTTTATTATCAATTTGACACCTACTCATCACAGGGTTCACTCTTTTGTTTTGGCAATTTTCCATTCTCCGTCGCGTTGGTTGCCGATGTTTTGCCATTTGTTGCGGTTGCTGCTGTTGTCGTTGTTGTTTGTGTTGTACCATCCTCAGCTAACAAATTCGCGGCTATTGTTAGCTCACTTGCCTTCTGCACTTTACGCGTTGGACGATCTATTAAAAACGCATTTAACAATTGCAATAAAGCGACGGTTAAAAAGGGTAGAGCGGCGGTGGTGGCATCAAGCCACGATAACTGTATTAAACCGTAAAACATTTTCGCGTGCGCGTAGAAGAAAGGCAAGAACGGAAATAAATTTTTTTTTTAACTTTTTTATATTTTTTTTGAATTTTTTTTTTTTAATTTTTTTTAAACTTTTTTAAATTTTTTAACGTTGTTATTAATTTTGGTTGTGATTTTTTTTTAATTATTTATTTTTTATGCTAAATTTTATAGAAATTTGCCATAAATTTTTTTTAATTTTTCAATATCACTCAAACACTTTTTTAGTTTTTTTTTTTTCAAATATTAATTCAAAAATTAATTAATTTTTTTTTTTCAAAAATTATTTTTTTTTTTTGCCAATATTATTTATAACCACAAGCGTCACATCGCGTACGCGTCAACAACAATACCACTCGTCACAAGATCGCAAACTCAACTGACGCTGGTTTTGCTATAAATTTTTATTTTCAATTAATTTTTCGTATAAAAAAATGTTGAAAATAAAATAAACAAGCATAGTAAGCAGAGAGGAGAAAAATAAACAAAAAATACAAATACAAATGACAACAAGTTTGCTCAGAGCGTGCAAAAAGCACGGTCTCACCATGTGATAAGCGAGATCGCAGACCACGAACACATGTCTGGCGCTTACGATGACATCACTCACAATGAAAACGTAACAAATACCAAACAGCAATGCTCAAACTCTCAAAAAGCTCTCAGCAACTATTTTTATAGCAAGATAAATTCACGGCTATTCTCGTTTTATGCCTTTCTCTCTCTCTCTCTTGCCCAAATGCTCTCTGCAATCATTTTTATAGCAACTTTTTTTATCAGCTGTTTCATTGAGCAAAATGTTTATTGTTTATTGTCCATTTGTTTATAAACAAATTTTATCAATCAACGTGCCATAGCTAACTGTGATTAGCCCAATGAGATTTCAATTGGAGAGCAGATTATTTAGTTTTGTTTACCTGTGGATTCGTTGTTTTTTGACATTTAACAGATAAAATATAATTTTTTCTTTTTGTATACCCATGTACGGTGGGAGAATTTCAAACTGAAATGTGCAAAATTAATAACTATTTCTCTTTCTTAAAGCTTAACTATGAAACCGTTTTCATAAAAGAGCCGAAATCGACACTTCATATACGATCAGATACGATCTTGTATCGACGCTGTTCCTCCTAATTGCTCTCTGATTTTCGAAAAATTTGAGTTAACTACAACTTAAATTCCTCCAAATAACTCTTCACTCTGCGAAGGCAGAGAGTTTAGGTCTCCTCACCTCGATTTCGATGCACCGAATATTATTTGCTGAACTGTGATCTATTGATTAGAGGACCGCATTTAATTACAAACTGATCAGTCTTGCAATGTCCATAGTTCTGTTTTATCTCCACTAAGTTTTTTCCACATTTCGCTCGATGCAAACTATACCCCAACTGGTTTGTGTATCTGAACCTGGAGACTAAAGTTTAACTTTCCCATTCGGTTTCGAATCATTCGGATATAAATTCAGACAACAGTAAGATCAGTAACGAGGACGTCAACCAGTCTTTTTTTCTCTTTTCTTTCATGTGAATGTCCGTGAAAAAGTTCTTACCAGAGGCATCATCAACCTTTTCATTGGAGCTGATTTTTATTTACGGAATCCCAAGCTCCGCGCGGGTCATCGTTGCCCGAAAGTGTTAACATTTAATGCACCTTTTAGCTGTTCTACACCAATTAAAAACAGCAAGTGACGCCAGATTCTTTTTCATCCGATCTTTTCAATGGAGAAAAGATCTTCCTCTTCCTCTGTTTCCACCAGCCTGGAGTGTTTTCATTCAATGACAAGAAGCAATAAAGCCTTGGTGAACTCTTAAGCCGAATATGTCGAATTGGCCCCACACATGCTGTCTCTATTTTAGAAGTGTGCCCCAAAGCTCCACTAAGGTTGGTTACATTTCTAGTGTATGCGATGAGTACGTAGTAAGAGGAATAGTCTTACGTTTGAAGCTCAAAAACAGAACTACAACCCATTACACACTTAATTTATGTCATCGTAAAAATTTTGAAGTATAATTTCACATGGTCTGCGCAGAATCCAGAATCAAAGATACCACGGATACTATACTCTCTGGTTTCCTAAGATCAGCTCCGCATTACTGATACACATTCAAGAAACTTCGAAAATGGGCGCTCGGTTATAATTGCAATACTCTGGTCAATTCTACGAATACTAACCCTTTTGCAAAATCCATTGTACACCTTCAGCTCAAGCTGACTTCTGTTGAGAACACCAACAAGAGCTCTACGCAATCATGTGTGAGGCTTTCTTAAACTCATACAAGAATAACAAACGAAATTCGAATCTGACAGCCTATAAAGCTAGTTTTTTTTTTGTGTACAGATAACTCTGGAGACTTCTGCGTATTAATACCAAATGGTGAATGGCAGACTCTTTCAAGAACTAGGAAAATTCAAGCAGAAAATAGTTTCAAAATTATTAATAGCTCGAGTGTGATCGATTTCAGACAGAGATCTTTCTTCAACATCAGGACAACTTCTATTCCAAAACAACTGAAACACTCTTATGTAGACCCAAAATAACCGCGGCTTGTCGTCTAACTTCTCGAAACTCATGCGCAGAAACCTAATTCTAAATTTTCGAACCTTCGATTCACACAACCAGAATTCCAAAAATCGAAATGATCTCAGTGACATCAGAAATTTAAAGAGAATTGCAGCAAAAGCAAAGAAACCCCAAACTTGCCACACAATTAACGCCGAACTCAAGTGTTGACACTTTAAAAGCAAATAAGAAAAGGAAGACCGATGCTGTACCCAGCTGCCGGCACGAAACAATAAAGCAAGAAAGCAGCAATGTCAAATGCAAAAAAATAAAATAAAAGAATTTAGGCGATAAATTTTTGACTGAAATTCTGAGAAGTGAATTATTGGCTTTTGATTTTTATTTATACGAACAACATTTTTATTATTATAGCTCACTCTCATCGCTAAGGCGATCTACACTGAACTGCCCAAAAATAACTCTCACTATTTTTACGCTGTATGTAAAATTATAAATATATATATATATGTACATTCGTGCATAAAATTATTTCCCGCTAAATTTATAGTAATGATGTCACGCGTCTACAAGCAGACGCGACTGCAATTCATTCTGATCTTGCAACTAGTGATCGCGACACGATCACAACGCCAGTACAGACAGTGCAAACAGAGTTGTTTCCGATTGTTGTGGGCGAGGAATGTTACTTGGTTAAGAGGGCGAGGAAGGGAAATCACTGCCTATGAAATGTTTACATACAAATTGGTTTACGGTAGACTGAGTGCACCGCTTGTGACCTTCTCCCGATCATCAAATTGCATAACAGATTTATTGTGTGATCTTTTTTATAAAATAAATATTGTTTTTGAAATAGATAGATGAAAAAGCGTTTTAGAAATCCGATGAAATGTATATCATGTTCCGGAAGGTGTCTTGGATTCGATCGCTGCCTAGTAAGAAATCTGATGAGATGATGTGACGGTCACAGATTTCTAATAAAAATTTTGATTGTCTTCTTTTCAATCATTATTTTATGGGCGATTTGGTTATGATCGTACGGCTTAAGCGATCATAACCAAATAGCACAAAGAGTATAGCTGTTACTGCTGTTCAGAGTCATTTTACGCAGTCTGAATTCACGCTGTTGAGATCCGATCAGTTCGCTGACGTTGGACTTTAATCTTTTACACGGGATTCTGGGTAAGATTTACAAGCGATATTAATGACACTCATTGTAAGGTACATGACGCAGACTGTCATACATATTCTGGATTGGGAAGAGTACACTGAGGCTCCAATCGTCAGGCGTACTCTCATCCGCCCGCTTGTGACAAAGATGCTGATGCACAAACCTTATGTGTAGATCCCACATCCATATTTGAATAGTTCAGCAGATAGACCTGCGGATCCATATTGTTTTTCCAAGGGAGATATTCGGAATTAATCGTAATCGCTCATGCGATCGTCAACGATAGTGGATTTCGCTTCGCTGTCGGTAGTTTTGTAGTTAATACTACAATTTAGCAACCTGGCAAAGTATTGTCTTTATAAAATCAATCCAGTCGGTCATCAGAATACCTCCTTACTTCCTGCATGAGTAAAAAGCTTCACTTTTGACAAGCTCTGTAAAGCACTGCATCTTTTCCATTAAATTTTCGCGGAATTAATCTGTCGGCCAAGATTCCTGTCCCGCTTCCCTCTTCAACTCTTTGTATATCTCCCGCCCGGAACGCGTTGCAGTCGATTGCATCCTTTTTTTTTAGTTCCTTGCGGTGTGACAGCCCGTGTCGTGTCTGCTTTTCTTTCGACCTTGTCGAAAACTAATAGTTTCTCCTGTGGCATGATTAAAGGAACTGGAAATTCAGTTTCGTCGTTCCATCATACCGAATTGATAATGAGCGTTTTAAGAGAACAGAACTGTAAGTACAGTAGGAAACCGACTGTCAGCTATATGTTTTGATTGCAGCTTTTCAGCGTCAAAACTTGCTTGTGTTTTTTTTTTTTTTGATGGGCGTATCATAGCTGTAACAAGATAGTGTTTAGAATCCAAGTTAGGTCCTCGGAGCGTGAGCAAATCTACACAATTCATCCAAGTATCATAACATTGTCGATTTTGCTACTAACTTTCCCATTCGTAGAAAGCCATGAAGCTGGAATCTGACTCTAAAGACCACTATATAGTTACTGAGCCTCAAGTCTCATTGAAGTCCTTCAGCCTAAGCTTATTGGAAGATGTTTTATCGTGGAAATTAATTTTTTAGGACTCTTGTGCTGCAGATAATTTTTATATTCCAAATTTGCTTGGTATCATTTTCATATTCCGGCTGAGGCACATTCTAGGCACACATTTTTATGGCATCCTTACTTCTGATGCTTATCCACCGAGGGAAATAAAGGCGACTACTCGACGGATGAGTCTCTCTCCCAACACGAAACCTACAAATAGTTTGCAAATATCACTTTTTCCCGTTCTCTTCAATTTCTTATTAAGGGATTTAGCATTCCATGGGCATGCCCTTAAACCGCAGTGGTCGTCAGTAGATTTTCTCATCCGAGGCTCGTTGCTTGTGTGAAAATAGTAGTTGTAGAATATTCTTGGATTAAAAAAAATTCTAAAAGGATTTAGGTACTTCGTACAGCAATACAGACAAGGCCCGCTGCACAGGATGGCGTACAGATAGGCTATAAACACCATAAAGCGAGAGTCCTTTAACACCTTTATGAACTCTCTTCATGTGTGAATGGTGTTCTCAGAAACCAATCACCACCAATCGCAGAATAGGAGCCCGAGCTGCCTCGAGAGACTGACGTAACCCTGGCACAATTATGGTCTGGATATTGTAGCTGGCCGGGCTATCCAGACTCGATCCTGGCAAACTACCCAACATATGTCCCGCATACAACGAATCCCCGCACGACACTAACTACCTCTTTGCATGCCCACTCAACCCGACTCAACTAACTCCCCTCTCCTGGTTCTGGTGCGAGCCTGTCGAAACAGCACCTTTCCTGGGCCTCCCGATCACCCGATGATCTCGATGACTAAGACTAGGCCTACCTTACCCTAGGCTGGGTGGGCTGGCCGCTACAACAACAACAACAACAACATCGATTATAATAATAATAATAATAATAATAACAAATACAACAACAACAAAAAACAACAACAACAACAACAAAAACAACAACAACAAAGTGGATTTTCTCATCTGAGGCTCGTTGCTGTAAAAATAGTAGTTGTAGAGTATTTTTGGATTGAAGAAAAAAATTATTAAATTTTTTTAATTATGATTTTTTGCATAAAAATACCAAAAGCCGTAATTTTCGGGTTTTTTTAATATTAAAATACAATTTTTGTATTTTTTTTTTTTTCTTAAATATTATTTTCATATTTATTTAATTTTAGTATATTTTACAATGCATGTATATGTGTGTTATACTAAATTTAATTGTAATTATAGCTGAATTAAGGATTTTAATAATAAAAAATATTATGACAAAAAAAATGTAACTTTAAAAAAAATCCAACAAAAAAAATTAATTTATTTTTTCAATGGAAAAATTGTTGTTTCCTTATTAAATTGTTTTTTATTAAAATCTTTTCTTCACTTTTGAGGCCCCTCTAAATTAAGCTTATGAATTAACATTTGGTTACATAAATCTGAATAGTATTATATCTACATACATACATTTATACAATAGAAAAATATGTGTGTATAGAAAAAAATATATTTTTTGCGACTTTTTTAAGTAAAATAAAAATAGTTTTTATACTAAGAACTACACAGAAAATACTATTTTAAAGAATATTTAAAACTACAAATAATTTTTTGGCTTTTGTTTTAGTAAATTTACGATTTCTGACATAAATCTAACTATATAAATATACAATAGTTTGTAATAAAATATTTTTTTAAATTACACTTGAGCAAATATTTTAAATTTTAGATTCAAAAACTATTTCAAATATTTCCCTATGCCAATCACAATATCCATATAGAGCAAATAATAAGTTTGTAAACATTAAAGCCTTAAGTTAATACAAATATGGCCGTGAATATGCTTTTTAATCGCTCATTTCTTTCAAATATACCCCAAAGAAGTCTTTCTAGCGCTTCTGAGCATACTGAACCCAATATTGTCTGTGAATGCCTATAGTACAACATAAAAGACAGTCAATTTCCCAATGAGCTTTCCTTGTATGAACTCTTCACTTTATCCCTCATTCTTTACTTTATGGCTCATTTTTCCCCCTTGTCGCTCTTCCTGCCTCAATTCACTGCATACCACGTTGTGCGATTATTCGTTGCCTCCGATTCAGCTTCCGGTTTGGGCAGCACCCATATATTTCCAATACCACTATCCGAACTGAAGCGATTCGAATCGCGGAAGAGCGACAAACTCACCGGCTTCCTATACTGCTGTTCACCTTCGCGTGCATAACGTTCTTGCAGCTTTTGACGTTCTTCCATTACGAATGAGCTGATCATTTCACGTATCAACTCTAGCCACGCCTCAATGACGGGCGGTTCAGCTTGGAAATCACACTCCTGTTGCTTACGTCGTTCATAGAAAAGCGTAAAATGTTTTGTTTTCGCTACAATACCAATGTGTTCGCATGGATAACGTCCGTGAAAGATCAGGTGTTTGCCCTTGATCTCCGTATAGATGATACATTTATCGAAGATGAACACTTTACCGCGGTAGGTGCGTCTGAGCGTGTAATCGACTATTGTAAAGTCGCTGACTTTGCGGAATTTACCCTGATGGAAGACGTTGAACTAGGGGAAGGAGAGAGAAAATAGTTCAGTGTTATTTAAATCAAGAAACAGAAAGTTATATTTGTCGAAACAGCTGCGAGCTCAATATTCTAACCTCATTACACTCAACAATGTCGTTAATCACTTCGGATTCATTTGTTGTGGTAAGCAATGTGCGCATTTTCTTCTCCAGACGACAGCATGACTCAAGCAGTGGCTTTATTTGGAAGTCACGGTGTTTAAAAAGGGTCTGAAGGAAGGAGAGATGAAAAAGTGTAAGTGCAATCTAATAGATATTAAATAATTTCAGCTATTTTATTTTTATCAATTTTATTTTATTTTACTTTATTTTGTTTTATTTAATTTTATATCTTTTTTTCTTTTTTTTTTTAATTTTTTTAAATTTTTTTTTATTTTTTTCTTTCTTTTTTTATTTTTTATTTTTTTTTTTTTACTTTATATTATTATATTTTATTTTATTTTATTTTATTTTATTTATTTTTTTTTTACTTTATTTTGTTTAATTTTATTTTTTTTAATATTTTTTTTATTTTATATATTTTTAATATTTTTTCTTCTTTTTTATTTTATTAATTTTTTTTATTTTACCCCCTTTTTTTATTATTTTATTTTATTTTATTTTATTTTATTTTATTTCAATTTATTATATATTATTTTATTTTTTTTTTACTTCATTTTATTTTATTTTATTTTATTTTATTTTATTATTTTTTATTTTATTTCATTTTATTATATTTTTTTTATTTTTTTTTTATTTTACTTCATTTTATTTTATTTTACTTTTTTAATTTATTGTATTTTATTTTATTTTGTTTTATTTAAACTAATATTTTTCATTTATTTAGTTTTCTTATTTTTTACTTTGTAAAATAAAATAAAGCAAAATAAAATTTACTTTATTTTCTTTTATTTTATTTTATTTTATTTAATTTTATCTAATTTAATTTAATTTTATTTTATTTTATTTTATTTTATGTTTTCTATTTAATTTAATTTTAATTTATTTTGTTTTATTTTATTTTATTTTATTTTATTTTATTTTGTTTTGTTATAGTTTATTTTATTTTATTTTTCTTTACTTTATTTTAGTTTGATTTATTTCATTTTTCTTATTTTATTTTATTTTTTTATTTTTTTTTATTTTTTTTTATTTTGTTTTATTTTATTTTATTTTGTCTATTTTATTTAATTTTATTTTTTGCTTTAATTTTTATTTTTATTTTTATTTAACTTTTTTTTTATTTAATTTTATTTTTTTTTTCATTTATTTTGTTTTCTTATTTTTTACTTTGTAAAATAAAATAAAGCGAAATAAAATTTACTTTATTTTATTTTATTTTATTTTATTTTAATTTATTTAATTTTGTTTCTTTTAATTTTTTATTTTTATTTTTTTACATATTTTTTATTTAATTTTATTTTGTTTTATTTTATTTTATTTTATTTCAATTTATTTCATTTTATTTTATTTTATTTAACTTTATTTTAATAATTTTATTTATTTTATTTTATTTTATTTCATTTTATTATCTTTATTTTTTATTTTTTTATTATTTACTTTTAATTTATTTTTTATTTTTATTTTTTATATATATATGTATGTTATTTTATTTTATTTTATTTTAGTTCTAATTTTTTCATGATAGTAAGTGCTATATGTTGTCTCTTTCTCTCTCCAGCTCACCGATATAAATTGTTGCAATAACAGCGGATATCGCGCCATACGCTGAATGGGCTGTACCAGGAAACTATTAATACCCAGCTTATCATCCAGTTCATTTTGTATGCGCTGAAAATGGATTAAAATGCATTTTTTATTTAAATAAAATTACAATTTTTTGTAAAAAATAATATTGTTTACCTTAAAATAATTTTTATAAGTATCACATAACTTGAGCGAACGTTGCTTGTTCATAGTGAATATGACGTAGCAGTAGAAGAAGTTTTGCTAAAATTAATTTTAAAAAATTTATTACATGAAAAAAATTTATTTTAAATAATTTCAAATATTTGAAATCATATTTAAAGATTTTTTTATGCTTCACTTACTTCAATATAGTGTTGAAACTCATCGAAAAGTCGCTTCAGATCTCTCCGATTTGCCTGCAGCATTGGTAGAAACTCCTCCGCATGGAATTCATAAATTTGCCCAATATTACCGAGTAACACATACTTCTTGCCACGCAGTCCGATTGGTAAATCTTTACGCGCAAATATATTACCATAATTCTCCAAACCGATACGTAAATTCTCCACATATGTTTCTTCCGTTTTTATGAGTTCTTCGAGAATCGGTTTTATATGCTGTGAGCACTTATCGCGCAGCTCAGCCTCAGTTTCCTCTTCTTGATCGTCTCTAAGGAGAGAAAGTAAAAGAAAAATAAAAACTTTTTCGAATGACTCATACGCCATGCAGTAGAGATTTTTTGGTGTTGAATTCTTATCTTTAGTAATTCTTGTGTATTTCCAAAAGTCCTACGTCATTCGCATTTATCAATTTTTTTTAAATTAATTTTTTTTTTTTTACCTCGGCTGATAGAGCGATTTACTTTTCTGCGCATTCGCATGAGTTCTGGTACCAACGATTTCAGTCTTCGGACGGGATGCTGAACGATAATTTCTGAAAATAAGTTCAGAAAAAAATTATTATTTTCCTTTGTATGAAGTTTGTAGAATTTTTATTGCAAAAAAAAAAATTAAAATTTTAATAAATTAAAAGGGACGTAGATCACACCCTTAAATACATATAAAGCGATCGCTGGCAAAATAAAGTCCAAGGCAGACTGTATATTGTCCACTAAATATACACAGAGGTAGTCAGACTCATTCTTTTCCACGGCGTCCCCGTTTGATGGCCAGCACTCGAGCAAACTGGAAAGAGTTAAGCGACCCGCAGCTGTCCTTCTATCAACTTCCAACGAAGGCATTAGAAACTCTTCAAGCCAGAAGCTTCAAGCGAGCTTCAACGCAGTTAGACTGAACGCCGTTCAGCTTTGTAGAGAACCACGTATAGTGCGCCCCCGGGTATTATCTTTCCTAAAAATCTTGTTCTGATAAACTATTTTCCACAAAGATCCTTGAAAGGAACGAATGGAAATGTCCCAGATAAAACAGGAAGACCCATTTTTCAAACGGATCAGAACTCAATGACAGAATAGGACGCAGATTCCACTCCTTATTACTCTCCAAGCAAACCACACTGCAGTAACATGAAATTAAGAAGCAAAAGAGCAGAATTCACTAAAAAAAAGACAATAATAGATTGCTTAAGGAAAACACATGTCACGTGACACAGCAGATCTGGTCAGCTCTGGCTGCTAAAAGGTCAAGAAATTTACTTCTTCTGTAACGGTTATCAATCGGTAATACTACTCAAATATATATGTATGCGTTTATGGCATTAAAATGAGCCGCAATTGTGCTGGCGGCCACAAGCCGGCAGCCACATCAACTGTTTATCTGCTCGTAGTGACTTAATGGCGCTTATAATCATGTATATTACATATATAAACATTGAAATGTATATATATAATGTATAAATATACATACATGATAATTTTATAAAAGTTGTCAAGGCAATGAGTCAGCAACGCCTCACAACAAAACCAATTTCGGCTAGCTCGTCACTGATAACAGAAGCAATGCGCTGACAAGTAGAAGTAATATATATATAAATATATATATAAAGGGTGATCCAAATAGGGGCACTTTTTTCAATAGCCTTTTTTTAACAGATCACGCATCAGTCGTGTCAAGCTGTCATGAAATTTTTATTCAGTATTGTTTGGCTTTTCATCAATCGCAGAAAGACTTACGCCTGAACAACGATTACAAATCATTCAATTTTATAACGAAAATTCAGGTTCTGTCAAGAATGTATTTCGCGCGCTTCGCTCAACTTACGGTCAACATAATCGGCCTACTGAGTGTACTATTCACAACACCATCACCCATCTTGAGACCCATCATTCATTATTGGATAATATTCGACCCCGAATAGACCACGTCCAGCACGCAGTGAGGAAAATATAACGGCCGTAGCTGAGAATGTATACGACGAAGACCGTGGAGAGTCGATTCGGCGCCGTTCGCAGCAACTCGGGCTGACGTATGGAATGACTTGGCGCATTTTACGTCGATATCTTATATTAAAATCGTACAAAATACAGTTTCTACAAGAACTGAAGCCGCTCGACCTTCCCAAAGGACATCGCGTCGCTCTATAGGCTCTTGAAAAGTTCCAAGAAGATTCGACGTTTTCGAGCGCGTTTCTGGTTCAAATGGGTATGTATACAAGCAAAATTGCCGCATTTGGGACGAAGGGCAACCTGAAGAGATTCAAAACCGGATTGAACATCTGAAATTTTTTGAAAGAGATAATTTTCAAAAAATAAATGCCAAAGAATGTTCTTTCGAATGATCATAAACATGCCCCATTAAATTTGAATTTTCTGTGTATTTTTCTTTGAAAAAGTAGAGAACCTCGAAATGGATAACCCTTTATATATACATATACACAGAGGTAATTTTTTTTTATGAAGAATATTATATATTTTTTCTATTTTATATTATTTTATTTTAT
The DNA here is from genome assembly GCA_030068015.2 of Neoceratitis asiatica. Lineage (NCBI taxonomy): Eukaryota > Metazoa > Arthropoda > Insecta > Diptera > Tephritidae > Neoceratitis > Neoceratitis asiatica. Next base: position 74,684,317 of record CM061527.1, read on the forward strand.
TTTATTTTTATTTTTTTTTTTTGGTCTTATTTTTTATTATTATTATTATTATTTTTTTTTTTTGTATTATTATTCATTATTTTTTCACACCAACAGCAATTTTACGCTTTGTGCTTAAGCGATAAGCCATTTTGTCGAGTATATGCGAGTTTTGCCACTCTCAACTCTTAGCAGAAATAACACACTACAGATATAGTTACATATGTATATATATATGTACATATACAATATTAACAAGTCTCAATGTATATGGGTGCGCATGAACTAGTTGTAATGAAGCATTTTTAAACATATTTCAATATACATATAAGTGTAGAATATAGAATTCGCATATCTACATACGAATGTACATATGTATGTACATATATACATATAAATAAATATGAGTATATATATTTTGAGTTCATATAGAGACAGTTATGTCAACCGCAGATCAGCTGTGCTAACATGTGTTCAGAGTGTGTTATGCACACATATATATTTATATATACATATATACATCTAGGCAATGAAGGTAACATCAACTTGAGTCATTCAAATAAATACGTATTGTATTGAATAACAATGAAAGTGATAAGTGTTAGTAATAAAATTGCGCTTTTAATCCAGTAAACTAATTGTTTTTTACATTATTATCTATAAATTGTCTACTGTTACACATATATAAATAGATTAAATTCATTAACACTCGCTTTGACACCAAGCCCACATGACGTATGGACTGATTGAGGCACATAACATTTGTGTGGGATTATGAATTTTTATGTAATTCCATATATAATTACATTTAATTAATTAATTTTGGGTATCGCTGATCGAAAGTAGGCTTTAAAATTTTTTTAAATTCATGTAATTGCATTTTTTGCATAAAAAGTTAATTTTTTCTACTCAAAAGGCGTATATGAGCTAGCGCCACGCTCTTTGTTCTCCACATTGCTCATTCTATTTACTTCTGCATAACTGTATTTGCACACATACATACACTTTTGCATAGCTATTTACACTAATTTATCTATAGTTTACATAGAGGCTCATCAATTCTACTGAAACTAAAATTCATTTATCATTTTATGGCCAAAAGCGCTAAAGACGCGTTGTCATGCCGCATAAAGGGCTGCCGACAGGTGATTTACCGTTTACGCAGAAGAAGGGAAGGCAAAAATTATTTTCGATTGAATTTCGATTTGCAAGCATATTTGTGTTTACTGTATTTAAAAACAAAATTTTGTATTTATTCTTAAACTTTACGTAATCAATTAAGCAAATAAAAATATCGAAAATCATGATTTAAATCAAAAAATTAATAGTAAATAATTTCGATATTAATTTTATTTAAAAAAATTACAATTTTATACCATAAGTACTATTGTATTAATATTTTACAACATATAATATTTTTAGAAAATGCACGCACAATATTTAAACGCTTAAATCACTTTAAAAAAAAAATAAAAAATAAAATAATAAAAATAAATAAAATAAAAACTTATAATGTTGACTCATAAGTAAGGCGAACTTAGTGCGAGCCTTCTTTGTTTTATATCTCTATCTAATCGACTATACAATATATTTTATCTTAAGTACTCAAAGCTTTGTTTGGCGTAACTAAAAGATAATTTATCTGATTTTTTTATCATGCCTATGTGTAGTAGAAGACAATTTTTATCAGAATCTTTTGTTTTATAATATAATCTGCTGAAATTTTCTTTATTTAACAATGTAATATTTATCAGATATATTAGATTAGAATATGAATAAAAACGTGATGGTTATCGCAGCTGACTTTGTTAATTTGATATATTAATGCTATAAATACTTTCGGTAATCTCACTATCTCAAAATCATAGTACAATCTCAAGTGATGAAATTATATACATATATACAGAAATGATAACAACTGGGTTGAGGTTGTTCCCAACTGATTCACTATTTTTTTATTTTAAAAAATTAGGAAATTTGTTAAAAAATACAATTTCTGAAAAAGATAACACTTAAAATAAGCACAATTTAAAAAAAAAATTGAACAATTTTTGAAAAAAAAAAATAAAGATTTTATGAAAAGAAATATTTTTGTACAAAATTATGAAAAAAAAAATTTGACATAAAAATTTATATATATATATAAGTATATAAAACAATTTTGGAAAAACTGATTTTTGAAATTTTACGATAAATAACATTTAAAAATAAACAATAATATGTAAACAGAAAAATTTTCAAATAAAAAATATTTTTGGGAAAAATATTTAAAAAACAAACAAATTTTTTCAGAAAAAAATTTAAAAAAAAAAAAATATTTTTGTAAAAAAAAGTTTTGAAAAGCAATTTTTAAAAAAATAAATAAGATTTAAAATTAAAATTAAGTTTTTAAAAAAATGTTTAGAAAAAATTTGATAAAAAAAATTTTGAACAGTAAAATTTAAAAAAAAAATAATATTAAAAAAATTTTTTGGCAAAAAATAGTTTGAAAAACCTATTTTTTTAACAAAAAAATCTTCAAAAATTCATTTAAAAATAAATTAAATTTTAAGAAAAATTCAAAGAAAAAAATATTTTGGAAAAAAATACTTTTTGGAAAACACATTTTTGGAAAAAATTAAAAATAAATAAACTTTAGAAAAAAAAAATTTGGGAAAAAAAATTAAAATATAAACATATTTTAACAGAAAAAAATTTGAAAAAAAAAACAATTTTCGAAGAAGAATATAAATTTAAAAAAAAATAAACTTTGAAATTTTTTTTGAAAATAACATCTAAAAAAAACTATTGTTAGAAAAAACAAATTTAAAAAAAAAAATATTTTAAAAAGGCCAATAATTGAACAAAATATTTTTTAAAAACAAAATTTTGAAAAAAAAAATTTTTTAATTTGAAGAAAAATTTAAAAAAAAATCTTTAAAACAAAATATTTTGGTAAAAAAAAGTATTTAAAAAAAACATTTTTAAATTACATTTAAAAAATATAAAATTATAATATGAAAAAAAAATTATATTTCGAAAAAAAATTGTTTTTGAAAAAAAGAGCATCCGATAAATTTTTTTTAAAAAAACAAATTTTTTAAAGAATTTACATCTACAAAAACCAATTTTTTGAAATAATATTTGAAAAAAAAAATTTTAAACAAAAAAAACATTTTTTTTTAAATATGTAGGTGAAAAAAATATTGAAAATTTTTTTTTGAAAAAATATTTTTTTAAATTTAATAAAAAATTATAAAAAGTTAAAAAAATTTAAAAAAAAATATTTTCAAAAAAAAAATATTTGAAAAAAATAATTATTTTCTGAAAAAAAAATTTGAAAACTCAAAATTTGAAAATAAATAGCATTTAAATTATTTTATTTTAAAACATCCTCATTTTTTTATCATTTTAATTTTTTTTAAATTTATTGTAGTTTTTTATTTATAATTTATTATTCTTTATAATTTTTTATTTAAAATTTATTATTTTTTATAATTTTATATTGTGATTTATTACTTTTTATTTATAATATATTATTTTTTATCCTTTCATTATCTATTTATTAATATAATTTTTAATTTATTTGACTTCTACTATCGTATAAATTCTGAAAATCTGTGTATCGTTTTCCTCGAAAGTATGTATTACAATTGCGATTGCAAAAATTTTCATTTTTTCTTTTGCCTGTACAATTTTGCACAATTTTAACACACACATATGCACACATTTACAGCAAACAATAATACATTCAAGCAAATCTTTTATTTGTATTTACTTAATGTGCTAATTAGGCACATCATTAGACCCCAGAAAAAGTATGGATGCATACATATGTACATGCATACACACATACGTACATATGTATGTGTATGTAAACAAAGTGTCATTGCTGTCAGTCGGTTACGTATACGCCCACGTGCATTTGAATTATTCTCACTGTGCATTGAATGCAATCGAGTGAAGAGGAGGAAGGTAAAGCAAAAGAAAAATGGAAAACAGTTGAAAATGTTTAATGTAACAAATGAACTTTGAATTAAAAAAAAAAATTAAAAGAGTTTTTCAGAGAAAATGCTTACGTCAGTTAGTGACTTGGCCTGCAAAACAGCTGGCGATTTTAGAAAAAAATACAAAAAAAATATTCTAACAAAAAACCAGTTATGAGATATACAAAGTTTGGCTGCTGTTTTCTAAATCAGTTTTTAGCTTAAATGGTGCAATTTCATTTGGTTTCTTTTGTTTTGTTTTATTTTATTTCATTTTTTATATTTGATTTTTTTTTTTCATTTTAAATTAATTTTTTATTTTTATTCAATATTTGTTTATTCAATTTAATTTTCCTAAAAACAACTGACACCTCCAAATATGCGCAGGCAAGAGATCAACAAACATTGAATGACAATACATAAATAAATCTTACTACAATAAAAACAAATAAAAAACAACTAACAACAATATCTGTAACAATAATAAAACGCAAAAAACATGTCCAAACCAGTTTTTTAGTCGCATTAATTTCAGACGACAAAGCTTAGAGGGCGTACATCACTTTTGAAATCAGAATGACAGACGAAAACAGAAACCGAAAACAATATACTTTCAAGTGGAAAAAAATATTTATGCACGAAATCTAAAAAAAAATTTCTTTTAAATATATAAAAATTAATTCAGCATTCTTAAAATATAAAAACAAATTAAATTTAATTTAATTAAATAACATTAAAATGAAATAAAATAAAACAAAATAAAATAAAATAAAATAAAATTAAATTAAATTAAATTAAATTAAATTAAATTAAATTAAATTAATTGAAATAATAAAGAATAAAATTAAATAAATCTAAAACAACACAAAATAAAATAAAATTAAATTAAATTAAATAATAGCATAAAAATAAAAAATTAAAATAAAAAATAAAAAATTAAATAAAATATTTTTTTTTAAATAATAATAATATACTGGTGTACAAATTAATTCGATCCGTTTTTCTTTGTGCACAAAAAGTGTTTTTTATTCAAAAAAAAAACCACATCATTCAAGGTATTGCCCACCAGAAGCGACTACGCTTTCGCAACTCTCTGGTAATATTCGAATACTATCTCTCTAAATCTAAAAATATCTAAAATCTCTAAAAAAAAATGTGAATTCTCTGTCGTCGATTCAATCATTAAGTCATTCTTCGGTCTCTTCAAAATTTCAAAAGACCCGCACCTGTGACCCCCAAATCGTTTTGCATCCCGTTAAAAAAGCCAACAGGAAGGAAGGAGCAAAGTCTGCACAATACACGGGTAGGGCAAGACCTCATATTACAGCGTTTTCGGTTAGTTTTGGACCGTTACAGCGATGTGGGGCCATGTGTTGTTATGTTGCAAAATCACCTTGTCATGCCTCTTAGTCGTTCCTAGCCATTTTTCATGCAATGTAGCGCTCAAATGCATTAGTTGTAGTCTATAATGTAACGGATCAATGGTTTTACCCGCTTTTAGCAGCTCTTTGTACAGCACATTCGTCTGGTCCCATCATATGCAGAGCAAGACCTTTAAACCGTGGATATTTTTCTTTTGGCGTCAATGTTGATGGAACCGGTTCACCAGGTTTGGCATAGTTTTTTTTTCGTGGAGTTATCGTATCGCATATACACTTTTCCTCTCAAGTTCAAGTCCCGATCCGGTAAAAAATCATTTCCTCTGATGCCTTTCAAGCAGTTCCGAGGTGACAAATCGGCTATCGACATCTCTCGGCTTCATTCAACTCGTACGACAACCAATTGCCTTGGTTTTGAACAAATCCAAATTGCTTTAACCGAAAGGAAATTCTTTGTTGCGAATTCAGTTAGCGTTTGGTACGGATCTTGATCCAGTCAAGCCGCCAATTCCTCATCTTCAAATTTTTTGGGTTGACCAGGACACTTTTTGTCATCTTCGACGTTAAAATCACCACTTTTGAACTAGTTTTTGTTGACCGATGTGAAAAAAGTAGCCGCTTCAAAGATCGGTCATAACTTGCAGTTGAAGCCATCTTTTGAGAACGGACAGAATTAATTTGTACACATCAATAAATAAAATTTCAAAACAAAGACGAAAAAAACGAATAAATTTTTTTTTAATTTATTCTTTTTTTTTTAATAAAAATAAATTAGAAATTAAAAATTTCTGCTACTTAAACCCCTTTGAATTGAGACCGATAATCCAGAAAAAAGTAAAAAAAAAAGATTCCGAGCAGCAATATAGCAACACTTATTACCTTTCAAACTGTCATGAAAAATTTTAAAATTTGAGCAATAAAGCCGAAACTCTAATTTTATTTAAACTTAAATATAGTAAGCAGCGAAGTGCTGTTGATATTTAATACCGCTTAAAGTGCTCTCAAGGCGGCTCGCCAAAAAGATATTCTAATTTTGGCTTTACACACAATAAATTGGGTTACAAAATCCATACATACATACAAAGCAACATACATGCATACATACATGCACTTGCTGCCTTGTATTTATATTTATTTTTAAGGAAAATGTTGCATTGTCTTTATTGCTTTTCTTAGGCTTTTTATTATTACTGCAAGTACATATGTACGAGTGTGTATGTAAGCAGGTAGGTAATGTTGTAACGCGATAAGGCCAAAACCACTTGTGTCGCTGTAAACATTTTAAAAAAACAGAGGCAACCTGGACATGTTTTGTTGTTATTTTTTTTTTTTCATTTTATTTTTTTTTAAATTTTTTTTTTTTTTTTTTTTTTTTTTTTTTTTTTTGGACATACGAACCGATTAATTGCGGTCACTGGTGAAGTAGTTTATGGTATGAAGATAACAAGTGTTTATTGTTAATACATATATATAAACATACACACACATACGCAGCATATTACAAATATTTATTTAAGCTATTTTTGCTACAAAGCTGCCACTTCAGTAAAAAAAAAATATTTTCCAAACAAAAAGTAACAGAAAAAATCAAATCCTTTTTGAGTAGCTTGGAAATTCATTAAAATCGCTGAAAATATTTTTTATTTATACTTTAAATTTATATTGGGTGAATATAAACTGGTGGCAACCCTTTGCAAGAATATGATCGATTTGAAGCTTTCACAAATGCCTTTCGCTTAATGGTTATAATTCCATATTTCGCATATTTTCAAAAAAAAGTGGCAACCCTATTAAAAAGTAAATTTGACCTTTCACAGTGTTTTCGTGCTTTAGTTAAAGGTCTATCTAAATAACCCTGATTTGGGTTTAAATTAATGCTTTTAGCCAAGCTTTCCGCCGTTGAAAGAAAGAAAAAAGCGACTGATTCCAACTGACCAAAATGAGCTTGTTTCAGGACGGAATAGTGCGCTCTGAGAAGCTCAAAGTTTGCCGTGTTTTGTTTTCGGCAATGATTCTTATCCATCGGCAAGTAAAGAACGGATCTATTTTGGCCTAAAAAAACTTTCGTTATTATAGAACCAGCGAATCCGCCAAATCACTAACATTTTATTACCAAGGGTGAGTAGAAAACAGAAATTGCACAATTCCGGGTCTCCAATAGAGGCAAGCAAGGAAAGAGATCCAATCTACTAGTTTCCAAATAACCCTAAAGTCTCGCATCACAAGAACTTTTGAAGAACTTTCATTGAAAAATTATACACCTGAGGTTTCGGAGGGTTCAGTGAAAGATTTGGGTAGTTCCATGCAGCGAAGCGCTATCAGCGCTGCTCATAAAGTTTCTTTGTGTACTTGGATAGTTATGAAAGTACGTAACAAACACTCTTATTGGCTAATAACTGCCACTCACCTTGGAAAATCTTTGCTCGCCTGCTTTGTGCCGCTTTCAGCGTTTGTGTCTAAGTTTTTCGTACGACTCTTTGGCACTGTGGCGGCATAATCATCGCTTACAGTGCGTTTTACCATTTCCACTTTATCAAAATCATCCAAATTCAATTCCCCAACAGACGCCGTCTCCAGCTGCGCGCTCTCAGATGGTAACACGTAACCCGTCAACGGTGTAGGCACTACATTTTCGTTTAGTTCGCCTGCTCCCTTTGGCACAACGCATTCAACTGCAGCGTCAGCAGCAGTACGCGCCGCCGCCAGAGCATGCTCGTCCTCAGCATAATCTGAGAAATCATCAACATCATCTATCGAACGCTCCTCATCGATGGAGGTGTGAAATGAGCTAGCCGCTGACTGATGACTCGCCAACGAGCTATCGGTATCGGGCGTAGAGCGACGCATCGCTGGCGGAAAGACACGCCACAAGCCGGGCGTGGCGGACGTAACACCATACACTTCAGTTGCATATGTATTACTTTGTTGTTGCTGTTGTTGTTTGCGCAATTGATGACGTCCGGTTTTGAATAAGATGCGCTGCTCGGCTGTTAGTGTCTCAAAGCGATGCACTTTCTGTCGTACGCCCAACAAAGCGGGGTCTGATATTGGTGTTGTAGGCGTATCGTCACCATTTATTGTTGTTGTTTCTGTTGTCGCGACCTCCGCTTTTGGCTCATCATCATCACCACCATCATCCAGTGGTGGGCCCGTTATGGGCAATGGTGGCGGTACCATTCTACGCGTAGAAGCGCGATAAAATGCACTTTCCGTATCGGATTCTAACGAGTATGAATATTGTAATTGACCACTGCCGACACTAAGCGAATGTGAACCACTACTCCCGCTGCTACTCGACGTACTGTGATTATGACTGCCACTACTAGCACTGGCGCTAGCACTGGAAGTGTTCTCTTGGACAGAGCTCGCACTTGAGCTCGCGGCGTTGTTTACACTCTCAGCCGTACTTTGATTAAAAGACTCCACAGAACTGTGACTCTCAACGCTGATGCGACGTGCGGAACGGCGTTTAGCGAAATTACGATTACTTAGATTGCGCTCACGCCGAAAGGGACGCGGACTATCGCTGGCGCTCTCGTCAGCCATGTGTGGGCTTATAGTATTACAGTTATGTTTTGTTAAAAGAAAACACGGTCAATATTATAACCGCTTATCGCGGGTCTCGCCGTACCACCTACACTGAATATCACTATTATGCTCTCACCACGCTCATTCGCTCTCCGTTCTCGCTTTGTTCACTTTGTCTTGGGCTTTATTTTCTCTTTGATTTTTGGTTAAAAAAAATTTATTTGCACAATTTGTTGTTCATTGCTCTCCTTCGCTTTTCATTTATTATTTTTGTTTTCTTTTATTAATTTGCATTTGCTTGCTGTTTGTTTATGTCGCTCTTCGTTTGTCGTTGTTGCTAAAAATAAAAGCATTATTATTGCTGATTTGTCAAACACTTGTTTTTATGGATTTCATTTGTGGTTTATTGTTTTTGTACACGTCAGTTCTGTTAATTCCACACACTTATCGCACGATCGGTTTTTGTACAATTTCCTAAAACAAATAAGAACCGAAACAAAAGAAAAATAAATTCACATTTTCACACTTTCAGACCTCGCTAATAATTTTGTCATGGCCAGCGGGATATTAATTTTTCACACAATCCAACTTTCCATTGCTTCGGATATATATAAATATTTATGTTAGCACTAAGAATGATTTTTTTAAATTTTCTGAGCTTTTTATAATATTCTATTTTATTTTATTTTATTTTATTTTAATTTATTTATTTTAATTTTTTTATTTTAATTTATTTTATTTTTGTTTTATATTTTTTTTTAGTTTTTTTATCATTTTTTTATTTAAATTTTTTTTTAAATTTTTTTTTTAATTTTATTTATTTTTTTTTTAAGTTTTTTATTTTAAGTTATTTCATTTTATTTTATTTTGATTAATTTTATTTTATTTTATACTATTTTATTTGATGTTATTTTATTTTATATTTTTTTATTTTTTTATTTTTTCCTTTTTTTTAATAATTTTATTTAATTTTTTTTTTCAAATTTTTTTTTCCTTGATTTTTTTTAATAATTTTTTAATTTAATTTTTGTTAAGGTTTTTATTTTAAGTATTTCGTTTTATTTTATTTTATGTTATTTTATTTTTTTTTTTTTTTTAATACTTTTATTTTATTTTTATTTTTATTATTTTTTATTTTCTCTTTATTTTTTTATTGTATTATATTTGATTTTTTTTTCTTTATTTTTTTATTTTTTTTTTTATTTTTTTTTTTATTTTTTTTTTCTTTATTTTTATTTTTTTTATTTTTTAAATTTTATTTTATTTTAAGTTTTTTATTTTAAATTATTTCATTTTATTTTATTTTGATTTATTTTATTCTACTTTATTTTATTCTATTTTATATTATTTTATTTTGTTATCTAATTTTTTTAATTTTTCCTTTTTTTTTAATAATTTCATTTTATTTTTAATTTTATTTATTTTTTTCTTTATTTTTATTTTATCTTATTTTATTTCATTTCATTTTCTGTTATTTTATTTTATTTTATTTTTTATTTTATTTTACTTTTATTTTTCTCATTTGTTTATTTTTTTATTAATTATTTATATTATTTTATTTTATTTTTCTCATTTGTTTATTTTATTATTTATTTATTTTATTTTATTATTTTTTATATTTTTTTTGTTTTTATTTTATTTTTTATATTTTTTTTTATTATTTTATTTATTTATTCATTTTTTTTTTTGGGTTTTGTTTTATTTATTTTAATTTTATTTTTCTTCTATTTTTTTATTTATTATATTTTATTTTTGATTAATTTTATTTTTAATTTATTTTATTTTTTATTTTTTTATTGTTTTATTTATTTTTTTTTTTTTTTTTTTGTTACCTAGAAAAAGTAAACTTTATTCCATTTAATTTCGTAGTTATTCTCGCCAAAAAAAAATTAAGAATTTTTACAAAAATATGTTTTTTCTCACAAAATCTGTTTTCAGCTGACTCAAAAGCAAATTAAAGCAATTTCAATTTTTTCAGTAACACACCGCATTTTCTGCGCAACTAACTAACCATTAAATCTCCAAGCAGTCACCTAACCAGCACTGCCGCAGTGCCTAAAGCACACATATACGTACAATCTTACATACATAAATATATGTATATTACGTCTAGCATTTAAACGTCTGTTTATCGTCAGAAAGCAAATTGGCAATACCGAAGTGGAAAAAAATTGTTCAAAAATTCTCAGTCAATAAAAGCTCCTAATAAATATTGTGCTCACACAGACAAACATAATTTGAGTTATGCATGAGGAAATGTAGGCCAAAAAAAGCTGTGTTAGCCAAAAAGATTTTTTTCTCAGTTGGCGTTTTAAGCTCTTTTGTCACTCATTTGCTTATATTAAGTGCTTTAAGCCGTTTATTTCTCTGAGAATGTGATCACTTTCTGTCCTCGCTCTTTATTGCGCTCAGTAATAATAATATTTCTTTAATAATTTTCCTTGTTTTTTTACTTATTTCATTAAATTGTTCCTATATGTTATGTAAAAAAATTCCAAAATTTCTTTTATCGCTTATAAACACGCTTCGTTTATGGCCTCTACTTTATTGCGAATTTTCTTTGTTTTCGCCTTGACGTGGTTATTTGAGTTATGCCAGTTTAAATTGTTTCGTGTTTTTTTTTTCACTTTTATTTTTTAAATTTTTAGTTTTTTTTTATACATATCATTTTGCGCATTTCACGCTTAAGTCAGCGAAAATTAATTTCTGCGTCGCCTTAGTGACGTAAAAATATTATCTTGTTTGTACTCTTATGAATTTTGAATAGCTAAAAAGTGAACTTAAATTTTTTTGATTTTTTTTATCTATTATTACTTATTATTTATATTTTTTTTTTTTTTGTATTTTCTCACTTTTCATATTTCTAGGAAGTGCTTGAAACTAATTACTTTGATAAAAAAAATAATCACATTCACGAGAATTAGTTGAAGTTTTGAAAAAATTATGCCGTTATGTTTCTCGGATGCCATCCAGAATGCGACTAAATTTTATTTTTTTGTTTATTTAGCCAAAATGCTGATTAAAATATTATATTTGCTGTGGGGGAAAAAATTTATATTGATTTTATCAAGAAGATGTGCATTATGTACACAATTTGTTGCTTATTTTTTCAATTTTTTTTTTTTTTTTGTTATCTATGAAGTCTAGATAAGATTATTTGCTTTGAAAAAATAGGTCGCCATTTTTTTAACAGCGAAAAGAGCAATGGCATATACCATCGTGTGCAGAAACTCACACGCGCGCCGCCTTGGCTTTCGAATAATTCGTCACCAAGAGCGCCCACAAGCACTTATTACGGTTTTTTTTCTATAACACATTTGCCTGAGTGTTATATTTTAGTGGCAGGAATTCAAATGTTTTATAAATACTTTAATCTTGCTGTCTAGATTTGTAATAAATTAGTTCCTAACTGCGAATTACTTTTTTCTCACCTCAAACTGGTCTGAATCAAGTAAAAATGTAAGATTTTTATTGAAGAAAAAATTTAAAAAAAAAACAGAAAGGTTTTATTTTAACGTAATTTAAACATGTTTTTACTAAGTCTAGTTGAAAAGTGAAAGAAATAGCATTATGAAACAATGTCCCATGGCATATGTCCCGTGCGACATTGTGAATTTATAACGCTTTTACTAAGTCTGGGTTACATGAAAAAATAACAGAGAAAACGATTACTAAAATGAGTCCGACAAAACTTGTCCCATGCGACATGAAAGAAAAATTGTTCGAAATCAACAGTAACACTGTTTTCAACCAAAAAGATGCCACAATTTTGATAAATAACTTTGAGATCAGTCCCACTAAGCCTTTAACAGGATGTTGCATTGTGTAATATAGCAACTCTATGATCCCTGAGGAGTTTAAGCAGTATGAAATACAAAATACATGATCTACATTTTTAGACTTTAAAGGGAGTAACACTATCAGAAGCAGGGAAATAACGCCTTGAAAGTAATTCGATCTAATGATGGGAGAAACCAAAGTTTCAACTGCTTCAACTTACTTATACCATACACATTCTTCCACGCAACTTTGTGGAATAATTAAAAACTATAATTTTTGAATCTCGAGAAGAGATTCCTTGTCCCGCTTAACTTTCCATTCAACTCTGGTTGGTCAGAGAAGTAAACCAAAATCTCACTTGTGGAGAAATGTGTCTAAAAATAATATTATTTTTCACGCTCGTTTTCCAGAAATCCATGTTATGACTAACTTTTCAGAAAATAGCGCTGAGAAACAAATATTTGAGATTTAAAAGACGGAAGAGCTGAGTTTTGAGAGTATAAATAAATCTTAGAGTGATTTTCTGCGGGTGAATATGTCATAAACATATATTGCTGCGATCTCAGCATGAAAGGAACTATAGTTTGCTCTAAGCCTCCTCTCCAAACCACTGCTGGATTTTTATGAGAACCTTTTATTTCATGTCAGGGAGGGGTTAACTTTCACTGCCGCGGCGCGAGCGCAATTAGAAAAATTAATTTTCTATAAGTTTGCATGTTGGTCGAAGCCTTGGCCCCTCCGCTAAAGGCTAAACATTGCATTTCACCACAAATTGCGATTGATAAACTTCAAAGAAACGAAAAACATGAGTGTGAGAAAAAATCCCCACTTCATTATTAGCTCGTTTTTAAATTATTTATGACTAAGCATAAAATTGTCGTCTGTCGTGGCCTATACTGATAATGGCTGATATCGAGTGAAATTTCGCTGTATCAACGATTTTTTTAACAATTTTTTTGCCCAAAAAGTTTAAGCAAACAAATGGAAAGAGTAAGAAACAAGAAATGAAATTCTAATAAGTCGTAATAATCGAGTGACTAGTCTGTCAGACTGGCAGAAGTATGTACATGTGAATTTTTCAACAAATAATTAGTAGAAAAAAATTACAACAACACGGTTTAACTGCAGCGAACACGTTTCTCAGCTGCGTGACTGGCAAGTAAATAATTTAAAAAAATATAATAATACTCAAAAGGCGTATTTGAACGCTTTAGTCATTTTATTTATTATTAGCAATAAAACGTAAAAAAAAGAAAAATTAAAAATTAAATGAAGTGCAATAGAACTGTTAATGCGATAAAGAAAGTCAATAAAAATTTTCTAGGACAACTTTTAATTAATATTATTAATGAGGCTTGGAAAGGCACGCCCAATTCGTTAGAACTTCCGCAAAGTAAGCATAAATCTAAGAGAGTGAGAGCTTCTTCTCTTCTAAGTATTAATTTGTGGATTTTTTGTAATGTTGTGATGAATAAAAATAGGGAAGTAAAAAATAATTATTGCTAAATGGAAACCGAAAACTTATTAAAAAAACAGCAGTAAATCTTTTATTTTCTCAGTAAGGAGTTATAGGGTAGAGATTTCTACAGTCTTGGACACGAACTGGTATAAGAAAAGTTGTAGTGAACCTGCCCCGAAATATTCTCCATACAATAAATTTACAAGAAGTAAACTCTTCAATCGTGAAACTGACTCAAAACAAGCCACGTTCGCTGAAAAATTACACTTCACAGAGACGTTACCTTCCTCTAATGTAATGCTCAGTCAAAAGTCCCCGGCATGACACATAGATAGCGCTACTAGAAATAAATACATATGCTTTTTAGTTAGCCCTAACCTTCAAAAGACAGCTGTTGGATTATTAGTTTGTGAATTATAGCATTTTGAGTGAAGCAACTTTTTATATTGTGAATGAATGGAAATGGATTCCTTTTTAGCCATTTCGCGTGTTAATAAAATATTACTTTTTGAAGGGAAAAACTGCAGTTTAAGCAAAAACTTGGCTTTCAAGACACTTCCCCAAGAAAGTCAACCATCAAGGATAGGTATGCTAAGTTTAGACGTGTTGAAATGAGCACCGAAGACGGTAAACACCCAAATGAGGTTGTTACCAACGAAAACATCAAAATGATTTGAAGAAAAAAAAAGTGCTGTTTCACCAAGACAATGCACCGTGTCACAAGTCAGTGAAATCGATGGCAAAAACCCGTGAACCCGGTTTCGAATTGATTCCGCATTCAACGTGTGCTCCAGATCTGGCCCTTAGCGACTATTTTCTATTCTCAGATCTCAAAAGAATGCTTGCTGGGAAGAAATTTTCGCCGATCGCCGAAAATGAGGCCTATTTTAAAGCAAAGGACAAATCGCACTACAAAAGTGGTACCGAAAAGTTGGAGCGTCGCTATAATCAGTGAAGGGAACTGTGTTGAATAAAAAAATTTATTCCAAGAAGAACGTGTTTCACTATGTTTGGCCGGGGACTTTTCAATTGACCGTTAGAGCACGCTAATGTTTATTAACTTTTATTTTTTTGAGACAATACACTCTCAGTGAAAAAACTTTCTGCATTTTAAGGATTTACAGTTTGTCCGAAAAAAAATTTTTTCAAACAGTATGGCGTAGTATGGAGTTCCAGAACGAAGGTTGCGTAGCCTTAGAGAACAGTTGGAATATTGGAAATATTTTTAAACCCACGTCAATATGTTCAATATAAATGATCTTAAAGAGATTAGACCAACAGCCTAGAGCATTACGATCTGGAAACTGTCTTCATAAAAGCCATATTCTCTTATAAAACTGAACGCAGACGCTACCCAGCCTCTGCGGTGATTTTTTGAGACAATCCACTGGTCCACATCTGGTCTCTTAGAAACTGAAGACCTATTGTACCTTGTGTCAACTATTATTGTGGTCAGAGGCAAGGAAAATTACTCCGTGTTGTATTCTCTATGACTTAAAGGTGATATTACTGAACCAAAATCAAATTTTCAGTCTAAAATGCGTCACTGTTGCTGTGCAATAAAGAAAACGCACGGAATACCCGATGTTAAATGATTTGTTTTTTAAATCTCTTTCTCACGCTCTGAGAGCAAGAAAAGTGATAAAAGTTTTACTTTTTTCCAAATTCTGTTGATAAGAAAGAGACCGAAGGAGGTAAAAAAAAAAGTCCTATTAGAAGCAATTTCAGACACATGATGTAAACCTAACCTTTGAATTATGAATATCTCTACAAAATTTATCTCTTAGCACAATTTTTTAACACGTCAACTCAAATTATTTTCATTAGTTGTATAAATATTTATTTAATGTTAATTTAATTATATATTTTTTACTTTTAATTACGTTTTATTTTATTTTAATTTTAATTTTTTTTTTTTAATTTTTTTTTTTTTTTTTTTTTTGATAATTTAAATGTTTTAAATCTTGACTAGCCTCTTCAAACTGATTTTTCAACTTTTCACAGTCACATCAAGTGTAAAACTTTAATTAAAATTGTTCATTTAACAACTCGAAATTTCCTTATTACTTTTCACTCGATGTACTGTATCGATTATTCTAATTGCCGCTCTCACCTTTACTCTTCGCGACGCATAACGCGCACATTTGCATCACACACACACGATCTCAGCTCGTGTCACAAAATTCTCATTTTCTTTACCCGAATTACATCATTTAATCATTCGTTCACTCGATCGTGCATTCGCTCGCTCGCTTGGTTGGTTGTTTACCCGCAATTTTTGAGACGTTTATACGATTGCACTTGTGAATTCGTACTGTTTGTGAAAAAATTCGCAATCGTCGAGTAAAAATCACTAAATAATTTAGTTACCGTACCTACGTACTATACTTGTACATATGTATATCGTACTCGTATCTTTCTTCATATCGCATTAATAATGTAACATTGTTTGTGCATACGAGCTCATATATTATTAGTATTTTTTTATCTCTTGCGGCATAGCTCGTGCTATCTATCAATTACGATTCGTCAGTACTGATATGATTTTTTTTTTTTTTTTTTTTTTTGTTGTACTCGTATATGTATTTATTTAGTTTTTATTTTTTATTTTTATTTTTTCGGATATTTTAATTTTATTCTTTTTTTCTTTTTTTAATTTTTTTAATTTAAATTTAATTTTTGTATTTTATTCTAGTTTGTTTTATTTTATTTCAATTTACTATGTGGTTTTTAATTATTTTTTTAAAATGTTTTAATTTTCTCTTAATTTTTCAATAAATTTTTTTATTTTGTTTATTTATATTTATTATCTTTTTATTTATTATACATATTTTATGTTTTTAATTAGTTTATTTTATTTTTATTTCATTTATTTTATTTCGTTTTATTATTTTCTTTATTATTTATTTATTTTATTATACGGTCTGAAGTATGTAAGTACCAGAAAGAGAAGAGATATACCCTTCGAAATTCATACCGATCGTATCAGAATTACGAGCTGAATTGGTTTTAGCCATGTCCGTCTGTCCATCTCTCCATATGTCTGCTTGAACACAAACTAGTCCCTCAATTTTTGAGATATTTCAACCAAACTTGATAGGAATATGCACCAATACGTTTAAACGCTCATTTGTCGTCAAAAAAGTACTTAAGAAAGTGAAAGTTAGTATACTAAACATACGTAATGAATTGCATATTGGTTCTGAAAATCAACTAAATTGGACGTATATAACATATAGCTCCCATACACCGATATTTTTTCATGTGAGGTTTTGGATCAAAACTCCGCCAAAAAAGCATTTAAGGCGTTAGGCCACTCTAGAATTTTTGGAAAATGGATTTTTTTTTCTTCTTCCAAATGATATATTATGGTCTCAAAAATGTTATCCCGAAAGATTATGACAAATAGAAATTTCTAAATGTCCCATGTTCGTTCTTTAGTTGAAGCGTCTATTTCAGTCAGTACGACATACTCAAAACTTTAAACCCGTTTATCTCAAAACTGCTTTTTTCAAGTTGGTTGGAAACATAACTCGAACAATTTACAACCGATTCACTTGAAATTTTGACGAAACCTTCAGAAATAAATTATCTACAGAAGTACGTAGGATTTTTTTATCTTGCACAGATTTTTTTTTTATTAACAAATTTCGAACAATTTTTTAGGCCGAATTGTTACTTTTTCCTTTAGAGACCCGCCATTTTTTCAAAAATTCATATATTGAAAAAATCCTACGTACTTCTGCTACAGCTATTGTTATTAACAAGCGGAAACGATTCAACAACTTTTGAAATAAAAAAATTACAGGAGCCGTTTGTGTCCGGCTGTGTTTCCCGAAGAAATGGAGACATCCTAGGGAGAACGCTGTATTGTCACCATTTTTAAATTAATTTTTCTTAAAAAATAGTTATAAGCAGTTAATTGTATGTATAATAAATGCATTTTGTAAAAAATCAGACTTATTTAATAGTTTTCCCGAAAACAAAACCTAAAAAAGACCTATTTTGTGGCCCTCTAGAGTGGCCTAACCCTTAAAAGCGTGAAATTTCGTATTCTCCGCAAATATTATATTAATAATAAATTCACGTTGATATTGAAACTGAAAATGATCAAAATTGAATTTTGTGATTTTCAATGAAGTTATTATGTTCATGAATGGTATAAAGACTGCGACATGGCAGAAGACAGCCCTTCTTTCATGTATTTTTATTTTATTTTATTTTTTGTGTATTTAATTCAATTTGTTTGATTTTATTTCATTTAATTTTTTTTTTACATTAAATTTTATACTTTTATTTTATTTTTATTTTTTTACTTTATTATTTTTCCTTTTTTTATTTTTTATTTTTATTTTTTTTATATTTTTTATATTTTCATTTTATTTAATTATTATTATTTTATAATTATTTTGAATGGAATTTTTTAAATATTTTTTAATTCAACTGATTTAATTATTTATTTATTTTTTCTTTTTTTTCTCATAAACAACAATTTACAATTGTTTTTTTTTAGCGCTCACTACCCTTTCACCCGTACAACATTCAGTATTTCTCATTCTGCGCCAATTCAATTTGTTACTGTCTCGTTAGTTGTTGTATTTTTGCCATTTTTTTTTCCTGTTATAACCATAAATTTTTTGCGCTGTCTTCTCATGTTTCTCATTCTCTTTGTTTACATATTCTGTTTCGCATATTCATTGCTAATATTTTGTTTTGTTGTTGCCAACTTATTAATGAAAGCATTGACGAAGTGGTTTTAAGTCGCTTATTTAACATGTTTATTGTTAGTCGAAATAATTAGTTTCGAGTTTTTATTGTTGTTGTGGTTAAATAATATTTCATTAAACTCTTACTGCTTACGTACTTCATACCTAAAGTATATTCTTTCGAAAGCTTTGGATCACTTTTATTTTTTTATTACTGAAATCTCTTTAAGCCTTAAAGACATCTTGTTAGAATGCATCAACTTATCCCCACCAGCAAGAGTGAGAGGCTGGTAAAGAGGAAATATTAAGTTAAGTTGATTTCCTCGTTCTACTCCACCCGGTTACTGCAGAGAGAGCTTGGAATCTGTATTAAATTGAAGGCCAGGAGTCACAATTGAAGTTTTAAGAGCTCAAGTTTCATCCAGTTTCGATCTTACTTTACATACGGATTGATTTTTACGATTAACTTTCACGTGGTAGGAAGATAGGTAGGTGGGTAGAGTAGCAGCGGTTGCCAAAGTGAGAACATCGACACGCAGAGGCTAAAATAAGTATATTGTGATGCCATGAAATTTGTTCCGTGACCCTACGTCTCCTTTTCTCATCCACTTGGACTCCCTTATGAATTTGCGAGTTTGTGGGATGCGAAACGTCTCTCCTTCCTCGTCACATCTGCAGCTCCTACAACATCTTCCAAAAGCGATTCCTAGACTTTCTGTGTACCTTTTATAAGGCAATTCTCCATCAGGACTGGAATTACCTTCGAAACTCGTGCTCTTTTTCGGATATCATAAACCATTCGACCTTCTCCGATCTCTGTTCGGTCAAGTTTGCCTCGACGTGCTACAGTGCATGTTATGATCTCACCTATCCGCAGTCTCTCTATAAATTTATGGCTTTGGTAGCAATTTACATGTGGCCCACAGTCATACCAATACTTTCTTAAGCGGATAGAATCTACTTGGTCTTACTTTGGCTAGTAAGTTCGTTCTCTCTACGGTTCCTCTCTATGCCTCTGTGATTAGGGACTTTATCTAAGCATAATCTGTTCTGTTCAGCCATCTTCTGAACAGATCTGCAGCAGTGCGACACCATTTTAGAGTTTATCGTGATCCGGACTATATATTTTATTGCTATCAGACTATTATGGAAGATAAAGATGTCACTTCTTGAGTATTTCTTTCGAGAGTTTTATAACTTTCATAAAAGCAAAATTTTCGGCCTTCGAACACACTGCTATTGGGCTGACAGCTTAAACGAAGTTCCAATGAAGGGTTACGCAAAAAAACACCTCCTCCTCCCACTTTACCACAGAGATTTGAACCATTTGTGGTTATTTCAAGTGTCATTCTTGTGCGCGCACCATCCTTCCTGCCGGGAGTCCTTTTTTAGCAGTAAGAATTATGCTCGTTTCACGATTGCAGGCCTTCAAATTACTACACCACTTACGAAAATCTAGCAACCACTCCTGGGATTTCAAGCCCAGCTAACGGCTGTAGCTTTTCTGCAGGCAAAGCGGACGGTGGAGGACTTTCTTTTCTGAGCGTTATTCGCCTTTCCCAGCTCAGTTTCTTTTACAGAATGTTTACAGCTCAAATTTTAACGCAAGTAATTTTACTGTGAACACTGCGCCTTCTAGCGTTGAATAGTGACAACAGACAATGATTGTGCGATATAATAAACTTAGAGCTTTTTTAAAAGCTTTAGTTGGCAGTGGCTAAAAGCCTTTTCACATGGTAAGTATATTTGAGGGAAACGAAAAGCTTGAATATAGCGGAAATGACTGTGTGAAATTATGGAGTTCTACAATATTTAAATAATTATTTTAAAAAATTTATGAAAATTATCTAATAAATTCAATGAGAGCAAGATAACAGCATTGAGGTGGTCAGATTTTTCTTTTTTCCTTTTCAATAATAATTTTTATGTACATTAACCTGGTCTCTATGCGGTTGCTTTAGCTGAGCAGTTAGCAGTGTGTACTACTACGCCATTCTTATCATATTGGTGTAAGTTTAGATGGGTCTCTCTCTTCTGCTTCTGGTACTTTGACACTTCCGACCGAATTTCATGTTCCTGGAAGGTATAAAAATTAATTTTTCTTATTGTGGTCGCCCGCCGGCAGGGAATTTCAGCCCCTCCGTGTGTAATTCTGGGGCAAAATAAAGAAAGCTCCGTATTAAAGTCGATCAGGCATTCGGTGGCGGCTTAGTATGAATTGTAGGTCACACCATTTGTAGGAAAAACATGACAGACGCACGGACAAAAAGGTGGATCAGTGTCATCTATATGCTGATCTTATAAATTTTTAATGTCCTTTTCGGTCGAATTGCCCTTTTCCAATGAAAATTTGCAGACTTTTTCGCTTCTAGCCGCGAATCCTTCAGTCCATCCGGTAAAGAGGTCGAGGATTTCGGTAATGAAATGTCAATACAGATTTACTTGGACTACCAGCTTTCATCGGAGCCTTTTACTTCTCCACGGAAGAAGATTTCAGCGAAGCTGATGGTGTAACTTCTTCGAGAAATGTCTCCGACTGTGGAGATTACAAGGTATTAATCTCTTGACTCTAGTTCTCGATTTGAGGACAGTGGCACAGAGCATACCGATTGGAATGAGACTACTTCTCGTCTTTCAAAAGAGATAGTAAATTTTTTCCAGCTCTGTATCAGAGAAGTAGTATTTTCATCTATATTTCCAAAGTTCGTGTGCGACTAACGACTATCTGACTGCACAGCTTAAAGTCTTTTGTCAAAAAAAGCTTACATCATTCAATGTATAGACGCCAAATTTATCTTTGTATGAAGTAGTGTCCAATCACTTACTGCCTTCCTATCCTTCAAGTGAAGACTTTTGACTACCAGCGTTAAGTACACATCTCCAAGCTCGTCTGGTGTTTGTCTCGCGTTTTTCTTCACCGGAATCACGCGTTATACTCAAGTCCAAACATTTTTTCCAGCCTAATATCGTGCTGTACTGTCACTGATCTCTTCAGGAGGTAGCTGAACAAAACAATTTGCTCCTCGCTTGAGTACAACGAAACAGAACGTTCGGCCACAAAAACAGATAGAGAAACTGCAAGTCAGACAAGAACTTGCTAGACAAGAAGCTACAACCAATCAGATTCTTCCGGGGACACTGTATGCCAGGATGACATGCAGACAGACTCTAAGCCGCTTCTAAAAGATGATGTAAAAATTGCAGGAATTAGGGGGAGGAAGAGAAGGATTTTCCATATGCTCTGAGATGCCCTGCTCTAAGTAAAATGAGACTTTGGATTATTGACGTCACCTTTATGGATAGCTTTCCCGTGTAGCAGAAGCTGAACTACTAAAATTTGTTAGTTAGTGACTCTAAGTGGATAGAGAAGGAGACATAAGGTACGATTAATATTTGTGACATCAAAATGCCACTATTTCGGTCCAAGCATATCGATGCCCTCAAATTGGCAATCACATCATCAGCTTTACCAGAAACCTAATCCAGTCCAGTTGTTATCCTCGATAAGCATTAAAAATACCCAGAGGCTTGCATCTATGCTACTCTTACGAGAATAAAGTTTAATTCCTCAAGCTCTATGAAGTAATTGATTTAGAGTTTTGAGTTAAACCTAAAACTTATAGTGATTTCGTGACGTCACTGTGATATTTTTGACCTTAAAGCCTTGTTCTTACTATATACTTTTTCTCCCCTGAATAATGTGGTGAGTATGGGAGTCTCTGGATCTGTACAAACTGATTCTGGACTGGAAACCTGTTTATTGGAAAATAAACTAAAATTTTCGTTCGGTTTTATCGACAAAAAAAAGCTTGCCTTCCCTTGCAGTAAGACGCTTGGTACCGCCAGTACGTCCATTGAAAGATATTCTGGTGTCAACCACATCCATAGTCTTCCAAGTAGCCTCCCATTAACAGTTGGAAAAAAATTTTAATCCATGTAAAGCTTCAGAAACCTTGAAATCAAGCTGGAAATCAAGCTGGAAATCATTGCAGAGAAATATAGTTGCAGCAGAAAATTCCCCAAGCTGGACTTTGCGGAATATTGCAGGAGTGACAGTCCTTGGCCGAATAAAAAACCGGGTCATTCCGGTATAAAGACCCGACTGTCGCGAGAACTATTGAATTTTAGTCGCCTTTTACGACAGGTATACCTTACCGCGGATAAATTCTTGAACTCCTAACCCGCAGGGGGTAATGTATAGTATCTATTTCGTTATAATGAAATAAATATGTATGTATGTATATATATTATTAAAGATTGAAAAATCAACATCGATTCACTACATTTAAAATGAATTGGTAATCAGAGAATTGTTTTTAAATATTTTTATTGCAATTAAACAATTTTTTTTTTTTGCAATGTGACACACGACCAGCCGCTTGTTGCTACTCAAAGCTTTCATTTATTTAAACAAAATATCAAAAAATAAGCGAAAATAAATAAAATTAAAAATATTTAATAAACAAAGGAGAGAAATGGAGCACTTATTGTTGTTATATTTTATTTATTTAACAATTTTTTTTTTTTTTCGAAATGTATATATGAGTAGTGGGACAAATAGTCAGAGGAAATACATAGCGTTTAAGTGCACTGGATACCTGGTCAATATTTGAGCGATGTTTCAAAGTCATTATTGCTAAATAAAAATAATAAAAAATCCGCATATTTACTGATTTTCGAACTAGGCAAAGAGAATTGGCGGAAGCAAACAAAAATTGATAAGCAATCGAACAACTGAGCTCCTCAAGCACAAAATCAAGCAACTTAAGTGCGTAAATACAAAGTGAAAATTTTCAAAATTATTGATTCATTATTTAGTTCCATACTTGGAATCTTATCTACCAAGATTTCTTTCAACAGAGCTTTCACACAGAAAAAAGTTTTTCATGTAACTCGATCAATGTTTTACAAGCATTCAAACAGACGCCAAACCTCAAGTAATCACATTGGTGGGCAAGAACCTTTGCAATAATGGTATTACTGCTTTGACTACTAACAGATGTTTTAAAGGGCGATAGAAGGGAGAGAGAGAGCGCGAGTTTTTTATGAGCCACAAAACTTTCTATACAACAAGAAAGCACTTCCAGCATTCGAAAGCTCTTTCCACTTCACGTGTTTGGCTATGTGTAGAACTCCAAGACAAAAATCCAGCTATCGAAGATCATTGCAATTCCTTTGAAGAGAGCAGACTGCGAACGCATTTCTCTCGTCTTTTTTCAAACTTTATTGACAATATTTCTATCTATAGAAACGAACTTGATACATTTTTATACAACCACTTCTCACCTCAAATCACTTTTAAGCCTTTTTTTCTCATTTTTGCCTGGAGACGATTAATCACAGAGATTCATAGAAGCGTGAGATCGTGAGAACTTTTGCGATGGCAAAACTCATTAACTGAATGAACTTTCTCTTTTGCGCTAGAACTTTTTCCTTACGTATCAAAAACTCGCCTTTAGAGCTTTCCTTCAAGCTACCAGATCCGTACATCGTTTTTAAGTCATAATATCAACTATCAGGCTGTGGTTGACATTGGAGCCGAACTTGAGGAGAAATATTTTTTTTGTTTTGCAACAATCAAACAGGAGTTGCCCAAACCGAAGAGACTATCTTTCCCTCGGGTCGCTGGCCATAGGCATGAGAAGGAAACTATAAGTCAGAGGGCCAGATCATGAAGAACACACGATTTCCTGATAAATTAATCATTGATTTTACCCTTCCTAAACGCAAAATGCTGCTCAAAGTGCATACATATGAGCAAGATGGAACCTTCAGTAAACCTTAACAAACATAGCCGATATGTGATCGAAGGAGATCAAGAGAAATGTACTCTCTTTAAAGGCAAGACATCTCAAAGGTAATATCAATTCTGACAGGCCATCACTTGATCGAAAGACAAACAGAAAGATTGAGAGCCCCTTTTAGAAAATGCTAGGGAAGCCATTAGAACGATGAGGAGAAGGAAACGGAATCTTATCTTTGATTCGATTGTCCTTCCCTAGCTACAGCTAAGCTTCGACAACTGAGAGCTTACTTTTGTTCATGCTTTGTCTAAAATAGTCGCCGCCAAGGTAGTAATGCAATCTTTAGAATTTGTCAGGGCATCGAAATGGATGACGGTGAAGTTAAACAACGAGTTAACATCGTGGTATTGCTCTGATTCAAACTTACATGTTATTGTTGTTGTAGCAGCTAGAATCAGGTAAATTTAGTCAACATCGTCTGGTTATCTAAAGAGAGGGCGAAAAAACGATCTAGTTTGACTGGTTCAGACTATATATGTATAGAGAGAGAGAAGGTGGTGAGGGTAATTGGTTGGTTGTCGTACAGGGACACATTTGCAGGCGGAGCCTACTTTCGCTACACCGGAGTCCAAGTCTAGATAGAAAGTAATTGAATCTGCTAGAATATTCCGAGTTTTTCGCCTTCTATTGACGATGACGTCATTCACAGGAAAAGAGTTGGTGATGATTTTGATAGGCTCTCTGTGAATGGGTCTGTCGGTAACTCGCCATGTCCGGCGATTCAGCGATATAATACTGATTGAAGTCCATAAAGTCAAATACTTCGTACCTGATGTGCTTGGAGTGTGTTTCAGCTGCTAGTAGCCAACTACAAAAACGATCTCTGGGGTAGCAGCCCAGCTGGTACTACTTGCACCCTATAACGATGTGCTCTTTTCCTGGGATATCTAACTATACAAATGGTGTACAGGCGATAACAGCAGATTCCCTGCTCTGGACCTCAAGGCGGTGTTCTGTCTGGTTTGTAGTTTCTTCATACGCGTCTCGCTAGTATCGAGTGTACATATCAGTGAGCTTCGGCGTTGAGTCGGACTTTATTCGACTAAGGGCTGCACTGTTTCGGCGATCTGACTCCGTTTAGGTCAATAGGTAAAATTAGTTGCTCTCGCCTGCCTAATTTTCATGTAAAATAGTTTAATAAAGTCAAAACAAAGCCGGTTTCGACACAAATTTTCCATAATAATACAAAAAGACATCTTCAGAACGGAATTTCCTGCGAGACTTACAAGTCATGTAAAGAAATAAGAACTTTTTAGTATTTCCAATTCAATTCTTCTAAGTGTATCTAAATAATCATACAAATATGTGTATGTGTAAAGCTGCACATGCAACAGTTACTCTTTATGCTCAGCAGCGCTCTCAGCTCTCAGCTGGATAAAAGTGACTACTTGCCTGAACCACTTGAAGTGAAACTAACAGCTGCGGATCTCACTCTCACAAATCTAACTGCTTTTTAAACAATATAGCGCGTGAGTAGATAATTATACCTTAGAAGAACGTAGAAACTTACATATAGAAATACATACATTTTTGAACATTTAACAACCTTAGTACTTCCTGTTCCAGACTCGAGCTCACACATAAAATCACACCCAAAAGACTCTCACACTCTCACCGCCCGCCAGCTCAACTTACCTACAATATCTTGCCGGTTGTTTGCTGTACGCCGGTAGCAACGCGCTCTGCTCGTTAAGTTTTGATATCTCTCACTTTCAGATTACTTCAAACGCTTGCCGGCCTCTGCTGCGCGCTCGGCATGGCGCGTATTTAAGCGGTGAGCGCACCACCCAATATTCGTAGTCTGTTCAGAAACACTCGTAGGTTCAGCTGTGCAGTAGCAAGAGGCTTCAGAGGATTCGGTTAATGTGTGTTTCAAAATTTTTATTGATTTAAATGAATATTTTTTTTTTTGCTTTTCAATAAAAAAAAGTTGAAATAATTTTTATTTTTTAATAATTTAATTTGTTTTTCCCGATTTTTTTTTTTAGTTTATATAAATTTTTTAAAGCAAATTAAGTGTACGTTATTCGAAAATTTGGATTTAAGGTAAGAATTTGATGACATAAAAATAAAAATTTTAATACAAAAATAATCGCCACTTTTTGCTGGAGTGTTGATTGTTGTGTTTGGAAGACTTTTAAGTCATAAATTAAATTTAATTAATTAATTAAAAACAATTTTGTTTAAAAAAAGTTTTTTTTTTTCTACAACAACAATGTTTAATTGAAGTGTTTTTAATGATGTAATGTTGAAATTTAGTTTAGAAATTTAATTTATCTCTTTTTTTACGTATTTATTTTTATATTTTCGAAATTGAGAAAGTGACTTCGAAAGAAAATATACAATTCGAAATTCGAAACAATGAAAGGAAATCCATTGTAAATCCAATTAATGAGTGCATTTGTGTGTGTGTTTGTGTGTGCTTATACAGTTATTCGAATGAATTGATGTCAATTCGAAATTTATAAAAAGCTTCCAACACAGCCCAACAACACCGTGTTTGTATTAATTGAAAATTCGTTTATCGAAGCAATCAATTGATATACCAAAGTGTAGCGAACGAGCCTGCCATCTCCCATTGGCAAAGAACAAGAGCACAGAGAAAAAAAAACGCCGAAAACGAAATGAAAATTCACTTAAATGTAGCAAAAGGGTTAACATCAAAATAGTCGCACGCATTTTAGTGGCAGTGGGCGCGTGAACGTGAACCGAGTGCGATCTCAAAAAACTGTTTCAGGGACAACGTGCAACGAGTAAGTTCGAAAATCACTCAGACACCGCAGATCATAACCAAATATGCTGAGGAATTTAAAGAAAAAATTTAGAGAAAAATTAAAATTTAAATAAAAATAAAAATTAAATAAAAATAAAAAATAAAATAAAAAACATTGCGCCGTGAAGTTCTACAAATTTTTTTTCAGTGACGAAGTGATTTTAATATAATTTTTTTTTGAATTTTGACCTACTTGGGGTTTTCCTATGAAATCGCATATTTTGATTATACAATAAGCAAAAAAAACCTGTTCTAATTCCAATTTTAAATATTTTAGCAGACATTTCTGACAAAACTGTTGAAATAAGGTTAATTTCATTTTGATAAACGTTCAAGGTATCACAAAAAAATTAGTAAAATTTTATAACCATGACCTAACCTCAATTTCGTTAATATGTAATATAAGGAATAATGAAAATTTTCAATAGAATTTTAAGTAAATATTTTTCAGAGGCTAAACTGATGAAGCTTAGAGCTGAGATAACTGGAACTACCCGAACTCGCTTTTGAAAACTTTAATAAAATTCTCCAAACATTCCAAAAAAAATCTATTTTACAACAAACCGGTGATCTATTTCGAGGCTCCTTACTTTTTAAATGAAAAAAACACAGAAAATTCAAATTTAATGGGGAAAGCTTATTACAGTATCGAAAAATCATTATTTGGCATTTATTTTTTGAAGATTATCTTTATGTTGGCCGCTGCTACGTCTCAGATTGTCCATCCGTTGAGTCCAATATTCGATGACTCCTTCGAGCATTTCGACTGGTAACTGGCGAATGCCACGAATGATGCTTGTTGCTCCAAGGCCTGTATCGAAGCGGGATTGTCCGCCTAGGCTGTAGCTTTACATATCCCCACAGGAAAAAGTCTAACGGTGTGATATCACACGATCTTGGTGGCCTATCGATCGGCTCAAAACGTGAAATTATCTCCTCACCGAAGTGTTCTCTCAATAAATCCATTGATTGATGCGATGTGTGGGAAGTGGCGGCGTCTTGTTGAAACCAAAAGTCGCACGGAGATCACGAGCTTCAATTTCATGCATCAAATAGACGGTTATCATGGCGCGATAATGGTCACCATTGACGGTTACGTTCTCACCTGCATAATTTTTCAAGAAATATGGACCGATGATTCCACCGGCTCACAAACCACACGAAACCGTTGTTTTTTCTGGATGAAATTGCAGCTCTTGAATCTCTTCGGGTTGCTCTTCGTATCAAAAGCGGCAATTTTGCATGTATACATACTCATTGAGCCAAAAATGGCTCTCATCGCTGAACAAAATTTGGCTCGAAAACGTTAGATCTTCTTGGAAATTTTCAAAAGCCCATATAGAGCGAAGCGATGGCGCTTGGGAAGGTCGAGCGGCTTCAGTTCTTGCACAAGCTGTATATTGCACACTTTCAATTTAAGATCTCGACGTAAAATGCGCCAAGTCGTTCCATACGTCAGTTCGAGTTGCTGCGAGCGACGCCGAATCGACTCTCCACGGTCTTCGTGGACACTCTCAGCTGCAGCCGTTATATTTTCTTCACTGCGCGCTGGACGTGGTCCATTCGATCGAATATTATCCAATACCGAATGCTGGGTCTCAAGATTGGTGATGGTGTTGCGAATAGTACGCTCAGTAGGCCGATTATGTTGACCATAAATTGATCGAAGCGCGCGAAACACATTCTTTACAGAACGTGAGTTTTCGTAAAAAAGTTGAATGATTTGTAAACATTGTTCAGCGGTATGTCCTTCCATAATGAAATGCCAAACAATACTGAACAAAAATAACATGACAGCTTGACACGATTCGCGCGTGATCTGTCAAAAAAAGGCTATTGAAAAAAGTACCTCTACTTGGATCACCCTTTAGAAACAGTTTTTTCTCACTGCGAAGCAGGAAATGTGAATCCCTTCGAGAGTAATGCTGAAATTTAAAAAAAAAAACACTTTTAACTTATAAAAAGGCACCAACCTTTCACTGACGGCTTAGAATAACAAGACACATACCACAAATTGAAAGAGAAGCTCGGACGAAAATCGGTTCAGTGGTTATAAAAGCGCTAATTATACAGTTCTACGCTCTCATATATCTTAGATTCCTTATGTATCATTAGTAGTCCGAAGATTTCGAAATCTACTTTCAATTATATCAGCTGTGAGGCATAACCATTAAGAGACCTATTAAGAGACCAACCACTTCGCATCCGCATTTTACTAAAAATGTATTCTAAAGCATTAGAGAGCTCATTCTATGCGATAGTTATTCATGCTCATCACTCAGGAATCATAATTGGTGTCGTACCTAGGAGGTTCATTCAATTTCCATTACACTGCATTTTTATGAAGAGACTGCAAGGCGAATTCGGCATCCTTGAACTCAACTATGACGAAATGACAGAAAATTTAAACATAACTCTAAGCTCATAAGTAAAGGTAGTCTCCTAGAAATTTTTGTCGTTTGAAAGTCCCTCCAGTTTATTTATAACTCCAATTTTCGAAGACTTTTTCCAAAATCTTATTAAATCACTTATCAAGATTTCTTTCTATACCCACTTTTCAAATCACATTCTTCACGTAGTTCTTTCGGGAATGCACTTGGAGTGTTTGTCGAGAGATCTAGTCTCGCACATCACAGCAAGGTTTTGGAATATACTGTCCAAGAGGTTTCCCTTAAAATCCTTTAAAATAGCTCTTTCGAATCAAAACACTCCACATTTGGTATTGCTCGTTAAATCCACGTTCATTTGGTGCATTCGTTCTTTATGCGATTTTTATCAACATTTAGCTTTGATTTCTGCTCTCCAATTTGTTGTATATCTAGACCTTCTTACTTTGTTGGATTTTTTCTGGCAATTTGCCCAGTAAGTCACTATTTTAAAGGTGTTCACTGAATTGCTTTTCTTTTTTCGAATGCCCATATGCATTAACTTCGAAAGTAATTTCGAAAACTTCAAAAACATATGGCAGTTGCATTTAAAAATAAAAATAAAATAAAAATATATTTAATTACAAATCGGCGCACTCGTGAGAAATAAAAAATCAAAGAAAAAAGATTAAAAAAATAACAGAAAATCTTTTCGGAAGTAAGTCGTATTGAGAGCATAAAAAGTCCAAATAAATTAAATTTAAATCAACAGACAATAAAAGTCAATTATAGCATTGCACAAATTGTTACTAATTCAATTTGTCGTTGTTGCGCGTCTCTTTTGCCGATTTTTTTTTGGATTTTTTTATTTTCAATTGGCTGCATTTAATTGAATTGAATTTATTTTTGAATATTTTTTTTTTTCAATTTTCGTTAAATTTAAATTGCTTGCGCTGTTGTAAAAGGCGAGCCTTTGCCTGATTCGTTGCTAAAAACTATTTAATTTTTTTTTTTTTTTTGCTCAATATGTAATCTCAATTAGTTGTTGATTACAATTTGGCATCTGTTTGTTCTTATTGTTGGCATTGATTATTGTTTGTATGTGTATAGTGGAATGCTAATGGGGCGTATTAATTAAATATTTTATATTCGAATGTGAAAATTGCTGTTGTAACAGCTCGTCCGTTAAGCATTATCAGGTTTATTTTTTTTTAGATTTGTTTCGATAAGAATTTCATCATAATATGTAATCATCGTTTATCAGTTACAATCGAAATGTGTGGCTTAAGTGCTACTGATAGTGACCTAGTGGCTACGCAGTCTTTTTTTTTTTTTTTTTAAATTTTGAACCCTTTTAGTTTAGCTAGTTATTCTTGTGCACAAATTTACTTGTACTATCTGCTGAAAAATAATTTTAAAATTTTTTTTTCAGGATTCATGGAATATTTGAATCGCTATTGGTTCTTTCATTTCTCAAAACAGATGTGCCTTAGAATGAAATCGGCGGCATGGAGCGTAAATCACTCCATTAAAATACGTTTTATGTGAAGCTCACAATTGTAGAATTGCATGGTCTGAAGCCACACTAAGAAAGTCAAACCAGTTCATTTGCATAGGACTTTACTATTTCACACAGTACACTCGTAAACACATTATTACGATATTGAGGATGTTTATTCCATGATATTTGGCACTCGTAAGGATCTTACAAGTATATGCGATATTGAGGAGGCTTATTTCACGATAATTGGCGCAAATTCTGTGGTTCTCCTTTTTTTTGTGGATTGAGCAGAGTGCATTCAGGTTCAAATCGTCGGGGCACCTTGTTTGTTCTGCGCCGCCACATATGAATCGCTTAGCTGCTCGTCGCTGCTCGGTTCTTCAAACAGGCATCTATTTAAAATTCGGGTTCACAGGCTAAAGAATTGTTCCCTTCATAATCTCAGTATACTCCGCACATTGGTCACCAGATCACCTCTTGGATTCTTACATGAGTATGCTCTGATCTTGAAGCCTTCTGTGAGTCGCTGCTTAGTCTCATAAAATTTTCCCAATAATACCCCCATCGGCCAGCTTCTTAAGCTCTTATACTCCACTTCCCTCGTCAATTCTCTGTATATTTCCCTCACATGCGATCGCAGCGTTGCGAGGTAGGTACGCTTTCTTCTCTCCCCTCCAGTACGGTGGTCAACATCGTACCAGCTCTTACTTTGACCTTACCGAAAACCAAAAGTTTCGCTTGCTGCAGTACGTAGCGAGCTTACACAGTTCACTTGTGCATTTTCTGTAATAGGAACTGGTTTTTCCGACTGTTGTGCCAAAGATACCTTCTTTGTCCATCTTGGCGTTAGAGACGCAAAATTTTGACATTGTGACGCGAACAGCGCTCATAAGTACGCTGAACGCTCTCATAAAAGACAACTTTGATCACGTCGGCCTTCTCATACGTTGGAGCGTGAGCTCAAAACACTGATATGTTGAAGAATTGAGCTTTCATGAGATTCTTGGTGAGAGGTTCATTCTCTGGCATTTGAGAGAAGGCAGAGACGAAATTTGTGAAATGAAAACTAATGAATTTTGCATCACGATAACGCACCATCACACAAGGCTATCATTGTGAATGAGTTTCTGGCCGAAAAATTCAATAATTGACATCAAAAAACCGACGTTTCAACTGAGATGGCACCGACAGTCTTTTTTATCGTTCCAAAGCTCAAATTACTACCACGAGTCACCCGGGTTCAGTCGATAAAAAACCTCAAAAGTGAATTCGCGGCGAGAACTGAAGGGGTTTCAAACGAAAAATCATTTAGAGAATGTCTCTCTCATGAGATTAGTCGTTAGCATAAATGCATTACTTCGAAGGAGGTCTACTTTGAAGGCGAAGCAATAAGTTGAAATAAGTAATAAATATTTTTTGTTTTATTGACCAATTCTAAGTACTCCACTGATAGAATTTATAAATTTGAAACGTCAAGCTGTCACGCAACGCAAAGCAAAAGTTCTATCTGTCACTGCCTTAAGGTTAAGTGGTTAAAAATCGATAAAAAAATTACTTCCGAAGTGTTATCGTTCTTCAAATGACTCATTAAATTTACTCAATTTATTTTTAGTAATTATTATTTATCAGTCTTAAATTTAAATTACTTTACTAGTTAATATGCATTTATAAATATATATACATATGTATGTAGATAAATAAAAACATTCGAACCAGTTGTATACACCATTGCCGGTGTCTTCAGCCCACACGCGTCTGCTAAAATGATTATGGCGCGCATAAAGCCCATCTACGGGCATAATGGAGGCAAGAATTGAATGCTTTTTTTTGCATAAATTTGCATGGGAAACATTTTTGGATGTGTGTATATATATATGAATGAAGCAAAACTGCAGTCGACCCTTAATCAATGAGACTGAAGACTAGTTTTTGTCGCTGAATTTGTTTTTTTTTTAATATATTTTTTTCATGGCCACTGTCAAAAAGGTCTCTCGTGGGAAGTTCAAATGTAGTTTAAACATGTATGTATGTATGTACATATGTATATTTTGATGAATTTGCCATACAAAAAAAAATTGTTTAAATATTTTCCGTAATTTACCGTTATTTATTATAAAGTACTTGCTAATTTTTTGGCTTCAAAAATATCGTTAAAACAAATTTTTTCCTTGCATTGGGAGTCAGCATTCAAGGCTAACGGTTAATTTTGTGCAATACATACTTACAAATTAACACATACTCGTAAGAATTGCAGCAATTGGAGCGTTTAACATGCTAAACGAGCTTAATTGGCATAAGACGGATCTGTGGGTGTGTGTGAGTGTGGTGGCCGTAAAGTGGAAGCTCACGGCAGGGAAATAAAATCATTTAAATACCTACATATAAATGCATGTAAGAATTCAAATGTTGTGTGTGTTTGTGTGTGTGTATGTGTGCCAGGTATTGGTGGGCGTTTAATTGCAACGGTGTTTTTTTTTCGCCCACATTTGAATTGAGGAAATACGCCTAATGCACGCTTGGAATGCAAGCAGTCGAACCAAATCGAGCCGAGCATATGCGTTGCAGGCAAAGAAAGCGACGCCCACGCTAAGTGACAGACAGACAGAGAGATAAACAGGCAGAGAGGCAAACAAAAAGAACGCAAAGAAAGAAGTGCACGTTGCCACAGCGCCGATACTGTCGCCACCACCATAGCAGCCCCCAATGACAAGCATGCGACGCTCGAGCAGTTTGTTTGGAAGGTAAAACAAATGCCAGATTTGGTATTGCCATTGCCGTGTTGACACCCACCGCATTTCCCAGTCGGCGTTTACTGTCGGGGCGAACACGCTTAAATGCGCTCTAATACCGATTACTCATATTACAAGCCGCCTCTGTAGGCTTTGTTGTAACCACCAACCAACCACCGCCGCCTTCCTCCTAACGAGTTGCGGTTAAATTTAGGGCGTTGGCGCTTTCTTCTGCTTCATTGCCTCTGGCAGTGTAGAAGTCGAGTTTTGTAGTGTCTTATAGTTGTTGTTGTTGTTGTTGGTGCCGCCGCTACTGTCAGACAACATGAAATTCGATGCAACGGCGATGCGGTGAATGGCAAAAGCAAATAACCGACGAGAAAAAAACAAGAAAAATTAATGTGCAGCCGCAAAGCCTTGTGCTGGCGAGTGGTGGAAGGGAAGTGGTGGAAGTTGGCATGATTTGAGGTGTGGTTGCTTAAGCAGCAGTTGTTGGCAACACGCGACGCGCAATTGCATACAAATCTACTTTGGCACACATACTCGTACTCGTACGTCATACTTACCCGCAACTGTTGTCTGAGCCAACAAAAATAAAAGCCGGTCAAGTGATGGCACAAAGCCACTTCTCGCTAGCTAGCCGGTGGCTAGAAAAAAAAAGAAACGTAAAAAGAAAAACGCTTGCCGGTAAACGCTTAAACCGGCTAAACGGGTAACAGCTACAGGTATACTCGAAACTTTGACGGTCAAAGGCAAAAAAAAAAATTTTCAATGAAGGATGAATAAAAAAATATGTTGATCCCAGTAGAGCGGAGCAAATGCGGAAGTTGCATGCAGGAGTGTTGGGGGAAAAAAACAAGTTCATGCAACATTGACTCGCTGCTGAAGTATAAGGAAACCATGCAACTGCAGCGGAATAAAAAATAAAATTGAAAAAAAGTCGAATCTTAAAGTAAGAGAAGAATTTTATAATTACTGAAATGGTTGAATGGAGAGCACAATTTATATTGTGCACAAGAAAAACCAACAACACTAGGTAAAATCAGCCTTAAGCGCAATGCCATACTTCGAGTGCATTGCCCAAAAGTAAGGTTAGGCCGTACTGGCTGACAGCTCAACTAGAACAATGAAAATTATGACTTATTTGGAAATACATTTTGTGGAAAAAACAAATGTCTAAGTAGAGAATAATGAAGTCTGCTTGACTGAAGATTTTCTGAACAGTTCTGAAGCCATGCAGCACTAGAGCTTGGGTACTTAAATAAATCTTAACTTGCTCGGTGTAAAGGATACTTTTTTAGACGTTCGCTGTAGCCAAGTAATAGGCAATGCGTATGTGTACCCCACAGAAAGTCACTCATTCGAAGTCTCAGAATGACTGAAATCCGCTCTTTGCAGGTTAGACAAAGAAGCGGAGTGACAATGTTTGGCAGTGAACCAGGTCAAGACGAAATGTCTTCTTTCATCAAAAAAAAAAACTGCCAGTGCACACCCGTTTAGACTTTAACGTCTCTGTTGACAGTCATAACTTTGAAGTCTTAGATAATTTCGTCTATCTTGGAACCAGCCTCAACAACACCAGCAATGTCAGCCTTGAAATCCAACGTAGAATCACAGTTTCGACGAGCAAAAACTAAACTCTGCAATTCACTCAGTTTGCAGTTTTGGAAAGAAAGATTTTGGGAAAGATTTATGGTTCCTTTCTTTTGGAACGATGAGCTAACTATACATATCGACATATGTAGTTCAGCGATTTAAGAGGCAATAACTTCGCTGGTTACGATATGTCATACAGATGGACCAAAACACGCCAGCTTTGAAAGTATTCGACGTAGTAACTGCCGTTGGAGGACGAGAAATAGGACGACCTCCACTTTGAAAAAAGAAAATTCAGGCGGAGAAGCACCTGGCTTCACTAGGTGTCTCCTGCTGATGTCGATCTGCGAAGAGAAAGAGAGAGGCCCCCAAATGGGTTAGCTATTCAAGAATTTATCCGCGGTAAGGCATGCCTGCGGTAAAAGGTGACTAAAATCTAAGAGTTTCTACGACAGTGGGGTCATTATCATGGCTCAATTAAGGCCTAGATATTTTAGCAGGCTCAACTCCTACTTATCAGGACTCAACCCTGACATACCCAACACATGTCCCGCATGCAACAAATTCCCACACGACACTAACCACCTCTTTGCATGCCCACTCATCGCGACTCATCTAACACCACTCTCCCTCTGGTGCAAACCCGTCGAAACAGCATGTTTCCTGGGCCTCCCGTTAGATGACCTCGATGACTAGGACTGGATCTACCTGACCCTAGGCGGGGTCGACACATACGCTAGAAAGTCACGAGTTCATCCCATTAAATAATAAGGAGATAACTGCAATTATGGGTCTTCTTACAGAGTATCTGACATTGAGCAGACACCCAGAGAGGCTGAGCATGCCATCAGATGACTTTTGAAAAAGTTTTAGAGAAAAGTAAGAATATGAAACCTTAAAGCCGATGCCAGATGACATTTTTGCGCCTCGTTGCGTGGCTGATTGACTTTGGCGTCTAAGATAAATGCATGCAACTCTACGAAATTACCCTCATAAGCAACCCTGGTGCCAAGGCAACGTCAAAAGTTAGCCATCTCTCATCATCTTTTGCGCGCGGTGTCCATTTCCTGACTTTATCTTATATTTGTAATAAATTTTTAGCTTTTTGATAGAAAAATAAATAAATGAATTGAGTGATCTTAATGATCATGATTGGTAGGTTCCTTTCAAAGTACTTCGAACTTTGGCAGAGAAGTTTGGAGGACTGCAACTTTTAGAGACTTGAGCGGACAGTTTTACAAACTCCACGAATTGGTTTGACTAGCGTTTGGGGCAAACAGTTCAAATTAACCTATCTAGAGATCTCTTCGGCTTGAGAAAAATTTAAAAAAAAAACAATATATTGGAAATCCTGTCCCAGATAGCAAGTTTTTCTCTTGTTTTTCGTTTTTCTGTAAAAAAAAAAACATTAACTCCCTACATTACGCTAAAATATGTTCTTATCTTATCTTTTTTATCTTTATCTTTATCTTTCTATATTTTTATGAGTACAGTTATTATTATATTTGATAAATCTCGTTCCTGCTCGTGTCTTTATTCGCCGCATATGCAGAGAAGCGAATACTAAACCGTAAACTTACTAACGGGATTACAATTTTATCTTATCTCGATGCTTAATGAGAGCAAAAATATGTTATTAAATAAAGGATGATCCATTTCGAGGTTCCCTATATTTTTAAAGAAAAAAAAACGGAAATTTAAAATTTAATGGGAAATTTTTATAATCATTCGAAAGAACATTCTTTGGCATTTTTTTTTTTTTTTTTTTTGAAGATTATCTCTTTCAAATGTTTGCCGCCACGTCTCAAGTGGTCCAGCCGTTGAGTCAAATTTTCGATGACTCGTTCGAGCATTTTGACTGGGGTAACTGGCGAATGACACGGGTAATGTTTTGCTTCAAGGCCTGAATCGAAGCGAGATTGTCCGCATAGACTTTAAACTTTACATATCTCCACAGGAAAAAGTCTAACGATGTGATATCACACGATGCTGGTGGCCAATCGATTGGCCTAAAAAAGTGAAATTATCTGCTCACCGAAGTATTCTCTCAATAAATCCATTGATTGATGCGATGAGTGGGAAGTAGCGCCATCTTGTTGAAACCAAATGTCGCGGAGATCACGCGCTGCAAGTTCAGGCATCAAATGATCGTTATCATGGCGTGATAACGGTCGCCATTGACGGTTACGTTCTCACCGGCATCATTTTTGAAGTATGTTATATGGACCGATGATTCCACCGGCCAACAAACCACACCATTACGCTTTCTTTCCTGGATAAAATGGTAGCTCTTGAATCTCTGCAGGTTGCTCTTCGTCCCAAATGCGCCAATTTTACTTGTTTACATACCCATTGAGCCAGAACAAAATTCGATCGCTGAACAAAATTTGGCTTGAAAACGTCGGATCTTCTTCGATCTTTTCAAGAGCCCATAGAGCAAAGCGTTGTCGCTTGGAAAGATTGAGCGGCTTCACTTCTTGCACAAGCTGTATTTTGTACGCATTCAATTTAAGATCTCGACGTAAAATGCGCCAAGTCGTTCCATACGTCAATCCGAGTTGCTGCGAACGGCACCGAATCGACTCTCCCCACGGTCTTCGTGTACACTCTCAGCTGCATCCGCTATATATGCTTCACTGCATGCTGGACGTGGTCTAGTCGGTCGAATATTATCCACTAATAAATGCTGGGTCTCAAGATGGGTGATGGTGTTGCGAATAGTACACTCAGTAGGCCGATTATGTTGACCGTAAGTTATGCGAAGCGCGCGAAACACATTCCTTGCAAAACGTGAATTTTCGTAAAAAAGTTTAATGACAGCTTGACACGACTCACGCGTGAACTGCAAAAAAAAAAGTTCTATTGAAAAATGGACCTCCACTTGGATCACCCTTTATCTTTATATTTATTACAGTGTGAATATGTTGGAAAAAGTGTATGAATTGGTCTTTTCAACAGATGTGAAGAACATCATATCGGCATAAACAACCGAGAGTCACTTATCTAAATTAGTCTTTTTGTTGTAAAAATAATGTGAAATACTCGTACATATGTATGTACATACATACATAGATAAAACAATAAAAAATAAATAATAAAAATAATAATAAAAAATAAAGTACAAAAAAATTCTTGTATCTCTTGTCACGCCAGTAAAAAAGTAGCAGAAATCACATCAAAGAAATAAATAATTTTTTCCTCATTTAAGTATAAAAAATAAAAATAAAAACAAAAATTTTCCAACTTCTTTGCAGTTACCGCATTCAAACACAATCGCCAACGAAAACAATTAGAAAAAAAAAAACAACCCAAATAATAAATAATGGCCGATGAAGCACAAGCACCACCACCAGCTGAGGATGCGCCACCAGCCGAGGGTGCCGAAGGTGCTGAGGGCGCGCCCGCCGAAGGCGCTGCTGATGCGCCACCAGCTGAACCCATCAAACACACCTACACCCTCTTCTACTTCAATGTGAAAGCATTGGCTGAGCCGCTACGTTATTTGTTCGCATACGGCGGTATTGAGTATGAAGATGTGCGTGTCACTCGTGACGAGTGGCCGGCACTCAAGCCGAGTAAGTGCAATGCGCAAGACGTAATTGCGTCAATCTTTTGTATTAATTTTTCAATTTTTCAAATTTTTTTTTCACTTTTGTTGACAGCAATGCCCATGGGTCAAATGCCCGTTTTGGAAGTGGATGGCAAACGTGTACATCAGAGCATTTCGATGGCCCGCTTTTTGGCTCGTACAGTTGGCCTGAATGGTTCCACACCGTGGGAGGATCTACAAATTGATATTGTTGTTGATACCATCAACGATTTCCGTCTAAGTAGCGAACAATGTGTGCGCTTGCATGTTGCATGTTGTTTTGATTAATTTTTATTTTAATCTATAGAAATTGCAGTCGTTTCCTACGAACCAGAGGATGAAATTAAAGAGAAGAAACTGGTGACACTCAATTCTGAAGTCATTCCATTCTATTTGGAAAAGCTGGAACAATCTGTTAAGGATAATGAGGGACATTTCGCATTGGGAAAGGTGAGTGAACTATGGGGGAGATGGGAATATGTCTGAAAAAGAAGTAGGTGAAGGCTCTTCTGGTGGAAGGTGCCGGTTTTACAAGTTATGGAATCATATAGAGCTCAGGGGTAGATCTGTCCAACTTAGCTCAGAATTTTAGGTCTTTCTAGCTACCTGTCTACATGTTCTTTTGAGTACTAAACTCTACTCATCGACTTTAATCTGCAGTCATTCCATAAGGTTTACGAAGCTGACACATATGTATGCAGGTTATGCTTCGTGTCTGTTACAGTCTTCCTCCACCTAACCTTACTGCTTTCATGTGCAGAGTGATTTCGGTTTTGGAAACCCTCTACCCGATTTCATTCCTCTTTGGAAATATCGTTAGCTTACTTTGTTAGAAAGTTTCCATACTCCTCCAGAAGCTGTTGTTGGCATTGATATTGCCTCCTCTTAGCTAAGTTGAGTGTACTGCGTCCCTAGAATGAAGACTGATCTCTGGTACCGGTCTTTCCTCATCTAAATGAGGTTTTTGAGATACTTCTGTCTCTCTCTCTCTCTTAAAATCTTTTGATATTCATAAGACATTTGGGTCGGAGGTCGATGTTTCATGTACTGCTGGTATACTGCCGTTGTTGCAACGGATAACACTCTAACCCTCTCTTCACTAGAAGTGAGAAGGGTATTCGTGGCTAGCTAGGAACCTACAAAGCTAAGGACGTCGTTCTGTGATCCGGAAATAGTGTAATGTAGCTAAAAAAAACTCGAATCCAATCAAAACACCGACATGAGTACCGTAACGTGAAACCTACCGATTTCACTTGAGCATCCTCTACATCTCGAGATGCACATAGAGTTATGCTTTACAAGCAGTAACTGCTTTGGCGCCGCTGTAAGATAGGTTATAGAGACTCAATTTGGCAATACGCAACAGAACTGCTAGAACTGTCACGTCACCGAAAGGCCTTCAATGCCATTCACACGGTGTCAGGTGAAAACATTCCTCTACTCTTTTCCCGCGAACCCAGCATGAGCCCCACCAGCAGTCGACAGCCACCTATAGCAGATGAGGAGTTCGAGGCACTTGGCGCTCGCACAATCCCAGCGGAACTAAGTACTATTTCAGCTTACTTAACTCCTATCAGATCCAGACTCGAACTCAACATACCCACCGTATGTATGTCCAGCATGCAATGAGTCGCCAAACGACACTTACGACCTCTTTGTCAGTCTCCCAAAAGCCGACTCATTTTACATTTCCTTCCCTTTGGTACGAAACCGACGAAGAAGCACGTTTTTTGGACCTCCCAGAAGATAATCTCTTGATATCGAATAAATTTATCTGATACCAACTGGGATTATCTCACTGGCACAACAACAACAGCAGGGTATTCATTGTACCATATTATATCAGGGCAGAGTTCCCTCTAATCGGATTCCTTCTATGAATTCTCTAATTTCTATTAATTTTTTTATTTTTCCATCTTCTTCCAGCTAACATGGGCCGATGTCTACTTCGCCGGCATCATCGATTACATGAACTATATGGTGAAGCGTGATCTACTCGAACAGTATCCAGCGCTGAAAGCCGTCGTTGATGAGGTCAATGGATTGGAACCAATTAAAGCCTGGATCGAGAAGAGACCCGTGACTGAAGTTTAAGTTAAAACAACAAAAAACAACAATTACAACAAAAATATACAAACTGAAGCTGACTACTAACTGATAACAACAACAAAACAGCTGACAACAAGAAAATAATGTTACTACCAAAGCGTAGCGAGCGCGGGAGTGAAGGAAAGAAGCTAGTAACTGGCGAGTGAAAGAGTGAAAGCAGAAATTTTTCGAAAAGTATGAGGAAATGGACAACACGCAGCAAAGAATATTAGTAGAAAAAGCTAAGCTTTTTGAATACACATATACATACACACATACACACACACACATAAGCAAACAACTATTTACAACATTTTTACGGATTTTCATGATAGGCAACAACAATAATATTGAAATAAAACAAAAAACCAACAACATCTTTTGAGAAAAAAAAATACGAAATATTGATAAACATTGCACTTTTGTTCCTTTTTTGTGTATTTTGTAATGGCAATTAATTAATATGAACTAATATACATACATATATATATATGTGAAAATAATAATTTTGGTGTTTAAAAAACACTGGCGGAAAAGCGAAACAAAATAATTTTAATTCTAATTGTTTTATTGTGCTAACAGCATTAAGGGTTAATTAAACAATAATTATTAACGGTAATATATTTGGTAGAAATATGCATTGGCATGGATAGAGCATTTTTTTCGGTGGATTTTCAAGTTTCGAATTTTTATTTTATTAATTTTTATTTTTTTTTTTGGTATTTAAGCAATTATTTTATTGATTTAAAAAACTTTTTTTGGGTTGTTCAGATTATATTTTATAATTTTTTTTTTTTGATTTTCGAGTTTTAAATAATATTTTTATTTTATTAAAAATATTATTATTTTATTTTAAGCAATTTTTCAATTAAACTAAATTTTTTTAAGGTATTCAGGGTGTGCTATATATGATATTCTTTTATTTTGAAAAATCAATTAAATTTAAATTAATTAATTAATTTAATTTAATTTAATTAGCAAATATCATTAATTAAATTAATTAAATTCTTTAATTAATTTAAATCCATTAATTAGTTAAATTTCATTATTAATTATTAATAATTATTAAGTTTAAATATTTATACGCAATTTTAATTGATTTTTATTACTTTTAAATGATTTTTATTAAATATTTAAAAATTTATTTATTTTAAAATATTATTTTGAATTAAAAAAAAATTAATAATGTTTAAAATTAATTTATTTAAAACATCACAAAATTTTGAAAATATTATATTACATTATTTAATTTTTTTTTATTTAACACAAATTTTTAAATATTAAATTTTAAAATATTTTTTGTTTTCATTTCATTTCATTATTTAAATTATTTTTATTGTTATTTTGATTTCCTTTTAATTCAATTTTTTCTTTAGTTTTATCACACTTTTTTTATATAATTATTTTTAAAAATTTCATATTTTAAATTATTATTTTTTAATTCAATTATTTTTAAGATTTATCACAATTTTTTTAAATTTAATTCTTTATATTTTTTTTAATGTATCACAAAATTTGGAAAGTTTAATTTTTCCAATTCAATATTTTTTGGGGATTTTTCACAACATTTTGAAAATTTAATTTTGAAAGTTTAGTTTTGAAATTTAAAATTTAAAAAATTAATTTTAAAACTTTAGTTTTGAAATTTTAGTTTTAAAATTTTTATTTTGGAAAAAAAATTTTAATTTTATTTTGAAAATTTTTTTTTTTAATTTTTTTTTTAAATTTTTTTTTTAAATTTTTTTTTTTTGAAAATTTTATTTTGAAAATATTTTTTGGAAATTTTTTTTTTTTAATTTTATTTTGAAAATATTATTTTTTAATACAATTTTTTTAAATTTATCACATATTTAAAAAAAAATTTTTACTTTTTTAATTTATCGCAAATTTTTTAAATTTAAACATTTGAATATTTTGCGTTTTTCGTAAATTCTATTATTTTTATTATATTTCTATTATTTTTACATATTTTTTTTTTCATTTAAGTTTAACTTTAAGCTGTGTACATACATATTTATATTTTGAGAAAGATCATATGACTTAAAAATAAAACTGTAGCCAAAAATTTCCAACTTAAAAAACAAGAATAAGAGTTGGATATTTATTGGCAGTCAATTTTGGTGACACCCTTTTTTTAAATGGTAATAATTTTTTTTTTCTTAGTAATATTTTTTTTTATAATCGAAATATTTTTTTATGACATTAAATACCACTTAGTATCTACAAAATATTAGTTTATTTGCTTTTATTGCATTTTACTGTATTTCAATAAATTAGTTTAAATTATTTTATTATAAAAATTTTTCCCTTGTCACATTTAATCAATTTAATGCGTTATAAAGCTTTTAGCAGTGTATAATTTTGAATACATATATAGGCATAGTTTTTCACAATTTTTTTTTTAGTTTTTAATATGTGCATAAAAAATTTATTTTATTTTTTTTCTCTTCAGTAATATTTAAATATTTTTTTTTAGGTTTAAGAATAATTTTCATTATTATTTTTTATTTTCTTAGTATTTTTTCTATATTTTCTTATTTTAATTTTTATATTTTTATTTCCTTTTTTTTGTATTTTTTTAATATAATTTTTTTATCATTTAAATTTTTTCTTTATTATTTTTCTTTAATTTTTTTTTTTTTTTTGACAACAAAAATACCACTTTCTAAAACAGTAATTACTTTTATTTAGGCTTAATGTAAACTTTAAATATTTAA
Source organism: Neoceratitis asiatica (assembly GCA_030068015.2). Classification (NCBI taxonomy): domain Eukaryota; kingdom Metazoa; phylum Arthropoda; class Insecta; order Diptera; family Tephritidae; genus Neoceratitis; species Neoceratitis asiatica. Next base: position 74,728,276 of record CM061527.1, read on the forward strand.
TTTAATAAAAAATAATTCTCTTTGCATTCGTTTCTCTAATCGCACTATGCGTGGGCTAATATCCAAAGCCTCAAGTGTGTTTGGATCAAAATGGCACTTAATTTTTTAGTAAATTAGTTTTCTATATACATAAATAAATATTTAAAAATATTAAAAGTCTATTATAAGCGATAAGCTCCACACAAGCAAACATTAAAGAGGAAGAAAGAACAAAAGCACAAAAATTTAATATAAAAAAAAATTATTCTTAATATGTTTTTGTGCTTTCTTTAGTTTTGTTTGTTTTAGCAAGTATTTTAAACAGCACCTACACAACTTACATATATTTCAACCATATTAATTGTAATCCATTTAAATTGTACTCTAATTTTAGACTAACAGAAGGGGTAGTTGAAAAATTACTAAAAAAAAAAGATTGAAAAATATATTTTTTTTAAAAAGCATAAAAATATATTTTTCGCAACATAAAGCTTAATATTTGCAACAACAAATAAAGAATTAATTATAATAACAAAAACAAAAATTTAATAACAAAATAAAAAAATAATAATTAAATAACAAAAATAAAATAAAAATACAAGAATTTAAAAAAAAAAACAAGATTAAAAAAAAAAAGAATTGAAAAAAATAAAAGAATTTAATTTAGAAAAAAAAACTTTTGAAAAACTTAAAAGCGAAGCTTAGAATTGCCACTTTCATAATAGCGCACTTTAATAAAATTAAGATTCATAATAAAAAAAAATTTAAAAAAATTCAGTCAACACTCGGTTAACAACAACAACAACATGAAACACGTTTATACAACAACAAAAGCGTCAGAATAGAAGCATTAAACTCTTTTGTACAATATACAACTGCAACAAACAATAATAATAACAACAACAACAACAGTTAACGTGTAAACTGGACAAACTACCAAAACCCGAAAACCAGACAGAAAAAACAATAAAGTTAAAATAAGTTAAAAAAAAAACAAATAGAAAAAAATAAAAAAGAACGCTTGCATGAGTTCAACAAAAAGCAAAAAAAAAAATACAAATAAAATCAATAAATTTGCTTTAAATTGTTGCACAAACAGCAATCAAACAATTTGAAAGCTCCACAAAAACAAACAATAACAACAACAAAACACCTATTTGTTAATAACACACTCGATGCAACCAACCAGCAGCGGAGAACAGTTGGAAGAAGAAGTTAACATCAATTTACTGTTCGAATACAACAACAACAGAAAACGAAGAAAAAAAGTTGAAAGCAGAAAAAGCAAATTAGCTTTGATACAAGCAAACATATGTATTGCATGTTAAATACAATATTAAACAAACTAAATTTTTTGTGAAGAACATCCACTTTTAACATGTTAATGAAATTTTCTTTAATTGTGTACTTTTATATTTTGTAAAAGACGAAAGGTAACAATAAAGAAAGCATACAGTGAATATTTCATTTTTCATTTTCTCACAATTTTTTATAGAAACAATTTTTTTGTGATTAAAACCTTTGCCTTAAACAACGGATATTGTGCACTGCGCACCCCACGCAGCTGAGAAGTGAGTTTAAATTGCAAATTATCATATATTTTCTGCTGCGGGACCTTACCTGCCTAATGACCAGCGTTTTCTGGTTTTTTGCCTTCTTTTAGTTCGTTAAACTCTCCGAGAACCTGCCGCACCCACCCTACTTTATGACGCTAACTGTCAAGTTTAATGATATGATTAAAAGAATGTGCTCACACGCTTTCAATCAACAACATTTTAAGTGGAATTCATATTTACCAAATATTTAGATCATAAGTGTTGCGCTCTGACATTATTCACTTTAGATAACAACTCTATAAACAATGTTGTTGTACTAATAATTATCACTTTGGTGTGTGACTCTGCACAACGACAATTATCACTTTTTTTTAAAACTTTTTTTTGGACAATTCACCAAATATTATTCGCTTGAAAAATATTATTTTATTAGTACAATTATATATTATGTATGTATGTAAGTAAATATGCTATAAATAACAACAGTACAATACAAAAATATTTATATACATACATATCTACCGATATAACGTATACAAATTCTTCAGTACAATAACATAAATAAAAGATCTTTAACCACATATTTAAGTCACAAACAGCTTATATTTATGTATATATTAACGCCAAATAGTATATATAAAATAAATGCATTTTTATTGCTAGGCATAATTTTCCTTACTATTCGCCTTACAACTTTGAAAAATTTGGTTTACGTTTCTCAAAAAAGCTTCGTAGGCCCTCCTGCGCATCTTCCATATTGATATTTTTCACCATAACCTATAATTTGTAAACCATAAATTAAAGAATTTGCATTAAAAACAGTTATTTATAAACTTAGTTACATCTGTGCCCTGATCGTAAGCATCCTTCACGCTCAAGCCCAATTGTTTGTAGTAAAAGGCTTTGCCCATAGCCAAGATGGCGCGCGGTTTCTCCTTTATAGATTGTGTGATTTTATTCGTTTCTGCGTCTAATTGTGCCTCAGGCACAACAACACTAGCCAAACCTTTAGTTGAATTGGATAAAACATTATTTTTAAACTTGTTATAAATTCAATTTCTTATATTTAAACTCAAACTGAATTTACCTGCTGCCAGAGCGTCGTGTGCATTAATTGGAAATCCCGTGAAGAGCAAATAAGAGGATTTCATGCGTGGCATAACGCGTGATATGGCAATACCCGGCGTCGTGCAGAAGATACCGATATTAACGCTACAGCGCATTATCATCAAAAAGAAAAAAAAGTTACGACAAAATAAATAAACAATTATAAATGTTATCTACACAACAACAACAACACTCAAGAGACCGCCTTGAGCATGCCACTTGCATACCCTGACGCAGCAAAACTCGCTTTATCAGATGCCACTACCATATCACATGAAGCTGCCAATTGCAAGCCAGCTGCGGTAGCCATACCATTAACTTTTGCTATAATTGGAACAGGTGATTTGTAAATATTCATAATGATATCAACAAGTTGACTGAAAATCTCACGACCACCATCACTGGATGCTGACTGCAATGAAATTGTAAAGTTTAATAAAACCACTTTAATATACATATACACTTAAATATTTACATATACATACAATTTCTTTCAAATTATGACCCGCTGACCACACAGGACCGGTGGAACTAATTACAATGCAACGCAAGTCCTCACGCTGCACATCCTTTGTTATGCCCTCCTGTATTGACGTCATTACTTCGCGGGAGAGCGTATTACGTGCCTTAGGATCATTCAAAATAATTTCACGTACGCCATCACATTCTTTAATTATTGTACTTTGCTTCCGATAGCTACCAGCGCATAAAGAAGTTGTCGCTGTCGCGGTTGTGGTTAGGTTTGAGCTCTGTAAAATATACATACATACATTATTTTAAGCAAATTTGCTGGAATTTTTCCATAATTTCTTACTTTCGCCAAAGTTGTATATAGCACACGCAACATTTTGCCACTTAATAATGTTAAAAGTCCACTTGTTGCGAATTAAATAGGCACAGTTACAACTGAATCAGCGGCGACAAGCGATAGGCGATCAGCTGTTAATGCATCAACACCAACAGCAGCAGTTGTTTATATAGTCAACACAGGGTCGGCAGGAATTTAATTACATGAAGTATTTATAAATTAGATTAGAAAAACAAATATTGCTAGATTAGATAAGAAGTTTTAAATATTTTATTGTGGTAAGATTATAAATGCATTTTCGCTATTTTATTATTTTCGTCTTATTAAATTAATTTGTCTGCAAGCAGAAAAAAAAGGAACAGTTACCCCCTGCGGGTTAGGGGTTCAATAATTTACCCGCGGTAAGACATGCCTGTTGTAAGAGGAGACTAAAATTCAATAGTTCCCGCGATAGTCGGGTCTTTATACCGGAACGAAATATTGCGGGAGTGACAGTCTTTGGCCGGATAAAAATCCGGGTCGTTCCGGTATAAACATCCAGTTGGATTTTAGTCACCTCTTACTCTAAGTACTCAACATCGTAAATACCGCTTATATACGAAGTATGTTCAAAGAAAAAGATGAAAGTTTTGCTTACCGTTTTCTTTTCTTACAATGGTGTGGCGCATCATGAACTCCTGCCAAAAGGTCATGCAGTTAATAAGGAATACTATAAGGAATTGTTAAAAAAACAAATCGTGGATTATGCATCACGATAATACACCAGCTCACACATCAATGCTGATTCGTGATTTTTTTGGCCAAAAACAAAACCGTAATCATGTCTCAACCACCGTATTCACTAGATTTGGCTTCCTGCGAATTTTTCCTATTCCCAAAACTAAAGAAACCAATGAAAGTAAAGCGATGAATTTTCATAAGGGACTTCTAAATTTGTCGGAAATAAACTCAAAGGCGTTACCACTTCTTTTAGCATTTATAATAAATTATTTTCTATAATTTGGAGGTAGTTTTTGCTTCTATTCACACCTACGACTGCCGGTTCTACGCACCGGAGTTAACCCGGATTTTATCCGGCCAAGGGCTGTCACCCTTTCGGCGATGCCGCTATAACAACAACAACAACCATAGCGGTTCAAATTGATATTCATTCAGATGCTGCGCATAAATGTTTTCAGTTTTTCGAAAGTTAACTCTTTCAAGGTGGTTAAAAACCGTCAATATAAATTGAAAAAATTTTAAATAAAAAACCTTTGTCATTTTCCAACACTAAAAATGTCCATTCACAATAAAGCATTGCCCAAAAGGCAGCCAACTTCGGCTTGTTTACATACAACTCAACGGAACAGCTGTTTCACTCTTCATTCTGTAATCTGGTTTTTGTTGCAAAATTTATATATAACAAGAAAACTATTGCATTGTGCGATATTTCAAATAAATTGAATTGTATTTTATATATTTACTAAAAGTTTAACAAGCATTAACTAAAAATAAATTAAAGTGTAAAAATCATATGGTATATTAAAGGAAACAAGAACTGAACACAAAGAGCTGTGATCAATAAAATTTGTAAAATTAATTAATGTAGGTAAGTTAAAGGTTTTGATAAGTGTATAAAAAAGGTATCAAAGTTTAGTTAAATTAATTATTATCTAATAGCTTCAGTTGAGTAAAAAATCCATACAAAAAGTTGTGTACACATCGGCGGCGCACTTAAGCTCGGATAAAGGTCAATGACCACATTTACATTAATATATGTATATGCATGCTTATGAATGGATATTTATATGTAATACAAAGTGCAAAAAACAAATTATCAAAACAAAAAGCAATGGAATTATATAATTGATTAGAAGATACAAATTATATCAACCTCACAAAGCGATTTCGCTTCTTATCAGTTATACAAAGAAAATTAACATGCACTCCTTTATTTCATATCTTTTCACAAGAACAAAGCATTTAGAAGCGTCAAGACTTTACACATGTACTACAAACATACGTATGTATTCCATGCATATATGTGTTTCTTGCTGTGAGGCAAGCTTTTTGTGGCCCACTGAACACATCGCGATTAGTTACTAGTGCGCTTTCAACGGGTACACCAGCAAAGCGGTAGTGGTGCGCAATTGCCTGAACATATGTACGTACATTGCTCAAGAATATACATACTATATACAACATTTTACATGCAAATGTACATAAAAAAAAAAAGTAACGAAAAGTGATTAAATAAAAAGTACAAATTCCACACAAAAAAAAAAAACTAACAACATACCATCGACAATTATATTATTTAGTAAATAAATAAGGAAACGTGGACAAACATGAAACCATTCCAAGCTGGTGATTGCACACGAGCGTTAACAGGTGGACTGAATCGTGCATTTGGTAATAGAGAACCATGGCAAGTGGCAGCGATAACGGCAACAACAGTGCTGGGCACAGTGTGGTTATGGACATTTATCAATCAGGATGAAAGTGAGTAGTAGGGAGGATATGGATATGCACAGTATAGTATAGTGCATTATTTGTTATATAAAAGATTGCCTAGTGTTGTTCGCGCAACAAAGATCTCAAGTTATATATTAAATTACAATCAAATCTTAATTGTTTTGCACTACGCAAAGTATTTGTCTATGCAACAACTACATACATATGTAAATTGTGTCACACTTCTATGAGATATATGTACACATGTATGAACTTTAGCATAAATATGCTTAAACTTTGTCACCATTATGATATTGTTAATTATCAGCTTGTCATGCGCGCATATACACACCGAAGCCTACATACTTTGCATTTTTTATATTTTTATTATTATTCTAATCAACAATCGGCTGTTTTTTCCTTCAGCTTTATCAGCGCTAAGCCGCAACAAAAACCGCTTATCAATAAATACTTCGCCAGCAGTTGTCTTAAAGAAAAAAAGAAGAAAAAACTCAGACTGTTGAAAGGTTTTAGACATCACGCCGGTTTTGTGAAAAAACTAAAGGAACATGCTAATACTTTCAAATATCAAAAACGCCTATGGGTAGCTCTTTCATATGGTCTCAAGGGAGGCCATATTACATATTATACATTTTTTTTTTACATATAAATATTTTTCTGCGTCTTAATATCAAATTAAAAAGCTAAGCTTCTTACTACCAATCTAAACGGTTCAAAATTAATTTTTTTTTTAATTTTGCACCTTTTCGAAATATTTTAGAACAAAGTACTAAAAATGTGCACACTTTATAGCGCCAATAAAATCTCCAACAAAACAGTGACGTCACATTTTCATATCGCAAATCAATAACTTAATGATTTCAATAAAGAGTTTGCCTCTTCCAGCCGCAAACCCTATCGTAATTATAATTTACAACATACATTTGTATTAAAGTTTTCATTTATCAACATCTCACACTCTCCTTCGCTCCTTCACAGGCATTTTTGTGCGTGGCAAACGTCATTTCTTTCGCTTAGCCAAGCGTTTGCCCGCAGTGCGACGTCAAATCGAGGCCGAAATTTCGAAAGCCAAAGCCGGCTTTGAGGATGAGATACGCAAAAGTTGCCACGGTCTCAATTGGTCAGTTGAACTGCCCGAAAATGGGCTGAGTCATGCGGAGATAACACAGTTGGTAGACAAACATTTAAAAATTGGCCATTATGATTGGCGTGAAGGACGCGTATCAGGCGCTGTTTACGGTTACAAGCCAGAGCTAGTGGAATTGATAACGACGGTGTATGGTAAGACGTCCTACACGAATCCACTGCATCCCGACATCTTTCCCGGTGTGTGTAAAATGGAAGCGGAGGTTGTACGCATGGCGTGCACGCTCTTCCATGGCGATGCAAATTGTTGCGGCACGGTGAGTTTGCTGGTCATAAAATAATTGAACTAATTTTTACAATACTCCTTTCCTCGCAAACAGATGACCACCGGCGGCACTGAATCTATATTGATGGCTTGCAAAGCTTATCGCGATTATGCGCGTGAAACACGCAATGTGCAGCATCCGAATATGATTGTGCCGCGTACGGTGCATGCGGCATTCGACAAAGCCGCGCAGTATTTCAAAATACATGTCATATATGTAGATGTGGATCCGAAAACTTTTGAAGTGGATGTGGCGGCAATGAAGCGTGCCATTAACGGCAATACGATACTGGTACGAAATATTATTCAAATATATATTTAATATAAATAATTTTTTTCCTTCTTTTTTTCCAGCTTGTTGGCTCAGCGCCGAATTTCCCCTACGGTACTATGGATGATATCGAAGCTATAGCTGCTTTGGGCATTAAATACAGCATACCTGTACATGTGGATGCCTGTTTGGGTAGCTTTGTGATTGCACTCAGTCGAGAAGCTGGCTATAAGATTAGGCCATTCGATTTTGCAGTCAAGGGGGTCACTAGCATTTCAGCAGATACCCACAAGGTTATTTATTCAATAGTTTTTGCTTAATTTTCTGCTAAAATTCCGAATTTTTTTATTTTGGTGCACTTGCAGTACGGCTTTGCGCCCAAAGGCACCTCAATCATAATGTACTCCGATCAAAAGTATCTTGATCATCAATTTACAGTAACCACTGATTGGCCTGGCGGCATATATGGCTCACCCACCGTAAATGGCTCGCGCGCCGGCGGTAATATCGCCGCGTGTTGGGCAACTATGATGAGTTTTGGTCATGAGGGTTATTTGGAGGCGACCAAGCGTATTGTGGATACCTCACGTTACATAGAGGCAGCGTAAGCAGGCATTTTACATGTGAGAAAAAATGTTTTTTTAATAATATTTTTTCGACTTGCAGCATACGGAAAGTGGATGGCGTTTATGTGTTTGGCAAACCCGCTACATCAGTGGTTGCGGTAGGCTCTAAAATTTTCGATATATTCCGTTTATCGGATGCTCTCTGCAAATTGGGTTGGAATTTGAATGCACTACAATTTCCCTCCGGGTATGTTGCTTGTGTTAATATATTAAACTTTATTTATTTATTTATTTATTGCGCACTCCGCCTTCATTTTAGTTTACATTTGTGCGTCACTGATTTGCACACACAAGCTGGCGTTGCTGATAAATTCATTGCTGACTTTAAAGCGTGTGTTACGGAGATCATGAAAGATCCCGGCCAACCTGTTGAGGGTAAAATGGCTATTTATGGCGTGGCTCAAGGCATACCCGATCGCACGGTGGTCGGTGAGGTGACACGCGCCTTCCTCAGCAGCATGTATTACACACCGGCGCGGAAATGAGTGCACTTTTCAATGGCTGTTTGGTTTTTGAAATAACGCAGTGTCCAAAAATGTTATATATATAATAAGAAATGTTATCTCTAAAAAAAATTATTGTTCCACCAAAAATGATTCGATGTGAGTGCTGCATAAAAATACTAGTTAAGCATAATTTCAACATTTATTTACAAAAAAATTGTATTTTTAGGCTTATTTTTATAACATTGTGATTTATTTGTAAATAAATTAGTTCCAAACTGTATATGAATTATGCCCAAGTGTTATTTAAAGTATTTAACATTGGAAAAAATATATTTTTTCGGTTAAATTGTTCAATTAAAAAGCCAAATTTCATCGTTTTTCACAAAATTCAACGGAAAATATAAAAAGAATATTTAATTTTGGAGAAAAAAATAATAATTTTGCTGAAAATACACACAATGAAGTGTTAATCTTGTGAAAATACTATAAAAAATTGTAGAAAAATATATAATAAAAATTTATAAAAAAAAAAAAAAAATTATGTAAAAATTATAAAAACAAAAAAATTAACAGATCAATTAAAAAGTCCCCTGCATCTTTTCGATGCCATTTTTGTAGTACGATTTGTCATTTGTGCTTCAAAATAGACCTCATTTTCGGCGATCACCTCTTTATTCGACGAAAATTTCTTCCCAGTGAGCACTCTTTTGAAATCTGAGAACAGGAAACAGTCACTGAGGGTCAGATCTGAAGAATATGGTGGATGCGGAAGCAATTCGCAGCAAAATTCATAGATTTTTGCCAATGATTTCACTGACTTGTAACACGGTGTATTGTTTTGATGACACAGTACTTTCTTTTTTCTCAAATGCGACCGTTATTCGGCGATTTCGTTCTTCAAATCGTTCAATAAAGCTATGTTATAGTCGCTGTTGATGTTTCTTCCTTTTTCAAGGTAGTCAATGAAAATTATTCCATGCGCATCCCGAAATACAGACGCCATAACCTTGCCAGCCGACTGTTGCGTTTATTCACGCTTTGGAGCGGGTTCATGGTGTGCAGTCCATTCGGATGACTGTCAATTGGACTTTGAAGTGCAATGATGGAGCCATGCTTCACCCCTTCTCACATATCGATGCAAAAACTTGGGTTTATTATGCTTGAACATCTCCAAATACTGCTCCGAATGATCAACTCGTCGTTGGTTTTTGTTCAAAAGTGAGCTCGCGCGGCACCCACTTTGCACAGAGCTTTCTCATACTCAAATATTCATGAATAATATGATGTACATCTTCAGTTGGTATCTTTAGAGTGCCTGCTATTTCATTCAATTTCAATTTACGGTCATTCATAATCATTTTGTGGATTTTTTTTTAATTATAGATTTGTTTTTAATAGGTTTTCGTCGGTAACAATATCTTTTGGGCCTCCACTGCGTTCAACACGTCTAAACTTAGCATACTAATCCTTGATGGCTGATTTTCCTGATGCAGTGTCTGGAAACTCGTCATCAAGCCAAGTTTTTGCTTCAACTTTATTTTCCCCCCTTCAAAAATCAGAATTTTATCAACACGCGAAATTCCTTTTTATCCATTTTTTTCACAATAACAACAAATGCTTCACTCAAAATGCTATAATTCACAAGCTAATGACCCGACAGCTGTCAAATTTATTCACGCGTCTTTTGAAGGTTAGGGCTAACTAAAAATTATTAATCATTAATTAATTCTAGTAGCGCCATCTATGTGTCAGGCCGAGTACTTTGCAATTGACCTGTTATAAACTAAATTTTTTTTTACAGTTTTTAGTTGTAATTTCGTGACCAAAAAAAACTAAATAATTTTTTTTTAATTTTTAACACTCTAATGAATTAAAATTTTTTCTGCTGTTATGAAAATAAATCTAAAACGCACAAAATATAACATAAAATAAATTACATAAAAACTTTGTACACAAATTTAATAAAAAAAATATGAAATAATTAAAAATAATAAAAAAATATATAAAATAATTATACAAATCTTTAATTAAAAAAATTATTAAAAAAAAGAATAATAAAAAGTCAAAAAAAATATTTCAAAATCATAATTAAAAAATTATATAAGAAATTTAAAAAAAAATTATATAAAAAATTCAAAAAAATTATATAAAAATATTATATAAAAAAAATCTATTTATAAAATTCAAATAAAATTAAGTGTTTTCCTTAAATCCAAAATCAAACGATCAACAGTAAATCACCACAAAAGTGACTTATACACACACACTCACTCACACACGCAAACTCATTGCTAAATATGTCACAGCTAAAGCGAACTAAAAATGGCAACCGGCAACATAAACAATAAAACACACCCACACAGGGCAATAAGTTGAATCAGTTTGTCAGCCATGAAATGGAGCAGCGCACAGCAGAGCACAACACGGCAGACATAGCAACGCCAAAAGGTAGCAATATGACAAAAACAAAAACAAAATTGACTTTACAACAACACTAACAGCTGCCAAAGATGGAGGAAACTGTTGCAGCGGCTGCTGAAACAACAACAACAATAAGGCATGCGTTAGACCCAAAAAGTGGCACAACAAAACAGTGTCAACAGTGTTGACAGCGCGCATAACAGATCAAAAAGTTCAGAAATGGGAAGGAATATAGGTAATGCGTAAATGAAAACCTAAATTTTGGAAAATTGTAAAGTGTACTGAAACTGAAATTTTTAAAATCTACATTATATATATGCATAATATAAAAAATTAAAAAATATGAAAATTAAATTTTTTTGGTTAAAAAAATTTACTATTAAAATAAAGCAAAAAAAAAAATTTTAAAAAATTCAAACAAAATTTTTGCTAAAATTTCCACAAATTAAAAAAAGAAATTCCTATATTATGAACCAAGTCGACTTCATGACAAATATACATATGTACATATGTATTGGTAAAAAAACCGCTAAATTTTAACATTTAATTAGCACCGGCAGTGCGCCCAATAGATAGCAACTCGCTAAAAAATGAAGAGTATTTGTGTGTGTTTATGTATTTAAAAAATTATTTATCCCTTTTTATGTACATTTTTATATACAGATAAATATGTAATAGGCACTGAAGCACTTTTACGTCGAGCTCCCCCTCCAATTTGTGATTTTGCGTCTGCATATTTTTCCAACAAATCGAGGAGCCTAAAATTTTAAGCCGTAACCGAGCTGCTAATGGAAAGTAATTAGAAGCTTCTTCCATTTCGTATCAGAAATACATTCAGACAAACTCTGCCGAGGGTCGATCAGAATTTGAAAAATATATTTTCTATAATTTTAGATATTTCTATGGTCAAGGCTCGAAGGAAAAACGCAAGACCCTCCATATAGTAGCACGCTTGGCTAGCCACTCGTCTGCTACAACTGCCACTGGTTATAGAAAACACTAAAAAGGCCCACCACGTTTTATGGAGTCACAGTCTGTCGGCCGACATTCGAGAAAGTCACTGCTGTGGATAAAATGAAAAATGTTCAGGGGTTGGCCTCTAACCTAGAAGAGCGCTCCTACGAAAGCGCCTAAAACCATTCTGAACCCTCCTCCGTTGATGGCTCTGTGGTAAATTTAACTGCGGTCGTATGAGGTTAAATGCGACTCAAGTACGGAGAAAGCGTAGTGCAAGACACTCTCAAATACCAAGCTCGGCACCAACTTCGCCAGCCATCTATCTGAACTTTCTGCTTGGATAATGCATTTTCCTCAAAAATCTCAGACAGTAGAAGAGATGGAAAATGGTGGTATCTTGAAACAAAGCTTCATAGCTCTGACGACTCAAAACTCGATTGCAAAGTGTACTACGGTCTCCACACAGCGCAACTCACAGTCGAGATCTCTCATGACGCCTGCCCAACCCCTGCTGCACTTTTCAAAGAGAGATAATTGCAAAAAAAGAAGCCGTCCCAAGAATACTCAATTTTCATAACGTGCCCGGACAATCAGATTGTCATTGAGCCCCTTCAAAGCAATTACACCAGATCTTAGGTGTCAGTAAGCAAACCCTCGAACAGATGTAAAACGCCCGCAGTAATATTCCAGGGAGCTATCTACCAGAATGGGCACCATCTTAAGCAAAGTAAATTCTACATATGACGCTGGCATAATTCTTTCCTCGCCGAAAGACCTGCTAAGTTCAGCCTTTACCAGCGGGACCAATAGTAGGAAATACGAGAGAACCAAATGCAATGACGAAAAAATAACAAAGTCTGCTCTTTCTAAACTGGTTTTCCTTTGGACTGTAAGAAAGGACTACATTTTATCAAATGATTCTCGTCATAGCAGAGAAGGAGCCGATAAAATACTACTTCTGCCACTAACCCACTCTTAGTACAGCTCGTCATCGCTTCCTCGATTCACAGACTCAATAATTGGACCAGTAGGTTAAAAGACGGCCTGATACTATGGGGATTGAAAGAATATAAAAACTTACAGGTTTCAAGACCGGAACACAGTTGTGTAGAGCGTGACGGTCAAATATCATTGGATAAGCCTCCTCAGCATCTCATTTAAGGTTTTGTCGAGTATACTGTGTGAAAGTCCACTATCAACGAACCTACTGGACCTTATCAGTGTGCTGAATCCAGAAGATACAATCTTTTACTAGAGCGTATAACTGCTGTCGTATGTCGTTGATGTTCGAGCTCGCGTCTGTTGGCATTCAGAATTTTGAAGTTGCTGATAATTTTGTACGCAGACGATGCCGCAATGGGCTATATGACGACATTGAAATAGTTCAGCGAAAAAATAAACAACGGCGACGTTGTCATAATGGACGAAAACACTCCAGCTCTGAAAGTATTCGATGCAGCAATCGTTGGTGGGAGCAGAGGAAGGGCAAGACACACTTCTACTCCGTTGGAAGAATCAGGTGGAGAAGGACCTAGGTTCACTCTTGGTGTCGACCAGTGGCGCCGAAGGGTTAATTCAGCTACAAAAGCTGGCCTTCGGCTAAGAGGGGAAGATCAACGTTCATAGAATTATTTTACAATAAAATGTATTTTTGCTAATAACTGTTGTGGATTAATTTTTTTTTCACTAACATTTTTCAGAATTAGAATTATTTAATATCTCACATTGTTTGATTCCTAAACCCACCGCATCCCCCTCACGAAACCGGTTTGGTCAATTTAATGCACGATTAATCAGGTGAAAAAATGAGTAAGCGAGAGTGAAACGATTCACAGCAGTAAATCACAGAGCGGGTAAGTGAGCTCCAAAGTAAAAGCTAATAACCAGAGAGAGAGAGAGAGAGAGAGTTAACCAGAGAGAGTATAATGAAACCAAAATTGAGTTACCAAATGAAATTTAAAAAAAAACTCAGTTTTGAGTTACCAACTTCTGTTATGACATCAACAGAGCCAACTCAAACTCTCAAAAGTCAGCACATACACATACATACATACATCATACGTTACATATTCCAGCCAAAAGCTGCTCACACCAAACAACAGCTGATAAATATCAAAAATTCGAGCCTCTAAAGGTGAATAACGAAAATTAATATAATTAATAGCAAGCGGTGAGCAAGCCAAGCAAGCTACAAGTGTATGCGCATATATTACGTGTGTTATTATATAGCACAAACACACAAATCGGCGCTTTATTGAGTCATTTTTTCACAGTCGCTAACTAACTAACTTAATTCATACCTCAGCGGCCACATAGCGCTCGCCAGCACACTAAACGGCCGACCGACCGACCAATTTCGCTCACACGCGCTCTGCCGCTCCAATCCGCTTGTAATCCACGCTGCTGCATTTGTCCAATAAAAAACAAAAACAATCAAGTTACTAGCCAAACAACCAGCCAACCAACCGAGCAACCGAGTGACTCTTCTGACTCCAGCAGCGGCGGCAAATCGCAAACGTTCCATAATGTCGCCACTTCAAATGTGAAGTGACGTTCGCAGCGAATGGTTGCTTGATTTGTTACAAAAAGATTTTCGGCCGTGTCACAAAAACACTACTCTAGTGCTGTGCTGTGCAGTGCAGTGGAAATGTGAATGTGAAGCTCAAATGTGTGTGAAAAAATATGAAATAAAACACACACACAAAAAAAAAACAGAAAAAATAAAAATAAATAAAAAAAAAACTTAAACATTCGCTGTGAATACTCGAATTTTTTTTTTTTTTTTGTTATAATATGTGTTATGTATGTGTTATTTATACTTTAAATTTTGACACGGCGCGTGTGACTTCAAATCTCGTATACTATACGTTATGACATTCATATTTACTGTTGTTTTGATGTACTTTATGGTGTATGGTGTTCCGGTACGCCAAGAATGAAAGGAAAACTGTAAAACAGTAATATATTTCCTATGAAAGTGAAATATTTTCAAAAATCTTCGCTGACAGTGTCTTAATAATGCACAAAATTTGAAAAGCAAGAAAAAAGGCAATGCAATCGATTGTATATTTATACAACTATATATTTCTATGGTGACACGACTGTTCATATGTGCATGTGTATGTGGCAAGAACAGTGTGTTTTATTGTAAAATTTTCCGAGGAATTGTTTTAAAAGGTAATATTTTTAAATAATGTTATTTGTTACAAAAATTTAAAAAAAAAATTGAAACCAACAATTAAAAAGAATTAAAAATAAAATAAAATAAAAATTAAAAAAATAATTAAAAAAAAAATAAAAACTAAATTATTTAAAAAAAATATATAAAAAAATAAAATAAAGTAAAAAAAAAATAAATAAAACAAATAAAAAAAATAAAAAATTAATTAAAAAAAAAATTATAATATAAAATAAAAAAATATAAAATAAAAAAAATTAAAAAAAATTAAAATAAATTAAGCTATATTAAAAGGAACTAAATAAAAGTTAAAATTAAATTAATTTAAATAGATAAAAAATTAATAAAAAATGAAAAATAAAAATTCATTTTATTAAAAAATAATAATAATAAAATAAAATTAAAACAAAAAGGAAAAGAAAATATTAAATAAAAAGAAATAAATTGATACATTAAATAACGTACTTAGAATAAAGTGATTTCGAAAATGCAGAGCAATTTTTTTACATCTCTCAAACTTAAGCATGTTTTGTTTTAGTTAAAAGTCAGGCATTTATGAAAATGGATCGCTTAACAAGCGCAAAAACGCATTAAAATTGTTGAAACCTACTACAAAAATGGTGATTCAAACGTGGCCCCATTTCGAGCTTTAAGGGGAGATTATGGTACACATAACCTTCCAACTACTCAAGCAATTGGTGAAATTTTGAAGAAATTTAAAGAGACTGGATCGACTACAGATATTGTAGACCCTTTGCCTCATCATTTTGCTCGTTTCACCTCAAATCGCGCTGCTGTAAGTGAAAGTGTAGCCGTAAACCCGAATGTTTCTATTTCTCGACGTTTTCAAGCGCTGAGAGTTTCTTACGGCTGCACATAATGGCGTGTTTTGCACTTGGACTTACACCTACATCCATTAGTGGATACGTAAGTTAGCGAAATTGTCATATATATGGTACCGAGAATCCTCAGGTAGTCGAAGAGAGGCCATTACGCCCAAAAAAAAAACTAACTGTCTGATGCGCTCTTTGGTCTGGAGGTTTGATTGGACTTTACTTATTTAAAAACATGATAAGGGCGAGATTGTCACTGCCATTTAGGAGCGTTATGGTGGTATAATAATAACCGACTTTTTATGGCCTGCAATTGAAGAACACGACTTGGACAATATATGGATCCAACAAGATGGTGCCACACCACACCACACAATACGTGCTAATATGGCTTTATTGCGAGAGAAATTTCCAGGCCGCGTAATATCTTGTCCTGACGATGTCAATTAGCCACCGATATCGTGCGGTGGTAATGTGTCGAAAAGTGGTCGGAAATTACCTCAAACGAAGCGAAGTTTGCAAGAATTCACGAGGCGATCATTTGAATGATGTAGTCTGTCACTTATAAAACCAAGTTTCAAACTTTATGATAAAAATTAACTGCAAAGCTCCTACCAGATGTCTACTTCTGGCTGTTAACTACTAGGTGTCTACTAGATAAGGCCGGCCAGCAACTGAGGTGTGCCAACGTCTCACTCATGCCTATCTCCTTGCACCTCATACATGAGTCGCTGTGCTGCTAAAGCCCCCGCGTGTAATGCTAGTATGTTGTGACTTGTTATTAGGCTAACAATTGCCCTGCAGTCCATTCGAGTAAGCTATTAATGGTTGTGCTTTCCTTTGCTGCTTTAAGGCATTCCATCTCACCTTGATTCAACTTCCACCCATTCGAAAGTTTCATTGTAAAGCGTCTTTAGCGATTTTCATCATACTTCATACACTGGCTCGGTAGCCAGGCGGTTGGCAATCCCAGCAACTATTTCGTTTTCCATAATACCCTTGTGACCTTGTCTACTTGTCTACTAACGCTCTGCTTCTAAACATATTTTCTAGCGATGTGAGCTTATTGCTTTAATGGTCGGCTTGGCTAGCAACAGTTGCATTGATGTTTTTTATGTGGTTTCCTACGTTGCTAGCTGTCTCAACAGCTTTCTTCACCTCAAATGATTGTTTAAGATCAGATTCAGCGCTTGATAGATGCCGACACCGATATTACCAACAATTTTTAATTCTTCCGCGTAGATGTCGCAAGTTCCGCTGGCGAACCGCATGTTTTTGTGCCAGTCGTCATATTTTAATGTGGCTGGAAACCTTCTTTCCCAGATAAAAAATGTTTTACCTCTGCTTGACTTGCTCGTCTCGGACCAGGGAGTCGAAGATATTACAAAGGTTTTAAGAATAGCAGTATAATGGAGCCGAGTGCCAAAGAAACGGGTAATAATTCTTACTGGGTTAGTTCATGAAGGAAGAATTACTTGGATTGCTCAAAGCAAGCTCATAAGCTGTATAAATATGAGAAAAATTAGTTTTTCTCTTGAAAATTTCAACTAAACTCGCCTCTAAGCGAAGTTTTCGCATGCAAACTGAGCTCAAGAGCCTATCTTGAAGATCTTTCTTTCGAACAGTTTAATTTTATTGTAAAAAATTTTTTTTTTTTTTAATTTTTGAAAATTTGTTCCACTACTTTATTGCTCTGCATTTTATCATTTTACTTTCACATTTTTCGCTTTGTTTTTTGCACTTCTTTGTTTGTTTCTATTTTTATAAATTTACCTTTTTTCAGTTTAATCATTTTGTTTGTCTTTCTACATACATACATACATACATATGCGAATATAAAATGTACCTCTACTGATAAGCGCCAACCCCACTGTATCGGCTGATTGTGGTTGTGCTGAATTGCAGCTTATCGGCAATCGGCAGTAGGCAGTCGACAGTCGCTGTGTAGATAATTTGTGTGGGTAATTTTTCTGCTTCTTCTCTCTTCCACCCCCCCCCCCCCCCGTCCCACTTACCAAACACACTGCATATTTGCGTTGTTTATTTGTTGACACAAGTCGCCACAGCAGCGTAACTTTACAACAACAAAATATACTCGCAAGTACTCGTATCTGGTATATATTTGTATGTAAATGGGTTTGTATACTTATACATAACTGTTTATGTATAAAAAGTTCTGTTTATATAAAAGTATGCGATGAAAATGTTTTAAATAATTCTTTTTTGTTCTCAGCATATTAAACAAAAGCTTCAACTGCAGGCAAAGGTTGATAAATATACAACTCAAGCAACAACAACTTGCATTACACAGCAAAAAAAAAACAATTTTTTTTATAAATAAATGTACAATTCCAGTGTGAAAAGTGAAAAGACACACACACACACGCATTCGCTTGCTTTATTAAAAGTATGTGTGTGTATGTGTTTTTATACCCTCTCCGCCCTATTCAAGTGCAATTCAAAGTCGTTCAGCATTCGACCTTAACAATAAAAACATACAAAAACAAAACAAATTTTTATCTGCTACTCACTCAGCGGATCGCCTGCTGTTTTTTTTTTCTGTTGTAACTTTTGGCCTTTTAATGCATATATACATACATACATATGTACATACATATATCTTTTATACAATTCGAACTCACCTCAGAGGTGATCGTGCGTATAAATTCAGAATCGCTTATAGTTTATACATACTTACTAATAGCCGCTCATACATATATACACATAAGAAATAAAAGCAAAACCAGTAGATTAAAACAGAAAAAAATAATAATAATAATAAAAACATTAATGTTCTGCGCTCAAAACTGGATTTTGACAAGTCTAACACCAAGTTGTGGTGGATTACATGGTATTAATGACGTGAGCGGATTACAATTCCATTGAAAATGAACAGGCAAAATGAAATTATTGAGCTAAGTTAAGTGTAAAGTTTGTTTTAAGCGAATTTTTATTGCTAAAAACAATTTATTTTGAAAATTCTATAAAAAAAAACTGAGCTTTTATTTAATTCAATTTTAATTTTCAAAAGAATTTATATAAATTTCGGAGAAATTGTTAGTTTTTTATAGGTTAGGTTATGTTAGATTTCTTTTTATATAATTCAAAACCGAACACACGGAAGGAAGGCTTGATTCAGATTAAAAACTGATGAAAAACTGTGATTTAGAAAAAAATATTCCTATAATTTTGACTGATTCGAACAGCACGCATTGTCATTCTTTCGTCCACAGCGGCGGCCGACCAATCTTCTTCTTCCTGATCGACCAGATTCAAGAATAGCGCACCAGTTCTTCCTTCTGTTCCATGTTCGACGCTAATTGAAGACATCCAAGTGAAGCCAGGTCCTTCTGTTTTATTTTCTTTCATCCATTCAAACCCATTTACGTCAGTTTGTTGGTGGGACCATCGTGAAAGATATGATAAGTCAATCATTCTCTTCTGTGCCTGCATGGCATTCAGTCGATTCCAAATAATCAGGATTAGATACCAGGCCAATACAGCCACAAGAATATTAACAGTAATTAAGTGGTGTGCCCTCCGTTAGAGGTACTACTCTAGGGTCTACTCCTTTAAACAGCGTTTTAAGGCGCCGAAGCAGCTGATGGTGAAGGCCGTCGCCACGCTCCCCCAACGGTTCCATTGGTTCTCCCAGCTGGCGCTTTACGGTATGCATTAATTTTCTGTTCGTTCGTCGGAACACACTACCCATGAATCCGCTCCATTTGATCCGTTTTTGATCCGGAGCTCATTTGATCTGCTGATTCGAGATGTTTGACGAGTGCGAACCGTTTGATAGCAGTATTCGCATCCCCAGCGCCAACGAGTCTACCGCAGATGGAGCTGTGGATAAATTTATTCGTTCGTGAGTACCGCATTTAGTATATTCAAAGTTGTTATCGTCGCTCATTTGGTGGGATTTGCAGTTTAATCTTGTTGCCACTCCTACTAATCTTACTTCCAGAGATGTTTCCTGGAAGGCAACCTGTATATCCCGTCCTATTTACGAACAACGTGCCTGAGAGGGAGTATAGCGGAGTTTTGTGACACTTTAGTGCTTCAAAAATTGTTTGTTTCTGCTAATTAAGCCAGTATAATTGAATTTTTGCCGGCCCTAGTTGTTTAATCGACCACATTGCTATCTCATATCAAACGCGAATCGATTTAAATTTATTTTCAGATCAAGCCGTTAAACCTAGTTTGTATCTTCGCAATTTAATAAGATTTAGATGACCTCTAGCAGCAAGGACGATTCCCAAATTTCAGCGGAAGAGTATAAAATAATCTTGCAATGAAAACCATGCACTTCTCACAGTAACTAAACACCCGTGAAGACCAAGGCTTTCTTTTAAATCAGCATGTCGACCCGCTTCGCTCCACCCCATTTTCATTCTCCATTCCTGACAAGTTTTCGTAGATTTCTTCACTTACATGTTCTCATAAGTAAATATGCAAAATTTATTTAGAACAATGTTACCATGAAGAATTTATTATCCACATCCTACCTCCCATGGTCAAACGCTAAAAATTCTGCCTCACATGCGCATGCGCAGGATTTAATGCATAATAAATATATATGACCCGCCATTTACAATGAACTATTACAAGATTTATATTCATAGTTATATGTACACAAGTATATATAATTACAAATGTATGTATGTATATATAAGTTTCGAGAAAATGTCCATTACAACACATGTTTGAGTTAATTAGGAATGACAGATTGGCGGGCTTGCGATTTGCCGCTTGGGAAAATATACATACATATGTATATAGTACACTATGTTTGTTGTTACTCGCATGAATATGTATGTAAAAATAATACAAAAAAAATATTATTTTTTTTCAGCATTAGAACACACCTCAAAAATTGTTATGAAGTATGTACATAAAAACTATTTTTCTAGGAAAAGCCAAAAGCTGACGTGAGTTCAAGAGACGGCCTTGTCGAGAAAATGGAAAAGAATGAGTTCATTCAGTTATATACGCAAAATGCATTGAACTAGTGAGAGAAACGGTGGTATATAAACCCAGGTTATATAATAGAGAGACAGAAAGACATGACTGTGCATTATTGCTGCAATCAAGCCAAAATTTGTGAGCTTTTTTTTTGGTTTCATGCCAAACTTCACAAACTTCACAAACGCAGATTAGTTAGATCGGCTAAAGAATATATTATACTTTCAAAAACTTTATGTTTCGTTAAAGTTAAGTTAAAGCACATCGAAGGACTATGAAAATGCATTGCTTTAAGGTTATTAAGGGTTAGCAGCTCCCTTTTGCTATGCTGCTCTTTCTTGCCTTGTCCAGCTCAAAGGTATGCATAAGCTTTTGCTGCACGTTATATCCTCTGCCGACTTTCTGTTGGCTCACACAAGAAACTGCAGCATACAAAGTTCTTTTATTGCGCTTTAAAGACTACATGTATGTACATATTTGATGTATGTAGTTACCTATGCTGACACACAATTTTAATAACCCAGAGAATGCGCTCACTTAAGCGCACGCTTTTATTACACATTTCATTCATTTTTTCTTTTTATTTCTTTTCTTTTTGCGCAATTCTCCCACAACACATTAAAATTGTAACTTTCGCTGATATTCACACAATTTAAGCGCATTTACTTTTCTTTTCCGTGCAAAAACAAACAAAAAAATCAGCTGTGCGCGTTGTTTAGTGATGTGTGAAAGGCAAGGAGTTGCCACTTTGTTCACTTAATTTGTCTTAATAAATTTAATGCAATTAAGCCGCATTTCCGGTTTTATGATTTGCAAATAGCGTAACAATTAAAAAACAAAAACAAAGCGTAGCATAATAAACAACAACAAAAATTCATTTGTAATAAAATGCACCCACCACAGAAAGCGTCTACCTACAATAAATTTTTGTCAAGCAACAAATGTGCATTTTTTTTTAAATTGGTAGGTGTGTTGTGTGTTGTAATAAAATTTTAAAGCTTACTTAAGACTGCAGTAAAAATGCATAGCTGACATTATTAATTTGCTCTTCATTTTTATTTTTTATTTTTTTTATTTTTCTTTATTTTTTTTTTTCTTTATTTCTATTTTTTGTCAACATGTAGGTGCTGTCATTTCGCTTAAAAATACATGAATTAAAAACACCAGCTAAAAACAAGCTTTGAGCTGTTGTTTGTTTGCTTGGCGCAGTGTCGCACGATTATGTCGTATGCGCAATATTTACAGAAACAACACAAAAAAAATTGCATTTACTTACTGTCGTTGGTATTGTATGCGAAGTTTGTTGTTCGCGCTGCTGCTCGTTGTGGTGTTGGGTAATTACGCGCGTGGTAAATTAACAGTTAGCATGCGAATTTATTGTGTCTACAATAACATTTATAATGGGTTTACAAGTACATAAAAAATACAATATAGCCATCAGACGAATACAAGAGCACATAATTCTACTTGATTATCGAAAAAAAAATATTTAAAGTAAAAAAAAGTGCTAAACTCACTTCCACCAAACCTTCCATGCCATTTAATTCAAATATTTGTATATCAAGCGCAATTTGTATCAACATTTTCATTTTATCTTTACACGCTTATCTATCGACTTTATCGATTTAAACAGTCACACAGCGGCACATTGTGATCGGTATCACACCGCTTAAATGCTTTACGAGCGTGCGTAGGCGAAGAAGCAATTTCGTTTCGTTTATCTTATCGAAATTAATTTGTTAATAAATGTAAATGTGTGTGTTTGTTGTAAGCTTTTTTGTGATAAAATTTCCCCTTGACGCAATATGTTTGGCTAATTTGTATAAGTGCATTTAAATAAATGAAAGTTGGTAGAGATAAATGCATATCTATATGACAAGGGTAGTCCATAAAGACTGGTCAACAAAACAAAGCATATATAGGGGTTTCCAAAAAGAGTGATATGATTTCTTTAAAAAAAAACACACTAATTGTTAAGGAAATTCAATTTTTTTATTATTCAATGTGAAGTACAATCCATACAATTAAATTCTGAATATTACATCATTTAAATGGCCTCCACGGACTTCTTTTGCAGCAACGAATTCGATGAATCCAATTTTTGAGCACTTTTTCCACTAAATCAAATCGTATGCCAATATTGACGTTCAATATTGACTTTTAAAGCTTGAAGAGAGTCTGGTTTATTGCTAAAGACCAATGACTTCAAATAACCTCACAAGAAGTTGTCTAATGGTGTTAAATCACATCTTCTTGGAGGCCATTCAATGTCACAATTTCTTGAAATAATCGAAACTCCAAACCTTTCTCGCAATAATTTAGTTGTTGCACGTGCTGTGTGATACGTAGCCCTGTCTTTTCGGAAGCAGATGTTATTAATATCAACTACTTGCCCAATTGAGGCCATAAAAAGTTGGTTATCATCGATCTATATCTATACCGCTCTTCATTGACATTAACGGTGCTACCAGCTTCATTTCGAAAAAAAGTACGGACCGATGATTCCACCAGACCAAAAACCACATCAACTGTCAACTGAGGTAAATGTAATGGTTGTTCATAAATACTTTGTGGGTTTTCTTCGCACCAGAATCGACAGTTTTGTTTATTCACCACACCACTCAGCTGAAAGTGAACCTAATCGGAGAAGATGATTTTCTTAAAAAAAAAACCTTATCGTTTTCAAGTTGTTCCAAAGCAGAATCCGCAAATTCACGACGTTTATGGTGGTCCATTAATGAAATTGTAAACATTACTAAACACAATGAAAAATAAAAAATGACAGATCATTATATATTAAAATGGCCAAAAGGACACTTAGAAATCATATCATCCCTATTGGAAAACCCTTTATTTATTATTCATTCAAACTTATTTATATAATTTTCAAAATACTCCATTTCCGAAAATAATAGATTTATACCAATGAATATTTTTAAACCAATTTTCTGGTATGAACTTCAGTTCGAGCTGCGAATTCTCTTCTAAGGTCTTCTATCGACTGAAAACCGGTGCCTCGTAGTATTAATTTGAATTATGGATAGAGCAAAATGTCAACCGGAGGCATGTCAGACGAAAACGATGGTGATTGATTGTATTTGTAAGATTAAGTTTACAAAGTCAACGCAGCGAGGTGGTGCTTACAAGTCTGACCCTTCTCGACGAATTTGCTCCCTCAAATAGATCATAACGGTTAAATTATATTTTTTACTCACCGTCTGACCTACTGGTAAGTGTTCCAAGTGCACAACACTTGGATAAACAAAGAAAACAGTGACTTTTAATCGACTTCCACGTAGTTTTTCCAGTTTCGGCGCAGTTAAAAGACGATATATAGAAGTTTGTTAACTAGTTTACCTATCAGATTCACAAAAGCGAGATTCTTCAAGATCGTGCAACTGATACTTTAATGAATAAATATACAGGAAAAAGGTGATAACTCCCCTATTTGCATGGTAGATACAAAAAATGTCATATCTCAACTAAAAAGTCCTATACCTAAATATTCCACTTCCGAAAATAACTGTATAAATACGTACAGTATAACCACATACTCGTACGTATGTAGTAATTATATGGAAATTAGTTTGAAAGCAAAGGATTTTCTTAAAGGTGCGCCTTGCTGCTTCTATTTATTATGCCCCATGCAATACACGCAATGAAAAATACAAACGTCATGCCACACTTTTAGACACGCTGACGTCGTCGCCACATTGGCTGAGTGTGGTGGAACAAAGTATGAAACTGACATATAATTTCCACCACCCCAAAAAAAAAAGAAGAAAAATGCATACGTACACCCAAATCATGGGTATGCTTGTGGTAATTATAAATAAAAGTACTGAATAACTAACTACTACTCACATTAGCAACCCTCTAATAGGGGCGCTGCGCGCTTTTCACTGACTGACAGGCTTTTCTTAGCCAGTGGCGCGACTAACCGTCAACCCATTCATACTCGTATTGGTATGAGATTTCACTTCGTTGAAACTAGTGCAGTCGCGTTTAATGGAAATTGTAAGTAATATTTTAAGGGAAATTTCCATGAACTTACACTATGAATATGTATGTATCTAAATGTGTGGTTTTGTGTTTATAGTCATAAATGTAGTTATATGCACAATAGTATATAAGTACCACGCGACTTTTTTATATTTAATCGATAAAATTGTTGCACACCGGTAAGGTGAGAAAGTTGAATTGTGGTGGATACAGTTATTTATGTGCTCAATTTTCTTGGATTTTTTAAATCGATATGGAAATAGTTCTTGTTAAACTTCAATAACTCTTCTTCTCCCTCTTAATTGACGTAGACAGCCCTGGCACGATTATAGCCGAATCAACAATAGCACGAGCATTTTTAGCAACAATGTCAGGCGCCAATAGGAACTATCGAGTGGAGCCAGGTCACTAAAATAAACAGCCATCGCACTCGCAACTTGACTCCCATGGCACTGTTGACAGTCATAGCTTCGAAGTCGTAGATAAACTCGTCTATCTAGGAACCAGCAGCATTAACAACATCAACAATGTCAGCCTTGAAATCCAAAGCAGAATCACTCTTGCCTACTAGGTGCTACTTTGGACTGAGTAGGCAATTGAAAAGTAAAGTCCTCTCTCGACGAAGCAAAACCAAATTCTACAAGTCGCTTATCATGCCTAGAGCCTAGACGATGTCGACAGCCGATGAGTCGGCTTTAGGAGTTTTCGAGAGAAAAGCTATACGATACGACATTGACATAATGTAGCGAATCAAGAGACAGCGGCTATGTTGGCTAGGTCATGTCGTCCGAATGGATGAAAGCGCTCCAGCTTTGAAAGTATTCGATCGAGTACCAGCTGGCAAAAGCATAGGAAGAGGAAGACCTCCACTCCGTTGGAAGGATCAGGTGCAGAGCGAATGGTATCACTTGGTATTACCAACTGGCGCCGAACAGCAAAAAGAAGAAACGAGTGGCGCACTATTGTTGATGAGGCTATAATCGGGTAAGCGGTGCCTACACCAAAGAAGAAGAAGAAGAAGAAGAAGAAGAAGAAGAAGAAGAAGAAGAAGAAGAAGAAGAAGAAGAAGAAGAAGGAAGCCATAAACTCAGTGTGATCAGTCTCCAGATATACCATTTGATTTCCTCCACTTAGCTTTACAATTATTTGTTCTCTAGAACTTCCAACTCTCAACACGGTAGCGATTTATATCACGTTGGTTACATAACTGTTTGATGCCCTTCAATTTCAACACAAACTAGTCATTCTTCCTCGGAAGTATTGCTGTAGGCCTTTACAGAGAAGGCTTACTAAAAAAAATCCGCATACAATACAATTCATGGTTCTACACGTATAACAAGAGTGGAATGTTTACCTTTAACTATTATTTCCGACATAGCGTTGGCTAAGCAACGAACACAACAAGCTCGTAACAAGCTTTTTAACAAGTACTCGTTGTTTACTCTTTTAATAGGACAAAACAAAATTCATTCATAATTGAAGAAATACGCCTTAAACGCGACAAGGTTGTCGCAAATACAAAATTTATTTACATTTTACTTAGAAAAGCAATAGCAGATAGCAGAACAAACAATAACCTACACATTAGGTATGTTACTAGTTATCTATAATCGATAGCTTGGAGATTAGTTGACAAGTGTTGGACAGAGATAAAATAAATATGAAAAAATGTAACTCGTTTTTACTTTTATGTTTAACGCTAGTTAATGCTTTAAATGTGTATTTATTAAAGTGTTTGCTTTGTTGTTTTGCTTTTCTGTTGTTTTTTTTCTTGCTGCAATTTTTAACAAGTTGGCGTATATCCACATATGTATTTATTTATTTAATATCTTGCACTACGACAATAGTTAATTTGAATTGTTAATTAGCTGAGTGTATTTGCATGACACTAATGCATATGCAAAAATAACTCCAACTCGTTGAAAAACAACTGAAATTTAAATGTCGACTGAGCTCATTACAACACTTATTTGCACTAAGATTTCGTGAAATTTTTGGGTAAACTCAATTGAAAAAGCTGAAAACTTCTAGATTTAACTGCTACCTTCTCTTTGGCTTGGGCAGACAATGCGACTGAAAGTGGTTGGAGATTTTTCAAATAAAAAATAAGCTTTTTTACGAGTATTTTAATAATAATAAATCTTACATGAGCCTGATGAGAATTCCAAATGAAATTTTGAGAAATTGAAGTAAATCAATATGCGTAGCATTTCGCTAAAACATAGTTATAAATATGACAGCTGGAACATTTATGTATGTACTTGTATATGTTAAGTTCTGTCAAATTTACAACACGCTACAATGACTTACGAGCGCATTTAAAAATCGAATGCCCACAATGACAACTTCGGCATACGAAAATGACTTCGGCATACAATGACAGCTGCTGCTGCCGCCTCTAATCATGCTTCGACTAAAAATGTCAATATTAAATGTAACTTTTTAATCACTGAAACCGGCAATATAACCTTCGAATATTTGTCTACGATTGCTAGGCGTGCCAACAAATTGTACAACAACAAAAGCCATATGACTGAGTTTACACGCACTCAAAACTACTCGTATGTAGAGTTGTGTGTATTTGTTCATTAAAAAAAAAAAAACTCAATATTAAGCAGAAAAAATTCCTAAATACAAGCCAAACGAGTAGAATTTGTGATCTAACTCTCATATTTCCATTAGCGTTTAGCAAAACAGATAGTAAATATAGTAAATAAACAAATAAATGTTAGAAATAACAGAATTGGCAATAATGTGCGGTTAGAAATCTCGGAATAAAATGAAATGTGAACATATTAAGCAGTAAATAATTGCATGGAAAAATCAAGTATATAAATAATATTGAAGAAGAATAGAAAAAACTAAAGATAAATTAGCTTGAACATGACATCATCCGCTTGACGCGATTAATGAATGTGGAGTGGCAACGATTTGCAGTGATGTGCGGATCTTAGAAAGCGTAACAGCTGCTTAGAAATTTCAGCTATGTTTATTTTGTTTATTCCAAGCAGGTAATGAGGCGCTTGCGAGCACACGATTTGAATAAATGAATTTAAGCAGTTATTAAAAAAATTGAATTGAAATTTATTTTGCTAACTTTTTGTTGAAATATTATTTTATTTTAATTTTTATTACGAGTTAGCTGCCTATTGCTGAGCAAAATGTTATATTCTTCAGCCACAAGAGTCAAGGTTTAAACGGCCGACTAGTTTTACACCTCCACCTCTGCTTGCGCTCAAGCTAAATGACCTTTACGGCAGATTAACTGTGCCTAAGAATGAAAAATGCCTACATACATATATCTAATCTCCGATTTTGTGGTTTACCAAAGTCATGTCTATATCAATAGTCATTGGCAACTCGAAACTACCGCAAATTGAACATTTTAAAATTAAATGGAAACAGTCAAAGAGCCAGCGAAGCAACGAACTGTGTGCACATTTCTTAACGCTAAAAAAACTCCTTACCCATCAAACGACAACTCCACGCTACACTGGCGTTCGACAAGGAAGCTGCGCGCGGCAATTATGCGGCTTTAAACAAATAAACAAAAAAATATATATATCTAGGTGAATTTGCCACAAGCTACCAATTAATAATAAGCATGCCACGCCATTACCCCGCCTCTCTTAAGCCACCTCTATTGGCCGCTCAAATAGATCGTTAGCGTAATGAGTTAATTAATTCGTACTTAGGCACCTTTATATATACATATGTATGTATGTACTCTTATGTATAACGTTACCTACCTACCGTTCGTGGCGGTTAATGCGGAATACGCTAATCAATAGTGTTGGTTAACGTCGTTGCTGGCGATGAATGGCATGCAATAAAGTGGTTAGTTTACGATTACACAGTGATTTCACATTACAATCGTCATGTTTATGTACATACAAACGTTTGAAAGTGTAAATGACAGCAGCGCGAATAGTTGTCAATTAAATTGATAGCATTAAAACGCTACAGCGGCACTTAATACGCAGCTTAAACGTAGTTATCACATTACAAATTTATTATAATACAATAATTTTCCATTTTCCAACGATAATCGATTGACTGCTTGCGGGATTTTCTATTGTTGAAAAAAAAATTTTTTTTTTCACCATCTCACTGTATTCACTGAAGCGGAAAATGTGTTGAATGCACAAGCAATTTCAAGACTCATTACTTTTGCATAAATATTTATGTATATTTACATATATGTTTTCATTGGAGATATCAATATACATGATAAATCCAGAAAATCGCAATATTAAAGTTAGGAAGGCAAATGTCAAGTTATCAAATAGTCGATAATATTTACGACAACAATCGATCAACGGCGTGTTGCTTTCAAGCATGAACAGCCATTTGGGTCTCTCTATATATGTACGTATGCATGTACATATGGTGAAATTCTTGAAAAATATTTATGCACACAATGCGCATTATGCAAATATTTATGAGTGCTGGCGTGTTGGTAAACAAATATTGAATAAAGCAAAAAAAAATTTACACTAAATACATATAAAGGATGATCCAAGTGGCGGTACTATTTTCAATAGCCTCTTTTTTTTTTTTTTGACAAATCACGCGTGAATCGTGTCAAGCTGTCATATTATTATTGTTCAGTATTGTTTAACATTTCATCAGGGAAAGACTAAAGGCTGAACAACGTTTAGAAATCTGTCAATTTTATTACGAAAATTCTCGTCTCGTTCCGTAAAGAATGTGTTTCGCACGCTTCGCTCAACCTATGGTCAACATAATCGGCCTACTGAGCGTACTATTCGCATCATCATCACCCATCTTGAGACCCAGCATTCATTATTGGATAATATTCGACCCCGAATAGACCACGTCCAGCACGCAGTGAAGAAAATATAGCTGCAGTAGCTGCGAGTGTACACGAAGACTGTGGAGAGTGGATTCGGCGCCGTTCGCAGCAACTCGGGCTGACGTAAGGAACGAGGAACGACTTGGCGCATTTTACGTTGAGATCCTAAATTGAAAGCGTAGAAAATACAGCTTGTGCTAGAACTGAAGCCACTCAACCTTCCCAACCGACATTGCTTCGCTCTATGGGCTCTTGAAAAGCTCCAAGAAGATCTGACGTTTTCGAGCCAAATTTTGTTGAGAGATGAGGCCCATTTCTGGCTCAATGGGTATGTAAACAAGCAATGTTGCCGCAGTTGGGACAAAGAGCAACCCGAAGAGATGCAAGAACTGCCATTTCATCCAGAAAAAACAACGGGTTTGGTTTGATTAGTGAGCCGGTGTAATCATCGATCCACATTTCTTCAAAAATTATGCCGGTGAGAACATAACCGTCAAAGGCGATTGTTATCGCGCCATGATAACCGACTATTTGATACCTCAAATTAAAGCTCGTGATATTCGCGACTCTCGGTTTCAATAAGACGGCGCCACTTCCCACACATCGCATCAATCAATGGACTTATTGAGAGAACACTTCGGTGAGCAGATAATTTCAGGTTTTGAGCCGGTCGATTGGCCACCAAGATCGTGTGATATCACACCGTTAGACTTTTTTCTGTGGGGATGTGTAAAGTCTAAAGTCCATGCGGACAAACCCGCTTCGATTCAGGCGTTGGAGCAAAACATCATCACGAGTCATCGAAAATTGGACTCAACGGATGGACAATCTGAGACGTAGCCGCGGCCAACATTTGAAGGAGATAAAAAAATTAAAAAATAAATGACAAAGTTCTTTCGAATGAGAATAAACATTCCCCATTAAATTTGAATTGTTGGGGTTTTTTCTTTAAAAAAGTGAGGAATCTCGAAGGGTATCACCCGTTATAAACAAAAGTTTGCTGAAGAGGCATTGTATAAATAAAAATAATTTTAAATAACCAACTAAAGAACTTGAGTTTTTTTTATATTAAATACTACACAAAGGAACACATTTGTATTTACTCTGACTCGGCTCGGATTGCAACAAAAAAGGCCAATAAGAATGAGATTAAGAATTTAAAGTTGCATTTATTATACATGTACATATTTGCTTCGAATATACTCGTACATACTACGGTAGCGCGCCTAGCATTGTCGCCACATGTTGTGCCATGAAACTGGATACCGCACATTTTTTCACCTTCCTAACGCTGACTAACCTTGAACCAAAAAGCCATAAATAATGTGTATAAGATAAGGTTGACATTTCTCTTTTGATACGCTACTGCGGATGGCTTCGGTTTACATACATTAAACAGATGTTGTTGCTTTGCGACAAAATTAAAGAAGGAAAAACAGTAAATAAAAAATGCTTAAAGTATACAAAATTTTGTCACTAACTTCTTAACAAACCCCACCATTGGTAGTGGTTTATTTAACGACATAGTTGATGTATATATTGCTTCTCGTTAGTTTGAAAGGCGACAGCCAATATGATTTTTAAATTTCTTTTAAATTTAAAATTACTTCAAAATTCCACAACTCACATTTAATTTGTAGCCTTTTTCTGCTTAATATTTTCAATCTTTCATTCGCATTTGATGTTTGCATGTCTAATCAAGTATGTCTGTAAACTTTCACCAAACCAAAAAATTCTTCCAACATAATTTACCTGCGCATTTTATTGATTTTTTCTTTTTATTACTTTTATTTTGCTTCAAATTCAGCGTCTAACATTCATATCTATGCTGATAAAACCAATTCACTTCAATTTTGTACAAATACTTCAAGATGAACTCCAATTAGCAATTAAAAGTGCTACGTAAACTACCAGCGATGAGCGCGCGATTTCATTTATCGATTACCGATTATTTGCTTAGTCATGACTCATGTGTTTTAAGTACTTGTGCGGCATTTTTAGTTTTCACTTTCAATTGCACATGCAAAAAAATTAGAATTTTATGAGTTTTAAAAAGAAATTACCAAATATTGCATTTGTATTTATGTAAATAATTCTTTCATTGTCATTGCTGCTGTAAAATGTGCTCATTTTACTGAGTGAAAGAAAACAACACTTAAGAAAGTTTTAACTGAAATAAAATAGCTTAAATCGTATATATTCTTACAAGAAAAGTTTGTTTATGAGTTTTAATAATTTTTGATACGAAAAATAATTAACAAAATTCTTTGTATACACAAAGAATCTCAAAAAGAAAATATACAAACCCCTGCTTTATGCAGAGAGTCGAGGCATGTCGGCTATTTCCGTCATTTACTACGTGCAAACTACAACAAGGAAATAGCAGAAGAAGCAGAAAAAGTAGAAGAAGAAAACAAATCATACATATTAAATAGAAAATAAATATTTATACATAAATGATGGGAACATTTTCTAACAGTAGCAAGCACTAAACACCAGTTCAAGCCAAGATTGAAATACCAATAACATCAATGAGCACAGAAGAATTAATAAAATCCTGTTTTTTCCCCAACAACAACAACTATGAAATATTTAACAAGTTACATTATTAATATGTTTAACTAATTAATATGCAACGAACGAACAACTTATTAAAAGTTGTTAAACTAGCCGGCGTTGGAGGCACTTATCGACAACAAATGACTTTGACACAACAGAACAAATGCATACTTACATATTTTTGTTGTTAATATATAAGTATGTATATGTTTTATGTGATTGTATTTGTATCGCTTGTCATACTAGCTTAACAATGCAACCATGTGGGCATACAAATGTTAATTAAGAATGCAATAAAAGCACGTATAAATTAAAACGACGGGAGGGAAATAGATGCATACATACATAAGTATATAAAGGGCGATTCGTTTTGAGGTCGCCTACTTTTTTTAAGAAAAAAAAACACAGAAAATTCAACTTTAATGGGGAATATTTATTATCACTCGAAAGAACATTCATTGGCATTTATTTTTTGAAGATTATCTCTTTCAAATGTTGGCCGCGACTACGTCTCAAATGGTCCATCCGTTGAGTCCACTATTCGATGACTCGTTCGAGCACAGTTCAACTGGTAACTGGCGAATGGCATGCGTGATGTTTTGTTCCAAGCCTGATTCAAAGCGGGATTGTCCGCATAGACTTTAGACTTTACATATCCCCATAGGAAAAAGTCTGACGGTGTGATATCTCACTATCTTGGTGGCCAATCGACCGGCCCAAACGTGTGATATTATTTGCCCACCGAAGTTTTCTCTCAATAAATCCATTGATTGATGCGATGTGTGGGAAATGGCGCCGTCTTGTTGAAACCAAATGTCGCGGAGATCACGAGCTTCAATTTCAGGCATCAAATAGTCGGTTATCATGGCGCGATAACGGTCGCCATTGATGGTTACGTTCTCACCGGCATCATTTTTGAAGAAATATGGACCGATGATTCCACCGGCCCACAAACCACACCAAACCGTTGTTTTTTCTGGATGAAATGGCAGCTCTTGAATCTCTTCAGGTTGCTTTTCGTCCCAAATGCGGCAATTTTGCTTGTTTACATACCCATTGAGCCAGAAATAGGCCTCATCGCTGAACAAAATTTGGCTCGAAAACGTCGGATCTTCTTGGAACTTTTCAAGAGCCCATAGAGCGAAGCGATGTCGCTTGGGAAGGTCGAGCGGCTTCAGTTCTTGCACAAGCTGTATTTTGTACGCTTTCAATTTAAGATCTCGATGTAAAATGCGCCAAGTCGTTCCATACGTCAGTCCGAGTTGCTGCGAACGACGCCGAATCGACTCTCCACGGTCTTCGTGTACACTCTCAGCTACGGCCGCTATATTTTCTTCACTGGGTGCTGTACGTGGTCTATTCGGTTGAATATTATCCAATAATGAATGCTGGGTCTCAAGATGGATGATGCTGTTGCGAAGAGTACGCTCAGTAGGCCGATTATGTTAACCATAAGTTGAGCGAAGTGCGCGAAACACATTCTTTACAGAACGTGAATTTTCGCATTAAGTTGAATGATTTGTAAACGTTGTTCAGGTGCACATCTTTTCATGATGAAATGCCAAACAAAACTGAACAAAAATAACATGACAGCTTGACACGACTCACGCGTGATCTGTCAAAAAAAAAAAAACTATTGAAAAAAGTACCTCTACTTGAAACACCCTTTATAAAGTGTAGTCAGTATGTAATTAATGTATAATGTGGAAAATTAAATATTAATCACAGAAATCAAAGAGTCTGAAGTTGCAGGAGAAGCACTAGAAATATGCACATATAAAATCGTATAAATTAAAGAAATTGGTTAGGGAGAGAAACCATTTCATTGAAAATATATTTTTTTTAATAGTAAAAGAAAACATTTCCCAAACGGTTCAACGCTGATTAAACTTCATTTTCCAATAATATTACTTTTCACGTTATTCAGTGATTTTTAAATATGTAAGTTCAGTGATGTGTCTGTTTCAAGAATCGACTGAGGTCAATAAATATTCACAAAACAAATTTTTATTACAATACACCTACACCTGCCAAATTTGAAGCGAAAAAAAAATTGAAACATCAATTTTACAAATTTGGTTGACGCCAACGCGCATACTGAACTCAATGGGAATTTGTATGCCAGTGAAATTTCGACAAATACCAATGAGAGGTCAGGAGTAAAAAATTTGTTCAGCAAAATAAATGCTACACCAAACTACAACACAATACACGCGCTGCGTAATTCCAATCATTAAAAAAAATATCGTTCAATTTTTTCATCGATATGCTGTTTATCGATTTCGGTCAATTGCTACGCTTTAGCAGTGGCAATTAAATTGTCAATTTTTTTTTTGTGTGTATGAGTGAGGTATAACTGCTTTTCAAACTGTCAATTAAGCGCAGTACACTAAATTACAAATTAAATTACGTGTTTCTTTGTTCTCAATTCAATTTAATTATTGTTTTTTGCGAAAAAATTTTTGTTTCATTTGCAATATTTACTTTTTGTTTTAAAGTTTTTTTAACAACTTTGTTTGCCACTCAACTGTGTCAATTCTCTTTTGACATCAAATTCTTCGGATGTATGTATGTATGTTTTTACACACTTGCTTCTCAAATTGTGGTGATTCAGTCCTTTTTTGGAACGCTCTCTTAGTCGTTTCATATAATTTACGAGCTACTTGACCCAGCAGCTACGCTGGCAGGCGTGCTGTAGGCTTTATATTTATTTATTTGTATTTATTTTATTTATTATACATTTTTTGTTGTTGTTATTTAGTTACTCGCATATTGTGTTGGCTGGTCTTGACCGTAACGAGCAGCGGACATAAGGTGGTTTGACCAAAGTTTTAAGTTTCATTTTCTATTTTTTTCTTTTTTTCTCCCCCAAATATTTCTACTAAGTTTAGCTACATTCTGTTTTGCTTTTGTCATCGACTACAGTTAGAAAACATATTTGGCTGAAGGTGTACTAAATTCCAAAAGAGATTTTGTAATAAAAAATGTGTCAGATCGGTTTGTATACGAAAATGGCATGAAATTTTGTTAAATTTTAAGCAATTACTGCTATCAATTAGCAATAGAATTTCAAATCTGCAGATTAGAGAGATGATTAATTATGTTTCTAAGTTAAAAAAAATTAAAAAATTACATAGATCAGAACTGTGTGCCATCCGAAGCCACTGAAGACTGAAAAGGCGCACAGGGTGCTAACTTAGTCAGAGAAACCTTACCTGCAAAATAAGAATTGTAAGGTTAGGTTAGATTATCAGTAGTTGATTCTGTACTAGATCCCACCTAGACAACATTTACGACTTGTCCTTTGTGATGCGCGCTAGTGATTACTCAAAGCTCAACTAAAAAAAAATATTTTGAAGGAGAGGATGTCGAGATGATTCCATCCTAGTTATCAACCGAGTTGCTCCTGGAATATGGTTTAAGCGGTTTTTCCATTTGACTTTATCTACACCAATAGCATAGTGGACAGTGAGAACTCGAACTAAAAGTGAAAGTTGTGCCCAGCTGACGAGAAATCCATATGTGTTAGAGAAAATTACAAATTCCCAGAGGAATTTCAACACGTCCCCAGCAGGATGATAAGATCTAAATGTTGTACATCTTCACAAGCTCAACAGCTTTGCAGGTATCAGCAATCCCGCATTGACTCAAAAAAGATACCGATGGTATTCAGTCTGTTTTTTTTTTTGTGTAGCGGTGGATAACCACGTTTAAAAGCATACAAATCTGGTCGAAATCATCGAGGTCATGTAATGAGAGGCCCAAAAACGAGCTGCTTCGGCGAGTTCACACCCACGGTTATATCAGGATCGAGTAGGAGTAAGGTAAATAGAAGTTGATTTTACCACAATATCCCTACCTTAGTTGTGACAGTATTACTCACGTCTTACGGCGCAGCTCGAGTTCTTCGTTTACTAAGGGTGGTGCGCTTAGATTACGATGAATTGGAGAGATAAGAGTTTACTGTTAACTGGAGGATATCAATATCCTCGCCGGACGCCAATTCCGCACTGTCAGAGACAACCTCTACCGGTGTAGGGAACTGCGAAACCTCTTACTTAATTTTCGAGTTTTAGCTTTAAATTATATCATTTACAGCCGGCTACTCAGGTGACTCTTGGTAAACCTTTTCAACTCCGGTGGTAATGAAGAGTCTTCAAAGTCCAATAGTGGGATTTTTTAACTTGCCTGCCTTCAGAGTAAATCTCCGAGTAAATGCTGACTACCTCAACTGAGCTGATACTCCACAGCAGTAGATCTACCGCTTGCTTGATCACTTGACCACTTTTAGCACCAAAAATGATACAAAAAGTGTGTAAACTAATCTTAAAATTAATTTCTTACTTTGCCTCGATTGGTTCATGGTACAATCTGATAATGTAAATAACTTTTCTACCTCAAAACTCTTACTAAATTTCGATTCCCACACAATCTCAATCAAACAAAGTTCACTGCCTCCTTCTTGCTCGCTAAAAAAACTACTTACAACACCATTTTTCAGCCGAAAGCTTCTTCTTCAATTCACTCGATTATGTATGTACGTAAGTATCAGTGCCCTTTCATTACACTTCATAATCGAGCTTTGTGTAAAATGAAAGCGAAACCAAGCAATGTCGCCTTGCGAAAAAAACGGCAATTTTATTCAACTTTGACAAGCCTCAAAAAAAAGAAAAAAAAAAGCGCACAAAAACTCAATTGCCACCCACACAAAGCAAAATCAAAAAAAAAACAGCAAGAGAAGCAAGGAAAATTTCAAAGCAAGTCTCTACGTGCTTCCAGTTAGTGGTGTAAGTCAGAGGCAGCGTGGAAGTAGATATCGGACGACAACAACGTTAAAGACGAACATATACGTTATGTATGCCAATAGATGTGTATGTCTATATGTATGAATGTGATAGGCCCCACATGAATATATTTGATATTTTGCCTCGTTTTTTTATACAATTTTACAGTCAATGCATGTCAGCGTTGATCTTCAGTGATCTTTGCAATAGAGTCGTGTTTGAGCCGGAGGCAGTTTCTGTACATACATGCATACATACATATGTATATATTTAATTTCTTATTTATTTTTATTTTTATTTTTTTCCAACCAACATGAGTGAGAATTCGGAATTATTGTATTGAATGAATCGCTAACAAAGGCAGCACAAAAGCAAAAGCATCGCAAAAAAGCTTAAAAATTCCTTAAGCAAACAATTTTTATATTTTTTTTTGTACATTAATTTATTTATGGTGTTGAGTCTGTGTCGAAATTCAAGCGCTTCATTTTTAGTCTCTATTCTACAGTACTGTGCGGCGGTAGAAATATAAAATATAATAACAACGTCAGCGCAGATGACGACGACGACGAATTTTCGAAAAAAATTTACTTTGTTTACGCGAATTTTAATATGACAATATCGACAGGTAGATAAAACCTGAATCACGAAAGAGAAGAATAAAATATAATTTTTTTGTGTATAAAAGATGTGTTAAAAGTGTCATTTAAATAAAAAATTATTTTTTTTTTTTTTACAAATTTTATGAAAATATTGTATGGAGCATAAACAAGTAGCTGGTGAACGATTGCTTAAAAATATATATGTATGTTAATATATATAAATTTTATTAGTA
Source organism: Neoceratitis asiatica (assembly GCA_030068015.2). NCBI lineage: Eukaryota > Metazoa > Arthropoda > Insecta > Diptera > Tephritidae > Neoceratitis > Neoceratitis asiatica. The sequence continues at coordinate 74,766,278 of CM061527.1, forward strand.
GAGGAGATACGCTTATAATGACATAAGTCCTCCTATACACGCCTTTTATAAATAAAAAGATGAAATCACTGGCGACTGATTATGTAAATGATCATTTTTTGAATGATCTAAGTGATTTTATGAGGCTTCTTTCGGGCCAAAAAAAAAGCAAATTTCCCTTCAAAATTAATTTAGTTTTAATGAGCTACTACTGAGAAAGCATTCTAAACTACAAGCACGATTAATTAGCAGTTAAAATATTAATTGGGAAAATAGTCTTACTCGGGATAAATAAATTTAGTAAAGGGTGTTCCATTTTGGGGTTCCCTACTTTTTTTAAAGAAAAAAAATACAGAAAATACAAATTTAATGGGAAATCTTTATTATCATTCGCACCATTGACGTTTACGTTCTCACCGGCATCATTTTTTAAAAAATATGGACCGATGATCCCACCGGCCCACAAACCACGCCAAACCGTTATTTTTTCTGAATGAAATGACAGCTCTGGAATCTCTTCAGGATGCTCTTCGTTCCAAATGAGGCAATTTGCTTGCAATGATCGCTGAACAAAATTTGGCTCGAAAACGTCGGATCTTCTTGGAACTTTTCAAAAGCCCATAGAGCGAAGTGATGTCACTTGGGAAGATCGAGCGACTGCATTTTGTACGTTTTCAATTTAAAATCTCGACGTAAAGTGCTCCAAGCCGTTCCATACGTCCCAGTTGCTGCGAATGGCGCCGAACCGACCATCCACGGTTTTCATGTATACTCTCATCTACAGCCGCTAATTTTCTTCACTGCGTGCTGGACGTGGTCTATTCTGTCGAATATTATCCAATAATGAATGCTGGGTCACTGTTGCCACGTGTTCCTGCTTTGGATTTCAAGGCTGGCGTTGTTTGTGGCTTTTATGCTGGATATACAGTATTGTCTACAGTGACGTAGGGACGCGGACTGCTTGTTTGTTGATATACTATCAGACGCATTTGCTCAGCTTTTTCCCCGACTGAACGGGAGAACGTCCGCTTCGTGAGGCGGATGTTATCAATAGCATATCATAATGGTAACTGCTTTTCGTACCATCGAAGACCGGGCGACGTGTGTCTATATTTTTCATATGGATCTTTTCCAAGATTTGATGCATGGTGAATATCTGGCCAATGGTGGTTCTACGACATCTTAAGCCACACTGATGAGGTTCGATTACTTTGTTGAGGGCTTTAATTGTTCACACAATACACTAGGTAATGCTTTATATGCGATATTGAGGAGATTTACTCCACGAAAAGACTTTGTGATTCCTTCAGAGCACACTTGGATCACAATTTTTCGACATGCTATGATCCGACTCAATTTTTTAAAGATGCTGAAGCTCGCATTGCTCTTTGTTTTTACTACTGCACTAATATCATCTTCTATTTCATCTTTCATTACACCTCCACCTCATTTTTGTGCAATCAAGCATCGTCTTACTATTTTTTGCGTTACCTTTTTTTTCCATTTTTGCAATATTTCATTGCAAAATTGACGTTTGCCGTTATGTTCATTATTTATGTATGCATGAAGCTCATTGTTTTTGTGAATTCATGCGATCGTTTACAATTACAAATTAAATATGATAAAATTGAACATTTCACAAAATGATTTATGATTTATGATTATTTAAAAACATATTAATGGTGCGAATAAAAAAAGATAAATTATGTAATAATATTAAAGAAAAGTTACTTACGCGCCCATTGTCTGCCTTCCACTCATTATTATTCATACTACAACATGTTGTGCAAATATTTTGTTATAGCAAAAAATTAATCATATCAATGACCTTGATCTGAATAACAAGGAGATTGAAAATTTTATGAAGTGCTTGATTAAAAATTGTTGATTAACACAAAAAAAAAGGAATTGAAAGATCTTATCCAAATTTTTGGGGCTTTAAAATTCATTTTCGGAAAAAGTGAAGGGTCACTAGATAGCAAGGGTATTAGAAAATAAAGGGTGATCCAAGTAGAGGTACTTTTTTCAATAGCCTTCTTTGACAGATCACGCGTGAGTCGCGTCAAGCTGTCATGTTCTTTTTGTGTTTCGTGCGCTTCGCTCAACTTATGATCAACATAATCGGCCTACTGAGCGTACTATTCGCAACACCATCACCCATCTTTAGACCCAGTATTCATTATTGGATAATATTTGACCGAATAGACTACGTCCAGCACGCAGTGAAAAAAATATAGCGGGTGCAGCTGAGAGTGTACACGAAGACCGTGGAGAGTCGATTCGACGCCGTTCGCAGCAACTCGGACTGATGTATGGAACGACTTGGCGCATTTTACGTCGAGATCTTAAATTGAAAGCGTACAAAATACAGCTTGTGCAAGAGCTGAAGCCGCTCGACCTTTCCAAGTGACATCGCTTCGCTCCATTGGCTCTTGAAAAGTTCCAAGAACATCCGACGCTTTCGTGCCGAATTTCGTTCAGCGATGAGGCCCATTTCTTGCTCAATAGGTATGTAAATAAGGAAAATTGCCGCATTTTAGACGAAGAGCAACTTGAAGAGATTTAAGAGCTGCCATTTCATCCTGAAAAAAACAACAGTTTGGTGCGGTTTGTGGGCCGCTGGAATCATCGGTCAATATTTCTTAAAAAATTATTCCAGTGAGAACGTAACCGTCAATGGCGACCGTTATCGTGCCATGATAACCGACTATTTGATGCCTGAAATTGAAGCTCGAGATCTCCGCGACATTTAGTTTCATCAACTTCGGCGTCACATCCCACCCATCGCATGAATTAATAGATTTATTGAAAGAACACTTCGGTGAGCAGATAATTTCACGTTTTCGGCCGGTCGATTGGTCACCAAGATCGTGTGATATCACACCGTAAGACTTTTCTCTGTGGGGATATGTAAAGTCTAAAGTTTGTACGCACAATCTCGCTTCGTAGCCGCGGCCAACATTTGAAAGAGATAATTATCAAAAAATAAATTTCAAAGAATGTTCTTTTGAATGATAATAAACATTATCCATTCAATTTGAGTTTTCTGTGGTTTTTTCTTTCAAAAAGTAGGGAGCCTCGAAATGGATCACACGTTACTATTACTATTTTAACTAAATTAGTACTTCTATTATAACAACAATAACTCCTAACAAGCTTCTACAATAACAATATCTTCTTTTCATTGCAGTTCGTATCGTGCAGTTGGCGTAATTCATTAGTTTCTTACTCGTATGTGCCCACAGTCTTAAAGTATGTATCGAAATTTGCATGTTCGTTTTAAAGGAACTCAACATTTACCGCCCAACACGAAATAAATAAGTAAATTGCACACCTGCGCACTGAAGCAATTTAGGAATGAATTAAAAGAAAAGAAGAAAAACCATAATAATCAAAAAGCAAAATTTGAATATGAATACGCAAAGAATTTGTTAAACTTGTACAAGACAAGCCGACAGCTGTTGGAAGAGATTTCCTACATTAAATATCTAAATTAGTTTTTTTACAGCATAAATGTAAGTGCAATGTGGGCAGTTGTACAAATATAAAATTGTAATAAAGTAAAAATGCAACGTTGTTACTACTTGTAAAATACATATATAATAATAAAAAAATACATACCTAAAGCGGTTAATAAAATTTTCAACAGCTCCAGTGTTAAATTTGTGATTTTTTTTCTTTTTATTTCATTTATTTTATCTTTTTTCTTTCGATTTTGTGCTTAACGAATCACTTCTGCTGCATTATTGCTGTTATCGCGTGTCGAAAGGCATACTCGTACCTACCTGAAAAGAAAAGAAGAAAAATCAAAATTAGTCGTTGGATAAAATGCATAAAATGTGAAACATTTATTAATTACATATATATTTCGAAAGCTAGTGAAAATCCTTGTTGCAAGTAAAAGCGCACAAAAGAAAGCTATTAAGAAAAGCAGTAATCTAGCAATTATTTGCAGGCAATAATGGAATTTTGCGAGAAAAAAAATTTAACCAACAGTGAAGTTATAACACGAATGCGACTAATTATATTTGACTGCAGCAGAAATTATATATATTTTTCAAATTGGTAGCAGATAGCGTGTAATTTACCAACACCACCATTTTATCAAATAGTATTTCCCAAAACGCCTACTCATCAAATCACGCCCAAATCGTACACTACTCATGTATGAATGGCTAATGATCACGTGACTTAACGGATTTCGAAAAAATGCAACGGAAAACAATGAGGAATTAACGTGCGATTGCACTCACCAATCGTGTTGAATTTGCATTTAATTACGCGAATTTTGAAAGAAATTGTTTGTAAAAGAAGAATCTTTTACAAGCCTTAAATGGCTGGCTGCCTCTAACAAGCCCACAATTTTAATGTCAATATACAAGTGAAAATTAATTGATTGCAATTATTTGTATTTTCTGTGAATTTTTTTTTTAAATATTTTTGTGATTTTTTTTAAATTTTTTTGTGATTTTAGTGTAAAAACGCAAAGCAAGTGTAAAACTTTAAATAAGTAAAAAAAAAATATTAAAATTTTTTAATATTGTTAAAAAGAAAGAAAAAAAACGAGTGTTAGAATGGAAACGGCAAATGCAACCATGTACAACGCTACTGCTGCGGCTGTGGCAACGCCCACAACAAAACCATTGAAAACCATAGCAGCAGCTACAGCAGCCGCCGCCGTCGCCGCAGCAGCAGCAGCAGCACAACAAGAAGCAGAAACAACAGACATACCAACAACACCCATAAGTGATTTGGCCGCTTCGGTGGCACTATATACTACATCAACACAAACACCAATTGCCACACCAACGGCAATTCTATCGCCCACAATACCAGCTTCTTCATCAACGCCAACAACACCTTCACCCTCATCGGCATTCACGGCGTTCGCCACGACACAAGCGTTGCTGCAGCTGCCATTGGAATTGCAACAGACATTGGCGAGTGCCGCTGCGGTGGCCGGTTACTTACCATCAACGTATCTTATGGATTTATGTGAGTACACACTCATATCTCACTTGAATATTCATGAAAACACTTATCTACATACATATTTATATACATTGCGATATTATTTTATTATTATTTAACATTTTTCACATTTAAATTACACGTTTAGTGACAGTTGAATTAGTGATGTTAATAATCGAAGATGGCATTGCAATATCGATAAATCGATGGCGAACTTATGCATGACTGAGCGAAATTTCGCTGTGGTTTTTGTGAAATAATTATTAATTTAAAGTTAAATCAATATAATATAAACCATAGATATTTTTTTGAATATCGCTTGTGATTTTTATGAAGCAAATTAAAATAAATGTTTTTCTCTCAATCAATTTCCAGACAAATTAAAACTCTCTTTTTTTTTTTAATATTTACTTTCATGCCATTTTACTATGAAAATTACAAATGTTCGACATAAAAATACCTCAAAACTTAAACAAGAACAAGAGTTTAAAAATTAATTAATTTACGCAAAAAAAAGGTCATTGGAAATAAAAAAAAATTCTTTTCTTCTACAAATTTACATAAATATGTGAGTCTGTTTTTGAAGCTAAAAAGGCAAATCAACGCTATTATGCTAAATAGATTTTGCAAATGAGGAATATAAATTTTACTTTCTACTTCCTTCTTACTTTTCCCGCTTGCTTTTCGTAGTTTTGCTGAAAATGACATCAGCTAGCTAAAGTTTTGACCATCAAAAGTCAAAGTCAAAGCTGAAATCAATTTGCAAATTCGCAATATGAATATATAAGAAGAGGAGGAAGCATGTGCGAAAAAAATTATACGTATATACATATGTATGTTAGACAGAAAATCAATAAAAAAAATGTATGAGCTCTTTTATTAGGCAAGGCACGTGAGTAAAATTAATTATATAAATGATAAACTAATTTTAGTAAAAAAAAAAAATAATGATAATGAAATAAAATGTCAAAAGTCGATTATTAACGCTTATCGATTAATGCACAACTTTCCAAGCAACAATTAATTTTTATAATTTATTATTTATTAGAAGTTAAATAATTAATCTGCTGCTTAGAATGAATTGTAAAAGAAATGAAGGAAAATACGAAACAGCTGATTTTGACAATCGACCAGCTGTCAGCCAATAAATATAAACTCTGCATTCCCTCATATGGTAAATTTATGCAAATATTTTCTTTTCTCAGGTCACATAATAGCAAAAACTAATTATATAAATGATAAATTAATTTTAGATATACAAAATAAATATAAAAAAATTTAAAAAGTCGATTATTAACGCCTATAGATTAATGCACAACTTTCCAAGAAACAAATAATTTTTATAATTTATTATTTATTAGAAGTTAAATAATTATTCTGCTGCTGTGAATGAATTCCTTGAGAGAGAGAAGAAAATACGAACAGCTGATTTTGACAATTGACCAGCTGTCAGCCAATAAATATAAACTCTGCATTCCCTCATATGGTAAATTTATGCAAATATTTTCTTTTCTTAAGTCACATAATACCAAAAACTATGAAGGAAACCCCTAAAATGGCACTTGGAAAAATGTATGCCAAACAAAGAGTGTCAATTTCAATGGCTTAACACATAAACTAACCAGTTGCCAATAATGGTTGGAAGAAATGTGCATAGAATTCAAAGTAATTGACATGAATGGAAAATATATATAAATAAATGCTAAAGAGAAAGAATTATTATAACAAAGTAAAATAATAATAAACAATTGAAAAAAAAAATGTGTTTGACCTTGTTAAAGGTCTTTAATGTACGCTTAGTCATTAAATGTTTTTATAACCAGAAAAATTTGGTCTCCTTAAAATTTGTAGATTTATTTTGTTAATATGGCGCCGACTAAGCAGTGTCCGGCAACTTTTCGCATTCGCTAAATTTTAACTACAACATTTTAGTCACGTCCGTGTAAACGAAGCGTGTAAACTTGGACCGAAAAAAAAATAGCAAAAACTAAAAGAGGGCGAGAAAAATGTGGAACTGAATTTTTAGACATGATTTGCCAAGGAATTACGTATGCAAAATAATTATTGTTAATGACTATGACTGTGGCTTTATATATATTTTATTTCCATTTTTTTCGGGAGTACTTTCACTTTTTTTTTACGCGCAAGTAATTTATTGTAAATAAAGTGAGAAAATGAAAGGGATTAGAAAATTAATAGCATTTTGTAACTTTCATTTTCCAGACACCAATGACAGCTAGAGGCGAAAAATGCCACTGATTTGGCTATTAGTTTCCTTAAAAATTTCAATAAACAAGATATCTCGAAGTATCAAAAAATAAAAAATAAATAAATAACTCGACCATAAGTGACTGATTGAAGCTTCTAACTATTTTTTTTTTTTTTTTTTTTTTGTATTTGCACAGCTTAGCTCCTTTCGGCACGAACGCAACTCTGTGCGCCACACATCGTTTGAGCACTTAAGCGGTATGAGAAGAGTTGCCAATTGCAATTAATTGCTTTGACATTGAATGCGTTCAACGAGTGAGCACATGGAATTTTTTTTAATTACATATTTTTTCTTTTCATCTACAAATTGCAGTAAGAATGTAGCGAGTAAACTCTGACGAAAACGCGAGTAAACTCTGACGAATTTGAAAACACATATAATTAATGATAATATTATTGTGAAAAATTCTACAATTAAGCACAACTTTCAAAATGTAATTAAAGCAAAAGAGTTAATTATGATTTTGTATTAATTAAAACTGGCAAAGAGTAAATGTGTGCATAAAAATTGTATAGAACGAGCTTCACTTGCACCGAGTAGCTGTGTCATAATCGCTTCGTAGAAAATTTTAAAACAAAGAAAAATTATTAAATTTAATACAAACTCAAAACCTGCATACTTCATATTATAAACAGAAATAACATGAATGCCTAAGGCATTAGAAATTCTTTATGCGCGCAAATGGAGTGAAACAAATAAAAAAAATATTACACGTCGCCAAATACTTGATTTTATTTTATTTTTTTACCAAAACATGTGTCACTCGTTACTTTCCCTTGTACTTTTCGCCGTTGCTGGCGTAGACCAGAATTACTTACACCATTTTTCAAGTATCTAATATGGAAATTCGTCTGAAAAGTCATTGATTGCATTTCAATTACTTCACTACTGCTGTGTGAACACCAACAGCGCAGCCGGATGTACGATTTGAAGTGAATGTCATAAAGATTAGAGGAAAATATGCAAAGCAAATGTCATAATGATTTGAGGAAAACATTAAAAAAAACACAAATATTGTAGTTTTACGTGGAAAAGACGATATTACATGCATATTAATTTTCTCATTTATGTTTTCAAATTTTCAAATGCTTTTATTGAATTTTTTTTATACTTAAAAAAATTGTTTTTAAATTTTATTTTACTAAATTACATACATTTTGTGTTTCGATTAACGAGGAAGTTGTAACTGTTATCGATTATTTTAGTTGTGTGACAAAGATACTAAACAATCGTTCTTTACAAATTAATTTTTTGAAATGAACGGCGTCTAGTTAATATTTCTAGAATATAAAAAATGCTACTTTTGAATACCATAAATAAATTTTCGAAAAAAGTAGTAAATAAAGAGTTGTGGAGCAAGCATAATGACACATTTAATTAACAACTAAATTCAGTAATTCAGAATTAAGGTTATTATTGAGTGCGTCAAATTAGTAAAGAAATTTTAATCCAAAAAAAATTTCAACTCAGCATACTAAATACATATGTATGTAAAAATATTTTTTCACTCCTAAAAACATTTGAAATATTATTGACATCAAGTTTAACCACAAAACCCACACAAATTGTACATTTTATGCGTAAAAGTGTGTCAAATCACTAAGAAGAGTGTGCTTAGTAAATAAAATAATGCAAAAAAGTAAATAAACAAAATAAATTACAGAGCAACAAACCATATTGACATTGAAATTGATTTTTTTTTTTGAGTCGCAATTCAACACATAAAATACATATACGCATACTGCAGCGCTGATTTTTAATATGCACATACTCGTACTTATGTGTTTTTTTCATTCTCTCCAAAGCCACATTTCAAAGTTAAAAAAAATTTGCATTTGCGTAGCAAAATGTTTAATTGTGAATAAATAGAAATTAACAAGATTTTTGCAAATATTTTAATACTAGTTTACCAGTCAAACGACTGTCATGCGACCAAATATTGTCTTGCAATGTCAACAAAAAGCAGTGAAATATTTTAAATTTAACATATTTAGCCAAATCTTGCAAATGCACACATACATGCTTCGCCGGTCATCGGTACTCGGAAGCAACGATCAACAACTATCGATTGCTTTACCACATGCATTACAGTTTGATAGAAGAAGCAGCAGCAATGCCGCTAACTCGCTGTGCGATCACATATGACTTGGGGAAAGGAGTCTATATATTAGTTAAATAAAATATTTATGCGCAAACATGCAAGTGAAGAGATTTTTTATGAAAACACAGACAATTATTATGCATAATTACGTACATATGTATGTATGTGTATATGAAAAGCTATACTAAAATGTGTGCGGCTATTAGAGCAAATTTGTATGCGTAAACAACGAGTAAGCAACGAGTAAACTCGTTGGTAAGCTTGCTTGCAGTTCTTGCCAGTTTTTTGTGTTTGTTTTAATTTTTCGCTGAAGGAAAAATACTAACATAAATATTTATGTACATAAAATGCAAAATATAAGTATTTTATTACGAGTTATGATAATAATATTGAATTATATGCTAGTTTAACGTCAGTAAATTGTGTTTTTTACTATGAAATTTTATGCGCGAAAAATCTACAATAATTTATAGAATTAAATATTAATAATATTAACTGAGACATGTGTGTGTATGTGAATTTTATTTTTATTTTATTTTTTAGTGTTTTAAACTGTGCTTATGACTTTGTTTTAAGCTCTTTTGTTTATTCTTTGCATTTATTATACGGAAACTTCGCAGAAATCGTACTTTGAGCGCGCAATTAAAAGTTTATTTTGTATTAAAGTGTATTTTTTTTTTATTAAAATCACTTTGTAGTGAGTGCCTCAAACATATGCATTCTAGCAAATTATTGCGTAATAATAGAATTTTAATGACAAAACGCTGACTCAAGCCACGAAAGTTAAAAAATAATAAATAAAATATTGTAAAAAAAAATATAAAAAAATTTAAAAAAAATATCCATAACTAAATTTATTAAAACATGCAAATTTAAATATACAATTAAAAAAATTAATAACTGGTGCAAACTCGTCTTTCAATTCAATTTACGTGTTTAGAATATGTATTTTTCAAATCAACAGCTTACTCTCGCCGAAAGGCATAAATGCACGCATATACATATGTATATTTACATATGCATAACTTAATGTACCATACATATGTATGCATGCGTAGCGCAAATGTTCAGTTTCAAAGTCAAGGTCAGCTGACTGCAAAACCGGTCTACATGCGTTTCCACTGCACCAAAATAAATGAATAAAAAAGCGAAAATGATGAAAGAAAAAATACGTAAAATGAAGTAATAAATAGTTCAGAAGCATATCAGTGCAAACATACACACAAATGTTTGCATTATAGTGCGATTTGTATATTGAAAAAAAAAAATTTAATACAAAAAAAAATATTAATCCACTTAAACACACATTATTTTGCTTCCTTTGCTGCCGCCGGAGAGCACTTAATGGTGTTCAAGTGCCCGCTAAAAACTCTATGAATGAGCTTGCTAGAAGGTATAGGCAAAAATAGACAGATAAAACAAAAAGTGATAATAAAAATAAAAATAAGTAGCAGCATGGATTATTCATATACATACATACATATATATGTTTATTTATGATTTATTTTATGTATACTCAGAAGAACCTTCACACTTTGTTCGTTGACTTTTCGCTGCGGAAATGGATTTTTTTCCCCCACTTATGGGTATAAGTGTTTGTGCGCATGCGTAATTTACGGCCAATTTGTGTGCAATTATATCAAAGTAAATAAATTTTATATAAAACATTTGAAATGTATTCAAAAATATCTTTAACGTACATATGTATCTCGCTTGCGCTTTTTATAAGCAAATATTTTTGCATATGATGTAAGTCAGGAAAAAACAAATGTGTCTAAATGACAAGTGGAATTTCGTTGTGTGTGTGGGATGCACTATTGAATGACTTACCCCTCCCCCCCCAAAAAATAATTTGTTGTAGTTTGGTGTTTTGTTTCTATATTCGTAATAGGCAAACATTAGACTGGGCGACTCATGGCCAAGTGATGTGGTGTGGGCGTTAATGCGCGTGCTCAATTGTCAATAACTCACCGCATGCTAAGCGCAAAATGTAAAAAAAAAATTTTTTTTCATGACTTATGACAAAGCACATTATTGTATTGAACGATAGTTGATGATTTATATTGGATCAATGAGATATTTAAAAAAAAACAGCTTAATAATGCATACAAATATTTATAAATATATTGTACATGAAGTAAGTAAGGCAAAATGTCAGTCGAGAAACTGAAAATATTATTTTTTCGGTGATTTAGTTACTATATGCTGCTAAAAATTGAAAATTATTTGTATTATATTTTGAGGACTTTTAGAAAAAAAATTTCTTTCTTTATACTGATTTTAAAGTGAAGGTATATATGTATTTGTATACCGAAATTAATATAAAAAAAATTAAAATTTATTTATTATTATTTAAAAAAAAATCTATTTTACATAATATTAAATTTTTTGCTTTTGAAATTTAGAGTAGTGAACTTAATTTGACCCACATGATCTCAATTAACATTGATTTGTACTTCACAAATGACAAATATTTCTAATTAACTTATTAAAATCGTTTAAAGTTAACTGCAATTATTATTATTTTGTTTTTGACTCATTACGGGATTGTACATAATGTACTAGAAAATAATTAGTGTAGTTGATTTTACTCATTTAACATAAATTACTTTGCTATATTTTATTTTATTCTGCTTTGTTTTAATTATATTTTATGTTTTCCTTTTATTTTCTTTTAATATATAATAATTTTATCATTATTTTTTATTATTTTATATAAATTTATTTTATTTTATTTTTTTCTGCTTTTTTTATATTATTTTTTATTTATTTTGTTTTTTCCTTTTATTTTATTTTTGTTTAATTTTATTTTTATTTTTATTTTTTTTTATATTAATTTATCTTATTTTATTTTAATTTATTTTATTTTATTTTAATTTATGTTATTTTTTTAATTTAATTTAATTTAATTTAATTTATTTTATTTTATTTTCTTCTAATTTTGTTTGATTTTTTTCTGTTTTTAATTCCTTTTCTGTCGTTTTGCCCCTATTAATAATATTAATATATGTTACACTCTGCTTATATTGTACATTTTACTAACATTTACTCTCTTTCACTCAATTTCTCGTTTTTGCTTTATCTACTCGTACAACACACTCAAGCTTAATGCACTCAAGTGAGTGCTTTTATTTTCCTTTATGGAATGACGCTGAGTGATGACTGCAAGGAGTGCTACCAGAGTGTTAATTAAAGTATATAGTAAAATTAAAAATGTAAAAAATCTGAAAAATAAAAATTATAAAAAAAGTTGAAAGAAATAAGGACTTAAATAATTGTTTTTTGTTTTGTTTGCTTAGAATTTGAAAATGGTTCTTATAAGGTTTTTAATTGTTTTTTTTACGTATAAAACGAGTATTTTACTATAATATATTATAGTCCATAGGAATAATGCTTCAGGTAATTCTTTCTTTTCGGTTACCTACGTCTCATACACAAAACTCAACGTTCAAACTACAGATTTCAACGATCAGCGGCTATTAGGCTGTGCGTTGATTCGTGTGTTATTCCGGAAATAATATTCCCATCGAAAACTTAATTGAATCCGAACATGTTCTATAATGTCATCGAGTTCGATTCATCAAAATCTATATTAAAATCCAATTATTCAACGAATTCAGTGTTCTGTATCGAACCCGATTTATCAAAATCTATATAAAAATAAGATTCTAAAACGGATTTGGTGTTCTGTATTCCGATTTATTGGAAAATTTCGTTTGTATAAAGTCGACGAGGTATTATTTGGTGGAATTAGTGCCTTTTTTATGGAATTCTATGTGGAGGACTCGATGGATCAGGCAAAATTATGCTCTATAAATTTTATTAAAATACTCCAATTCCAATTGTAAGTAGTATCGTAACTACTTCATATAAGTTTTCCCCAAATTTTTTAAATCACAATTGTAAGTAGTATCGTAAGTAGTTTCATATAAGTTTTCCCCAAATTTTTTAATTCACAATTAGTTTACTCATTTGCAATAGAAATAAAATGAAAATGAAAATAAATGAAATTTATAGAAATGTTAACGTTATAAGCAGCAAAAAAGAGTTAGAATAAATTTTTTTATTTGAATTTCAAATTTCAATAGCATTGCCGACCACCACCTTTTTAATTGCGTGTTCGTATAATTGTTCGTACGACCAGTACAGCCCCCTCTGCTGGCGTAGCAACTCTTTAACATTAATATAATTTACCACATTGGCAACGCTGCACACATGTAACGGAAACCGGAAACAAAGCAAGTAAGCAATGAAACAAAACAAAACAAAAAATACGTTGAGTGAGCGTTTACTTTTTGATTTTGATGAGCCAATTACTCGTATTTACAAATTGTTGCTGTAATAAAGTTACATACGTATGTATGTATATACAAATGTATGAATATGAAAAGCTTCGCAGTGCAATTAATGAAATTATATGCACTTTAGCAGTAAATTTTTATATATTTATGAGTACACAAAGGCATGGTGGCTGGCACCGATGCGCTTAGCTTATTTGCGTTATTACTTTGAAACAAGGAAAAGAATAATAATAAAAATATTACCAGAAAATCATATTTATTTCAATTATAAATATACACACATTTTATTACTTTAAATTTTGTAAAAGCAAAATAATAAAATTCAGCTTTAAAATTGGGCATGGGATGGGGTGCATTCGTAATTAAAATAAACTCAACATATGGTATAAAAAAGACTATTGTAACCTTTAGGAGGGAATTGTTATGGTAATATCTGTCAAAAATGTCCTCTCTCATCGGTTATCACTCATCCGCAACGTTGTACAAATATCGTTTATAATTTACTAGCTGATTCGGCCACACGTTGTTGTGGCTTTCTGTATTTTCTCCAATTCTTATTGTAATTATTGTTGCAAAGGGTCATTAAAGTTCTAGTTAAGCAACATCTAAATCAAAAAATTTTAAGTTTTTTATTATTTTGTATTATTGATCTGGCTACGTATTTGTAAGTGCGTTTTTCACTACTTAAAGTCTTTCACGAAAATATCAATATGAAAGCTTCGAAGTCAAACGAACACAGCTTTCGGTCACAGTAAAATTATATACTGCTTAGCGACAAAAATACACACAGACCTATGCTTACATCCAAATTATCCTAATTTTTGTCTGTGTGTTGGTGATCGCTTACCCGTCAAAAAATGTTTCAAGCAAATTGAAATTTTTTTCCTGATCCATGCTCCATTTGGACATATCATCTAAAATTTTAATCAAATCGAAGCATAAATAAATTTTAACCCCAAATAAATCGGTCCAAAGCCTGGAAGTCATTATTCACGTAAATCGAACCATAAATAAGATTTCGAATAGGTCGCTCCATGGTCTACTTCCCGAAGAGAAAAGTGGTGTTTCTACTAATCTGAACAAAAAGCTATCTATGTACCAAATTTCAAGCAAATCGAAGCATAAATACGTTTTTTTTTTCAAATAGGTCAGTCCCAGGTCCACCTCACGCGGATATGTGAGTGATGCAAAAAATCGATAAAAACTATATATCATGCTAAAATTTCAGCCCAATCGATGCAGAATTTTTTGGGTTTTTGAAGCGTACACAAACCAACATAACATTTTTATATACATATATAGATTGTAATATAATCCTTGTCATATCCTGCCACATAGTTTTCCTTAAAATTGTTTTTTTTTCAATTTTCTTCTAATAAAAATCTATAAATTTCATTTTATTCAACCTAAGTTCTTTCTGGTCTCGGCCTTCCCCTTTCAGTTTATGGTTGTGACAGCGGCATATTATTGTTTAAGGTGAAATTCTCGTGATTAAGTGCGAAAATACTGCTCATAACCTTCAATTAGCACATCTATATATGTATGCATAGAAAAGAAGCGATGAATCTTGCTAACTGAAAAATACACATAAAATATATATGGCCAAGTAAAAGCTGTAGAAATTTCTATAGCATTTCAATGCAATTAACAGACAACACTGCATAGCAAATAGCAGCTGCATAATATACATAGTATAAATGCTATGCATACGATTAATAGTTAAAATGTGGGAATTTAAGCTAATTAACATAGAGAAAGATGCAGAAAAAGCAATGTATATCTTCACTTATCATTATCAAATACCTTCAAGGCGTTACTTCCTGACCTTTCTCATTCAATTATTTTCTTTTTGCTGCCTCCCTTGGCACTAAACGGTATCTTTACGACTGTTTCTCGTTCATTAATGCAGCTTACTCGTTGATTTAGATTTTTCCCCAACGATTTGTTGGTGCTGTCAGTTACTATGTACACATATACTCGTTTGTATATTTGTTGCTTTTCGTATGAATGCATGCACATACTTATTTGACTATGAGAATTGCTAAATAGTAAACGCATTCAAGTGCCTTTCACTTCAACACGATCTGCAAAGATTTTCATGTATTATGTTTATGCATATATACGTACATATTTAAATAATTTGTTGCAACAATTTCGTTACTAACTCGTACGCTTTAATTTCGTCACGTTAGAAGAGCGTGAGTGAGAAAGCTCTCAACATGACAACATGAAAAACGGTAAGTCATGTTGTTTACCTTTGCTTTTGTGTGCGTGTGTGTGTGTGTGCGAGAAAAGTAGAAGAATAAACAACAAATTGGTGAGTTTGCCGCAGACTCGTTTGTTACCTTGGCATTGTTTGGCCATGAATGGCATGGAAATAAACAAATTTATGATTTTTCATAAATATTTAAATGCATGGATATTGCAAACTGACAGCGAAATGTGAATAAAGCGTGTGCGAAGGTTTTTCGTGCGCCAAAAATGCAATTAATAAATATACTCTTACACAAAAGTTAATAATCACACCAGTGAAACAGTTAATTATGTACATATATATTTATGTACACAAATATGAAATATCGAACAAACATGCCGCAAGCTAAACAACAACAAAAAAGTTGCAACAATCACGGGGAAAAAATTATTATTGAATGATCAATGGTGTTACAAGCATTGTTGACAGCTGTCAATGAGAAGAGTGCGCACCGCTATATGTAAATAAAAATTAAATTGCTTAAAAATAAATATACATACATACATATGTATGTACGTACAGCACACGCACTTCAGTCGCTGCTCAGTCGTTCATTAACTTGTTTATTTTTACCTTTTCTTTGAGCAATGCGGCAGCAAAGCAAGAAGTGTTGCTGCGTTCTTTCTCTAAAAGCAACAACAACAATATTTACATAACACTTTGTGGTGGTGGTAGTGTAGTAGCAACAACAGCGTAGACGACGACAAACGTTCGTTGTTGTTGTGCGTGAAGTTTACACTTCAGCACATGTCAAAGAAAATGAAGAGCTCGTGATCTCGCTGGAAAACATACATATGTACATATAACACGAGGGTTCTTCAATAAATACCAGTATTAGGAAAGCAATTTTAGTCTTATACTTCTTAACTCTTAGATAAATCGGCACTGGGAGTTTTCCAGAAAGAAGTTTTTTATAGAACTCACCACCACTGCCATGCTGCAGGCTAGAGAAGTCTTCCATCTTTAAGTTTGATATATTCTGGAGACCGCTCATCGGTTCACCCTCTTTAGTTCCTATATGAGAATGCTACGTTCTTGAAACACTTTATTCGCTTTTTTTTCGTAGAATTTTCGATCAACGTTGCGCTTCATATTCCTCTTCTTTCGATAGTGATGATTTCGTTAGCTTGAAATTTCGTTACATAATTATAACAGGATATAGGAGAGTAAGTTGGGTAGAATGCAGACTAGCTGCCTGTTATGGCTGCATGTTTGTTAGCGAGCTTTTTTGGCTGTACAGAGAGGGGTGTGTATTTTTACTGTGACGAGCTAGTAGTACGATTCGATGTTAATTTCTCGGGGCGACACTCCTCAGCACATTTGTAGATGTTCCATCATGAAAGCCGACTGTTGTGCAAAGACTCTTTCGTTGTGGCGAAGGCAGTGCATATTGGTGCATTCCAGGCAATCATAGAAATCGCCTTTGCTCATACCGTCCATGCTCTTCCGTCGGATCGTGGATACAAATCCATGTTACGTTGAAGAACTTCGTGCCGAGTCAAATTTCAGCCTTTATATGGTCGCTGTTATAAATTTATTCCGTCCTTGTCAAGTTCATCCCATCTATGCAGCGCCATCCTCCCAATTAGGGGTCTGTGCATGCTCTCAAATTGTAATCCTTAAAAATTATGCAATGGTCATGCTGAAAAGTGGGTTCTCTTCTCGGAGATTATTTAATTTAGATTTTAGAAGCCTACATTCAAATTAAAAAGGGTTCGCCTTCTCACTTTAGTTCGTTTCCAAGCGGATTTTTGTTAGCTATCGAGAGGAAATTCGGTCTAAGACCAGAAGTCGTGAACTGCTCGAAGCATATGCAAAAGAACCTACTATGGCCACTTCCAGGTGAATGGAGTTGCCAAATTTCACTTAGTAAATCTCGATTGTGCAGGACCTCTGCATACACGAGCTTATCGAGCGACACTCGTATCAATGAAGTTGGAGCGAAAGTCTGCTGGTGCAAAGCGAAAACTGCTGAGGTTGTTGAAAATTTTCGGGCAATAAAAATAGATGTTGATTTTCTGGAGTATACTTCTGTGTATGTACGAGTATGTATGTATGTAAATATGTAAGGAAGTTTCTCCAAAATGAAGACAACAACTACAATAAAGCATTTTATATAGACTTCCTTCACACATTTCCGTCTGTATGTAAATATGGATAACGGAAAATAAATGCCGTATGCAGTGAGCAACGCATAATGTAGCCACTTATTGTTATTGTTGTTGCTGTTGTTGTTGTTGTTGTTGTTGTTGTTGTTTTAGAATTGAAATTTCATTTTACTTTCAATTAATTGCTTCATTTTCCGCTTGTTTTACATTCTTATACCATTTTTTTCCTTTTCTTTTTCATTGTTTTTTGTTTTTGTTTTCCTTCCTTTGTTTGCCGTCACTCAATTGCGTCATTTAATCGATTTTTACTTTTGCTCCATACTTTTCCGTAACCAATTGCAAGCTTTGGAATTTAGCGATTTATTTCAATACAAATCTACATATGTACGAGTATGTACGAGTATATGTGTCAACTGAATAATGAGAAAATGGTTCAAAAAGCATGAATTTTCTAAACTTTTTACACATATGTACATACATATGTTATTACATACATATATACATAAGATTCTAATACTTTTTAAACCCAAAAAAAAAATTTTCCTTTGTAGCGAAAAAAAAGTATAAAAAAAGACGAATTCCCCAACCTGCTTCAGTCCATCACTAAATCAAAAGTTAGCACATCCTTAATAACTCAATTTACAAAATTCATCGATATTCCCTAAGGCATTTTGTAGCCAGCTTCACACTACATACATATTTGACACTTTTGTTTGCATTTCCTTTTCTCAGTTTACCGTTTCACATACATAAATACATACATATAAATGTACATGTGTAACGCCGCCAATGCATTTTCTGCTCTGATCTTTTCACTTTTATGAACTTAAAAACAAAGAGAAAAACAAGAAAAACATTACATAAAAAATCCTGTTCCCCAAGAAAATGCCATTTTTGGCCTACGACGCGAGAAAATGTCAAACAACAGATTGGCCACAAGCAGGCACAATGGAAAAATAAAAACAAAAAAGGAAAATAAATTGAAAAAAAAATGAAATAACATCAAACAAAATAAGACAAAATGAGAAATAAAAAATAAAAATAAAAACAAATTAAGGAAAAAATAAAATTAAGTTAAATTAGAAGAGAAGAAAAAAAATATAATAAAATTGAATAATACCAAATAAGCTATTGCAAAATAAAATAAATTTAAATTAGATTTAATAAATAAATAAATAAAGATAAAAAAATTCAATATAAATTAAATAAAAAAATAAAGTTAAAAAAGGTGATTTCTTAAGAGCTTTCCGATTTGATTTTCAAAAAAAATCGCATAAAATTAAGAAATATTTATGAAACCGAGTTATGAGTCGAGCGAGCACGATAAAACGGGTGATCCATTTCGAGGTTCCCTACTTTTTTAAAGAAAAAAACACAGAAAATTTAATTTTAATGGTGAATTTTTATTATAATTCGAAAGAACATTCTTTGGCATTTATTTTTTGAAGATTATCTCTTTCAAATGTTGGCTGCGGCTACGTCTCAAATGGTCCATCCGTTGAGTCCAATTTTCAATGACTCGTTCAAGCATTTCGACTGGGAACTGACGAATGACACGCGTGATGTTTTGCTCCAAGGCCTGAAACGAAGCGAGATTGTCCGCATAGACTTTAGACTTTACATATCCCCACAGGAAAAAGTCTAAAGGTGTGATATGACACCATCTTGGTGAACAATCGACTGGCCCAAAACGTGAACGTTATCTGCTCACCGAAGTGTTTCTCTCAATAAATCCATTAATTAATGCGATGTGTAGGAAGTGTCGTCGTCTTGTTGAAACCAAATGTCGCGGAGATCACGAGCTTCAATTTCAGGCATCAAATAGTTTTAGATTTATATCGAAACGAATTTTCGTCATCCCTTGTCAATTTTGGTTTTGTAACAAACCGGTTTCGGCGAACCGCCATCTTCAGTGCTTGATTTCGTTCGAACCACCCTGTCGGAAAAACACAAAACCAAATCAACTCATCAAATAGTCGGTTATCATGGCGCGATAACGGTCGCCATTGACGGTTACGTTCTCAGCGGCATCATTTTTGAAGAAATATGGAGCGATAATTCCACCAGCCCACAAACCACACCAAACCGTTGTTTTTTCTGGATGAAATGGTAGCTCTTGAATCTCTTCAGGTTGCTCTTCGTCTCAAATGCGGCAATTTTCCACTTTTACATACCCATTGAGCCAGAAATGGGCCTCATCGCAAAAATTCCGCGTTGCAAAAATTCCCAAGTCGCTTATGATTGAAACTGTGTGATATTGCTAAATTTACATACCTGCATGCCGACATACATACATATTTATGTGTTAAAATTTATCATAACTCAATTTTGATTATTATGATTAATTGGGTTAATGTCCGCATTGGCAATATTTGGCAAATATTTACATATGTCCGTATGTATATTAAAATGAATTTTTTGTAGACATTAAAAGCAACCCACAAACAATAAACATTTTACAATTCCACTTACCACACGGTATTTAGTTCATCCATTCATACACTACAAATTTGGCAAATTGCGCATGTTGAGAAAGAAAAACCAAAAAAAAGAAGTTATTTCCTACCATACACATCCAAGCATCAACACATTTCAACAGAAATCGCGTTGCCAACAACTGGAGTTGCATTGAACTGCACTGCTTTTTCTGCTGCGGCTGCTGCTGCTGCTGCGGCTCTGCTTTGAACATTTCTAAAATAAGACGCAAATTTATTTGCTTTTTTTTTTCCTTCCATTTTAATGGTTTTGTACGCAATTTTATTTTTAAATTTCGACTTTCAACGATGCGCGATAGCAAAAATGTGTGTTTAAAGTGAAAAAGGTAAATGTAAATGTAAATAAATAAAGCCAAAAGAAACAAACGGTTAATGACTGTGCAGTTGCAGAGCAGTCGGCTGTTGTCACTTGCAGTAGTGTGAAAGGAAGGAAGGAAGTGCGTGAAAGGTGTGGGCGGTTGGATGACAAGTGCGTTTCGGTTTCGTCCGTGAGAAACGTGACAAAAACAAAACGTAAGATTAATAAAGAAGAGTGAAATTTAAACAATATCTTTTGGTTAAGGACGTTCACTTAAAGGTAATGAGCGACGGCGTTCAAATAATTTTGGCAGAACGGATGGTTCAAAGCATTAAAATGTAGAAAGTTTTTAATAATTTCCAGAGATTAAAAGATAGAAATTTTGAATTCATGACTATGAATCTACAACACAAGTGAGCAGATACAAAAGTTCTCGATTGTGAGGTTGCAGACTGTGGGGTCCCCCAACCGCGGAAAGGAACGAAACGTCTATCCATCATAATCGATTGAGAATTCCCGTTCACTATCTCCGATCGTTGTAAAGGGTAATCCAAGGGTACTTTTTTCAATAGCCTTCTTTTTTTTTTGACAGAAGAAAATATAGAGTGTACACGAAGACCGTGAAGAGTCGATTCGGCGCCGTTCGCAGCAACTCGGACTGACGCATCGAATGACTTGGCGTAAAATGCCGATATCAAATGTCGAGATCTCAAATTGAAAGCTTACAAAATACAGTTTGTGCTAGAACTGAAGCCGCTCGACATCCTCAAGCAACATCGTTTCGTTCTATGGGCTCTAGAAAAGTTCCAAGAAGATCCGACGCTTTTGAGCCAAATTTTGCTCAGCGATGATGCCCATTTCCGTTTTGGGCCGGTCGATTGGCCACCAAGATCGTGTGTCATCGAAAACTGGATTCAAGGTGGACCATTTGAGACATAGCTGCCGCCAACATTAGAATAATCTACAAAAAAATAAATGCCAAAGAATGTTCTTTCGAATGATAATAAACTTCCCCCATTAAATTTGAATTTTCTGTGTTTTTTTTTCTTTAAAAAAAAGTAGGGAACCTCGAAATGAATCACCCCTTACTTTCACTGCCGTTCAAGCGGCTGAAGAAGTGAGCCCTCTATAAAGTAATTAAGCACTGGGCATCGGTGATCAGATTATTTCCTTAGTTTTTACATGAGTATACCTTAGTCTTGAAAACTTTTCAGTGAATCTTCGAGCGTTACCCCTGTGGGATAGCTTCTCAAGCTCTTCATATGCATACATTTCCGCCCCTAGATTTTCTTTTGGCAGTAAATGTGTCTCGTTGCTTTCTTAAATTCTCCGTTGATATCACACGGCAAAATTATAGAAAATCAATTAAAAATATATTTTTTCTAAAGTGATCGTCTTTCGGCAGCGAATATCAACCTCTCCGAGAGTGTACAGAAATAATAATAATTCTTCATTAACAACCATTTGACCTCCAATAAAAGGCACTTGAATGCACTGCTCTGCATTCCTTTAAGACAGCACTTGAAATTTGCACAAAACAAACGAGTACCGCTACTCGTTCCAACCTGCCAATAATCGCTAGCAACAATGTTGACCGAAATACCACGAATTCACAAGCAACATTTGCATATAGAAGCTGTTGAGATGACAGAAAATATGCATATTAAAAAAAAAAAAAAATTAAAAAAAAAAAAAAAAATTAAATTAAAAAAATTGAGGATTGAAGCATCTGTTGCATCAACACCCGCATTATATGCATATCAAAATAATAACAGCGAACGAATAATCATATCAACAACAAGATCAAAATCAAATTAAGAGGCAGATAAAAAATAACAACAACAAAACGCTGCCACAACAAACAAAAGCACTCAACGTAATACAAACATTCCGCTTATAATGCAACTTGAAGCATTCCAAAACGAGTACAATGCATGTATGTATGTTTGTATGTATGTATGTATGTATGTATGTATGTATGTATGTATGTACGAGTATGTAATATTCTTTATTAGTTGCATTTGCTGACTTAATGTAATGCGCCGTCATTGTGAATGCAACACTGCTGCGCTCTTCCCCACACACTAGAGAAGTACGATCGGTCGAACAGTCGGATGGCTGGGCGGTGAGCAGTTGTAACTGCATATTTACATGAATATATGCATGGATAGTGCACATACCAGCGTATATATTTACATACATTCTTATGTGCATATGCGCGGCACTCATCCCACCAACTTCCCTCATCTTCCACCTTCCATCTTCTATTGCGTCTTCATAACAACGTTGCCTTCACCACGTTGCCTTCTTCTTCTCATTATCGTTGCGTTGCCCAACGTTGCAGCATTCAATTATTACTTCATGTTCGAAAAAAAAAAAAAAAGACAACAACAAGCGCCTCATGCATATTATAATATTAATAATCAAGCAGAAAAAAACTCTCAGCTGCATAACACCACCGACACAAGTGTAATCGTCTGCCCTGCGCGCCCGCTTGCCTTCTGCTGTCGCTTGACTGCCTGCACTATTGGGTGGCTGCCTTTATTGGTCTCTCGGTCGGTCGGTTGAACAGTTGGACGCCTGAGTATGCCCTGTTGTTTGGCGGCGGAGCAGGCGGCGGTCTGCCTGATTTTGACTGCCAATATGCCATGCAACAATCATTGGCCTGACAGTAAATCTTTAATAATAATTTAAACACTTCTGCGCAGTGCTGTCGTTGTTGCTTGTTGTTTTTGTTTTTCTATGTTGTTGTTATTGTTTTTGTTTTTGATTTCTTACTTTTTTCTTTATATAACGTACATATGTATGTGTATGTATGTATGTTTATGTCTCATAGGCAATAATATGCCAATATGACGCCCAACAACAGTTGGCTGCAAGCACCAGCAACATAGATACATACATGCATGCATACATATGTGCATATGTACATACTCGTGTATGCAAGCTAACCAACAACTAATATGAGTTGAAGAGTTAGCAATAAATTCATAATTCATTTCGTCGCCGCGCGTCAGTCATATGGCGCACTCTAAATTTAAACATTATTGGCGCGTTTACTGTGCGACGCAGCAACAAATAAAAACAAATAAATCTTTGAATCACAAACACAAACATAAACATTAATGTAGACATTTTTCAATTTGCGCTTCCTCAATTAAATGGTGTTAATGGCCTTTTCTCTGGCTGCAATTCTCCGTCATCAAAGACGCATATTGAGCTTGTTGTGAATATGGGAATAATAACAACTGTTAACGCACAGCTGATTTTCAGCTGTGGTTGTGAGAAAATAATTCGATATTGTATAAACTTAAGAAATTTTGTTAAAATTCAGTTAGAATCAGTAAATTGTGATCCATTTCGAGGATGCCTACTTTTTAAGGGAAAAAAAACACAAAAACTTCAAACTCAGTTGGAAATGCGTATTACAGTATCGAAAGAACATTCTTTAGCATTTCCATTTTGAAGATTATCTCTTACAAATGTTGGTAGCGCCTACGTCTCAGATGGTCCATCCGTTGAGTTCAATTTTCGATGACTCGTTCGAGCATTTCGACTGATAACTGGCGAATGACATGCCTGAATCGAAGCGGGATTGTCCTTCCACTGAAAAAAGTCTAACGGTGTGATATCTCACGATCTTTGTGGCCAATCTACCGGCTCAAAACGTGTGAAATTATCTGCTTACCGAAGTGTTCTCTCAATAAATGCATTGACTGATGCGATGTGTGCCGTCTTGTTGAGACGAAATGTCGCGGATATCACGAGTTTCAATTTCTGGCAACAACTAGCCGGTTATCACGGCGCGATAACGGTCGCCATTGACGGTTACGTTCTCACCGGCATCATTTTTGAAGAAATATCGACCGATGATTCCACTGGCCCATAAACCATACCAAACCGTTGTTTTTCTGGATGAAATGGCAGCTCTGGAATCTCTTCAGGTTGCTCTTCGTACGAAATGCGGTAGTTTTTCTTGCTTACATACCCATTGAGCCAGAAATGGGTCTCATGGCTGAACAAAATTTGGATCGAAAACATCGGATATTCTTGGAATTTTTTAAGAGCCCATAGAGCAAAGCGATGTCGCTTGGAAAGGTCGAGCGGCTTCAGTTCTTGCACAAGCTGTATATTGCACATTTTCAATTTAAGATGTCGACATAAAATGCGCCAAGTCGTTCCATACGTCAATCCGAGTTGCTGAGAACGGCGCTGAATCGATTCTCCACGGTCTTCGTGCACACGTCAGCTACGACCGCTATATTTTCTTCATTGCATGCTGGACGTGTTCTATTCGGGGTCGAATATTATCCAATAATGAATGCTGAGTGTCAAGATGGGTGATGGTATTGCGAATAGTATGTTCAGTAGGCCGATTGTTGACCAACGCGAAACACATTCTTTACAGAACGTGAATTTTCGTAATAAATTTGAATGATTTGTAAACGTTGTTCAGGCGTAAATCTTTCCATGATGAAATGCCAAACAAAACTGAACAAAAATAACAATACAGCTTGACACGACTCATGCGTGATCTTTCAAAAAAAGGCTATTGAAAAAAGTACCTCTACTTGGAGCACACTTTATATATTAATGGTAAGTCCAAAAGTTTTAATTTTCCGTCATCGGCTGTGTAAATCGGTGGTTTTCTAAGCAAGAAAAGTTGCTAAGGCAAGTAAATTAGGAAAAAAAATTAAAAAACTCAAAAAATTTGGAACATAAAAGTAAGAACTCAATTAAGAATTGTCAACTCGGTTTATTGAGTCAGTCACAATGTCTGAAAGAACTAATTTCAAGCGCACCACACAAATATCAAGTTTAAGGGTTATTAAGAATCAATTTCAGCTGAAAATTTCAACATTTAGTTTTTAATTTATTTTTAAATTTTATATTCTCATTTAAATTTCATTTCACTTCCATCGATGATCTAAAAATCCTTATTTAAACGAAAAATAAGTGGCAGCGCTGCGACTGTTGCTTGAAGTTGGTTGCGTTGAACATATGTTTTTCGGCAAAAAATAATTTAGCGGATATTTGCAGTTCGCAAGTGACATTTTGTGTGAGAAATTATAAAACAATAAATTAGATTTAAAAGAAGTGGGAAATATACATATATACACGCTCATACATACATATGAATATATGCATGTAAATGCTGTATTTATATTTTGCTCTGAGTAATCAGTTGCTGGCTGGAGGGAAGTAGGTTATATTTTCTATATTTACAGTTTAATATTTAACTTTTCTTTGGATAATTCAACGAATTTTTATTGCAAAAGGCTTTACTAATAGAAAGTTTGTGGTTTTTCTGCTGAGAATTATGTCGATCTTTCAATTCTTAATTTAAGTGATCTACAAAGCAATGATCCGCGTCGCTTGGGAATTAGCACTGGTGCTTGACAAATAATAAATATATGTATGTATGTACATATATCTGTTTATACATATACTTTCAAATATACATAAAACTGTTATAGATACTCTTTTATATCTACTACATTTATGCTCCACTCACTCACTGGCAAACCAGCGCAATTGCGGCATATAACAATGATGGCCAATTGATTTTCGATCTGAATTCATTGTGTCTTCCACGAAACATACATAAATATAAATAAACGTCAACATCTACTTGCCGCAAGCGCATGCCGACTGCCCCATCTACCACCTACCGTCCGCCCTCACTCGCCTCTGGAGCGCCGAACTTCACCCCAAATGAAACGAACCGTAGCTGCAGCTGCACACTGGTGTCGGTGGTGTCTTAACTTTGTGTCGTTATAAAAATAAAAATAAAAATTATTACAAAAAAAATGAAAACGAAGAAGAGAGAAAAGAGGAGGAAACGACAAAAATAACGATAAAATGGAGAGTTCAAGTGAAAATGAACGAACGAGAATCTGTTGTAGATCATGTAGGGGAGTACCTAGGCGTGACATGAAAGTCTTAATGAATTTTCATAAAAGTCTTTTACCTGCAAGAAGCACACTTAGAGGTATAATATTGGGCGACTGATGTGAGCTTTCAGTTGAGTATTAACCAGCTGCCGCCGCAATTTCAATAATTATCTCTTCAACTAGGTAAGGAGCCCTCTCCGTGGCCTCCCTCTCGCTATAAGAATTCACGTTTCGTACCAAGTTAACTATTCAGAAAGCGTGGAAGCACACATATCTAGGAAATCAGCTTGTCAACAGCCCGGAGTCAGTGCTTCGCAGTTTTCCAGGCAAACTTTTGGACGTGAAGATCTCTGTTGAGATCGCTTTTCGTACCAAGTTAAGTGTTCAGAAAGCGTAGAAGCACACATATCTACGAAAGCAGCTTGTCAACAGCCCGGAGTCAGTGCTTCGTAGTTTTCCAGGCAAACTCTTGGACGAGAAGATCTCTGTGGAGTTCGCTTTTCGCTCTATATACGAAATGTTTGTATAGAGGTTTGTGGGTTAATTTTTTTTTAATCTTTTCTTACTGTTACTGAGCTGAGCTACGAAAGTGTTGCCTCTATGTATTGCCGTGCGAGCTCTTTTCACTCTTGTGACTGGGTGGGTTCTGGGAACACTTGTTAAGATAGTGTCTGCCTATTATGCTAGATGGAACTCTTCTTGACATTGCAAATACCCTTTTCAACTTTTTTACTGGTTCTGGTGGTCTCCGAAAGTGCTCCCTCTATATTTTGCAGTCATAGTTTCTTCCGCACTAGTGCATCGGTGGTCTGCGCGCTCTTATCGAGGTATTGCTGAGGTAGTGATGCTCTTTCTTGACACTGGAAATATCACTTCCAAGTCTAAACGTAGACGTACCAGTTCTATACAGACCATCAGCTCTGAACCAGTCTGCACCTGCATAATGCTAGACAAGCTCGAGCTTCATACCTCACTTAGAATAACGATTTCAACTATTTGCGTTTTTCACATGAGTTCAGTATGTCAAAGTAATTATGGATAACCTCTCCACCATTAAGAATCTAGACGGTCAGCGCTGGCCGACCACACGTTTAGTGAAATATTAATTGCTGTGAACTAGAAAATTTTCTACTAGAACACTTTTTCCCTGCAGGGCATATACGTATGTATATGCATATATGTATTAATGAATGTGTATATATGTATGTTAACCCGCACTCAACGTCTTGAAGACAACATGGAACTTGGAAGTTTCATAAAATGCTGCCCGCAACGCAACGGCCCATTTGTGGCAGCGCAGCACATTGGCCAAAGGCAGCCAAAACAAGGGGGGAGGGTGAGCGTAATGTAGTAAATTCATAAGCAGAACAGTCTTTGAAGCAAAAGCAAGACAACTAACTACAAGCAGGCATGCGAATATGTGTGTATGTATGTACATATATTGCTGTAACAAGTAATAACAACGCTGCCGACGTTGAGCAGCGCAGATGGCGCGTGAAGTGGAGCAGCAGTTGCCGCCACCATCGCAGCAGCTGCACTTATGCATGTATGTACTCGTATGTACATATGTGCATAGGTAACTTGTTGGGGCATAAGTAGTGGCGCAAAACTGAAGGCAAGCAGCAGCATTGACAGCAGCAGCAACAACAGCAAATAGGTACACTTACAACTTGATCGCATTTGCTGCCGGTGGTCTTCACTTTATTTACTTCACAACGCGCAATCAGTCGCATTTTGTTGCCGAAACCGAAAAGTTGTGTGTGTAAGACGATAGCGAGTGAGTGAGTTAGCGAGTTGATGATTGTGTAGTGAGTAGTACTGCCTGCCGATGAGCACTAAGAAGTCACGCCACTAAGTACACGCAGCGAGCAAAATGTAGTCAGTGATGAAGTGGGTGAAAAAGTGAAACGAAATGAAGAGAAAAAATGCAAGAATTGAAAATATTTTAATTTTTTGGTTATTTTTGTGAGGCAAAGTGATCTTTAGAAGTGTGTGGCAGTGTGAAGTGTAAATTTTTCTTTATTTAAATAACTAAAATATTCAAAGTGTTGATTTTCGCCTACACTGAGCGTGAGCAAGATGAGTAAGAAAATGTGGAGTAAAATTTTCAAATCATCAAAGACTTCAAAAGTCGCCAAATTAACGACGACAGCAACAGCTGTGCCAAAGGTAAATAAACGCTGTAGCATTTACGAGGAATATCAGCAACTGAATGGCCAACCTGCCGAAGGCACGAAGAAGCAAAAAAAGTTACCAAAAACGCAAGCAAGCAAGCAGCAGAAGCGGGAAGAAGAGAAGCAGCAAGAACAGCTGGCGCAACAAAGCAAGTTGCAGCAACATGGCGATGGTGATGCAAGCGGAACTAATGCAAAAGTGCATAATGCAGAAACTACAAAAACAACAACAACAACAGCAATAGAAGCAAATAAAAATAGCGAAAATGTGCAAAAGCTTGCCAACAATGATGATACGCTTGCCGCTGGCAGCAACAACAGTAAGGCATCAGCAGGTGCCAATGACCAGCTAATTGCCAATAAAAATAGCAGCGGCGGCACGACCAACAACAAGCAACAGTCTACATTTGCCAAAGTTGTAAGTAGCTTCACGCTCAAACGCAGCAGCAACAACAACAACAATGCTGGCACACAAAAACAGCAGTCAGCAACAGCAGCAACAACAACAGCAACAGCAACGCACAAACAAAAGGGAAACGGAAATGTCAATGCTGCGGGCAAATTGCCAAAGAGTGAGTTCATACATGTGCATGCCACGCCTACTAACAACCACCACCAGCAACAGCAACAACAACAACAACTACCACAGCAACAGCAGGCTAGCAGTCATGCGTTGCAGCAGCAACAGCTGCAATTGAAACATGATAAAGGCGTTGATGAGCATAAAGTAAAGGTAGACGAAACGGTAGCGTCAGCAAATGCAAAAGAACAACAACAAGGCAAGCGCGCATCACAAGTTTTAATTGTTATAAAGCAAATTGTGACGACTGCAACGAAAATGGTACCAACAACAACAACAACAACAGCAGCAGCTGCAGCACAAACCTCATCAGCTGTTGCTGCTGCAACTGTCACTGCCACTACGCCAGCGACGGTTGTCCTCGACAAAGACCGCGACGATGGCAGTGCTGCCGATCGAATGCATTCAAGTGCAACGCATGACAATGTTTGCCTTTTAGCCGCTGGTAGTAGTGCTACAGCAGCAACAAAATTTGCTACTGGCAGCCATTCAGTCCCCACTACCATCACCACCACTAATACTAAAGCCGCTTTTACTACTATTAATACTAACACGCGCATGTCAACTGCCGCAGCGTATAATGCAAAAAGTAAATTATTGCCCTAATACATGCATACTCTTTCCCAAAAAAAAACACACACATATATGTAATAATAAAAACGCAACAAAAAAATATGCAAATAATGCACTCACTGCACGTACTACCTACCATTCATTCATGCATTCACCTATCAGACACCTTACACATTGATCGATTGATCGATTACTTCGATTATTTCAACCCCAATTTACATGCATACACGTACATGTCATGTCATTTATCAGAGTGTACAGTGTTGTGGAACTCGAATTTTTTACATAAATTTTTTAGAGAATTTTTTTTTTGCCATATTTTGTGAATATTCTTTTGCTAAAAACCGATTTCCTTACATTTTCCACGCAATAAATATTTTATATTTTTCACTTATGCTCAAGTTTAGTTTAAAACCATTTAAATTTCAGTAAGAAGTGAAACCACTTTAGTTTCTTCTTGAAGTTGGTTGCTATAAACATATGTTTTTTTTTGCCAAAAATTATTCACAGACTGTAGTTCGAGTTTAAAATTTTGAAAATTTTGTATGTTAACCTATAAAACAATAAATTATATTTAACAGTAATGCATAAAACTGCATTCATATTTTGCGCTGAGTAATCAATTGCTGCTCGGAAAGCATTTTCCATGTTTAAATAGTCAATATCGGGCATTTACACGAAAATGGAAATGAAATTTTGAGGTTATTTAGCAATCTATACTTAAATAGCTTGTCTAAAATTAAATTTTTCTCTTTTCAAAATAATTCAAGTTGCATTTTCTAGATTTGTTCACCAATCCCCGTACTTAGTTCTTACGTTGAAAATATATTTCATCAAGTTTAATTTGACAGAGACATCAAGCTCAATTAAAGTTCAATATTGCAGAATATCTCTTATCGCTTTAAAGTTAAATATTTCCTCTTACGCAGGCTGACTCTTATAAGACTTACAAGAGCACCACGATCGTTCCATAAATTCTGTTCAAACGGAATTGAGACAATTTAGCTGTAAATTGCGTCACTGTGTTTGGTGTTCACACATATTGCAACAAGTTTAAAAAAAATTGTGTTTTGACAGCTAATTTTGTTTCAATTTAGTCAAAAAGGTGTTGTCAAAGTAAAAAAGGAAATATTTTAACAATAAAGTGCATAGAATTATGGAACTTTCAATGAAGATAATAAACAAATTTTTTGTGATACAAAGAAATAGAATTATTTTTAATTTTTATTTCAATGATTTAATTAATACAAAATCCATCAAGAAGTTTTCTAATTTATTAATTTCAGTTAGTAATTTATTTTACATTTGGTTTTCATATCAATCGTTCTAAATAGCGCTAATCAAGCTCGTTGCTCTTATTCTTAAACCTACTTCACAGGGTTTTTTAAGTAATTTTCCGACAATTTGTAGTTCATTAATAACTTTTTTTCAAGCTAATAGCTCTTCTAAGTTAATTTTTTCTAGCTATTGAATGCTCAATTGCGATAATTGCCTATTTGAGCGTCTGTGTGAACAGTGTTATAGTTTGTTTAGCAGTGCATTAATTAGCTTTCTCTTTTGTTGAAATGCTTCCACAGCGCTAGTCAAAACAATTTGTTTCTAAGTGAATTCTTTTTATTTACGCAAATTTGCACTGGAAATACAATAATTTGCTCCATAGTACTTGGCGGCTTCCTTCGCTTCCTTTAACAAATAACAATAGTTGGCAACGACATTATCGATAAAAATATGTTTGCTTTCGTTTTGCGAACTTTTTTTATACTTTTTTTCGAATATTGCACTTATCTGAAGTGCTTCCAAATCCGAAATATGTACATGCACGCAGCATTTTTCAAAGCCTCACTAGCCAATATAGTATGTATGATTTTTTCTTTTTTTGGCAACTAACATTTTTTTACAACACACACACGTCAAAAGAAATTAAAAAAAAAAACAACAAAAAACAGCAACAATTAAACAAATATACAACCGCAAAGCATGCTCAGTTCCGAACAAAAATATTTAACAACAACTTTTCTCTGCATTGCTTTGGCCGTAATTAGTTGCAATGGGTTATTAAACTGACATTACAAGCGTAAGACGAAAAAAAAAATCTTAATCCATTAAACGCAGATTAAGCAGAGTTATTTTCCTCTTTTTTCTTTCAAGTAAATGACTTGCGGGAATTCCTCTGCATAGTAATATACGCCTTTACACGGGTTGTATGTACGAAAAAGCAGCATGACTTTTATGGCATTTTAATCACTTTTTATTTAATTATTTATATAATCTTTAATCATTATTTATTTTATATAATCGTTGTTATATCATTTCAAGCAACTTCTTTCTTTTTTTTTATGAAAGTATATATGCAAATAAACATATTAGACATGCTGGTACACAAGCCTTGGCTGGTAATCGACTTTCGAAAAGTATACTATGTAATCGATTGCCGATTGAAAGCGTCATGCTGTGTGCTCTGCTCTCTACATATTATTGACATTTATGCCAAATTAAATAATTAATCAGCTGTTGTTGTGTGTAACTAAAACAAACGTGATTTAAACATAATTAAAAGATTGACTATCCATTGTATGTGAAATTTGTGTAAATATTTCAATTTTACACATATTTATGTAATATGCAATCAAAACAAGGGAAAGGTAGCATGGAACATTGCAAGGTGCATAATAAATAATCGAAAATTTGGTGTGTTATCGGGTGAAAAATTGCTCTTTGAAGTTTTTAATGAATTTAACATTCCCTTAAATTATGAATATGGCAAGACGGCCTGTTGATTAGTTTCAATTTTTTTGGTGGAGAAAACTTTTTATGGCCGGCTCTTAGTAAATTAGCGTATACTCTAACCAAGAGTGTACTACAAGTATAATACATTGCCTTGTGGTCGCTATAGATGTTGGCACCTTAGCGCTGCCTTTCACGCTCCCTTTTTCAGGCGGCCCCAATATCTCTTCCACGTAGACTTTTCCAAAGTAATATAAGATTGCATGGAGCATGGGTTGAGCATTGTACAGTCTTTAGGCACAATTTGGTCTAGATGTTCCATTTGAAGCACTATTTTCAGGCGTTTAAATTCTGGTAATGCTTTTTGTAGACCCCCGTTCAAGCTTTAGTACCTGTTGGCTTCCAAATTTTTTTTGTCGAGTTTGCGATAGCGTCGGGTATACACAGGGAAAGTGGAAAACCGTTATTCCCTTCCAGTTTGCGGCTGTGGGAAATATTTTTATAGGGGCAGACTGATTTTAATGTTCTCCAAAGGGTTAATGCTCTGCTATTGTGGTTGTTATTCTGTGTATACTTTTCATCGACCAATTTAATAAGGCCTTATATCTTGTCTGGCCATACTTCTTCATTCCGACCAATTGTATGTGAAGTTCTCCCCTGACGACGGTGTAAATTATCATTAGCGACCGGACTATACCGCCTGGATGTCCGTGTCCTACCGTAGTTATTTAATAAAGCTCTACAGACCTTCTCTATGCCTAGTACGTCTGCTTGAAAGATGTTAGCTGAGTTTGGCATTTAGATAGAAACAGAGAGAGAAAGAGAGAGATATATCAAGATCCTTGGGGAATATTTCCCACTCCACAGTTCATTTTGAACAAAACGGTATCATTCTCTTCTACAGAACCTCTTCTCCATTCTCAGTTAGAGTGTATTTTCATCTGGAAGCAACTAACGAGATCCAACCTTTGGAGCATGTACTCTGATCTTTTGGTCCCAACCACCCAACTACAAAACAGGAAAACTTAACATCAATTTCCCACTTTAACATGAAACCTGATCCATTTCGTTTCATATTTCGGTTGTTATTCGTCGAATATTCCACTTCCAAACCTTGAATTGCATGAACGGCCTTCGATCTGGCCGTCTCTACTACTTTGCGGCTGCTAAACGTCATAAACTTTCCTGTCACGTGAACTGTCAAGGTCGTGTAGGTGTTCATGCTCTCATTTTCATTGTCATAACTCTTTATCTCTGCTCATGTTTTGGCCAAAAGACTGTCTTGCTTTTAGCGCAAAAACTTAAGACTAACGAAATGTCTTGCATGAAGTTTTGACAGAATATCAGTGACAGATGGTCCTTGAAAAGTGCTTGCAATCGATTGCGGCCAAAAAAATATGTAGCTCTTCATGGAACAGTCAAAGTACAAGTATAACAGCTGTAGCAGATTTATGATCTGGGAATTAACTCTCCGAAACTTTGGTTTTCACATATCGTAAATAGCTTTAACGGGGGATTATCTTAGAAACATCTATGACTAGAACAAAGTAATTGAAGAAATTTGAAGTTTTCAAAAACTTATTTTCTCAAAATTTCACCTTTTGAAAATTCGATTTTCTTTGCATTGAGATTATCGGTACACATTTTGGTATATTTTCGATGTAATATATATGTACATATGTATGTATGTATCAGATTGTATTTATAACCATTTATTCCATTTTCGTAGTTCAAAAAAGCCAACAAAATAGCTGATAACACACGAAATGCAGTCATTGACTGTCGTAATATTTCGCGGCGCGACTACTTAACCTTGTACGCGTAATTGTATAAATAATTATCAGTATAGAGTTAATTAAAATTAATGAATTTATGTATGTCTGTCGTTATTTGCTGAAGAATATAATAAACAAAAGTTTATACAAAGGAAAAAAATTAAGAAAACAAAATAAGTATAAAATAAGATTTTGCAAAGTTCTTAAAAGCTGAGCCAAATTTGAAGAAAATCTTTTATAATGGCGTTAAAAATTTGGAAGAATTTCTTTATTTATTTATTTTTAATTTAATAAAGAAGTGCTGAAATAATTTCGCAGTTCTTAAAAGGTTAGGTGGGTTTCAGAGTTTAAAAAAACGGAATTTTCACTATTTTTTTTTTATATGTATATACAATCATATATTTTATTCAAACGATTCACCATATCAAAGATACATATTTAAACAGTTTTTTGTGAAAGTTTTATTCAAAAATTCCGAAAACTCAGCCGCTGTTTCCTCATCTCCCTTGACGTCTCAAAAGAAAATGCTCTCGCCGTGGACAGGATAACTCATTATTGGTTCATGGAAATTCAAAAAACCAAATATATTTCGTTAGTACATAGATAAATCTCGTTATTAGACGGAGGAAAAAATAAAAAATTTAAATTTGAATTTTTGACAGACATCGAACAAAAAAAAAACACATTTTTTTAATCAAAATTTCGCCATGCGTTGGCTCGAAATAATTAGTTGTAATAAAAAAATTCTTCGCTTTATGTTTCAAATTGACACAGACATGGCATGATGGGCGGAACTTCCAAAGGGTCTATCTCTTAGAATTTTACTCTGATCAATTTGAAATTTTAGGAGAATATTTTAAACATATTGCAACGTTTTTCTTAGCTACACTCGATAATTTCACAAACCCTTCGAGTCCGATCACTAGATTGCTTAAAAATAGTCCAAGATTTGTTCGTTTGGCCTCTCAATAGTCAGGAATTTACTCAACGTTTATTTCGTCCTCAATAATTACAATTCTTTGCTATACGCAATGGATTATTTTACAATTCTTTATAACACACATATATTTTCTGCTTCACATAGCTTATCCGTTTCTAAAAACACACAACTCACTGCAATGTTAACGCCACTACGTTTTCTACTCGTCTCCTCTTGTGATAGCGGCTGCCGCTCTTTTTATACCTATAGATGGCCCAAACATTCTGTTCACGCGCTCAAGAATAGGCTGATTATTCGTTTGCCTGTGATAGCTGCAGCCGCTCCGTTTATCCTTAACAACAGTCCAAACATTTCATTCAGCGCTAACTCATCTACCTGTAGTAGTTGCTACCACTCTTTTCGTTTGTCTTTTTTACGGGGAAACTGCATCATACTACCCCTCCTTTTGTCTGTCCTTTTTATTTGGAAATCTCGTCACACTGCTACTGCTTTTGTCTGTCCTTCGTATTTGGGATTTCCGTCACAATATTTTACAATTTAATAAGACAAAAAAAATCGTGTTTTTTTTTTTAATTTTCAAACCTACCCAACCACTTAAGACTACGCAGTGTAGTGGCGATATATGTTAGACCTTCCGTGTTGCAATAGCAAACAAAATTGCCCAAACAATTTTTAACTACTCTTCACTCACTCTTTTCTATGATGACAAATGTTCGTATATAAAATTATATAGTCGTATACGCGTTTTTTTATAAATATTTATTAGAAATATTCTAAATGGCGAGCGATCTTTAGTTTATGAATTTATCAATTTACAATAACAGCTGATATTTGTTTACATTTTATTTGGTTAGAAATGTGCGATATACGATAACACGGAACGATACAAAAATTCTTTGTTGCTTGAAATATTTGATAAAATGAGTATTTGGCATTTTGCATACGCATTTTGTTTTTGTAAATTCACAGAGTTTATGAAAAATAACACAAATAAAAGATATTCAGCCCAAGCCCAATACATCACATTGTGAATACGACTTATGTTTGGTTTTCAAAATTTAAAAAAAAAAACAGCGACAATTTTTTATATCAGCCAATAAATCTACATAGATAAGCTTATATGTATGTACTTGTATGTATGTGTGTATAAAGAAATATGCATACGTGTGTACGTGTGCTCTGGTTATTTCCACAGCAGACAGCTTTTTTTCTACTCTCTGCAGTACTTCTGCTTTATTTTCTGCATTTCTTTCGCTACGTCATTTGCATGCTTGCTTCACTACACCTGTTAATTGAGAACAAAAATAAGAAGAAGAAAACAAGAAAAAAGAAGCAAAAATCCACACTAAATACTCAACGCTGTCTCAACTGAGTAACGTCAAGCGAGCGAAGCACCTTAGCTGCAGCCAGCAATCAGGTGTAGGCAAGAAGTTCGCACAAACTCCACAAGTGTGAGTGTGGTGAGCAACAAGACAGCCATGGTGAAGAGATATTAATTACTACACCAACACCAACAACAAGTAAAGCAGCGTGAAATAAAAAAACAATAAGTTCTAGCAGTAAAATGCGGGAAACAGCCAAAGAAACGTTGAAAAAAGTGCAAGAAAAAATAAAAAATTCAAATTTATAAAAAAAAAACAACACTAATGCTTGCTGTTATAACGGCACTGTAGTACCAACTACTTACCACACATACATACATACATACATATGTATGTACACTATTTTTAGCACCAACGACCTGACCCAATATGCGCGCACTGGACGTACGCCACCGCCAACCGACAACCAACAACCGACCAGCCGACCAGCCGAACAGCGTTAAGCAAATTGCTTTCTGTTGCAACTTAAAATGCAAACAACAACAACAAATAAGGAAAGAAAACAATATTTTTCAAGTGATCCGCTAAATGTGGGTAATTGTTGTTTGTCATGTACTCGTATGTATGTATGTATGTAAATATTTAAAAGTGCATGAGCACTCATAAACGTATTTTTATCGCCTTACAATTGGCCAACCACCAGTGCCCCCGAATTACTTATTGCCTTGTAATTAACCAACAGCAACAGACAATTCCGCATAACTGCGCACGCGGTCGTTGTGCGGAACATGTCCATAAAATGTCGGTTTTGCGAAATGTCAAAAATGCATACATACATACATACATACATACATACGTTAAATATCCATTAAAATGTTGCACAGATTTTGGGGCGGCAGTGTCAAGTGGCCATAATGGTCATAATGGCAGGGCTATAATGCGCTGGTTTGACGGGTTGGCAAGCATACATATGTACATATGTACGAGTACATACGTACATAAAGATGCTAAAAGAATTTTGCGTTGAGAAATTGGTCGATTTCGTTACAGAAAATAGTTGTAGTATGATGGCAAGATATGCTTAAGAAATTTTGTGAAATTTTTGAGGTTATGTTGGCTATGAGAATCAGTAAAAGCAAAAGTAGTATTCAGAATAATATTCCATTCTTGGATATCAAATTTTAGAAGTTTTCTGGATGTAAAATGTGGTGCACTTTACTTCAAACAATTATTATGAACTATTTTAAGCATAGAGAAAAAGCAAATAAAAAACGTCTTTAGACAGTCTTTAATTATATGAAACCAAACACGTATATAAAAGAGTCCAGCAGCTTTCTAACCTGGTTTCCATGAATTATCTGAGCGGTTGTTGTTGTGGTAACCGCAAAAAATATTCCCTTTCTTTGTGTTTGGGGAATATATCAGTGGAGACAGTCCTTGGCTGGATAAAAATCCTGGTTGTTCGAAGTGATTGCCGCCGAAACTATTGGATGTGAGACCCTTATTACGACAGACAAATGGGTAAATACTTGAACGACTTAACATCGATAGCCATCGATGTCAAATCTCTAAAGTTTGAAAATTTAAACAAGTAGTTCCGCAGGGTGGTGTACATCCCGTCTCCCAAGTAGTAGTAGTTTTTACAACTTCAATCCCCCTACACTACCAGAGGGAGTCTCTCATTGATTTCATATGCCGATGATTGCTTGATTTTGGCTCCCAATCAGATTACTGAGAGCCTCTGTTCGAAATTAAGCAGCTACCCGGGGGTAGAGGCAAATAAATTTTGCTAGTAGTCCACAAAAAATATCGATCCACCGACCTGTCATATATGACATCGCACCGATCTGGGAACCGAGCACAATCGGGACGTAGAAGAAGAACCTGCAGTCCTGTTAAAATATCGCCTAGAGGATTACCAGTGCACCGTTTACATTATGAGATATGTATCTAGGCTCCGCAATATCTGCTGGTAGCTGAGTATACACAACAGGAAGAAAGTAAAAGGCTAGCTTTTTCTGTAACAACAACAACAAAATAAAAAACAACAATCTTCT
Source organism: Neoceratitis asiatica (assembly GCA_030068015.2). Lineage (NCBI taxonomy): Eukaryota > Metazoa > Arthropoda > Insecta > Diptera > Tephritidae > Neoceratitis > Neoceratitis asiatica. Next base: position 74,805,093 of record CM061527.1, read on the forward strand.
TTACTGGTGTTATTTTATCTTCTTATATAAAAGAAGCTCAGTCTTTTAAAGACTCCGACTACCAATAATAGTAACAATTGGCGCTTTACTACGGCTAAAACGATTTTCGGCCTAGTATCTGAAATATACTCGGAAGTGTTGACCTTTCCAGGCGACCAGAAGAAGCAAAAACTTTCTATATTTTGGCTTTGGTCAAACCTATGACCAGCAGGGCGGACTTCTTACTAATACTTCTAGTTCGGCTCAGAACTATGCATTTTATGTACAGCCATTCTTGGTTTGATACCTATTACTGTTCAAGTTTATGTGATTGAGAGGGATAAGAGCCAAGGATCGGTAGAGAAAACTGAGAGGACTGTCTTCACACACGGAGGGGTTGACATTCCCCGCCGAGGGCGGGCAGATGGGTGCGGCAATTAAATTTTTACGATCTTAGAGGACTATTCCCGTATTTCATATGTATTTTCATTCTTTTCTTACTTAATCGCATTTATTTTGGATCATATTCATCATATTTTGATACATATGCTCCATATGCCATTTTAACTTGAATTAAAGATATGAAAACGTGTATTCTCTCCACAATATATATATATATATACATGTGACATGCATATAAACATATAAATAAATATTTACGATAAATAATTGTAACCCACATATCACCAGAACGCGTATGATCCAAATTTGGTAACTTGTTTGGAGAGCAACAACAAAGTGCTTTCAAAACAAAGTGCTTTCAAAAAAAAATTTTAACAATATTTTGGTAAATTTATTTATATGTATGTACATATGTACATATCTATACAAGTAATATTTCTTTTTTATATTCGTAATTTTTTATTCTATTTTTATTTTTTATTAATATTTCTTGCTTCTACACACTTCGTCTTCACTCATCACTATTCAACTAGGCGTTTTTGGCAATGCTTACAATAACAAACACAAATATTTATGTACATATGTATGTACATATTTCAACGCCAATAAGCATATCGTAGCGAAAGATGAACGTGCAGAAATTGTTAAAAAAAAATCACAAAAAACCAAAAAAAAAGCGAAAAAAAGCGAAAAAAAGCCAAACACAAAGCCCACAATGTACTGACATAAATCCATTACAAAGCGCGCCGCCACATCTGCTTTACAATTCACAGCGGCGTAGCACGTTTTGGCACAGTTACATACTTACATATGTACGTGTATATTGTTTATATTTTGATTTTATTTATAGCTCTGTCGTTAACTTTATTTAAAATAGTACAAACACATGTATCTCATGTACGCTCATAAGCCGGAATTTTATTGTTTTGTTATTGAAATTTATTTGGGTGATAAAAAGGTAAATAGTAAATGTCAGTGCGACGCCGCAAAACTATCGATAACAATATTTTTGCATCGATTGTCTAACGGATTAAGAAGTTATTTTTTCTACATTTCTATTTCTTTATTATTAAAGTGCATACGAATAGTTGTATATATGTACATACATACATATGTACATATCATCTCACACTCAACTCAAAGAATAATTAGCTCTTAGAAGTCCTCATTTATTAGAGACAACCAACCAACACATTTGTTAAAAGCACACGAGCCAATGATCTATAGGCACAGCCAAATGAGTCATCCATACGATCAATCTCTAATTAAATCTATGCATATTTCCGGGAATACCATAGAATACACTAAAAGAAATGTGTGAAATGTTTGTTACTCAACGAAAAGCTATGTTTGCTTGGTTGGAAACCCAGTAGGAAAAATATTGTGTACCATAAAATTGTTATTAGGAAAACTCTTGAACAACATAACTTCGAACTTCGTGTTGTTGGTGTTTTTTTTTTTGTAAATTAAAAATGTTAGTTGTTAAAAATTTTCAAAAAGTAAATCTGCAAAAGTAAGATCTGCAAAACTGACAATCAGCTGTTAGGGCTGGTTTTGAGAAATTTTCATAGTCGCAAAAGCAAAAGTGTTGAATGTTGCCGCGACTTCAGTTCAGATTTATCGATTTGAAAGTTAAATAAAGTAAAAGAAAGTAGAAAATAATTTATTTGCTGAATTTATACCAAAGAAATATTTTTAATTTTTATTTTCCGTGCTTGAATATGAAAGTTTTTTAATAAAGACGCGTGAAAACCTGAAAGAGCTGTGCAAATAATTGAAAATATTTTCAACCGAGTTCTTCCACCAATTTGTGATGTGCGTCTGATGTTTTTCGAATAAAAAAAGCGGATCTACAAATTTTTTCTAATTCGCCTCCGAACAGTTGATGAATTTTTATGAGTAACTTTTTTTTAATTTATGACAGAAATACACTCGAAGGAGTTCACATTCCCTGCTGAGAGGTGATTTCACATGGAATAATAATTTTTTTTTTTTAATTTTCTATAATTTTGGTTGTTGCTGTGGTTTGAATTGGGTTACAAGATCCTTCTTATGGTAGCGCGCACTAATTTTTGTTTTTGCTGTTGTAACCGCAGAAAAATTGCCTAAATTGGGCTTCGGGGAATATTGTGGAAGTGGCAGACAGTCATTGGTCGGATAGGCCGAATTTGGCTAGTTCCGGTATAAAAACCTGACTGTCGCGGGAACTATTGGATTTTAGACGCCTCTTTCGACAGACATGCCTTACCGCGGGTAAATTTTTGAATCTTTAACCCGTAGGGGGACGTAGTATGCGTTTCTAAGCACTCGGCTAATGCGGCCGCCTGTAAGTGAGGTTAGAAAGTATAAAAAGTATCACACATATACGAGAAGAAATTCAAAGAAAATGTTAACTAAGACTTTAGATTGCGAAGAGACATTGTCAAACCTGTCGTCACAAGATATTAAGTACGTACGAAGCCAGTTGCCAGAATTTTAGCTGTCACAATTCAAGAAGAAAATTTTAAAAATCTTTTCTCAAAAATGGCGATTCGTTTATAAAAAAAAACAATTTTTGAATAATTTTTTATAAAATTTTTTTTACCAAAACTTTAAAAAGCGGTATATATGTGCACATATAGATGTATGAAGCTTTAATTTCCTACTGGGTAGCCAAGCACGCAATGCTGCGCAAAATTTGTTTCAATTTAAAAATAGACAAAGAAGTTCATTGTTTTCACAGCATAAAGTTGCTGAGTGGAGTTAAATTTGTCGCCTGGCATTGCAGCATGCCAGAAGAAAAAATGAAGAAGAGAAAGAAAATGTAGAAGAAGCAATGAATGATACAAATAGTTTACGGTAAAAATACTTCTAATTTACATACATGTAAAGCATGAATATTTATGTGAGACAATATACTAGATTTATGGAAAATTATGTCTGGAAGAATGTAACATAAGTATGTATGCATGTGTGTAGCATGCGCTTCCGTTGCTTTAATGATGCGCAAACTTAATTAAAAAATTTATTTTTTATCCTTTTGCCGCAATATGGCAACACTAGAGTTAATAACGGAAATTTGAAATTAAAGAAAATAAAAATAAAAATTACTTAAAATTTGCTTTCTCCGCTCTTCAACTGTCACTAATGTCATTAACATACACACACACATACATACACTCATAATACAAGTAAATAAATGAAATAGAAAAAATTTATTATTATTATTTCTCCAATATACAACAGCGCACATCATAGTTTAAACTAATAAAAAATATAAAAAATAAAATATTTTTGCTAAAACTCTATTTCTCCTCTATTTTTTCTACTACTTCATCTCTCTCCCTCTCACTCGTCTACGCTTTTCAACAATCAAACAACTACAACAGATACCAGCAGCACAATTGCGAATACAGCCGATCCATATCCGGATGCACCAACCCAATTGGTGCCATGCCCCATCTGTAATCGCACCTTTAATCCCGTTACACTGCAAAAGCATGTGGGCATATGCGAAAAAATGACAACAAAGAAACGCAATGTTTTCGATTCATCGCGACAACGACGTGAAGGCACCGAATTGGCTAGCTATCCGTTGCCGAAGAATTTCGGCTTGCCGCCAACCAAGCAGGAGGCACGTGGGCAATCGCCAAAGCCGTTACAGGTGAGTGAAAATTTTGTTAAAATGCGAAGAAAATAAGTTAAAAGGAAAAAGCAAATTACTAATTTTCGCTACATTTCACCAGCACATTGCCTCGCCCATATTGACGCGCAAAAAGTCCAGCGGCGGTGATGAGTTGGTACGCAGCACAGCACGCGCTTCAATGCGTAAATTGGCTGCCAACGCCACAAGCGCACAAAGTCAATCACCCAGCGCCGCACCCAGCAACCAACAAGCCGCAGCATGCATGATTACATCGACCGCCTCGACCACTTCACTGCCCGGCGCTAGCAACTTTAGTCGCGACCGTATGCGTTCTTCGGAACGTTCACTTGCCAAACGCATACAGCCACCGCCAGCCGAACAGTGTCCACACTGTGAACGTTGCTTCGGTCCGAAGGCTTACGATCGCCATGTGGAGTGGTGCAAGGAGAAGGCGCTGCAAGCGTCGATCAAGCAGACATCAAAAACTGAACAGAATTTGGCCAAAGAGCGTCTGGAGGCGCGTACCAAATACCGTGCGCCCTGTCTCAAGTAAGCGTTGAGAATTCTTTACACAATTTTTAGATTTTTTTTTACTTTGACATTGAGTGAAAACACAATTTTTTTATTATCAAATGTTGTAGTCTAAAAAAATTGGTGTATTAAAAAGAAGCCTCGAGAAGAGAGAAAAAACACATTAAAAACCGGCAAACAAATTTTGCCCAACAAATGAGGATAAAATTATAGCATTTGCAACTTTTTCTACTTTTTTTTACAATTTTTTTTACCAAAGTTTTATATTGCAAGCGCCAAGATAATATACAAATAATAATAAATTTTTCTGGGGGGGTTTTTGGAAATTTTTACAGAACAAAGCGTTCAATAAATCGTGATAAATACGCGGGATTGGCTGGTGATGAGAACGAATTTGGCGAGAGTGCTAAACGGGATACGGCATACAGTCACAGCAATAACAGCAGCAACAATAGTAATAATAACAGTAGCCTTCCCAACGGTCTGGGTAGTAAAGAAAACAGTAACAGCATCAATAGTAGCGGTAACAGCAACGCAAACGGCTTGATGTCACTATCGATGACATCATCAATAACCAGTGAGAGGTGAGTACACAAAAAAGAAAAATTATCGATAAATTTTTATAGTAATTAGCGATTGTAAGGAGTGCATAAGCTAGAGATGCTACAACTCTGGGCAAACAAAAGTATGGCTGATGTGAAACCCCTAAAGACGTTTTTTTTTTTAGAGAAGTATGGACTTTCAAGCGCTCTGAAATAATACGCCTATGCCAAAGAATAAATTTGAGTTCTAAAAAGATAAAAATTTGACTGACGGCATAACAGGTGAATTCAGTGATTGCTCGATGGCTTTTTTTAGTTTTTGACCGTAAAATTTGTTCACAACTATTGCTTTATGAGATAAAGGGTGATCGATTTCGAGATTCCCTACTTTTTTTAAGAAAAAACTCAGAAAACTCAAATTTATTGGGGAAATTTTATTATCATTCGAAAGAACATTCTTTGGCATTTATTTTTTGAAGATTATCTCTTTCAAATGTTGGCCGCGGCTACGTCTCAGATGGTACATCCGTTGTGTTCAATTTTCGATGACTCGTTGAGCATTTCGCGACTGGTAACTGGCGAATGACACGCGTGGTACTTTGCTCCAAGGCCTCAATCGTATAGATTTTAGACTTTACATATCCCCACAGGAAGAAGTCTAACGGTGTGATCTCACACGATCGTGATGGCTAAGCGACCGCCCGAAAACGTGAAATTATTTGCTCACCGAAGTGTTCTCTCAATAAATCCATTAATTGATGCGATGTGTGGGAAGTGGCGTCGTCTTGTTGAAATCAAATGTCACGGAGATCACGAACTTCAATTTAAGGCATCAAATGGTCGGTTATCGCGGCGCGATAACAATCGCCATTGACGGTTACGTTCTCACCGGCATCATTTTTGAAGAAATATGGACCGCTGATTTCACCGGCCCACAAACCACACCAAACCGTTGTTTTTTCTGGATGAAATGGCAGCTCTTGAATCTATTCAAGTTGCTCTTCGTCACAACTGCGGCAATTTTACTTTTTTACATACCCATTGAGCCAGCAATGGGCCTCATCGCTGAACAAAATTTTACTCGAGAACTTCGGATCTTCTTGGAACTTTTCAAGAGCCCATAGAGCGAAGCGATGCCGTTTGGGTAGATCGAGTGGCTACAGTTCTTACACAAGCTGTTTTTTTTTTGTACGCTTTCAATTTAGGATTTCGACGTAAAATGCACTAAGTCGTACCATACGTCAATCCCAAGTAGATGCGAACGGCGCCGAATCGACTCTCCACGTTCTGCGTGTACACTCTTAGCTGCAGCCGCTATATTTTCTTCACTGCGTGCTGAATGTGGTCTATTCGAGGTCGAATATTATCCAAAACTGAATGCTGGGTCCAAAGATGGGTGATGGTGTTGCGAATAGTACGATCAGTAGGCCGATTATGTTGACCATAAGTTGAGCGAAGCGCGCGCGAAATACATTCTTTACAGAATGTGAATTTTCGTAATAAAGTTTAAAGATTTGTAAACGTTGTTCAGGCGTAAGTCTTTCCATGATGAAATGCCAAGCAATACTGAACAATAATAACATGACAGCTTGACACGACTCACGCGTGATCTGTCAAAAAGAAGGCTATTGAAAAAAGTACCCCCACTTGGATCACCCCATATATATTTGACGCTTTGTAACCACAAAAGCGATTTTCGCCCGAGCTACTCCTCTAAATTGTGCTTTTGCGTTTTGATGTTTTTACCTACAAATAGAGAGACCTACAGCTTATTTTAAGTCGCCTCCGAACAGCCAAAATTGTTGTGAGTCGTATTTCCTAGAGCCGACGGGCTGTAGAATCTCTAGCGTACGCTCACTTCGGTAGAAGTAATTTCCATTTTTTTTAGATCTTATAATATTATAAATGTTGTTATGAATTTTTTAGTAATTTTGGTATTAAATAATCACATTTCTTAGTATATATCGTACACTGAATAGCAGTAATTCTTAATTTATTTGCGATGCTGTTACTTGATTTCCATGCCATTTAATTTAAACACATTTCAGCACATTAAATTATTATCATTTTTATAAAAAAAGTAATAAACTTTGTAGTCATGCAGAATTAAAAAACACATGTAGAGTTGCCGCAAAAAAAATTAAAATTAAATAAAAAATTCGTAAAATATCTAATTAAATTCGAAAATCCTCGCACGCACGCTGCACCGTCTATGGTCACAATCAACATTCATTCATTTCTCCCTCATCACATTCATTACTTCAAACCTCATCTGCAATCCCAACACCCCAGAAAACTCGCCATGATGAAAGATTTGCATGGCACTCTACGTGCACGTAATGCCTATCGTAATGCTATCGAACTGCCACCACCCTCACCTACGCGTCTGGCCAATGTCGCCACCGATGATTATGTGAAGAGTGCTTGTTTTGATAATTTCCGTTTGATGGGTTCAAAATTAGCAGCGACTGAAGCGAATAAATTCAAAGCATCAAAGCGACGCATAACATTGAGTGCAATTGGCGCGCAAACGAGACAGTCGCAGCAGCAGCAGGCAACAAGTGAAGTATCAGCGCCACCACAATCACCACAGTTCGAGAAGATTCGCACACGCGGTAAATACGACGAAGCAGCTACTACAGGTATTACTAAAAAAAACACTCTCGGACAATTGTTTAGTGGGCAAAAAAATACTTTTTGATGTCTTTTTCGTCAAAATAACGCCTATTTTATACCTTCATTCGTAGTAAGTATTCAAATTTTTCGCTTAAGGTTAGGATGAAGAGCTGCCACTTAGGTAACACTTAAGCCGATTGCAGATATATTTTCTTAATACTTGCGTGATATTTCTAACGTTACCAACAATTATTTTCAATTAATTTCCCTTTAAGATAAAGAAATTAGGAAAATAAACAGAAATTAAAACAGAACTTTTAGCTTTACGTAGCCGTCAGCATTGCTTGTGAGGAAAAATTCAATTGCAACTGTCGAAATGAAAGCACACCTCTTTTTATGCGAGCATTATTGAGAAGGCGACACGACAACAGATTAAAAAAAAACCGCACGGAGTCGTTGTCGTCAACTTAAAACTATTTTTCAAACTATGAGCGACCATGAGTAGATTTAGGGTTGCCACTACAAATTGAGGTGTGCAATCCTCCTTTAATTCATTTTTACCTAATTTAATAATGTTAAATATATCCATTGAGCGATCGACGTGTTTTTGCTCTCACTATTTCGCTTAAGTCTCTAAAGGTTGTCATACCTAGAAACTTTAACCTACTCCCCCCAAAGTACCGGAGATACGCAAAGAAAGCCATAAAGTTGTTCCTCTTCTCTACAACTTCAGCAGAAATCTCTCTGCATAGCTACTCAACACATAGAAGTTGTCTAGTTCTAGTTATCATTTTTTAAGTGAAGAAAGCCTTCTTTTAACTCTCTTCGACCACATTATGCTGCTCACGTATCAACAATTGAGACAATTTCATCTTCAGTTGGCAAAAGCGACTAATTACTTTCTTATAGTGAGCTTACACGAACGAAAGCTCTGCTCCTCTACTATCTCATCACCCGATATGTTACTCTGCCCAAACACCTATACCAGGTTAAGAGAGAACTGCCTTTCCATCACGTTAAGTAGCTAGATACAGTGGTTGTCTGACGACGCATCCAGGCCTTTCGATGGTCCATTGTAAAAGCAAAGTGACGAAATTTCCTCAAACTACCATGTTATCTTCGAAACACCCTGTGGTCGTCTGTTATAATTTGTTTAACTAGAAAAGTTTTATATGTGCAATTTCCAAGACATCGTCAAGAAAACCGTGACCTTTTGTTGCGATTAGGAGATATACAACTACTTCTTGACAGCTTTTACAGTAATCGTTGTATGATGGCCCACACAGCTGGCGTGTCTCTCAATAATAAAATGACCTCCTACTAGAGTTCTTACGTCATTCCTTTCAAATTTCAATGTCCTGATACTATTCAAGCTACGTTTGCTTGCTTGTTGTAAAGAAGTATTTCCAATTCGACTAACCTCCATATATCTATGTATATCATATTCATCGATTAAATATCTACAAGTAGCCAGAGGCATATAAGTTCCCTCTTTACCTGCCTAATCTGGCTAGTTATATAGAATATGTCTGTTTTCTGGAACACATTGCAGGCTAATCATGAAGTGGGATTTTAGTTCCACTAATAAAGCAATACATTCCTTCACTTTATCTTTGCTGTGATTCTAAGAGACTTTAGTGATTTCAAAACCGCTCGGCTTTCTTTAATTGCAGTAATCTCTGATTGGGAAACTCTGCATTAATCTGGTAGTCCGGAAGGTGATTCTGACATATTTTTTTTAGTGAAAAGCCACCACCTAGTTTATCTAGTTTGATATATATTTACCCCTGTGTCTTTGCCCACCTACCCCTATACCACTCCCCTCTGGAGGCGAAGACAATATTGAGGCTCAAATTTAAATTCATTTCTGAAGGATTACTAAAATCACGTTAAGTGGTCTGTGGAAATTTTCTCGGCCTCATATATGGTAGCAGGTTTCATTTTAAAAACACTATACCGACCGAGTAGACGAAAAGATTAGCTTATACTCAGCTCCTTTGATAAGAGTTCGCTACCGCTATTTCGCTTTTATCTCTTTTGACCTATCCTAAATCGATGCTACATATGCTGGTACCATCCCATCCCATTATTTTCTATCGGGAATAACCAACTTGTAATCACTCGTGAAGTCTGTGAAGCCTATACCGTTAGTGCCTCATCTCCAGAGCCATCTTAATATAAGTGGAATAGCCTTGCCTTACTAGCTTCCATTCTTCAGCCTTCTATAGTCTTACTGTTGAAGCACTGAAAAGTCTTTTAAGCTAAAGAAAGCAATGTGACCACAGAACTGTCTGTAAGTTACAGAAAAAACGTCCTTGTAGTAGCGTTTTGTAGTCGTGTGGTAGCCTAAGTGTTGATAGCTTAAGGTAAATTCAGCTGTCAGAAGAAGTTTTTGACTATTCACAATGCAGCTTGCGAAGGGGCTTTTAAATTTTTCTGAAAAGGCTTTCAGACATTCAGAATATGCAAACAAACTCGGTAAAAGATGATCAAGCCACTATACGAACATTATTGAAAGTTTAAGCTACCAAACGATTGATCGATTGAGGGTTATAATAATCCAGTTTTGGAAAATGAGTCTCAGAAATACATTTCAGCAAATTTATTCCTTTAGAGCTCTCTCTTCAAGCATTCGCTAGGGGAGGAAAACGCAACACATTGCACCACCCATTTTTGCAGGTTGGGCGTCCCCACGCAGATTTGGTAGATTCGTCTTTTTGAGTTCTTTCTTATCATGCTTCACCTCATTGCTAATTTCATCTACACGCTTTTTCATCAACACACGCAGAGCAAACCAGAGAACAATGCCTGGGAGATGTAAATGCCTTATCCGCTACCCTGACCTACACTGCTTGTCCGTTGAAGGGTGTCCATAAATCTACAACACAACCATCATCATCGCAACCACGCAATCCCACACCGACCGCACTTAATGGCGTGAAGCGTCGCACTAAACTCAAGCCAAAAGTGCCCTCGGAACCCAACATACGCGTTGATGTGGGCACTGTAATGACCGATCACGACGATGGCCAATGTGCAGACGTACGCAATAGTCAATCTTACGAGTTGGTGCAAAAGCAAGCGCAACAAAAAGAGAGAGAAAGCAACAACCACAGTGAACAACAGTTGCAGCGCTACATGCCACCGCTTCAAATGCTGCAAACACGTCAAACAACGTTCGATAAGTTGCCCAATACGACTATTGCGCTGACAACAGTTGAGACGGCAACCACTTCGACGGCAGCTGTCGCGCATGCTAAACTAGAAGTGAATGCTATAAGATCCCTAACGATATGTCGTCCGAAACGTAAGAAGCTGGTACGTCAAACGATTTCATCACATGCCGCACCAATGAAAGCAATACCGTTACTCAAGGAGAGCATAGAAATATTTGGTGCGCCAACAAAGTTAATAAATCACGACAGCGAACAGTTGAAGGACAGCGATAGCCGTACGCTTGCCGATGACGAAACGGATGATGAGATTAAGGTGATAAAAGCGCCAGCGAAATTGGCGCGCGACAAATCGTTTGTGCTCAGGTTTGTATGAGTCGCTGTAAGGCGTACAGGTAAAAGAGTTTGCTTTGCGAGAATACAGAATTTCCATCATCTTAGCATCACCCATATCTATATATCTATCTCATATATCTATATAACAGTGACAGTATCGCATATTTACTTAAGTTTCAGAAGAAATCTTTTATTTATCTTCACGCTTTTAAAACAATTTCCTTCAATATATACTTTTAGCGGTCTACCATCCGACAAATATGATCCTTTTCTCTCCGCGAAGCGTCAACTTGAGGAACTTTGCTCATCCTCACCACCTACCAATCCTTCCTTTGCCACTAATCTCCCGAAATCTACGCCACAAACTCCCTTGGCGCCAAGTGGTTTGCCCTTAAAAATGACTACTTCACTCACACTAAGCACTTCCACGCCCAATTCTAGTCCATTGACGACCAACTCACAAAACCAGCGTGTGACAGCAACACCTTCGATGAGTAGCAACAAGACCGCGTCGAACTTTCGACGTACATCCTCATTACGCGGCCCACGCCGCTCACCAATGCTATCATCGCGTCCGTTATTCGCACAAAATCATCGTCCAACCATACAGCGTGGGCTCTCGGATGAGGGTCCCATCTCTACAAATTTTCTGAAGCCCGAAGAATACGATGAGATGCCTGTACGCTCTGTTTGTGTTAATGATTATGCGCTCACGAAGAGTCCACGCGTCACACGACGTGATAACAGTCTGTCGAATCGTAAACAAAGTCTGAAACTTAATACGCTGGGTGGCGCAACGACGAATACGCCAAATAGCGCCGCAATGATGGGTGTGAACAGCAGCGATGAGCTTGTGAACTCGGCTGCGAAATATCTATCGAAGACAGACTCTCTAGCGGCATTCCTCAAGTACGAGAAGGAGCTCGAGAAACTTAATGCACAGGCTGCACAGGCAGATGCTAACGCTAATGCCAGCCTTCAAAAGCCAAACGAACAAAACGCTGCCGCAAACATGTCAGCTACGAATCTCCACAACCCAATCATAACCAAGGAGTTGAAAGAAAAGAGTAACACTTTGAGTAAACAAAACTCCGCCAAGAGTATTAAAACAGAACATAACGAAACGCCACAGTCGAGAGTAGAGCGCATAGATCAACAAGAACGTTCGTTGCAGCACTTGCCAACGCCAATACCAAAGACACCACTTTCCGTTGCTGACAAATCGCCGTATGAGCGTGGAGATGCTTACACGCAGAGGACACAACCGCTACGTTTGGAGTCTTTATCATTGCCGCAGGCCACTTCCACACCGCTTGTAAAGCAAACCACTAACAGACCGCTTACGCAGACCACGCCAACACAGCTGCCTGCTGTAGACCGTCCAGCCAACATAAATGCGCTTCAGCCAACCACGTCTTCGCTTTCCGCCTACAGCAAAGAGGTGAAGAGCTCTTCCAGCAATGAATACATCGATCCAAAGCTGATAAATAAATGCGATAATCTGCCAGTGAGTCTGACTACGGTGCGTTCATTGAAATCGATTGGCGGCGGTAACAGTGGAGAACGTCAGCTGGATTTGTCATCCTCCTCGTCAGAGTGTTCGGCCGTGCAAAGTGGCCCAATATCGCAACTTACCAAATTGTTACCACTCTCCCAACCGCCCGAAACATTGCAGACCACAGCAGCCGCTGCTGTGGCAGCCACTCCAGCTATGGAAATTCCGAGCCGGCCTTCAACTACAGACGAATCGCAGTCGAATGCTCATCCCACGCTCAGTCAACGCAGTTCAACTGAGGGTAGATGTTTGCTGAATCGCAAGAAACGTTTGGGACGCAATCATTTCTTGTACGATGCCTCGCCTGAAGCAGATGACTCCTGTTCGGCTGACGACGAGGCAAATCGTTCGTCGGTAGAGTATTATGAGTCCAAGTATCGTTCAACGTATCAACAGCAGCAGCAACAAAAACAACAACAACAACAACAACAACAGCAACAACAACTTGCACAACAACAGCAGCAGTTTGGACAACAACAGTCGAGCTTCGTTAATGCGCGCGCACAGACCGCGGCGTCACTAAAGACGCCACCTATCGTACCGCCCTTACCAATTTTTGACGACTTTGACTTTGAGGAATTTCTCTCGTCATTCGAGAATGACGATGAACAATTTCCACTGTTTAAGGACTGTAGGGAATTTCTCTTGAATCGCACGTCGAATAAGCAACGTTCGACGCAGACGCCGAATTCAATAAATCTACTAAATAATAATAGTAGCGACAACAAAAACAACAATAGCAACAATAATACACACAACCACTCAACACAAACGAAAGACTACAATAATTCCACCCCACACTTTCAATTCCCCACACTCGCCCCCTCCAACAAAAATTCCCAAACAACGCTCCTACTAACACCCTCTTCCCGTAGATCCTGCGCTGAGCCACGTCCAAGCAAAAGCAAAGAAACTTCACCAACAGTCGATCGATATGAGGAGCTAATGCGCGCCAACAAAACTCAGAACGACGCTTATGGTGGCAATGCCGCGCAGACTACGCGACGTCACGCTGAACCCGAACATAAGAAACGTGAAATTTTCATCAGTATCGAGACGGAGCCGAATGAACATGGCCGTTCGCCGATATCACCCGACTCGTTACGCAGCATGGTCGGCAACCCACAGACAATGGTCGAAGTTGAGGTTGACGCTTGTGACAGCAAATTCAGCAAAATAAGTGATGACGATGAGCAGCTACCGCCGAGGCATAGCTCTAACTCAAATCACGTTGGTGTTGATGGAGATATGCTGTTGCATTGTACGCCATTCGCCAGCGGCAATCATTTACCGAATGTGCAGCTGAATAATGCCAAGAATTTAATACAAAGAATGCAAGACGATTTTCGGCAAATGAGCGAAGAAGTGGGCGCCAATATTCGTCAAGCAATGACTGGGCTCAATGTAGTGAGTAATAACAGCTCAATGTTGTATGGTAACGAGCCGATTGGCAGAGCCGGTGGCGCTGGTGTACGCGGTGGCACGTATGCGCCACGTAATAACAATAGCTCGCCACCGCCAAACGCAAACCCAACAACAGTAGTTGGTGCGGCGGCACCAATGTATGCAGCCTCGGGCGATGTAAGCGGTGATGCGTGTGGTGACTCAGACGACATGAGCAGCCTCGATGGTTATCCGATATCTTCAAAGTCGTCACGGCGTGGTGTTGGCTCTAAGCTAAGCGCTGACTCTGCGTACGGGAGGTGAGTATTTTGTATAAAATTAAATTTAGTTGTAAAAATTAGTTGGAAAGTGGTGAAAGATGACTTTCATATAACCTCCGAAGGGTCTAATAACCCACGCGGGTTTGCTGTTCAAGAATTTAGCCGCGATAAGGCATGCCTGTCGTAAGAGGCGAATAAAATTCCATAGTTCATGAGACAATTGAGTCTTTATCCGGCCGAGAAGGAGTGCCACAGCCTTCGCTCGAAAACCAGTTTGGGAAATATTTTTACGTTTACAACAACAACAAAAATCAATTCAATCCAGAAATGGGTAGTTTTTGATCCATAAATATTTCGTCTCATCCAGTCACACCATAAAAGCAGAATTACATAGAATAGCTTTCCTAAAATCAGTCTCAGGAAGGCGCAGCTATCGAGCCCATAATAAAAATGTGCTTTACCACAGCCTGGCGATTGTGAGACTTTCCACTTTCCTGGTTCAGGTCCACAAGGCTCTGTCCGTTCTTTTTAGTTATTCGTTTGCGGTCGCTTTATCCGAATGGGTAGCAGAACATTATTGTTTTTGTAGTTAGCCCATCTCTATTTAGGAAAAGGCAAAACTAGTTGGAGAGGTCAAAGTCATCTATCGGAAATCTCAGAAAACGAGCTGTTTTGAAGGTTTTGGACTAAAGGGTAAGGACTAATAGATGAGTTTGTTCTAGGGAACATGTAAAGAGGTGCTTATGTTAGTGCAGCAGTCCATGTCTTGTTGAATATGTCGGAGTCGAGTATGAATCGTTGGGTCTCGCGAGGTAGCTAGAGTTCTACGTCGGGTAGATGGCTTCCGATGACGACATTTTCCAGGGAATGTTGAGATGGAGGTGCCGCTTTTAAGTTCTGTCGGTAGAAGAAAGCGTCCAGCGGTTTTCTAAGGTTTTGTTATGTGGAATACATGTGGTCCAATACGTCCTTCCTGTTGTCCCCGGGCACGGTTATACTTCGGTCTATGCAACAAGAAGCTTAGGGTTCTCAAAACCAGTTTGTGACATTATGTAGCTTCTTCAACTGCATCTCGCTAGTGCGCCGGTCAGTCGATGTCCTTTTATGTTGCGAACAAGCCTTCTTTGAACTTGTCCCAGAAGCTGCCATATTTTAGTGAACGTTTTCGACATTCAGATCTAGCCGATACTCTTAAGTCTATCTGGTGCAAAAAGGTTGCCATAGATTTCGTGGGTGAGAGTCTTAAGTCCCTGACAGGGAATGAAATGGGTTCCAATCCTTAGCAGAACAACATTCAAAGATATAGAAAAAAAATTTTATGCCAACTGGTCCGCCTCGGTGGCCAATGTCCATTCGAGAGGCGAGTTAGAAGAAACTGTAGATTCTTCTATTTGTTGTCGGCCGAAAATCGCCGAGCACCAAATATTGTTATATTTAAATTTATTGATTAATCTGCATTTTGTTTTTTTCCCCCTTGCAGCCTCTCACGCCAGAGGTCCTCTGAGCTGTCGACCACACCGCAACGCAGCGCTGCACGCAGTCGTCCCTCCACGAGCTCCACGAACACAATACAGCTGCCCGGTATGCAGCAAACTGATGTGTTGTTACAACATGCACAACAACAACAACAACAGCAACAACTACTACCACAAGACCAAAAACAATATCACTATCAACCACAACAACAACAACAGCAACAACCAACGCAACTCTACAAATATGCGCCGGTCAATGCGCGTGCACGTCGTGTGAGCGCCTCCTCGAGTAGTGAGAATTCGGATGGCAGTGATTGTAATATTAAATACAAACAACAGCAACAATTGCAATTGCAGCAACAACAAAGTCAGCAGCAGCAACAGCACCACCACCACCAACAACAACAACAACAACAACAACAGTTGTATGGCAATAAGAGTAATAACTACGTCAACGCACATTATGCGACTCAAAACACCAGCAGCACAATTAACAACAATAATAACAACAACAGCTATGAAAGTCCACTCAGCTCGCCAACAACAATAGAGAGAGCCGCACGAAATGCCACAGCTGGCATCGCACCAACCACAACTGCAGACGACCAGCCAACAACAGCAGTTGCGTCCAGCACAGCCAACAAAGGCCACTACAGCTCGAGCAGCTCGCTATCGAGCACGAATGCGGCGATGAGTGCGAGTATGAAAATGTCGAAATTTTGCCATGAATGTGGCGCTAGATTTCTAGTCGAACAGGCTAAGTTTTGTATGGATTGTGGGATTAAACGGATCGTACTCTAATTAACTACATAATAATGCAAATATTTATACATATGTACATGCGTACATACGTACGAGTATATAAATGCATATGTAGATTGTGTAGTAATAGTTGTTGCCAATGATACATACATACATATATATAAATATATATACATTTCGCTTAGTCAAAAATAAAAAAAATAAATAAATAAAAAACTGTCGTAGGTAAAAGAAAAATTAATACAAAATACGCACTCACACATACATACAAACATGCATAACAAGAAGTAGCGCTAAAGCTGTGCATAAAAGTCACAAAACGATATCAATTTAGCTACTAAATATATACAACAAAAAAACTTACATTCATACATATTTTGAAATATATAACCAAACCAACAGCACTACTCATTACCAACTAATCCAGCAATACTTACAAAACACATACATACATACATACATAATGAGAAAAAAAAAATGAAAACATTTTTAACACCTGCTTTGTGCTTTACTCATACATACACATTAAGAAAGAGCTTTTTGTAGAGAATACATACCAAAAAAAAAAAAAAACAAATGTAAAAAACTAAGCACACGAACAAAAATCCAAAAGAAAAAATCGAAATTCACCAACAACAAAAGCAAAAAAAAGCAACAACTAACTAACGAAGTAAATGCTATAACCAAAAAAAAAGGGAATTACTAAGTTAGCAGCAACTAAATAAAATGTATGCAAATACCTTCTTAATCAAAAAAAAATTGGCAAAAAAATGCAAAAAAAATGCTAAATATTTGTGCAGTAGTAATGTACGTAAAGCGGCAGCTCCTAATGAGCGCTCAAAACGTCAAGTGTAGACATAAAAATCACTGATATTTACATTTAGTGCGTTTGTGCGCCTCTAAGTATGCTACACATAATCTTATATGCATACTTAGGCGCTTTATTTTGTGCGTGTATCAAATATCAAATATACATACATACAAACATACATCCATACATACTATGTAACTTGCGCTTTAACTCATATTATTTTTTATTTACGAAATAGATAATAAATAATAATAAAATTTTTATAACAAAAATTTCAACTAATTTTTATTTACAAAAAAAAAAGGGTAGTAAGCGTGTAGTTATTGTAGTGGCATTACTTTTGTTTTTAATTCTTTACATAAATTTTTCTCTTAGTTTCTATTTGCCTTTTTATGGTTTTTAATCAGTTTTATTTACTTTCTCCCATAATTAATTTTTATTACATTTTTAGTTTAACTTTCTTTATTTATTTTTTTTTTTTACATTATTTTATTTTGTAGTTTTTTTAAATTTAATTTTTTTTATTTTTTTAACCCTTTTTTAGTTTTGTTCCACTTCATGCTATTTTATTTAAATTTTTACTTAAAATTTTTCATTTATTTTATTTTTTAATTTTATTTTATTATTTATCGTACTATAATTCTTTATTCAACTTTTTTTATTTTATTTTATTTTATTTTATTTTATTTTATGTATTTTTATTTATTTTTATATTACATTGTTTTTGTTTTTATTTCATTTTCTAAATTTTATTTAATACTTTTATTTAACTTAATTTTTTTTTATATAATTTTTGTTTTTTTTTTTATTACGTTGGATTTATTTTTTCTTTTATTTATTTAATTTCATTTCAGGAAATGAGAATCTTTTATTATTTAGTTTTACTAAATTTTAATTTTACTTTATTTTTATTTTACTTTATATTTCATTTTAATTTTTTCTTCGTTTCTTTTTTTTACTTGGTATTATATTTTATTGAATTTTATTTTTTATTTTAATGAATTTAATTTTTTATTTTAATTTTTTCAATATATTAAATTTTCTAATTTTATTTTTATTTTTATTTTACTTAATTTTATCTTTTTTCCTCATTTTTATATTATTTTAAATTTTCTTTAATTTCGATTTTACTTTATTTATTTTTATTTTATTTTATTTTAATATTTTATTTTATTTTTTAAATTAATTAATTTTTTAATTTTTTATTTTATTTATTTTTTTTTTAATATTTCGTTTTTTAATTTTTTTTTTATTTTTTTAAACTTTTTTAGAATTTTTTTATTATATTTTTTTTTTTATTAACTTCATTCTATTTTATTTTATTATTAATATTATTTTGTTTAATTTATATATTTATTTAATTTTTCTTATTTTTTTCAACTTAGTTTTATTTTCACTATGATTTAAATTTTATTTATTTTTTATTCTTCATTTATTAATTTTCATTTACTTTTATTATTTTATTTAATTTAAATTTATATCGTTTTATTTTTTTTTATTTTTTTTTTATTTTTTTTTTATGTTTCATTTTCATTTTTTTTCTTTTTTTTTAATTGGCTTTATTATATTTTAATGTATTTTATTTTTTACTTTAATTTTATCAATTTATATAGTTTTTTATTTTTCTTTTTCTTTTTATTTTATTTTATTTTATTTTATTTTATTTTTTTTTATTTTTATTTTTATTTTTTTTCCCCTAATTATTATATTATTTTAAATTTTCTTATATTTCGATTTGTTTAATTTTATTTTATTTTTTATATTTTTATTTTTTTTATTATATTTTTCATTATACTTAATTTTTATATTTTTTTTATTTTTTATGTTTTTATATTTTTTTATTGTATTTTCTTTTATTGACTTCATTCTGTTTTATATTAATATTAGTACTGCTCAATTATATTTAATAATTTTTTTTTAGTTTAGGTTTATTTTTATTATGATTCAAATTTTATTTTTTATTTTATTTTTTATTTTATTTTTAATTTTATTTTATTTTATTTCATTTCATTTTATTTTATTTTATTTTATTTTATATTATTTTATGTCATTTTTTTCTTTTCTTAAATATTTTTTCTTTTTTTCATTTTGTTTTACTTTATATTATTTTGTTTTATTTTATTTTATTTTCACTTTTTTCATTTCAATTTAATTTTATTTTTTCATTTATTAAAATTTTTTATTTTATTCTATTTTATTTTACTTATTTTATTTTATTTGTTAGTAAACGAGTATATGATTGTAATGCAAAATAAACGGTATTACGTTTGATAACTATTTTTTTATTACTTTTTATTTAATTTTTTTACATTTTTCTTAATTATTTTTCTATTTTTTATTTAGTTTTCTTTTTATTTTTGATTATATATTGTAATAAATTTTATTTTTTCGTTTTATATTATTTCAGATTATTTTATTTTATTTTACTCTGTTTCATTTTATTTTACTTTTCTTTTTTATTTCAATTAATTTTTTCTTTATTTCCCTTAAATTACTTTCTTTTATTTTATACTTTTTTTATGTTTCTATTTTTTTTTTTATATATATTATTTTAATTTTTTTTTTTAATTTTTTTAACTTTATTTTTATTTTTTATGTTTTATCTTTATTTTAATTTATTTTTTCATTTTTTTTATTTTTTATATATTTATTTTTATAAATATATATATTTTTATTTTTTTAAATGTATGATTATGCGGGCAGGTCGCTGAAAAGTTAGTAGCGAAAAAGGAGGAGACCAGAATCGTGAAATCTTAGAAATTTGCAACAAAAATAAATGACTTTAAAATTAAAAAAAATTAAATTAAAAAGTATAAAACGTAAAATATTTGTGATAAGATATTGTGCTATGAAGTATTTTGACTAAAACGCAAATGCTTATTTTTTTTTTACTAAAAAAGCAAATTTTTTTTTCTGAAATCTATTAACAAAAATTCTAAATATTAATAAAAGTAAAAAAACGAAAAGAAAGAAGAAGAAGATTTTTTGAAAAGCATTTAATGAAATCGAAAGTAGTTGAAGAAAAAGTAATAAAAAGTGCATTTTTGCAGAAAGTCGTTTTTACCCAACAGAACAAATAAAAAGTCCACATAAAAGTACCTACGTATATTTAAAGAGAAATTGTACATTTTTATTGCCAAAATTTTCTAACAGCAAATTAAAGTGCCTTAAATCTTTATCTGTAGTGAATTTGTAAATTTTTTTTATATTTTTCCACTTGAATTAAATTATCATTAAGTTTGCTTTCTCATTAAAACATTTCATTTATCAATATGAATAAGCAGTCTACAGGGCGTATACGCAACATATAAGCGACGCTAAGCTGTTGTTAACCCAGACTAACAAGTGATGGTTGTTATCGATAAAGACATTAGTCAACGAGTAATATCGATATGATGGAAATGTCATTGGCGGCAAAGCAGGCAAATCATCTTTCATGCAACTAACTAAACAAATTTATTTAAAATTTAACAAAGTTCATAAAAAATTTGAGAAAAGTGAAATAATTTTACGTAATACTTAACTCAGCTCTATTTTAATTACAGCGAAACCTGGGGCAGATAAATTCAAGTGAAATCCGTTGAAATTTTTCAAATTTTAAACAGCTCTACGAAAGGGCAGTTGAGTTACTATAACAACGAATATGCATTAAAATATAAATTATAAAGATATTCACGCATATGAGCAATGAAGAGAGTGAAAAATAATTAAATTTAAGTTTTTTATTAAATGTAATTGAACAAAATAAAAAAGTCCATAATTAACTTACAGCAAATAAAAATAATCTAAAAAAAATTGGAAATGCTCTGTGTATGTAGTACGTTACTAATAAGAAATAAAATAAACAAAATATTCTGTCATATTTCTACTTGCCCGCCTATATCTCAATAAAATGCAATGTAATGTGCTCTGCATGACAGAAATTTTCAAATATACATACATAATACCTTATACTATAACCAAATTTCACAATTATTATAAAATTTAACTTTATTTATTATTAATTACTAAAACTAACTAATGCTAATTTAAGAGAAACAAAGAAGTTTATGCCTTAGGCGCTTTTAAATTGTGCGTGTGAAGGTCCACACAGAGCGAACTAATATATAATTTTAATATAGGAAGATTAAATTAATAAATATATATATATATATATATTCTATACACACAAAAGGAAGAAAATTTTAATTTTTTAATGCATGATTGTGGTAAAAAAAAACTATTTCGCAGTTTAGGGTTAGGAGGCTATTTATTTTTAAACTTCTTGCATTGAAACCCCATTGCATTATGTTTATTTTGTTTGCCACATTAAAATGTCAACTGGAGAGTCCCCAGCTAACCTTCAAAAGACGCGTGTATAAGTTTGACAGCTCGGCCTTACACTTCCCCAGGAAAATCAACCATCAAAGACTGGAATGCTAAGTTTAGACGTGGTGAAAGGAGCACCGCAGACGGTGAACACAGTGGACGCCCAAATGAGGTGGACAGTACATGATGAACCTGCTCCAAAGCATGGAAAAACGTAACAGTCGGCTGGCAAGGTTATGGCATCTGTATTTTGGGATGCGGATGGAATAAATTTCATAGACTACGTTGAAAAAGGAGGGACCAACAACAGCGACTATTACATAGCGTTATTGGACCGTTTGAAGGACGAAATAGCCGAAAAATGGCCGCATTTGAAAAAAAAGGAAAGTGCCTTTTCCCCAAGACAATGCACAGTGCCACAAGGCAGTGAAATTGATGGCAATAATCCATGAATTGGGCTTCGAAATGTTTTCGCATCCATCGTATTCTCCATATCTGGCCCCCAATGACTAATTCCTGTTCTCAAATCTCAAAAGAAAGCTCGCTGGGAAGCAAATTTCGTCGAATGAAGAGGTAATCGCCGAAACTGAGGCCTATTTTGAAGGAAAATGATATATAGCACTGCAAAAATGATATCGAAAAGTTGGAAGGTCGCTATAATCAGTGTATCACCCTTGAAGGGAACTATGTTGAATAGAAGAAACGAATTTTACCAAAAGAAAAGGTGTTTCACTATGGTAGGTCGGGGACTTTTCAATTGGCCTGCTATTTCGTTCTATTTGGATTGAAACACCATTTCAAATTATCAGTACTTCAGTTGAAAATAAGTCAATCTCGATTTTCTTTTATAATTCGAAATCAAATAGTTATCCGCATTTTTTTTTTTTACAAATTTTATAACTATCGTGAGTGTTTGTGTATGTTATAATTGTTTTTAAGGCGCAAAAAATTCCAAATTTCAAAAATGTTTGCGTCCGGCAGCAAAACCAAAAATAATATTATTGTACGTACATCAATGACGCATCGGCAACTACCATTGCTAACCACAGCAGCAGCAGCAACAACAACAGCAATGACACAAAGAGTAGCTCGTCGTGTTAGTTCTACTGCCGATGAAGCACGTATCGGCGTTACACTTAGTGGACGTAAATTGTCACCACAAATGCGTTCGAAATTTACCGAACGCAAACCCACCTCTCTGTCGTCGACTGCAGCAAGTACGCACGCGCGCAATCAAATTCAATCGAACAGTTCAAATTTATATAAAACAAATGCCACGCACGCATCGCCGGCCGCCGGTGGCTCAGCCACTGTACATGGTGATGGACGGAAAGTGATGCGCGGTATACCGAGCAATACAGCAGCGCGCGCTACCGCGCGACAACGTAAGGAGGCGGTAGCAAAAATTGCCGAAGTAAGTGCTAAGAAAGCAGCTGAGCACATTGAACCGGTATACTGTGCAGAGATGGGTATACAAACTAATGAGCCGGAAATTCTCAATCACGATTTGATTATTGGCGATATTAAACTGTTGCCACCAACAGCAAATGTAGTAGCAGAGATCGAGCGTCAACGAAATGAAGTAAACAAGAAGTTGATATTAAAGACACAACGTAAATTCGAGGGCCATTCTGAGAAACAAGAAGAGCACTTGACCGATTTGAAAGAGTTCCTTGAGAAATCGGTAATTACCAGACGTTCACGCAAATCTAAGCATTCAATTGAATTGGATAAAAAGTAAGTGATGGTAGTAGTGTTTAGCTCTAGGAAAAACTAAATTTGATGGCTTGGATAGAAGTTATCTTTTTAGAAATTGCTTAATCCAGAAATAGTTATACTATATCCGTTGATATTAAATTTTGATAGTTTGTTGAATACCAAGTTCTTATGTACTGCTTAAACCTTTCCCCCATTAGTGCAGAGGAGTACAGCCAATACAATATTCCACTTCTGAATTAGTTTGTCCAGAAATTGCATATGACAATCTGACATATTTTAATTGAATTTTAAATTTTACTGAAATTATTATTTTTTTATTTCATTATTTCCCTGTTAGGCTTATAAACTCCATGGATGAAATACTAAATAAAGCGGTGCCGAAAACTGAGTCAATAACAGATATTAAAGGACGCATCCAGAAAAAGGAGCAAGAGTTATTGACACTATTCGATACTGTAGAAAATTTACAAATATGATATAAAATTTAAATAAATATTTTGGTGTTTATTACCGTGGTAATTTTATATATTTTCTTAATTCATTACTGTTTTTGATAGCTAATATAATAGCTGATAATTAAAAAGTATTTATTTTTTTATTAAATCTGAAATTATTAAATATTATTTATATACTAACCTGTAAGGGTATTGTATGCGTTGGTAATTATTATATGTATATGTTGAATTGATTGAGAATTCGTTTTAAAACTAATTGAAAAACTTGCCAGTATCTCAGACAACACAATACTCGTAGAGATATTGCCTCGCTTTCCGCAAATTTCCCGCTGCCTTATAAATTAAATGTAAATTATACGCGATTTCTTGACGCAAACCCAAATACTCTTCATTCTCTTCAATTAGGGGATGTCGTGCAGCTAAAGCACGCTCATAATACTCCACCGCGAGATGTACTAAACCAGCTTGTTGGTAAATGCGACCAAAATTATAACAAATTTCCTGTTCAGCGGCGCTACACTGAGTATTGTTATCCTTATCTGCCGAAGGTGATGATGAATTTTCCGGTGACTCTGATACATTAAAAGAGCCAGTGGCAACAATACCAGCATTCCATGCCTCACCAGCACGTAATGTAGCATACTTTTGGGCGAAAGCAATAGATTGTGCTACTGCAGCGGTTTTACGCAATACTTTACGCTGCAGTGACATTTGATTGAAGATGACCGCTATACAGAGCGCCAATATGGGCGTTTGTTCTTCCTTAAAGAGTGGCACATATATATTTAAGGCATATTTGTAAGAGCAACAAAATAGATGATAATGCGCAAGAAATATACGAAATTTTCGTTCAGAGGGTAGACGTTGCACTAAGCGACGTACATAGCGATGATAACGCAAATCCTGACCCTTTTGCACAAGTAAAGATAATAAATTCCAGAGTACTGTATTAACTGGATTCTTCGAAATCAATTCACGTAGATATGAAAACGCAATGGTACAGTTATCATTAAAATAACATGCGAGTATTATGATATGTTCTAATTCAATATGATAGGCAGTGAAGCGTTTTGTGGTGACCATGCCAAAGCAAAGACGTTCAATGCAACTAAATTTTTTATGCTCAAACGCAACGCGTAACAATTCTAAAAAGAGACGATATTCATCTTGTATGGTAAGATCAGAGTTCTCTTGTGGTATTTTATTATATTCCTATATAAATGAAAAAGAAAGATATAAAGGCGTAATTTGTATATAAAATATATATATAAAAGAAAACTCGATTTATTCTCACCTGTAATGCCTTATCCGTATCCTCTGTAATATTGCGCATTTGCAATATCACTTTGAGACCCTCTGCATTGTAAAAGCTACCACCATTCGCCGCTGCAAGCATTTCCTCACGATTCCGTAGTTTAATTGAATGGCGTGCCAGCAGCACATAGCCTACTTCGAGAAATTCCTCAATTTCACCAATTTGCTGCAACATTATGCAACGTTCGTAAAGTAGCCGTGCATTCAATGGCTGACCATCGCCCTCACCCGATTGTTCTAGCGCTTTTACCGCCTCCATATGACGGCCCTGTTGCTTTAACAATGCCGATAATGTAAATTTGGCCTCATAGCAAAAAGGTGCCAATTCCACAACACGTGTATAGCTCTCAATAGCCTCATTTGTACGATTTAAATTACGCAAACATTCAGCCTGTCGTAGCCATACAAAGGCAGGACACTCAATTGTATCACCATCTGTTATTGGCCGTAATAACTCTATAGCTTCGGCATATTTATGCTCTTGCATTAGCGCTTCCGCAATATCAATATACAAGTCCAGTCGATCATCAGTCAGTGGTATATGTTCGTGTACATTTTGTATGAGATAACCCAACAGATGGTGCGCGTGCAGATGTATTAAGCTTACGCAGAGTTTAGCACGAAAATCAGGCACAAAATCATCGGGTATTACGCAAAAGAATATTAGCTCTAAATTACTCTCCTGCTCTGTTTCCAATTCGAGTGAGGTGCGTGCGCGCAAACAACGTAATACTTGAGCGTAAGCTTTGTTATAAATTAGAAGATCCATATAAAGATTAAGATCTTCTAATGAAAAGTAATCGCCACATATTTGATATGCACTCTCCATTGCTTCCAGGGCTATGGCATGCTTTGCGATACCATGAAAATGGTGTGCAACATTCTTAGCCGTTATTAGACATAAATCCTTTTCGGTGCGTGGCATGTGTGGTATCATTTTTAGGTAAGTTAACATTGCCAGATGAGTTTCACCCATCATTTCCAATAAACGTGCTTTACGCAAACGCAAATCATAATCACGTGGCATTGCCTGTAAGAAAGAAATTTAAGATAATAAGTAAGCAAAAAGATTTATTTAAAATTGAGTGAAGAACGCCGATTCACCTTTATGGCTTTGGTATAAAATACACGCGCACGTTGTAAATTGCCCTGTGCTATATGCAGTTCAGATATACGTATCCATTGATCACGATCATGTGGATTCAAATGTGCCGCTATTGTTAGAAAATACAAATGTTTTTCAGTATTACGCGTTTCATATATTTCGGCCAATGTGAAAAACGGTTCCGGTGCTAAAGGATTCTGCCGTATGATTTCCAAGCAAATCTTTTCTGCAATATCAATTTGTCCACGTGCAAAGCTGAGATTTGCCTCACCCATTAGACCCTGCAGAGCAGCATTGAGTACGGTGCGACGACGAGATCCACTGGGCGCTGGTGCTGCGTTGCTGGTACTGCCACTACTACCAGCTCTATTACGCCAAGAAGACTCACTTAAACTAGTATCAACGGTTCTGCGTTCTGTAGTTTTGAAATTTTCAGACATTTTTGTAGTCGCTTGCTCTTGCGCTTTTAATTCCACTTCATCAACATCGTAATCATCTTCTTCCTCTTCACCCGGTTCAAGTTTTGTATAACAATCTGGAAATTCCCCTTCGCCACGTACGAAACGTTTTATTAGCGCTGCTTCACCTTCGGCTAAAGCGCGTGGATTTTTCGACAAAGCTGTACCTTCACTTTCAGTAGATTGTGCAACATTTGGCAAATTGGAATCCCTACCGGGAGTTATTATGTCCAAAACTTTTATCGGCTGCGTTTCCTTGAATTCCGACAATTCCAACTCACTAACATCGTTGCTGGAAAGCTCTTCAACTAAAAATGCGTTGTCATCCATTTAAGAGTTTGGATTTTAATAACACGAATCACAAACTGTTTAGAATATTTTTATAAACAATGCGCTTTTATCGCATAAACAAAATAAGAATTGACAAATAAGCCTACAACTGTTTAGG
The DNA here is from genome assembly GCA_030068015.2 of Neoceratitis asiatica. Lineage (NCBI taxonomy): Eukaryota > Metazoa > Arthropoda > Insecta > Diptera > Tephritidae > Neoceratitis > Neoceratitis asiatica. Next base: position 74,832,371 of record CM061527.1, read on the forward strand.
GTTGCCAGATACAAAGATTTAACGGCGCCCATTATTTCGAAAAAAAAGTACTTAGAACTTTTAAAATAAACTGACATTTTTAATAATGTTACCTAGAACATTAGTAACATTAGTAAAATATGCAAACTTCGAAAAATGGAGAGAGCGTCCATAAACCACGCAGCTCTGCCAAGAGGAGGGAGGTGCTGGTTTAAATACTGCGCTATAGCCATGTAACAGGTGAAAGAGAAGATAGCGGGTTAGGGTTAGGTAAGACATTTCTGTAGTAGGAAGCGACTAAAATCTTATAGTTCTCGTCACAGTCGGGTCTTTGTATCGGAAAGAACCGAATTTTCATCCGGTCTATGACTGTCGCTCCCGCAAAATTCCCCGAAAACAAATTTAGGGAAGAATTTTTTTGTAGTTACCACAACAATAAAAAGAAAGCAAAGCTACGCAGTTATCGTCATATGAAACAAAGTTTTATTATAAGGCTCGAAAACTATTTTTCCGAAAACAATTTCTATATTCAGAACTTACATTAATGTTTATTTATTTTTTACTGTAAGGGAAAAATCTGAAAAATTCCTGCCAATGGGCTAACCACAATAGTAGTAGTTATCTAAAGTAATAAACTGGTTAAATTTTTAAGCCATTCTCTCATACTATTTTATCTGAACATTTTGAAACAAAATTTAAAACGTAAATTCATCAGATTTTGGTAAGTAACTGACAATTTTTGAGGAGAAAGTTGGCTTTTAATAACATTTTGCCGTTTATTAACAGTTTATCACTAGAAATGGCAATCTTAAAAAAAAACCAATTATGTGACAAAATGAAATAACCTGGCAAGCATGCTAGTTGTTGCAAACAGCTGAGGAAACAATGCTGCCAAAATTAATGAAATTATTCAGGTGCATTCCAAGATTGAGTTAAATTCAAATTCAAATAAAATCGATATAAATAAATAATAATTATAATAAAGCGATAAATCGAAATGTTCTTCGCATATATTTTATATATTTCACCAATAATTTTTTTTTTGGTCTGTGGAATTATTACGAGCGAATATGCAAGTTTAATGCTGTATGAACAAAAGATTTTTTTTTTTTTTTACAAAAACGTAATAAATAACAATTAAAGACGCGTGTATATAAATAATTATTGTATATATATTTTAGACATTTTTAATTACAGTTAACCATTGGTATAAAATTAACAAATATGTATAAAAATTTATACAGTTTAACAACTTTGTACAAATATTATGAAAAATCTTCACATTTATACATACATTATCAATTATATTTCAAGGTTATACCTTTTCTTGCTAAAATTATTACAATAAGGCACGAATCGCATCATTTAATGAGACGAATGTTACTTAAGCATATACATATATACATATTTTAAAATCTGTACGGCTAACATTCAATTCTTATAAATCACTAATATTAACATAATACATATATATGTATAATTAAACTATAAATACCGTTATTAAAGAAGTAATTGTCGCTTATCACTAGCTATCGCTTTATTCGCCATATTTGGGTTAACTTGAGTTGTCGTGCAATACATGTGAAAATTAACAAGTATAGAGCGATCAGTTGAACCGAAAACTTGTTGTGTACTTATAAAAAATGGCTCGTATGGATGAAATACGAATGAGACGAGATGATTACGTTTAGTCCAAGCTAATTGACTCGTATCCAGATGTACTCGATATTTTACCGATGGGGTTACACGATCCATAAAAGCAATGGGTTGATTATTCATATACTTTGGAGTCTCCGTCGGTGATATGAGCCGATCATCATATAGAAATATGTCAAAGTTTAAATATGGCGAACAACTGGTACAATCCGAACACAAAGGTAATTTTATATTTAATTCTGTTGCCGGGTCGTTGGCACAAAATTTAATGCAGCTAAATTGGTGAGAAATAAAGGCATTTGTTTAAATTTAGCTGAATCAAGAAATTTTAATATATATATATATATATATACATATATATGCTAGTAAATGCATCATGTTAATATATGGATGAGTCAATGATTATGATACACATATCTGCATATACTATACTCACTTATCATGCTTGAAACGATAATAAATGCTATTGCTAGGTGACGATGCCGGTCTTCCCGTGTGCCATGAACGCACATTTCTTAAGTTTTCATAAAAATCTCTCTGCAAATGAAGCAACTCCTTTGAGTCATGCTGATAAATTCTCAATACCGCACCTTCAGATAATGAATAAAAAACATATAATTTGAAATACATCGTGTCTTTAGAAAGCTGTTCACTGTCTGCATCTGCTGAAGTGTTTTTTGGCATATCGAATCGCATAAGTAGAGTTTCTTCATTGATGAACTGAGATTTCGCTAATTTTACTTCTTCATACTATGAAAGGAAGATGTAATTGAAATTGTTTAAACTCACTTTATGTCATACTTACTAAGGGAAAGTCTTTATAAAATTTCATCAATCTTTCTTTCCTTTCGCAACAATTAGCATTAGCTTCGCTGTACAGATGTGCTATGCATTGCTGTTTTAACTGTGATAATATTCCTCTCATTGGCGGCTCAGGTTCACCATCGGTGTGTAACTCATGGCTAAGTTCTTCTCTTCGCAACGTTTCTTGTTCTCTATTTAACTGGTATACGCAAACAAGTTTTCCATTCTGTACTTCCAGAATATCAATACATTGACGACAATATGATGTAATAGCAATACGATTCCCTACAGCTGAGACACCATAATTATTATTTAGTGAAACATAATCACGCATATTATATGTATCGCTGACAATGCCATTTTGTAAATCGACCAAAAAAAAAGAATAGTCGAAAATTTCCGTGTCATCGTATATGTCGGGAAAATTTAAATAATATTCCCGTGGCACACTTATAAAATTTATATAACACCTAGCTGCCAACAAAACATAACGTCCATTTTCAAGGAATATACTAAATTCACGATTTAGTGTCCACCGTGAATATCGTTCGGGGATTATTGGGATTTTCCAATGTAAACGAAATAGTTCCTCAGCTAAATCTGGGTCACAACTCTCATCACAGTCCACAACTTCTTCTACGACACCGCGTAAAGATTTTTGAACAGGACCAACTCCTCTAAATTTGAATACCCAAAGAGCATCTTTTTGAGTCGAGAAGCTTATTAACATTTTACCATCAGGTGTAAATTTACGTATAAATCCGAGACAATCACCAGCATTTAATACAGACAATCCAGGAACAATACTTCTATAAAATTCCTGCTCATGCGTAAGTACGGGCAAAAAACCCCGTCGATTATTTCGATTTAATCCAGACTCACGATCCCATATGTGATGCTGTTTGTTGGTGGTAAGTGCATGTTGAGTAAACCATGAGTGGCGGGTCTCCCTGTAGCAGGATCGGCTGCCTCTTGCCGTTTCTTCCATTACATCAATACGATTTGCATCTGCAAACAGTTTATCGATATTACAGAAAAAAAAATATATAAATAAATTAGATAAAAACAGAATTGTACTTACAAATATTACAAGTAGAAAATTTTTTTTAAAGAAAAGAACAATTCAATAAATAAAACATAAGCAGAAATACAAAAAAATTACTCTTGTTTACCAGCTGGGCGATTTCAAAAGATAGCAGAACGTTATCGTTCGATTATTCATAGAATGTATGTTAGAGCACACCATGTATAAGTATAAACAGCTGTTAGAAATAGCACTTATAACGCCAGAACGGGTTATTTTTCCTTTTATAACATTGATGTTATTACAAAATTTAAGTAGTTAATTTTCTTACTAAGAGCAGTTATGTTTTAACCAAACTATTAAAGTTGCTTTAAATTTGGTTAATAAGCTAATGGTGAACGCGCTGCGTTGCGTGACAGTTTGACTTTGTCTTCTTTATTTACATAACTGACATACCTAAATTGGAGCTTTCAGCGTTGCGTTTTCTAGCGACAATAAGGCGGCAGCGGAGCTATCTTTGAATAAGAGCGCAAACGCTTTAACGCTTAGGCCGATAGCAAATAGGAATTTGCTACGTTGCGTGGCATTTCCAACATTGATAGCAACGCGAATGACGCCATTGCACATTTATCTATTCAATTATTTTTCTATCAAAAAGATAAAAATCTATATATTACGTATATATTGCACTTGTTTTGAAGTGTTAATGATATAAATATATAAAAATTAAAATCAGCTATTGTTCAACGCGTGCTAAAAGATGAGAGATGGTCAACTTTTGGCGTTGCGTTGCCACCAGCATTGTTTAAGAGGGAAATTTCGTTGAGTTGCATGTATTCATCCTAGCGATCGAAGTCAATCTATCAAGCAACAAGTCAATCTTCTTTCGCTCACATTTTCATCTTTAACTCCTAACTCCTAACGCGTTGTTAAAATTTAAAATTCCATTTATTATACTTTGGAGCCGCGTTATTATGGGATACATGATTTTTGTCAGTTGTTTAGCGCTCAACGCTCAAAATTAGGGATAGCAATAAGTAAAGCTGACGCCAAAGCAACGCTAAACGTGGTGCAACTCTTAACGTTTTCCGCGCTTTGAACATTTGCCGATTTTAATTTCAATTTATTTTCTTAATTTTTCGGCAACTGCAAGAAATTTAAATGGAAAAATTGAAAACAAGTTAAATTTTTACTTAATATGCCAATTTTTTTAGCTTTTTGGTAGAAAAATATTTAGAGGATTTTGCTTTGCCAGAAAAGTTGGAAATGTCGCACAAAAAAAATTATATCTGCCAGTGGTTTTATTTTTGTATTTAAGAACGAACTAGGGCAGTCTAGCCTAACCACAACATTGTTTAGGTTCGAAAGTGTTACGTCAATAAAGCAGCAGCTGATTGTCAAAATTTATAACTGTTAGTAACGGAATTGCGATTGGCGCAATCTTTGCTTTTTATGATTCTTGACCAAACAGTCAAGTGATCGATATTTGTTGGTGTTGTTGCGTGATTTAAATTTCAGCGCTTATTCGTAGCAGAAATTCTCTGAAATAATCATTTCCTCTTAAATTTATCTTTTCACATTTTTATTGAATTTCTCAAAGGGTTGATAATTAAATGCTAATCGAATAATACATTTTAAATAAGTTCTATAACATATTCTGAGTATTTTCAAAATCAAATATGGATGAAAATAAATCGTTAGAGAGCGCGAATAAGAAAGTTAAATCCAAAAAGAAGGTAAAACTGTTTCTAAATATCAAAAATGTGTATGAAGATATTATTTAAATTGAAGTATGTACATATATGTATGAGTAGAAAAAATTGACAGTAAAATAAAGTGTAAATTTCAGATATACATATGTATGTATGTATGTATGCACTATTGATTGTTTATTTGCACTCATATTACCAGAACAAAGTAAGATGGAATTTGATATTTGTGCAGCGAAAGCAAATTTTGCAATTAAAAAAAAATCGTAAAAAAAGCATAAAAGATAAAAAGTTTATCCCCCTAAAGTGAAAGTAATTTCGTTAAGTCGATTTTTTCTTTTTTTTTTACTAATATTTATTAATGAATTCTACAATAACCGTATTTTTTTACAGAATAATTATCGCGCAAGGCAATATGGGAGTGATCAAACAAAATCTATGAATTACCTTACGAAGAAACTTAATGGAGTCAAATTAAATGATCCGCCTAGTAAAAAGCTACATAGTTTGCCACGGTATCTCGGGTAAGGATTAGGAATAAATATACATACATACTAAGAGGCATATACAAAAATACTCCAGTTATGAATAACAGATTAACTTCGAAACCAGCATACAACTTTGTTTATAATAATTACATTTATTTTTTTTTTTTGGCAAATTGCAATGCAAAACTTTCATATAAACTACACTTATATGTTACCTTACATATCAAATATAAATTATTTAATCTAATGCCTGTATTTAAAAAAAAAATTTTTTTTTAGTAAATTCAAATCTGTAATCTATATTGAGCAATACTACCCAACACAAGAAATAAAATTGGCTCAAAGTAAAAATTTCGCTGGACGTTTTTTGGTTAAAAGTAAACCATTTTTGAGGTAAGTTGATAAGAAGTCCAAATTAATAAAAAAAAATTTAAATATTTTCACTATTTTAGAAACTTTATAGACTGTTGTCAGCTCCAGCCCAATTACATAAGAGAAGCACTAAATATGTTGCTTCAAATTGAAGACGTGCATACAATGCAGCTTTATTGTGGCTTATACCAACAAAATGTACTGATAGAAGGTATTAAAGATTTACTAAGATTCAAGGTATGTATATAGTATATATTATGCACACATAAAACTCGGAATTTTTAGAATACCACAATGATTGAGAAAAGCGTTTCGTCAAATTTTGTAATCTTTTGTGTACAACCCTGAAAGTCTGTTTTTTTTTTTAGCATTCTTTTTTACATTTCCTTCACGAAACTGTTGTTATCAGTCGAAAACAATATTTATTTAATTATAAATTGTTATTTTCAATAGAAAATATTTAACACACTTTTACTGCTGCTACAATTTGAAATTTTCTATCATTTTGACATTTGTCGATATTTATCCACATTAGTTTCCAGTGTATCATTCACACTTATTTTTTTTTTTACAATATCCGCTTTCCTTCGCAACCTACCTGCAAAAGAACGCCAAGCTGGCTAATTTTCAACAGGCATATAATTAGCATTTTATTTACAACACTTGTTAGCGAGCAAAATATGAAGTTTTTTGTTAAATATTTAAGCGAAAAGCAAAACAAAAGCAGTTATTCCAAAGAATCTTTCGTCAAAAAGAAGATAAATAATTAAAATAATGAAATATATTCTGATATATAATTTTTTATTTGTTGTTTGTGTTTTTCATTAAACTATGAGGCGCGATTTTACTGTTTAATTTTGAAGTTTGGCTGAAATTTTCCAACACTGACGTTCAGTGAGAATTTCCCTGGTGTTTTTCCAATGGCCCATTCACAATATTATCACTTATTTTTACCTAGCAAAAATTATTAGACTGGTCGGGTATTGTTTAAGTGATTTCCACTCAAACTGGTTAAATTAAATTGCTTATTTTATGTTGTCGTTATGCATGCGCGCGCGTTGGTCATTCGCTGATTTTTTATTTTTCTTATATTTTATTAGATTTCAATGAATTTGAAGGAATTTTAAAGTAAAATTTCAATTAATTTTCAATAATTACTTAATATAATGGATTTATAGCTTTCTGATAGAAAACCAATTAAATAGATAAATATCCTTTGAGTCATAGCATTGACGTTGACAAAATAATGAAATTTTTTGTTGTTGCAAATAACTCGAAAAATTAAATTTATATATTTCTCTCATATTCTTACACACATACATATGTACATTTATAATAATTTATTATTATTATTAAAATTTTTAGATGCAAAAGCATAAAAACTGCAATTTCATGGATATAGTGAATGTAAAAATGGATGAGGTTGTCTTTGTACCTCTATTGAGTACAGAGGAAGCCAAAAGCAAAATTCAATACCCTGTCGATCTACTCCAGATTCATGACCATGAATTTATAGCAAGTTGCGATATGCAACGTCACGTTAGAACTTTAGAAAAAGTTGCAGAAGACACAGTTTCTGTTAAAAAATACGAAAAGTGCAAAAAAAATAAGCGAAAGAAAAAGAACAAGGAAACTGGACCAAAGACGCCCCCACCAGATCCTTTCGATTTAAAAAAGAAATATAATATAATTATACGTCCAAATCGATACAGTTTTCGTATTCAATTTCGCGCATTGGAATTACTTGATGAGATGCAAACGAAATACATTTTTCCAACTAAAGATTTGCCCAAAGTGAAAGTGGAAGCAATTGAGGGATTAAAGTAATATACATAATTACCTATATTTACTTTAATTATAACTAAATAAATTATATTTGATTTTCAGTTTGGAATACATCAATGAACAAATATGCAAAAATCCCGAACAATTACAAGCTGTGCGGAAAATTGTTAATGGTGCAAATCCCTATGCACCATATATAATCGTTGGGCCGCCAGGTTAGTACAAAAAACAACAGATTTTCATTAATAGAAATACCAAATACTCACAAATTGTTCAAACGGGTAAAATTTTCAAGCAAATTATAGAACAGCTTAAAAAACTTTATATGAGAAATCATCTGCAATTCAATTCAATAGAAGCATTTGTTCCCAAACTTCTTCAGAGGTTACTTTTTTGTACAAAATTTCAACTTCAATTTATTGGCGTTCGGTTATAACGTTGATAAAACTAACCATTTTTATTTTTAACAACCACATTTAGGTACAGGCAAAACAACAACAATTGTCGAAGCAATTTTACAACTTTACATACATCAACCAAATTCACGTATTTTGATTACAACAAGTTCGAATTCGGCTTGCGATACTGTTACACTAAAAATATGCGAATATTTTGAAAATCATCAACAACTTATTCGGATATCCGAAAAGCGTAACGGTTACGATTTAAATTCCAAACCTAATATACCGCAAAACATATTACGCGTTTATTCAAAATCATGGATCGAAAGATATGGATTCAAAAATCTTAATCCTATACTTGAGCGCAATGCGAATTTTTGTGATGCGGATTGTGTCTCACCTAGTGTTGACGTTTTGCAAGAATATAGTATCATTGCTGTTACTCTTTGTTCCATGGGACATTTACTTACCGGAATAAATGGTAGATGGCCATTTACGCATATTTTTATAGACGAAGCGGGTGCCGCTACAGAAATCGAGTCACTGGTAGCTATAACTAGTGTTGACACAAGCAAATGTCGAGTAATCTTGTCAGGCGATACGAAACAATTGGGTCCTGTGGTGATGTCAAAAGTTGCTGGTAATTGTGGACTTAAGCATTCGCTTATGGAACGTTTACAAGCACGCGACTATTACAAGGTTGAAAATGATGGAACCTATGATGATAGTACGCAAACACGTTTACGTCGAAATTATCGCTCACATCCGAACATTTTGCAATTGTTTAATCATTTATATTACAATAATGAATTGATTGCGGAAGTAGCATCTGGTAAGAAATTTAGATACTTTCATTCATACACATAAGCTTTGTTATTGTTGCTATTATTTTATTTATTTTATTATTGCATTCCATATTAACAAAATTTGTAATGAGAAGCCGATGAGTCGCCGTTTTTTTTTTCTTTTTTTTTACTAATTTTGTGGTGTATTACAGTATTATTATTTAATGAAAAATTCGAGAATATAACAATTTGTTTATATAATTTTTTAGATTCTCTTATAAAGTGGGATAATCTAAAGTTTCTCGAAAATAAAACATTTCCGATAATTTTCGAAGCTGTATATGGTACTCTCAGTCAGGACATATCATCTCGCAGCTCTTGCAATCTTCAAGAAATGTATAAAGTTTGCAGTATTATCAGAAAATTGAAAGATCATGTCGCACTTAATGATATTGGTGTTATATCACCTTATAGACTACAATGTGCACGAGTTAAGCGAATGTTACATAGACAAAACTTACAAGGTATTGAAGTTGGTACGGCAGAAATGTTTCAAGGTCGAGAAAAGCAAGTAATTATCGCATCGTTTGTTAAATCATTTTGCCATTTGGGCTTTGTAACAGATCCGCAGGTAAAAAAAAAATTTTATACTTTAAAATTGCAAATTTATTACTCCTTTACTTCTCATCACTTTCTCTCTTTCTATCTGCTCTATTTTTTTTTTTTTTTTTAATGCTTGAAAAGTTATCAATTTGCGATTTTGAATATTTGTAAAAGAAAAAAAAAATCTGCTCGAATTTTAAGAAATGATTTTGGTGAGTAAACTAAAATTCTTAGCCTTTCTTGGCATTTCATTAGTTAAATGATTTGTTAAAATTTTTAGGAAATTAATTTCAATTAAATTTACACACAGTTTTCTGCAGTCATTTATGTGCAAATCTGCGTGACCAAAAAATTTAAACATTCAAATTCACACACTGTAGTAGCAAGAATAGAAATTCAAAAACCCAAAAATTACTTTCGTCATGTCAAAATTTGAATTCGTTGTATATATTTTGTTTGTGTAATTGGAAGGGAAAAACTTCACCAGCTATAAATTCATCATATTTTATATGTCCATAAGTAATTAACGCAATTTTATTTACTGTTGCTCTATTTTAAAATTGAATTGAAATTCCCCATCGTTAGACATTTATCTGAAATTTCCCTAATCATTTGTCAGTGTATTATTCACAATAGCGCCACTTTTCAACCAAAACCGTTTCTGTGAACGCTATTCTACTTGCTTATTTTTTGTTGTTGCTTTCCATACTATTCGCTGCTACCGACTTGATGTTCTTTTGTAGATTGCGCACAAAATATTACAGCTCTTAAAGGTATTTTATTCGTTGTTTTTCAAAGCGATTAGAATTATTACCATCTTAAAACGTTTTCTTTTTTAACATTTAATTTCTATTAATTCTTTAAATTAAATACTATGAAAAACTTATATTTTTTAAACTTTCTTATTACTAATTTAGCGTTTGAATGTCATTCTGTCACGAGCACAATCGCTGCTTATACTCGTTGGAAATCCCAAAACATTGAGCAAAAACGAAGACTTTATGTATCTCATTGAGGAGTGCAAGCGTATGGGTACATTTCATAAAAATAAATAAAAATTATATATTTGAAAAAAAAAACTATAAAAAAAAATGCTAATTAAGCATTACTATCAGCTTATGTTATTTTTGTTTTACATAAACAAAAACCTATGCTTAAGCGAATTCGAAGCGATTTGTTTTACTGATGGATGGAGTGAAGGAAGTGCCATAATTTTTGGTCAAAGCTGTGCTGTATGCTATGTATTTTACATGAAAAAGTTACCAACCAAATGAATTATTTTTGTAACGACTGTTGAGTTTACTATGTTTTTTTCTTTATTATCCGAATGTGTATATATTACTTTTTACTTTTTAGTGGCATTGTGAAATAAATAAGTAAAAGAAAGTGCATTTATAAAATTTTGTTTCCAAAAAAAAATATTTTAATAAAAGAAATATATACAATATATACCGTGTACTTTGTTTTTTTGCTTTTAGTGTAGAGATTGTCGAAATCATTACTATTTTATCAAGGTGCAGTTAAAAACGGGAGAGCAGGAAAATAAATACAACAATTTTCGTGTATTTTATATTTACATTTGAGTAGTGATTGTCAAAATCATTAAAAATTCTTTGGCTTTTAAAGCTGTACAGTACTCTTTTTCGTGTGAAGCACAATCATAAAATCCCAATTCTCAAGAATTTCGCATTTACAAATAGAAAATCAAATCAAATTCAGCAAAAAAAAAGAAAAAAAAATTCACAAACTGCAAAGAATTAATGAAAAATGTTGAATTCGCTGCCATAATAACTTCACCTTGCTGAATTCGCCTCTTTCATTGCGCAGCGCCAAGTATTTTCAAGCTTCGACAAATGTAAAAAATTATCAAAAAAAGAAATATCTATCATAATGCAAAAGAATGAATTAATATTTTTTTTCCAAAAGCCTCATAACCTCAAAAGATACTCCTTACTAAGAACTATTTATGTGGTCTTAACTCTCATTGCTGCATCCAACGGTTCGGTTCGACCGTGAATGTGACAGTTTAGTTAAATGGGCGACGTAGGTAATGAATAATAGAATGCATAGATTGCGTCAAGTACTAGTACGTCACACATTCGATTCAAAATAACAAAAAAAAAAAAAAATCCAAAAATATAAGTTTTTTCTATTTTTTTCTATGAAGAAATAAAAACTGCAGTACTCATTCAGTTCAATAAATTTTCAATTACTCATTCAATCGAATAGATTTTCAATAGCTCGTGCTGCACTAGCAATTTTTATGCAGTCAAAGGATTTGTGTTGTGTCAGAGAAATTTAATTTCGCCATTTATTTAATTTCATTCATACTAATTGAACTTCAATTCTCATGAAATTTTGGATGTAATGCGTGACTGCTCTTGAAATTAAATTTCGAACAATTTCAATTGACAACACCTTCAGAATGAAAACCTAATTGACGCAATCTACTCTTTATAATATAATTATCTTGCTGCCAATCATATTAAATTCCATTGAACGTGTACATTTCCGTTATATTTGTTGTTTCCAATTCCAAATTTTTCTCGATTTTAAGGAGAAGCAGAAGATTGAGTAAGAAAAACTCAAAATTAATGTGGGAATTCCCCAACTAAAAGAGTTTAATAAAAGGAATACACATATGTATGTATGTGATGTGTTAGTGAGAGGATTGCCATATTCATTTTGAATTAATTTTATTATTATATTTTCCAAAATTTTGTAACGGACAAACTTTCAAACGAAAGGCGTAAAAATAATATTCTCAATTGTATTTACAAACAATTTTAGACCTGCAGAATGAATTTGTGTTGTATGGTGAAAGAAATACTGAAGGGGTAACCGGGTATACCGGGTATTTGATAACGCGCGAAAATTTTATTGTCAACAAAGAGGTTTGAAATCTTTATTAAGCTCAAGCTATACTCATAAGGAAAAGCGTTAAAAGTGACAGTAAAAAATTGCCGTTACTGTTCTTTTCACGTGTTTGATAGATCGACGTGACGTCATAGTAGCATATACGTTTGCATGTATGTGTATATGACTTTATTGTGTCTTTATATAGTTTTTGAATAACATTTATAACCTTCCGGCTAGTATTTTTCAAATAAATAATTCACTTGATTATCGAACTTTTTGACGTAACCTCCTATCGGCTTACCTTTAATATACATATGTAAGATCACCAGTGTATATTTAATAACCGATTATAGCCGAGCTTTTTGTATACTCTGCTTCATCCTAGCGCTCAATGTCTGTGTGACGTCATAAGAAAACGCTCATCATTTTTGTATATAAAGGCGGATGTACCAGTTTAACCAAACAGTACGTTTTTGTCAGTGTTAATGGACAATTTAAAGGAGAGCGATTTTCTGAAATTGAAATTCTTTGTAACAATCATTTACTGTTAAATTGGAAATTTTGAAATTTCCATTGAGTGTTCAAAGTAGTTGATTGGGTAGTTGATAATTAAATTTTGATCGTTGATTAAATAATTGTGAGTTTTTGTAGCAAATATGAGTAATAAAGACATGTCCGAAGAGAAGGTGAGATTTTTTGTATATACGATTTTAACGGATGGATATATCATCTTTTTGACATAAATGTATATATGGATGTACATATGTACATATGCATTTGTATGATTTTACCAATGCAAATTCAAGTGATATTTGATAAGTATGCAGCGAAGGCTGTAATAAAAAGTGGAATTCCCCTAATGCCTAAATTAAATTAATTTTTTTTCTTTTTACGACTATACAGCTAACTATTTAATTAAAGTGAATTAAAAAAAAAAATCCAATGAAATTGTTTGAACGTTTTCCTTCCCTTACAGAAGCAAGACAGGAGTGAAGCGGAAAATTCTATAAAATCTTTAACACAAGAATTGCATGGATTTAAATTGAGTGATGACGAAAAATCATTTGGGACAAAAAGGTTTGGAGTTGTCGATCGGTTTGAATTTCGAAGTCATTTAGGGTAAGAGTTAGGAAAATGAAGGAATATTGTATTTCAACGATTTTTCTGAAAGCGAAATTGCTATATTATTCAAGTGTATGTACATATGTATACATTAATTTCACAGTTGAAATAAATTGTATGCATACAAGAAGAATGCATGACGTATGCACATATTATATATGAAGAAGCACGAAGGATTCATTAAAATGTAAAATTGAACTAATATACCAAGGCGAACTGAACAAGGTGGAGTTCCTATGGCAGCGAATTCAACTTTTTTTCATTCATTTCTCGCAAAGATTGTCTAGTAGGAACTTCACGTATAAAAAATCAATAGAAGTTCATTTGTTCATGTTCTTCGCATCTTCTGCATCGATGTTGTATGCATACAATTTTCACTGGGTTAGGTTTTTTTTTTTTCAAATATTTTATTTGTATTATTATTAAAATTTTTTTGATTATTTCTACATCTATTCATACACATACAAACACATATTTACGTATTAATTCCGTGTTACTTTTTAGAGAATTCAAGGCTTTAATACCTCTTAGTCAATACTTTCCAACAGATGAAATAAAGTTGGCACACAGTAGAAATTTTGCTCCGAGTTCTTTGATTAAAAATAAACCATTTTTGAAGTAAGTTTAAGTTAAAAAATGTAACTAAAACTAATTTTAAATATTTTAATTATTTTAGAAACTTCACAGATTGTTGTCAACTCCATGAAAGTTATGTAAAAGAAGCACTAAATATGTTGCTTCAAATTGAAGACGTGCATACAATGCATCTTTATTCTGGTTTATACCAAGAAAGTGTATTATTAGAAGATTGTGGTAATTTACTAAGTTTCAAGGTGTGTACATAAGTAGATCATATAACCATAGCTGCTTCCTTTAAAACTTAATTTTTATGTTGATTTGTTACCAGCTTCACCTTGTCTCTGAATTCAACTTGCAGAATATTGTAGCAAGAGGAATTTAACAAGGTGCAGTCACTACGGCAGTGAATTCAAATTTTTTCATTTCATCGAACGCATAGATTGTACAAATTATTTTTTAGCTAGTTTTGTTTGCTGAATTTGATTTGCTTCTATATTTGTAAAAACGTGGAACAGCGAGTTTAAGCAGTTTTAAGAGCTAAAGAAATTTCCATTATTTTGACAATTACAACTGAAATGCAAAAATAAACTATATGGGGATTGTTGTATTTCTTCTTCTTTATTGTAAATAAAAATACCTTCAATTTAAAAAAATCCATTTTTACATATTTTAAATTTATTAATTAATAATTTTTAGGCGGAGGAACACAATATCATGGAGATAGTCAATGTCAAAATGGATGAGGTTGTCATCGTAACACCATTGAGCACACACGCAGCCAAAAAAGAAATTCGTTACCCTGTGGATCTACTTCAATTTCATAAAGATGAACTTACAAATCAACGTCATGTTAGAAAATTAGCGAAAGTTGTAAAGGATATAGTATACATTCAAAAATACGATACAAATACAGAAGAGGAAGAGGAAGAATATATCAGTCATGTTTTCAGTCGAATGCCTTTCGATTTAAAGAAGAAATATGACATAATTATACGTCCATGTCGATATAATGTTCGTATTCAATATCGCGCCTTGGAATTGTTTAATGAGATGCAAACGAAATACATTTTCCCAACTAAAGATTTGCCCAAAGTGGAAGCTATCGGCAATTTAAAGTAATATACCTTTGTTATACTTATATAGGGTGTTATTTATAGAGGTATAGAACTTTAAGTTGGCATTACTTTTCAAGATGGCGACCGATTTAACAGCTGTCAAGTGATTTATTCTCAGTTTGGTTTGGCAATTCATCATGAATAGACTCACGCCTGAGCAACGCTTGCAAATAGTGCAATTTTATTTCGTAAATAATGGTTCTGTGCGGAAAACGTATCGCGCACTACGTCCAATGATTCCACCAGCCCATAAAGCGCACCAAACAGTCAGTTTTCCTGGATGTAACGGTGTTTCAACATACACTTGAGGATCACCTTCACTCCAAATGCGGCAGTTTTGTTTGTTGACGTAGCCATTCAACCAGAAGTGCGCTTCATCGCTAAAATGGACGTAGTGCGCGATACGTTTTCCGCACAGAACCAGGCGTGAGTCTATTCATGACAAAGATGACTAGATACGAAACTCTAAAATGTAGATAAATTGCGTTCCTCGTTTATTTTCCTTGTGCTGGTAACAAAGCCAAATGAAGGAATTTTGAACAGCTGATGGTAAAAAAGCCTTAGTGTCACTTAGTCAATAATGAGACGCACCATTTTTTTATCTGAAAACCATTTTAGGTTATGAATAAATTTTCATTGAGCACGATAAATTTGTATGTTAAAATTAATAGCAAATGTTTGTATTTATTGAAGTGAAATATTTTCCAAGCACAGCTGTAAAGGTGCAGAAATATTCATTTTTACAATTTATTATTACCAAAAAATGCCCAAAAAATTTCCATAAATCCCAAAGTGAAACTTCATCGCAGTGGCACTGTTTGAAAATGTTATAAAAAATGTGGATTTTCAGAGCGCTCTCACGAAATAAAGAGTTTCGTATCTAGTCATCTTTGATTCATGATGAATTGCCAAACCAAACTGATAATAAATCACCTGACAGCTGTTAAGTCGGTCGCCATCTTGAAAAGTAATGCCAACTTAAAGTTCTATACCTCTATAAAAAATACCCTATACATACATATGTACATATGTATTACACGAATGAACGATTTTAATTATATAATTCATATTTTATTTTAGTTTGGAAATCATCAATAAACAAATTTGCGATAATCCCGAACAGTTACAGGCTGTGCGGCGAATTGTTAATGGCGCAAATCCCTATGCTCCATATATAATTGTTGGGCCGCCAGGTGAGTACAAAAATATAATGAATATAGTTGGTTGTTTATACGAAGAAAACGATCTACATAAGATAGAAATAGTTTAAATTTTTAATAAAATTTCCGAAATCATTGAAATGTTAAATAAATTGTTCGAAGGGTATAAGTTTTTAGAGCAATGCGAATTCATTAGTAATATTTCAAATAAATAATTCATCATTCAATGAAAATCACCGTTCATAACAGGTGAATTTTCATGTTGGAAATTTTAAATTCAATTTCTATTTCAATCAGAAAATCACAAATCTCAAGATTTTCGCATTTACACATAGAAATTCAAATCAAATTCAAGCAAACAAGACAAACTGAAAAATAATTTTGAATGAAAAAACCTGAATTCGCTGCCATAGTAACTTCAGCACGTTAAATTCGCCTTGATTTCAAATAAATTTCAGTTTTGGCGTTATCATTGACAACGATGTTAACTAACCATTTTTATTTTAACAACCACATTTAGGTACTGGCAAAACAACAACAATTGTCGAAGCAATTTTACAACTTTACATACATCAACCAAACTCACGTATTTTGATTACAACGAGTTCGAACTCGGCGTGCGATACTGTTGCGCTAAAAATATGCGAATATTTTGAAAATCATCCACAACTTATTCAGGTGTGTTCACCATGGGATATATTACGCGTATTTTCAATTTCATGGATAAAAAAATGTGGCATGAAAAATATTAGTCCTGTAATTAAGCGTAATTCGAATTTCGTTGGTAGGGAGTGTATCATGCCTTCTGTTGACGTTTTGCAAAAATACAGTATCATTGCTGTTACTCTTTGTTCCATGGGACATTTACTTACCGGAATAAATGGTAGATGGCCATTTACGCATATTTTCATTGACGAAGCGGGTGCCGCTACAGAAATCGAGTCACTGGTAGCTATAACTAGTGTTGACACAAGCAAATGTCGAGTAATCTTGTCAGGCGATACGAAACAATTGGGTCCTGTGGTGATGTCAAAAGTTGCTGGAAATTGTGGACTTAAGCATTCGCTTATGGAACGTTTACAAGCACGCGACTATTACAAGGTTGAAAATGATGGAACTTATGATGATAGTAGGCAAACACGTTTACGTCGAAATTATCGCTCACATCCGAACATTTTGCAATTGTTTAATCATTTATATTACAATAATGAATTGATTGCGGAAGTAGCATCTGGTAAGAAATTTAGATACTTTCATTCATACACATAAGCTTTGTTATTGTTGCTATTATTTTATTTATTTTATTATTGTATTCCATATTAACAAAATTGGTAATGAGAAGCCGATGAGTCGCCGTTTTTTTTTTCTTTTTTTTTACTAATTTTGTGGTGTATTACAGTATTATTATTTAATGAAAAATTCGAGAATATAACAATTTGTTTATATAATTTTTTAGATTCTCTTATAAAGTGGGATAATCTAAAGTTTCTCGAAAATAAAACATTTCCGATAATTTTCGAAGCTGTATATGGTACTCTCAGTCAGGACATATCATCTCGCAGCTCTTGCAATCTTCAAGAAATGTATAAAGTTTGCAGTATTATCAGAAAATTGAAAGATCATGTCGCACTTAATGATATTGGTGTTATATCACCTTATAGACTACAATGTGCACGAGTTAAGCGAATGTTACATAGACAAAACTTACAAGGTATTGAAGTTGGTACGGCAGAAATGTTTCAAGGTCGAGAAAAGCAAGTAATTATCGCATCGTTTGTTAAATCATTTTGCCATTTGGGCTTTGTAACAGATCCGCAGGTAAAAAAAAAATTTTATACTTTAAAATTGCAAATTTATTACTCCTTTACTTCTCATCACTTTCTCTCTTTCTATCTGCTCTATTTTTTTTTTTTTTTTAATGCTTGAAAAGTTATCAATTTGCGATTTTGAATATTTGTAAAAGAAAAAAAAAATCTGCTCGAATTTTAAGAAATGATTTTGGTGAGTAAACTAAAATTCTTAGCCTTTCTTGGCATTTCATTAGTTAAATGATTTGTTAAAATTTTTAGGAAATTAATTTCAATTAAATTTACACACAGTTTTCTGCAGTCATTTATGTGCAAATCTGCGTGACCAAAAAATTTAAACATTCAAATTCACACACTGTAGTAGCAAGAATAGAAATTCAAAAACCCAAAAATTACTTTCGTCATGTCAAAATTTGAATTCGTTGTATATATTTTGTTTGTGTAATTGGAAGGGAAAAACTTCACCAGCTATAAATTCATCATATTTTATATGTCCATAAGTAATTAACGCAATTTTATTTACTGTTGCTCTATTTTAAAATTGAATTGAAATTCCCCATCGTTAGACATTTATCTGAAATTTCCCTAATCATTTGTCAGTGTATTATTCACAATAGCGCCACTTTTCAACCAAAACCGTTTCTGTGAACGCTATTCTACTTGCTTATTTTTTGTTGTTGCTTTCCATACTATTCGCTGCTACCGACTTGATGTTCTTTTGTAGATTGCGCACAAAATATTACAGCTCTTAAAGGTATTTTATTCGTTGTTTTTCAAAGCGATTAGAATTATTACCATCTTAAAACGTTTTCTTTTTTAACATTTAATTTCTATTAATTCTTTAAATTAAATACTATGAAAAACTTATATTTTTTAAACTTTCTTATTACTAATTTAGCGTTTGAATGTCATTCTGTCACGAGCACAATCGCTGCTTATACTCGTTGGAAATCCCAAAACATTGAGCAAAAACGAAGACTTTATGTATCTCATTGAGGAGTGCAAGCGTATGGGTACATTTCATAAAAATAAATAAAAATTATATATTTGAAAAAAAAAAACTATAAAAAAAATGCTAATTAGGCATTACTATCAGCTTATGTTATTTTTGTTTTACATAAACAAAAACCTATGCTTAAGCGAATTCGAAGCGATTTGTTTTACTGATGGATGGAGTGAAGGAAGTGCCATAATTTTTGGTCAAAGCTGTGCTGTATGCTATGTATTTTACATGAAAAAGTTACCAACCAAATGAATTATTTTTGTAACGACTGTTGAGTTTACTATGTTTTTTTCTTTATTATCCGAATGTGTATATATTACTTTTTACTTTTTAGTGGCATTGTGAAATAAATAAGTAAAAGAAAGTGCATTTATAAAATTTTGTTTCCAAAAAAAAATATTTTAAAAGAAATATATACAATATATACCGTGTACTTTGTTTTTTTGCTTTTAGTGTAGAGATTGTCGAAATCATTACTATTTTATCAAGGTGCAGTTAAAAACGGGAGAGCAGGAAAATAAATACAACAATTTTCGTGTATTTTATATTTACATTTGAGTAGTGATTGTCAAAATCATTAAAAATTCTTTGGCTTTTAAAGCTGTACAGTACTCTTTTTCGTGTGAAGCACAATCATAAAATCCCAATTCTCAAGAATTTCGCATTTACAAATAGAAAATCAAATCAAATTCAGCAAAAAAAAAGAAAAAAAAATTCACAAACTGCAAAGAATTAATGAAAAATGTTGAATTCGCTGCCATAATAACTTCACCTTGCTGAATTCGCCTCTTTCATTGCGCAGCGCCAAGTATTTTCAAGCTTCGACAAATGTAAAAAATTATCAAAAAAAGAAATATCTATCATAATGCAAAAGAATGAATTAATATTTTTTTTCCAAAAGCCTCATAACCTCAAAAGATACTCCTTACTAAGAACTATTTATGTGGTCTTAACTCTCATTGCTGCATCCAACGGTTCGGTTCGACCGTGAATGTGACAGTTTAGTTAAATGGGCGACGTAGGTAATGAATAATAGAATGCATAGATTGCGTCAAGTACTAGTACGTCACACATTCGATTCAAAATAACAAAAAAAAAAAAAAATCCAAAAATATAAGTTTTTTTCTATTTTTTTTTTTCTATGAAGAAATAAAAACTGCAGTACTCATTCAGTTCAATAAATTTTCAATTACTCATTCAATCGAATAGATTTTCAATAGCTCGTGCTGCACTAGCAATTTTTATGCAGTCAAAGGATTTGTGTTGTGTCAGAGAAATTTAATTTCGCCATTTATTTAATTTCATTCATACTAATTGAACTTCAATTCTCATGAAATTTTGGATGTAATGCGTGACTGCTCTTGAAATTAAATTTCGAACAATTTCAATTGACAACACCTTCAGAATGAAAACCTAATTGACGCAATCTACTCTTTATAATATAATTATCTTGCTGCCAATCATATTAAATTCCATTGAACGTGTACATTTCCGTTATATTTGTTGTTTCCAATTCCAAATTTTTCTCGATTTTAAGGAGAAGCAGAAGATTGAGTAAGAAAAACTCAAAATTAATGTGGGAATTCCCCAACTAAAAGAGTTTAATAAAAGGAATACACATATGTATGTATGTGATGTGTTAGTGAGAGGATTGCCATATTCATTTTGAATTAATTTTATTATTATATTTTCCAAAATTTTGTAACGGACAAACTTTCAAACGAAAGGCGTAAAAATAATATTCTCAATTGTATTTACAAACAATTTTAGACCTGCAGAATGAATTTGTGTTGTATGGTGAAAGAAATACTGAAGGGGTAACCGGGTATACCGGGTATTTGATAACGCGCGAAAATTTTATTGTCAACAAAGAGGTTTGAAATCTTTATTAAGCTCAAGCTATACTCATAAGGAAAAGCGTTAAAAGTGACAGTAAAAAATTGCCGTTACTGTTCTTTTCACGTGTTTGATAGATCGACGTGACGTCATAGTAGCATATACGTTTGCATGTATGTGTATATGACTTTATTGTGTCTTTATATAGTTTTTGAATAACATTTATAACCTTCCGGCTAGTATTTTTCAAATAAATAATTCACTTGATTATCGAACTTTTTGACGTAACCTCCTATCGGCTTACCTTTAATATACATATGTAAGATCACCAGTGTATATTTAATAACCGATTATAGCCGAGCTTTTTGTATACTCTGCTTCATCCTAGCGCTCAATGTCTGTGTGACGTCATAAGAAAACGCTCATCATTTTTGTATATAAAGGCGGATGTACCAGTTTAACCAAACAGTACGTTTTTGTCAGTGTTAATGGACAATTTAAAGGAGAGCGATTTTCTGAAATTGAAATTCTTTGTAACAATCATTTACTGTTAAATTGGAAATTTTGAAATTTCCATTGAGTGTTCAAAGTAGTTGATTGGGTAGTTGATAATTAAATTTTGATCGTTGATTAAATAATTGTGAGTTTTTGTAGCAAATATGAGTAATAAAGACATGTCCGAAGAGAAGGTGAGATTTTTTGTATATACGATTTTAACGGATGGATATATCATCTTTTTGACATAAATGTATATATGGATGTACATATGTACATATGCATTTGTATGATTTTACCAATGCAAATTCAAGTGATATTTGATAAGTATGCAGCGAAGGCTGTAATAAAAAGTGGAATTCCCCTAATGCCTAAATTAAATTAATTTTTTCTTTTTACGACTATACAGCTAACTATTTAATTAAAGTGAATTAACAAAAAATCCAATGAAATTGTTTGAACGTTTTCCTTCCCTTACAGAAGCAAGACAGGAGTGAAGCGGAAAATTCTATAAAATCTTTAACACAAGAATTGCATGGATTTAAATTGAGTGATGACGAAAAATCATTTGGGACAAAAAGGTTTGGAGTTGTCGATCGGTTTGAATTTCGAAGTCATTTAGGGTAAGAGTTAGGAAAATGAAGGAATATTGTATTTCAACGATTTTTCTGAAA
This sequence comes from Neoceratitis asiatica, assembly GCA_030068015.2. Classification (NCBI taxonomy): domain Eukaryota; kingdom Metazoa; phylum Arthropoda; class Insecta; order Diptera; family Tephritidae; genus Neoceratitis; species Neoceratitis asiatica. The sequence goes on from CM061527.1 coordinate 74,854,628, forward strand.
GCGAAATTGCTATATTATTCAAGTGTATGTACATATGTATACATTAATTTCACAGTTGAAATAAATTGTATGCATACAAGAAGAATGCATGACGTATGCACATATTATATATGAAGAAGCACGAAGGATTCATTAAAATGTAAAATTGAACTAATATACCAAGGCGAACTGAACAAGGTGGAGTTCCTATGGCAGCGAATTCAACTTTTTTTCATTCATTTCTCGCAAAGATTGTCTAGTAGGAACTTCACGTATAAAAAATCAATAGAAGTTCATTTGTTCATGTTCTTCGCATCTTCTGCATCGATGTTGTATGCATACAATTTTCACTGGGTTAGGTTTTTTTTTTTTCAAATATTTTATTTGTATTATTATTAAAATTTTTTTGATTATTTCTACGTCTATTCATACACATACAAACACATATTTACGTATTAATTCCGTGTTACTTTTTAGAGAATTCAAGGCTTTAATACCTCTTAGTCAATACTTTCCAACAGAAGAAATAAAGTTGGCTCACAGTAGAAATTTTGCTCCGAGTTCTTTGATTAAAAATAAACCATTTTTGAAGTAAGTTTAAGTTAAAAAATGTAACTAAAACTAATTTTAAATATTTTAATTATTTTAGAAACTTCACAGATTGTTGTCAACTCCATGAAAGTTATGTAAAAGAAGCACTAAATATGTTGCTTCAAATTGAAGACGTGCATACAATGCATCTTTATTCTGGTTTATACCAAGAAAGTGTATTATTAGAAGATTGTGGTAATTTACTAAGTTTCAAGGTGTGTACATAAGTATATCATATAACCATAGCTGCTTCCTTTAAAACTTAATTTTTATGTTGATTTTTTGTTGTTGCTCTTCGTGATGTTATTTGAGAAAGAAATTAATGTTTTTTGACTGTCTTTTTTTGCAAAAGATCACCGCGAATTCATTACAGGTAGAAATAATGGCAAAAAAAAAAAAAAACAATCAAAATAAATATAAAAAAATTAAAATTTCGTTGACTGAAAAAAATTTGAGGAAATTCATTAATGTTAATACTTAATATCATTTAACTCCTTGTTTTGCCTGGTATTCTAAAACAAAATTCAACAGTCGATAGAAAAAAGAAAACAGCTTTGTTACCAGCTTCACCTTGTCTCTGAATTCACCTTGCAGAATATTGTAGCAAGAGGAATTTAACAAGGTGCAGTCACTACGGCAGTGAATTCAAATTTTTTCATTTCATCGAACGCATAGATTGTACAAATTATTTTTTAGCTAGTTTTGTTTGCTGAATTTGATTTGCTTCTATATTTGTAAAAACGTGGAACAGCGAGTTTAAGCAGTTTTAAGAGCTAAAGAAATTTCCATTATTTTGACAATTACAACTGAAATGCAAAAATAAACTATATGGGGATTGTTGTATTTCTTCTTCTTTATTGTAAATAAAAATACCTTCAATTTAAAAAAATCCATTTTTACATATTTTAAATTTATTAATTAATAATTTTTAGGCGGAGGAACACAATATCATGGAGATAGTCAATGTCAAAATGGATGAGGTTGTCATCGTAACACCATTGAGCACACACGCAGCCAAAAAAGAAATTCGTTACCCTGTGGATCTACTTCAATTCCATAAAGATGAACTTACAAATCAACGTCATGTTAGAAAATTAGCGAAAGTTGTAAAAGATATAGTATACATTCAAAAATGCAATATAAATACAGAAGAGGAAGAGGAAGAATATATCAGTCATGTTTTCAGTCGAATGCCTTTCGATTTAAAGAAGAAATATGACATAATTATACGTCCATGTCGATATAATGTTCGTATTCAATATCGCGCCTTGGAATTGCTTAATGAGATGCAAACGAAATACATTTTTCCAGCTAAAGATTTGCCCAAGGTGGAAGCTATCGGCAATTTAAAGTAATATACCTTTGTTATACTTATATAGGGTGTTATTTATAGAGGTATAGAACTTTAAGTTGGCATTACTTTTCAAGATGGCGACCGATTTAACAGCTGTCAAGTGATTTATTCTCAGTTTGGTTTGGCAATTCATCATGAATAAACTCACGCCTGAACAACGCTAGCAAGTAGTGCAATTTTATTTCGTAAATAATGGTACTGTGCGGAAAACGTATCGCGCACTACGTCCAATGATACGGACCAATGATTCCGCCAGCCCATAAAGCGCACCAAACAGTCAGTTTTCCTGGATGTAACGGTGTTTCAACATACACTTGAGGATTACCTTCACTCCAAATGCGGCAGTTTTGTTTGTTGACGTAGCCATTCAACCAGAAGTGCGCTTCATCGCTAAAATTGACGTAGTGCGCGGTACGTTTTCCGCACAGAACCAGGCGTGAGTCTATTCATGACAAAGATGACTAGATACGAAACTCTAAAATGTAGATAAATTGCGTTCCTCGATTATTTTCCTTGTGCTGGTAACAAATCCAAATGAAGGAATTTTGAACAGCTGATGGTAAAAAAGCCTTAGTGTCACTTAGTCAATAATGAAACGCACCATTTTTTTATCTGAAAACCATTTTAGGTTATGAATAAATTTTCATTGAGCACGATAAATTTGTATGTTAAAATTAATAGCAAATGTTTGTATTTATTGAAGTGAAATATTTTCCAAGCACAGCTGTAAAGGTGCAGAAATATTCATTTTTACAATTTATTATTATCAAAAAATGCCCAAAAAATTTCCAGAAATCCCAAAGTGAAACTTCTTCATCGCAGTGGCACTGTTTGAAAATGTTATAAAAAATGTGGATTTTCAGAGCGCTCTCACGAAATAAAGAGTTTCGTATCTAGTCATCTTTGATTCATGATGAATTGCCAAACCAAACTGAGAATAAATCACCTGACAGCTGTTAAGTCGGTCGCCATCTTGAAAAGTAATGCCAACTTAAAGTTCTATACCTCTATAAAAAATACCCTATACATACATATGTACATATGTATTACACGAATGAACGATTTTAATTATATAATTCATATTTTATTTTAGTTTGGAAATCATCAATAAACAAATTTGCGATAATCCCGAACAGTTACAGGCTGTGCGGCGAATTGTTAATGGCGCAAATCCCTATGCTCCATATATAATTGTTGGGCCGCCAGGTGAGTACAAAAATATAATGAATATAGTTGGTTGTTTATACGAAGAAAACGATCTACATAAGATAGAAATAGTTTAAATTTTTAATAAAATTTCCGAAATCATTGAAATGTTAAATAAATTGTTCGAAGGGTATAAGTTTTTAGAGCAATGCGAATTCATTAGTAATATTTCAAATAAATAATTCATCATTCAATGAAAATCACCGTTCATAACAGGTGAATTTTCATGTTGGAAATTTTAAATTCAATTTCTATTTCAATCAGAAAATCACAAATCTCAAGATTTTCGCATTTACACATAGAAATTCAAATCAAATTCAAGCAAACAAGACAAACTGAAAAATAATTTTGAATGAAAAAACCTGAATTCGCTGCCATAGTAACTTCAGCACGTTAAATTCGCCTTGATTTCAAATAAATTTCAGTTTTGGCGTTATCATTGACAACGATGTTAACTAACCATTTTTATTTTAACAACCACATTTAGGTACTGGCAAAACAACAACAATTGTCGAAGCAATTTTACAACTTTACATACATCAACCAAACTCACGTATTTTGATTACAACGAGTTCGAACTCGGCGTGCGATACTGTTGCGCTAAAAATATGCGAATATTTTGAAAATCATCCACAACTTATTCAGATGTCCAAAGCACGTAGCAACTTTTACCTACTATTGCGCGTATTTTCAATGTCATGGATAAAAAAATGTGGCATGAAAAATATTAGTCCTGTAATTAAGCGTAATTCGAATTTCTTTGGTATGGAGTGTATCATGCCTTCTGTTGACGTTTTGCAAAAATATAGTATCATTGCTGTTACTCTTTGTTCCATGGGACATTTACTTACCGGAATAAATGATAGTTGGCCATTTACGCATATTTTTATAGACGAAGCGGGTGCCGCTACAGAAATCGAGTCACTAGTTGCTATAACTAGTGTTGACACAAGCAAATGTCGAGTAATCTTGTCAGGCGATACGAAACAATTGGGTCCTGTGGTGATGTCAAAAGTTGCTGGTAATTGTGGACTTAAGCATTCGCTTATGGAACGTTTACAAGCACGCGACTATTACAAGGTTGAAAATGATGGAACTTATGATGATAGTAGGCAAACACGTTTACGTCGAAATTATCGCTCACATCCGAACATTTTGCAATTGTTTAATCATTTATATTACAACAATGAATTGATTGCGAAAGTAGCATCTGGTAAGAAATTTAGATACTTTCACTCATACACATAAGCTTTGTTATTGTTGCTATTATTTTATTTATTTTATTATTGTATTCCATATTAACAAAATTGGTAATGCGAAGCCGATGAGTCACCGTTTTCTTCTTCTTTTTTTTAATGAATAATTCTAGAAAATAGTACATTGGTTAAATAATTTTTTAGATTCTCTTATAAGGTGGGATAATCTACAGTTTCTAGAAAATAAACAATTTCCGATCATTTTCGAAGCTGTATACGGTACTCTCAGTCACAGCAAAAAATCGCGCAGCTCTTGCAATATGGACGAAGTGGATGCAGTTGCCAGTGTTATCTGGGAATTGAAAGATCATGTCGCACTTGATAAAATCGGTGTGATATCACCATATAGATTGCAATGTGTACGAATAAACGGAATGTTGCGCGATCAAAATTTGGAAGGAATTGAAGTTGGTACGGCAGAAATGTTTCAAGGTCGAGAAAAGCAAGTAATTATCGCATCGTTTGTTAAGTCATATTGCCATTTGGGCTTTTTAACGGATCCACAGGTAAAATTTATTTATTATCTTTTTAGAAATTTATTACATCTTTATTCTTATATCTTTCTTTCTCTTTATCACTCTCTGCTTTATTTTGTTTTTAATGTTTGAAAATCATCTATCAGCTGTTAAGGTAATAAATAGTCAAATGTTACGGACACTTAAATTGTTCGAAATTTTTTATGACTGATTTTTTTGTTGCTCTATAGCGAATATCGAAACAAAAGTTAATAAATGACGTTTAACTGAAATTTCCCTAAGTACTTAAGTGTATCATTCACAATAGGACTCTTTTTATGACAATGTGTTTTATACGTTGTATTCAAAACGATTGCGATTATTATTATCTTAGCACACTTTCATTTTAACTTTTAATATCTATCAATCCTATATCTAAACTTGATACTATAAACTATTCTCAAAATATATAATTTTTTTATTATTTTTTTAGCGTTTGAACGTCATACTGTCGCGAGCTCAATCTTTGCTTATACTCGTGGGAAATCCAATCACATTGCGGGAAGACAGTGATTTCAAGTATCTCATAGAGGAGTGCAAGCGCATGGGCACATTTCATGATAAAATGTAAAATTTATCCAATTGATATAGAATTTAAAAAGTAAGTTAAAAGTTATATGGTTTTTTTTATAATTGGATTTTTATTATTATCTCCTTCTACATAAATAATATATAAACTGTTAATTTACTTTTAAAAGTTGAATGTAAACTCTTTTTTTTTTTTTTGTAAGAATAAAATAGAGTTATTATTAATTACCATGGTTTTTTTTTTGCAAAAATGTAAACAATTTTGATGTTCACAAAATATTGGCGGGTACTTTCGAAAGAAGCAGTTCATTCAATTCGAAGAATTCATTCCGTTATTTAAATAGTTGCAATATCTGAGAAGAAAGTGTAGAATTTCAAAGAATTAATTTTTTTCTTCTCACAATCTGCACAAGAACGCCCAGAGTTGGCTAATAATTTGTATGTAGTTTACAACACTGATGTTGTTAGCTGTCAAAACAAACAAAAAAAGTGAAATATATTATCGAAAAGAAAAGAACAAAATGTTTTATTCCGAAGAAGCTTTTATAAATAAATATATATAGTTAAACATAATAATCAATATGGACTGAGTGAGCTTTTCGTACTTTTTTTTTGTGTTTCCTCTTGCATTCATAATTAAATGTGATTTTTTTAAAGCCTCAAAGCCATTTTGAAATGTCACTAAATTTTGAAGTTCAACTGGAATTTCCCAAAAGTCGTGTCGCGTATTTCAACTAACGAGAGAGGTCCACGGAACAAAAGATAACGACGAGATAACAATTTACCTGCGAACAAATTTCATTAATATTCTGGTCAGGCGCAAATATCGAACAGTCCTCGGCATATGTATGAGATCGGGAAACGCGCTGTTGGTGGAGGGAGCTTTGTAAAGTAAAAAATTATATATTAGCCGGCAGAGAAACACCACCCTGCGGAACCCTTTGCTTAATTTTTTGGAATTTCGATTTTTGGCTTCGAAATTCTGCATATGACATATAACCGCTCAAGTTATTATTGATCCACCTCTTCAATGTCTGCGAAAATGTGGATCCCTCTATATCTGATAGTGATATGAAGGTGTCTAAGGCTTTGGACAGATCCAGTGCTGTCAGGACAATTCGCGCGCAGGTTCGATTTTGTTTACTAGTTCGAATTTGGTTACTTTCGCATTTAGCTTGACGAATTTTCTTCTGCTGGAATCTTGTACTATATACAAACATATTTCGGATCCTACCGATCAGACAACCCATTTGGGGATGTTTCATCGTAACTATTACGGAGTTGATGCATAGTCGGACAATTGATAGTTCGTAGGAGGTCAGCATGCTACGAATACCAGTTTTCTACATGGGAAACGGATGGAAGATAACACTAACTAGTGTGAAAATGCAAACTAGTTGGATTCTAGTTAACAGCTAGTATTTTCCACTGCCCAGGGTATATATAAACTATTATGTATATACTAGGTATGTATGTAAAAATTACTCCAAAGACTTGTAAAAGGCCTTTTTTTATTCATGCAGGACAAAACAAAAACTCTTGTTCTTACTTTTTGTCAAATTATTAAATGAAATAAACTGTTATCTTTAGTTTTGCCAACTGTCTGAGCGATAACGCAAGCTATTCTGGGAATTACCAACCTTTCATATGAAACGATACAAACAAGGTGTATACAAATGCATATACATATATCTATGTCTGTATGTACGTATATAAATAAGAAATCGGTTGATCGTGTGCGACGAAAATTGCCGACAAAAACAACAACAACAAAAAAATTTGTTTTGATTATTTGAATGCATGCGCATGGAAAACCGAGTAAATAACGAAGCACTTAATGCCGCACAGTGTTGGTATGTTTAATATATCTCATATAACAGATAGAATTTTTAGACAAAAATATTAATGTAAACAAAAATTCAATATTAATATTACTTCCAATATATACACACACATCTACACAAACATAGTGCGATATTTTCAAAACTATTGTGGTTTTCTTTATATTTTAATGTACATGTAATATTCCAGCGAAACATTTTACCCCAACACTGCCGCCAATGTTGTTTCGGCTTTTGTTGCAATCGTGTATGTAAATTTCAGTAGTACAGTGAGCGTTAACGGAAACAGTTCATTTAATTGTAAAAAAGTGTTTTGCATCGGACTGCAGCAAACATCTACCCTCTCCTCCCAAAAAAAAGAAAAAAAGCAACAACAATAAATAAATGTAAACTACATACAAAATTGATTTTCGCTTCTTTTTTTTTTGCACTTTGACAATACAAATATACAATTAACATAGATACAAGGCACCTGCACCTGCACCTACAACAAGTGGCATTTAGCAAGCGTCAGTAAAAATGCCGAGAAGATTACGCGAAACAATGTCATTGGCTTTCGGTGAGTATGTAAATTAAATTTCAAATTCTTCTACATTTTATTTGAATATTCAACTTTTGTATTATCATTATCTCTCGCCTCGTTAATAGAGAAAGAAGCTGTTGGTCAATTTCTATTGTATTTGTACGAACGTCAAGTGGAGAAACCGAAAACCGATTGGTGTATATCCAAGAAGGAAGTGCGAAAAGTGTTTGAAGAATTTTTGAATTTGCCTAAAAATGCATTGCTACGCAAACGTATACCAAAGCCAGCGGCTAGTCAGGTATGTATGTATGTATGTATGTATGTGCCTATAAGAAGTTATTTATTATAAAAAAATTGAGTTTGAATTTCCTGAAATGTGGTTTTGAGTGTAATTTAAAAAAAAAAAAAGATGAAAATACACTGTAGTTAAAGTAATAGAAATAAGTTGTAACGTAATTTGGTAGCGGTTTGAGAATTTTTTTTTTTTTTTTTTTGATCTAAATAATGCTACTAATCTGGGATTAGACGCAAGGAAGCGGGTGACAAATACTTCTTGATATGTTTATATGAAATGAACTGTTTGTTCCTTTTTTCCTTGAGGAACATGTCCTACATAGCGACTAATTGTGTCCTTTGAATCGCGAACGGGCAAAAATAAAGACTAAACGATTTTTGATGCCAGAAAATAGCGAAAAAATTTTAAATCGCACTTTTTAATTTATTAGAAAAAATTCAGTTTTTTTTTTTAAATATAAGAAAATAAATATTACATTTTATTTGAAATTTATAAAAGGGAATACATGTCTCCCTTACCAGTCAATAGCATTGAACTCTCCACATGAACCATCCAAATTTTAGCATCATCACGGCGTTCTTCAGCAATTTGAAACTTTTTAAGTTATTTTATAGGGCGTCCAAAATCGCAGATTTCTATAAAACTGATAAAATTAATATTTTATTATATATTTTGCACAGTTAATTGAGTTTTTGCTCGCTTTTATTTAGCACTTTTGTGCCGAAAGAAGTGCAAGAAGTGCAGTAAGACTTCTGTGGGTAATTCTATTCCGAACTGCTCACTTTTTTTTCAACCTGCCGAAAAGGTACGTCCAGCGAACAACTATAACATATCTCCCTCAACTTGCAGTTGGTGCAGTCGACCAAATTGCCTTCTGATTCCACATTCTGGGTTTTAGAAAATATTTCTGATAATTTTTCAATTAAAATTCAAATTACAAAATAAGATTGAACAGCTGAGTTAGAGTTTGTGACAGCATATTGTCGATTAGACTGCTAAATACTATCGATTTATTTGAAGGTTAGTTGCGATTAGTTGTGGCTAATTCTCTATTCGAACACAATTGATTCCGGTTTACTCTCTTTAGAGATTAGACGCAAATGTTTTTGCTGGGATAGAATAGTTTTGTTGATAACATACTTCATATCTACATATGTAAGTAAATACATTACAGACTTTAGAACGGTTTTAACGGTTGTTTCAAATGCATTTATTAGTGGTCTGTTAATGCATTTGAAACAAAAAAGGTAATTGATTAGTACAATTTCAAGAATAGATAAGACTATGGCAATAAAATGTGATTATTAGGCTCATAAACAATTTCATTTTCAATTTTAAACTCTGCTCAATTGTTTAACTTAATAAATTTTCGTAATGTGTTTAGGTAGAAGAAGAGTTGTAAACAAGACATTGAGATAGCGTTTTCTAACAAGCAATTTTCGCAAACATGCTTGTTTTTGAAGTTACAAATAAAATGGTGAAGCTGATGGCATATAGGACTTTTGTGCCACGTTGCGTGACAGATTAACGCTTTGACGTCTAAAATGATAACATGCAACACTACGCAACGCTGGCGCCAACGCAATGCCAAAAGATGAGAATCTTTTTACGCGCTTTGACCATTCCCTCGTTTAAATTTCAATTTATTTGCTTAATTTTAATGATAATTCCATAGAAGTTAGAAGGAAAACTCTAAAAATAAGTTCAAGAATTACTTAATATGACAAATTTTTATCTATTTAACGGGAAAATAATTGAATAGAATTGAATGTGTCATGCCATTGGCGTTTTCGGCTTTGTTAGCAAAGTTGGAAATGTCACGCAACGCTGTAAAGTTCTATCTGCCATCCACCTTAGTTTGTTTTTGACAGTAATTGGAAATGGAAGAAAAGAAGGGATAATTAATGATTTTTTTGCGTAAAAAAACGATACCGAAACCAGTGAAATACTTGAAAATTCCTGTGGGGACTCTGCACCATCAATTGCAATGGTTAAGAAGTGGTTTATTAAGTTCCATTCTGGTCGTAACAGTGCAAGACGCCGATCATTCAGATCGCCCAAAAGAGATCGTAACGCCAGAAATCGTCGATAAAATAAAAAATATATGATATTGAAAGATCGGAGAATAAAAGTATGTGAGCTGGCTTTAGGCTGAAGGCCTCTCATCTGTAAAAAAAAAAAAACATTTTAAAAATCTTATTGGAACCATTTTGAAATTCCACCATGCCATCGCTGTTTTATTCCTTCCTAGAAAAATGGATTGAAATGTAGCTAATCAATTTGCGATATGGTACGAAAAATCTTTGAAATTATCAACAAAATGATTTCTTAACTGTCTTATCTGCAATGCACGACAATCAGTTGCTAAACACAGTGAGTGTGTTGAAACTTAGTCACAGAGGACATTTTGCTAGAGGACAAGAGCAGACCCCCAATGTATGATTGTGGGAGATTAAAGTCAACACAAAGAACAACAACAACAACAACAACAACAAGCTGACACAGGATGTAATGTACATCTATATGTATTTAAAATCCCACAAAACTCTAATGATAATAGAATATTGAATTTCCAAAGATACGAAATGCTTGCATGTCAACTTGCAATTGAAATATGTATGTATGTATGTATGCATGTATGTATATTCATACAGGTGATAATTGTTTACCTACGTGTACTTTTATACCTACTGGGAACATACATAAGCATACATACATACATACATATACAGGGGCGGACAAAAGTCTACAAACACCGCCTGTATTCGTTGTGTAGAAATATGGATCGGTTGAAATATAAGTCATTGTTGGATGCTATTCTGAAGCCTTCGGTGGACAGTTCGGAGCTTGGCGCAGACTGGATCTTTGGACAGGATAACCATCCAAAGCATACGGTCTCCAGCTAAAAGCCCCGATTTGAATGTTATTGAATATGTCTGGAAGAAATTTTCAGCGAAAAATTAGAAAAAAAAATCAGATTTCCAGCCCAGCATTACTCTGAAGAACATCTTATTGAAGAAGCTTGGGACAGTATTACTCCCTCAGAATTGATAAATTTAGTAGCTTCGATGCTACGATGGCTTCAAGCTGTTATTGATGCAAACGATAAAGCAACTAAATACTAGTTACCTGATATTAAACAAGGTTTTTGCGCTAAGATATGCTATGTATGTCATGTTTGTAGACTTTTGTCGCGCACGGATCTACGCTTTTTTTTCATTAGCTTTACTCTTTTATGTTAAGCAATTATTTTTGTTGGTTTTTTATGATAAGGGAAAGTATTTGAAATAAACTGTATCATTACATTTTTTCAATAAACCTTTTAGACTTTCAATTCAACGGAAACAGTGGGTGTTTGTAGACTTTTGTTCGCCTTTTTGCTAAATGCATGAAAATGTTTTTCCTATATGTACATATGTATGTGTGTGCATGCATATGTAAAAAAAATGTCATAACTCAAAAAACCGCAAGTGTTCATTAGAGACAACAACAAAAACAACAACAACAACAATTGATGCTTTTCAAACGACGCCAGTAATCGTATGTCAACATCGGAAACAGGCAAAACGGTATTTTTCCAGTTAAGGAAGAATGTGATTTCAAAGAATTTTCTTCCTGAGTTTTATTTTTTTAATTTTTTTTATTTTACCGGACTTATAGAAAAGGGCTTACAGTGTATTATTTGAGATAATTACCCTCTCTCTCACATACATATGTATTTTGTATAAATATTTACAAATTTGAGCACACAAGTAAATAAATAAGTATTTGTGTATATGTATATTCTTCATAAATGTTTACCAAACAATAATTCCATACATATGTACAAGTATGTGTCTGCATAGTAGCCAAGAAAGATTTTCTCTATTTTGCTATTAATATTTATTGTGTGTGATTAACATATGAATTTCTTATGCTTAAATAAAAATAAAATAAATTCAAGCGATGTTGAAACTTAAAACTGTACTTGTACAGGGTTATACATTTTGTGGTTTCCAAAATAAACGTAAAGAAAATGCATTTGAAAAAAATTTAATCCATAAAATTCCTTTTTATTACAAAATTTGAACCTTGGCTTTATATGTACATATGTGACAGACTACATCACTCAAATGACCGCCTCGTGAATTTTTGCAAACTCTGCTTCGTTTGAGGTAATTTTCCACCACTTTTTGCCACATATTTGGCGGTATCTCAGTCATTACTTGACGAATGTTGGTTTTCAAGTGCTCAAAAGTTAAAGGTGTTTCCGCATGAACACGGTATTTCGCGTAGTCCAAAAAAAAACAGGACCAAAGGTATCACTCGATCTCGGTAGCCAATTGACATCGTCAAGGCGAGAGTTTACGCAGCCGGAGAAATTCGCTCACAATAGAGCTCGTGTTGTGTGTCACATTTCACCATATTGTTGGAACCACATATCCGTGTTCTTTAATTGCAGGCCCAAAAAAGTCACTTTTCATACGTGCATATCCACACTCCGAATGGACAGTGTCAAAATACAGCTCGGCACTTTCGAAACCACTAAATGTATAATGTATATGTATGTATGTACATATACATATGTATGTATATGTATGAGTCTGCTGTTTTGCCATTCGAGCTACAGATAGATTACTCATACTGGATTTCAATTTATTCAATGCAATTCGAAGCAAAGAAATTTTTACAAATATACATATGTATGTATGTACATACTTCTTTGATCTTACATAAATATTTTTCTTTTATTCATTTGCATGCATTTGTGTTTATAATAAAATATTTAGTCCATTCAAGTAAAGTTTGAAGACATTGTGACAAATTGTGTTTGTTTGTACATATGTATGCATGTACATATGTATGTAGGCACTACAATCTGTATAAAAGTGGGAAAAAATGCCGACATAGCAAATTAAATCACTGATGATTGTTTGTAAACAAATTTGTATTTATTTACATATGTACACACATACATATGTACATACTGTATACGCTAAGAGTTGCTGAAAGCAGAAGCTTTGGCCCTTTATAGCTTCAAAATTATAAAGAAATATATACAAATATATATAAAAAAAACAATATGTAAACTGTTTGTAGTGCAATTATTTTTCTATAACACACACATACACACCAGAAGGATAGGTAAACAATTTTTTTTTTTTTTTTTTTTTTTTTTTTGCAACACTAGTTTATTGCATTAAAATCTTTTGCCTAAGTAGGAGGTTTCTTCGAAAATAAGCTGAATTTTTTCACTTCTCAAAAAAATATTTAATAATAAAAATAAAATTATTTATTTAATCAACGTTTTTGGCCCCCTTCAATGTACTTCCATTCATGTAATGCACTCGCGGCAGCGATTTTTGCGTATTTAAAATGTACTTATTGGTAGGTCTGGACATCATGAAAAGGCTTACACCTGCACAACGTTAACAAATCATTCAACTTAATTACGAAAATTCACGTTCTGTAAAGAATGTGTTTTGCGCGTTTCGCTCAACTTATGCTCCACATAATCGGCCTACTGAGCATACTATTCGCCACACCATCACTCATCTTGAGACCCAGCATTCATTAGTGGATAATATTCGACCCCGAATAGACCACATCCAGCACGCAGTGAAGAAAATATAGCGGCAGTAGCTGAGAGAGCTGAGAGTGTACACGAAGATCGTGGAGAGTCAATTCGGCGACGTTCGCAGCAACTCGAACTAACGTATGGAACGATTTGGCGCATTTCTCACGTCGAGATCTTGAAATTGAAAGCGTACAAAATACAGCTGGTGCAAGAACTGAAACCGCTCGACCTTCTCAAGCGACATCACTTCGCTCTATGGGCTTTTGAAAAGTTCCCAGAAGATCCAACGTTTTCGAGCCAAATTTTTTTTGTTCAGCGCTGAGGCCCATTTCTGGCTCAATGGGTATGTAAACAAGCATAATTGTTACATTTGGCACGAAGAGCAACCTGAAGAGTTTCAAGAGCTGTCATTTAATCCAGAAAAAACAACGGTTTGGTGTAGTTTGTGGGCCGGTGGAGTCATCGGTCCAAATTTCTTCAAAAAATGATGTCAATGAGAACGTAACCGTCAATGGAGACCGTTATCGCGACATGATAACCGACTAGATGATAACCGACATTTGATTTCAACAAAAAGACGCCATTTGCCTTACATCACACATTAATCAATGGATTTATTGAGAGAACACTTCGGTGAGCAGATAATTTCACGTCCGGGCCACCAAGATCATGTGATATCATACCTCTAGACTTTTTCCTGGGGTGATATGTAAAGTCTAAAGTCTATGCGGACAAATTTGCTTCGATACAGGCCTTGAAGCAAAACACTAATCGAAAATTGGACTCAACGGATGGATCATCTGAAAAGTAGCCACGACCAACATTTGAAAGGGATAATCTTCAAAAATTAAATGCCAAAGCATGTGCTTTCGAATGATGGTAAACATTCCCCATTAAATTTGAACTTTTCTATGTTTTTTTTTTAAGTAGGGAACCTCGAAAAGGATCGCCCGTTATCAAAATCTTTAGCCATCTTCACCTCCGGCTAAAAACTTGATGGCAGGGTGGCTTCTGTAGTTCACTCAGAACCGGCGGTAAACCTCGCACACGACGTGAGCATACACCTTTTTTCTCGACATAATAGTACCTATGGCAAGAATGTCCTTCAGCAGCACGACCGATAGCAGTTGGCAGGGTGAAATCACATACAATGTGATTGGACAGATATCGCCAATTGCTCGCAGAGAGGAGCACTAAGCCTATATTACTTCTAAAAGGGACCTCTATGTGCATAAAAACCGTTCACTGCATGATGGAAATTTATGGTAGAAGAATGGTATAGATATAGACGAGGAGTGGTCGGTAGACCATTACCTTTGCTACTGCCGAGCCCATAGTGTGGCACATAGTCGTTTCCTTGGGAATTTTTACTTCTTTTTTCCCAAGCCCATCATAGCTATCACAACAGATCAGTAGGGAAAAGTGGGCTAGATCAGGGTTCCGTGATCGAGCAACCATTAACTAACCATTAGCTAACTAACTAAATATTATTTTCTTTTATTACAGATTGGTAATTATCTCAGTCGCACTGCTTATTTAATTGATACGCCCAGAGGCAGTGAATTCTTCTGCATAAATTATCAAAAAGTTATGCAATTCAAGGAAATAAATGAGTTGCACAAGACTTTTGAAAAGAAGCTGGTAATGCACGATAAGGAGAATCAGAAACTCCATCGTTTAACTACTAAAACGTGAGTTCAACACATTTTGAATTTAATCAGCATCTCAATTAATTCCATCCTCCCCATTCTCACCACAGATACTTTGTGACCATCGCAGGTTTACCACAATTTCTGCCATCGTCCAAACTATTGCAATTGAAGAAGCTGAAATTCACTGCCGAAGTGCTTTGTGAGTTTTCACCACAGTATGCGAATTATTTAAATGGCGGTCGAATTTTTACGCCTGAAAATATGTTTGGTGCCATGAAACTGCTATTGGAAATTGAAGATATGGAAATAATGAATAAATATCGTCTACTTATACAACGCGATGTGAAGTTAACCCAATCACGTCCGGAACAATATAATTTGACGGTAAGTCGTATACTCGTATATGAGTAAGTAGTAATATTAAATAGAATAAAGTTTGATAGCAGCGGCCGCCTTAGTCGAATGGTTATTACCATGCAGAGGATCCTTGATGCGAAATCTGCCCAGACCAACATTCAAAATTACGGGAAAACTCTTTTCTAGTGTCGACCGTACTCGGTAGGGTTCGTCAACCCCATTGAGTGTATTTGCGATATCAAACAGGAAAGCTCCTCATAAAAATCCATCAGCGGTTCGAAGGTGGCTTAGAATAAACTGCTCGGTGTATTGGAAAAACATCAAGCGGCACACCAAATTTAATGTTATGACTATTAGCAGTGACGTATAAGATATTTCAAAGCCCATTCACCATGGTCCCTTATTTAGTCCGGAGACAGCAGAACTAATGGAGCGGTTGTTGTTGTTGTTGTTGTTGTTGTTGTAACCGCAGAAAATTCCCCAAATGGGGCTTCGGAAAATATTACGGGAGTGACAGTCCTTGGCCGGATAAATTCTTGAACCCCTAACCCGCAGTCATTGAGGCCGATGATTTCAATATCATACGATAAAGAAGCCTCGTTTTGTACTAAATGGTTTGGAGAGGTTCTTTCCGGTCCAAAGACCACTATTAACATTGCTCAGCGTCAGTTTACACAGCCGTATCAGTTTTTCGGGGTTTCATTTTCACTGCTATTCAGCAGTCTGGAGAGGAAGTGTTCGCTCCAGCAGCTTGATCATTTATTGTCTGTCAGCCAGCTTTTAAAGCTCTTTGTACTCTTGCATTTTCTCCTCTTTTTTTTTTTGTGTCTAAAAATACACCTCCCTTCAACTCTCGATATCCATTCTACCCCGCACGTGTTGTGGTTGATCGCATTGTTAGCAGCCAGGTAGCCAGTCTATTTTTTGCTGATGAGTGCTATCGGATTGCAGGAGTGCAAGGCGGAGAGAAAATCGTTCGGTTGTCTGTTGCGATTGCGGCTTTTGGACGTCGAATCTTCATTGTGTTTGTTGACATGCGTTCTTTGCTGCACAGATGCGGGTGCAAATCTTTGCTGCTTCGGCCAAGGACTGTCACTTGCGCAATATTCCCCGAAAATCAATCAAATCTGTGAAATGTTCAAGAAGAATTTCACTTTGATGAATGATGGTGCAAGACATTCGCCTGGTGATTAGTCGCCTGGGTCTCTCTTCCAACTCGAAACCAACAACAAATGTGTGCCCATTTGTACATGTCCTCTCAGACATACTATTTTGGATCTACTCGGCCTGTCCTTTTCCATTCTTGGACGGTGGTAATGTCAGTCTTTTATCTTGGGAGTACTATGCTTGCGTTGTTGTTGTTGTTGTAGCCGCAGATAAAAATCCGGGTCGTTCCGATATAAAGGCCCGATTGTCGCAGGAACTATGGATTTTGGTCGGCTCTTACGACAGGCATGCCTTACCGCGGGTAAATTCTTGAACCCCTAACCCGCAGGGTTTTATGCTTGCGTCAAGACCGACGCTCGCTCACAGCCTTACCTCGGAGTTGCTCCATTCACATACAATTAGTATTTATTGTTTAAATGATGATAAAATATTCATAAAATCCATGTTTGTTTGTATATCTACCTTCCTTTATCATGTATTCTTCATCCTCTGCAACCTCACGTACAGCTAAGACGAAAATCTCGTAAGATCGGTTGTGCCAACGAAACTTTACTCTCTCGCTTTAATCGTCTTTTGGTTATTGCCGAATGTCCAGCGACTAAATCGCTGAGTAAGGAATTTTTTTTGGAATTCTTAATTAGTGGTTCGTTTGAGTTGAAAGCTACAGGCAAAGAATTTGGACCAACATTTATAGGTCAAATTGAGAACCGAAGCGGTAGAGATGTGACTTTTAAAATGGAAGGAAATTTACAAATGGATTCAAAATCATCTTATCTCATTATATTTTGTCCGGCACGTTTAACGCTTCGTTATCAATACAATGCTTTGGAGATTTATGATAAGAAACGTCCAATATTGAAACGTTTTCTCTTCCCTGAGCCGCTTAATGCACCAAAACAGCCACCGGAAATGCGGTAAGTTTTACTTTTTTCTTTAACTCTTGAGTTTACTCACATATATGTATGTGCATATGTGTATGTATTGCCATTTTCAGTTTGCGTTTCTATGACAAGAACATTGCTACTAATCCCGAACAGAAACAAGCAGTCGATAGCATTGTGTCGGCCAGCAAAAATAATCTCCACTTACCGCCATTTATAATTTTCGGTCCACCCGGCACAGGCAAGACATCGATGGTTGTCGAAACAATATTGCAGGTATTGTTGCATGAGCCCGATGCCAAAGTGCTTGTAACGGCCGGTCCAAATTGCGCTTGCGACGAAATCGCTTTACGTATTTGTCATACGCTTGCGCTGGGCAATGAGCCACGCACACAAATATTGGCACGCATCTATTGCTGGTCACAAGAGCGACGACGCGAAAATATGAATAAATTATTGCTTGAATATTCCAATATGTACGATTGGCATTTCTTGCCGGATGTAAAAGTGCTGCAACAATATCGTGTGGTGGTGTGCACGCTGAGTGCTGTGGGTAAATTGACAACGGGCGAACTCAGGCATTTCACGCATGTTTTTCTCGATGAAGCTGGCGCATGCTCCCAAGCAGAATCGCTGGTCGGTTTGGTTAGCACTTTGAGTGAAAAGTCGAAATTAATTATAGCCGGTGATCACAAGCAATTGGGTGCGATATTGAATTCGAAACATTCCGAACAATTAGGTTTGGGTGTATCGCTAATGGAGAGATTGCTGCATCGCAAATGCTATGATGTTAATGATGACACGGAGGCCAACGAAGATTATGATCGGAGTATACAAACGCGTCTGTGTCGTAATTTCCGTTCGCATCCAGCGATTGTTAAACTTTTCAGTGAATTATACTATGGGGACAAGCTGCAGGCTATGGCATCCAATGGTGAGTATTTTTCACAAATATGTTATTTACAAATTCACATATGTATGTGTGCATAAATTTACATATTTATTCATTGATCTCCTCAATTCCTTTTACAGAACTAACCAATTGGGCTGAAAACTGGGAAGGATTAAGAGATCCAAAATTTCCCATATTATTTCATGCTGTACATGGTAAAGAACACGTGGATGAAGATACTGGCAGGTAATTGATGATTAAAAAATATTATTGGGTTATTTCAAGTCTCCGCGATTTTTTTTTTCTTCATAAAATGGCGTTGAATTCAAAGCGCTTAAACAATACCTGACCCAGCTAATAGTGCTGAAAAAAAAAAAACGTGGTACTATTGTGAATGGGTCACTGAAAAAAATCAACGGAAATTCTCACTAAACGTCAAACTGTCGGGAAATTCCAGTTAAACAGATCGATAAGTTCTTCTATCGGCACGAACAATCTACGTTAGCAGAGGAACTCCTCAGGGAGGTGTTTCGTCGCCACTTCTATCGGTGGTGACACTGAACGAAATTATACACGAATTCAAAGAGAGGCGGAGTTGTCTCGTGTTGATGATCTGTTATTCTACAATCAGTGAGATTGTAGCGAAAGCCTTTCTAACAACGGACTAAATGTTAATTGTAGTAAGACGAATCTGTTGCTATCAACACAAATGGAAGCCAAAACACCACAATTTCAGCTTCGTTCACACAGGAAGTTAACTGTTGCCGTCTCAAGGCTTTTTTTTTAGCATCTTCTCGCTAGTGCCCGCCGTCTAGATCGGTGGAGCGTAATGTTTCACCGGTCGGCCGATAGCCTTGCATGTTAACAGTTATGTTTCTTTGTCTTTGGGAGCGTCCATAAAACATGTGGACTCATTTTAGGCCTTCCGGTAACCCTCTCCTTTCATATAGTCTAGCGTGGCTGCTCCTGTAACCCATTCCTCTGTTGCCCGATGGACTTAGTGCTATCACCTCTTCTCTATAGTTACGTGGCTGTAGTTTAGGAAGCCCTCCCCTCGCTTTGCTGTGCTACGTGGTTTTTTTTCTAAGTTATTTCTGGTTAAGTTACATATGTATGAACTGTAAAGACGCCCACGATTGCGGGATCTGTAGAACGGAATTGCACGTGTTAAATTCGACGACTCAACCCCGCTTAGCTCAAGCTGGCTGACCTAGCGCTGGGTACCACAGTTAGCCTTTGTTGTATCATACTGCCGTAACTGTAATTTTGGTGGCAGCCTTGCAACCGAAATTTTTTATTTTCTTCCTTAAAAAAATTTAAATTTACGAGTTTTCAAAACGTTTCTATTTTATATTTTTATTTAGTTTTTAAATTATTTTTATATTTCTTTTTTAATTTTTAATTTCTTTTTACACTTTTATGTTGTTGTACCCGTAAAGCCTTTATAATGGGAAAGAAATTCAACAAGTCTTACATTACGTGGACGTTTTATTGGAAAACGGTTTGGGCGATGGGCGCAAATTGGAGGAAGATGACATTGGCATAATAGCGCCATATCGCAGTCAATACATGACAATCCAAGAAGAATTGAACAGTTTACGTAAATACCAAATCGAAACTGGTTCGCCAGAGACATACAGAGGCAAGGAGAAGGCGGTCATAATCGCATCCTTTGTACGTTCGGATTGTAAAACTATAGGTTTTCTAAAAAATCCAAAAGTACGTACAACACAAACCACAGACTCATGCAACTAATTTACATATGTTTTTTCCCTTAATCTCGTTTAGCGTTTGAATGTTATATTATCGCGCGCCAAATCACTGTTGATTCTTATTGGAAATGACGTCACACTATCGCAACACAGTGATTATGAATTTGTCATTAAAGAGTGTCAACGTCGAGGAAATTTCATAGCCGATCCGACAGCGGTTAAGAAAAAGTGAGAACACCAGCATTGATACATCAATTACAGTGGAAGCCAGCAAACAGACACAGAATAAAAATTTTTATATTCTTTTATTTTAATAATAAAAAAAAATGAACTTAAAATCAAAAGAATTGAAATCTCCTATTTTAAACCTCAATCATGTGGTGTCACTTCCGAAAGGTTTAGTAAAGTCAATATTTCTTGTGGCTAATGAACTGCCGCTTCAATAATAGTCACGTTTCGCATAGGTGTTTTCCAGGCGCTCATAAAAGGCATCTTTGGACACTTCGTCCTTCTTTGTCGTCGTAGCGTGTGCCCAAATTAGCGGGTTGTATGCCAGAACTCGGCGATTGAGTCTCTTTCACACCGAAAATTCAACAATAAATTTTTTATGTGCACAATAACTCCTTGTCTTTCGTCCATCGCACTTCTTGGAAGACGTTGATATCGGCCTTTAGTCGTATGAGGACAACAACCAGCTCGGCGGTGTTGCCTTTACAATCAACGAACTGGACATACCAGTTTCATGCTCTTAAAACGTGTGCAGCTTACGTCATCAATAGTGGACCCCTCCCCCCTTCACCCAGCATTTAAATTATTAAAAATAAAAGACAAATGATTTGGGTGCTACATTGGTGCATTGTGAGCTCTGGTAACAGTTTTTTTTTATATTAATATAATGACGTGCATATACATATGTATGTGTGTGTGTTGGTAATATAAAATTTTTGGAATGTTTTCTTAATTGGTCTAAAGGGAAATATTGAAAGTTTCTAAGCCAATTTTTTGCTCTAAAACAAAAGAATCAACATGTTTGCCACAGTATCTGGTATAAAGCGCAATATTGTTTCGAAATCACTACTTGGTCTCACACGAAGATTTCAACATTTCTCGTGTTGTTAGGCTGTCATGAAAATTTATTAGTTTCAAAATAAATTGTATTTAAACGTTATCTTCAGTAACTGGTCTAAAGTGAAATATTAATTTTATCCAAACAAATACAAATGTTTGGTCTAAAACGAAAATTTTAATATTTTTGAAACAGCAGCTGATCTAAAGTTAAATATTAGTTGTATCTAAACGGAATGCTTGGTCGAAAATGCAAACTCCAACATTTCTGGTCTAAGAATAACTTGAAAATGAATTAGTTTCATAGAATTTTTATTTGAGCGCTATCATCCCGAGTAACTGGTATAATGTGAAATGTTAATTGCATTGAAACCAATGTTTGAATTCAACGAAAATTTTCAATATTTCTGAAGCAGTAACTGGTATAAAGCGACCATTGTTTGCTCTAAAAGGCCAATTTCAATATTTTTGGTATAAATCTGCCTTGAAAATTAATTAGTTACAAGGAAATTGTATTTATATGTTATACTCAGTGACTGGACTAAAGTGAAATTTTAATTTTATACAAACAAATGTTTGGTCTAAACCAAATATTTAAATATTTTTGAAACAGTGCCTGGTCTAAAACGAAAATTTCAACATCTCTGGTATAAATCTGTCCTGAAATTAATTAGTAACAAGGAAATTGTATTTATATGTTATACTTAGTGACTGGTCTAAAGTGGAATATTAATTTTATACAAATGTTTGGTCTAAAACAAAAATTTAAATATTTTTGGAACAGTGCCTGGTCTAAAACGAAAATTTCAACATTTCTGGTATAAATCTGTCTTGAAAATTAATAGTAACAAGGAAATTGTATTTATATGTTATACTCAGTGACTGGTCTAAAGTAGAATATTAATTTTATACAAAAAATGTTTGGTCTAAAACAAATATTTCTATATTTTTGAAACAGTGCCTGGTCTAAAACGAAAATTTCAACATTTCTGGTATAAATTTTTTACTCTAGCTTATAAAACCTTTTGCGGTTGGTCCAAAATATTCTGGCATTTAAAGAATTGAAAAAGCTTTGGTAAATGCATTCGTTTTTAGACTAGTTAGCAGCTAACCAGCTTCAAACCTCAACCACAACTACACTTGAGAATTCTTCAATTGCGAATTGAATCATTCTCAAACTACTTATTTGACACGTAAAATAATTTACGTACAAACATAATTTTTCTGCAGAAACAATGATTTCCAAAAAAGAAAAGTTCTGTTACAGAAAAAGGATTTACTCAAAACCTTAATCCGCACATAAACACTTTGTTTGGCTACATCGTCTCTGCAAAACTGAGAGCAAAGTCTACCCAGAAAGGAGTAATGAAGAAAAGTACGAATTCTCACCACATCACAATCATGGATAAACTTTGCATATTTATATAAGAAAATTATAAAAAGAAAGGGATCAAAAAAAAAACATCTCAGCAAACATAATTCGCACGCTCAAATCAATCCAGCGTTAGGCGATAACGCACCTTGAAGATTTCTTCTCTTTGGGCTTGTTGGGCATATATCTCAAAGGTGTGGGGTACTCTGTACGTGCATACACTACTTCCAGTCGTTGCGTTGCCGTTCCGTTTACATGGTGAAGTGCTGATCGGCCAATCGAAGTAGTTGAAGTATCAATTGGATTTCGATTTGAACTACTCGAGGTCAAAGTGTATGCGGAGTCACGATTAGTATTGATGAACACAGCCGAATGGCATGCATAAGTTGCCGAACTCGTTGAGGGTGTATTAGTCTTTAACACTGTCCCTTGCAAGTTGCCAGTCAATCCATTTCCTCCGCACGATGATCTACCATTCAAAGTATCCGCTTCATTTATTCTATTGACACCAACTGATGTTGTTGTAGCTTGTGTTTTTTGTGCTTGCGGTGTCTTTTGTAGACGACTCAAGCGTTGCAGAAATTCATCGTGCATTGCATTTCGATTTGTTGGTAAATCTAATTTTTCAAAATCATGGTCTTTGGCGGCGTTAGTTGATTGCGTTTTATTACGTGGTACGCGCGGCAAAACTTCGAAGAGTTCATCAACATCGGATTTTTTTGCTTTAGCGCTGTTTCTATCGCCATCAATGTTACACAATTCATCCGTTAGGTAAAGATCCTTGTAGAGTTCGAAGTTGTGGCGATGCTTTTCGGCTGATTGCGGTTTGGTGGCTTTAATAAAAAGAATTTGAGAAGTTTTAAAACAGAAAAAATGTTAGTTCATATGCTAAATATGGGACATAACTATTGTATAGTTTGAAAAAAAAAAAAAAAATCGCAAAGTTAAAATTGCAAATTGCATGTGAAAAGCAGTCAAATTTACTCTAGTGCGTAACCGCGTACATCTAACGCGAGGTTCTTGCGGATTAAATTTACACGCTTTCAGACATGTCTGTCGTAAGAGGCAAATAAAATCCTTAAATTCCCATGAGAGTCGAGTCTTTATACTGGAAAAACTCGGGGGGTTTTTTTTTACCCACTTAAGGACTACAAATATACAAAAATTAGCACTTTGTAAGTGCTGAAGTGATTTTCGACCAATCTCCTCCTACACCAATTAGTTCTGCAACAAATGAAGATTAGGTAGATTTACGCTAAGCCATCTCCGAATGGCTGATGAATTTGAGAAACTTTCCTTTCGGTTATTTTCGGCAACCTAACTCACGAAGTAGTCGACAAGGGTTCAATCTAATCCTGTTCAGATCAACAGCTGAAGCAGGAATATTTTCTCCGCGTTCTAATAAAAATTTTGTTGGTGAGTCTATCTATCTCTTCCTCTTCTGGTACTTTCTTGTATAGGAGCAAAGTTAATGTTCAAGAACGGTATAAAAATTAACCTCCAAAAGAAAATGTTATTAAATATTTTAAGCAAAAATACATAATGATACATATGAAGAAAAAAAAAAAACAATGACAAGCATACAGTTCATACATACATATACTAAACTTTTTTAAGCCATTTATTAAAACAAAAAAAATTCCATTAACAACATATTCCATAACAATATTCCATAACAAAAACAAACAAAATCACCAAACAAAAACAAATAACATTAATATAATTGAAAATACATACATACATACATATAAATATACATTTTTTTAAGCAAAAATAAAAAATAAAAAATTAAATAAAATAAAAAATTAAAACGAATAAAAATGATAGCTCGCTCACTCACGCTAATGTAATGGATAAAAAAAGATAAAAATAAAACATTTAAAAAAAAATTCTTAGCTTAAATCCAGTTGTGTGCTTCTAGTTGTGTGTTATATGTAGTTAATGTTGTTATAACTGTCGATTATGTATACGTTATGTATACAATGTTAAACAGCAATTAAAAAAAAAAAAAACATTACTACAACAACAATAAAAAAAAGCGTTTACCTTTATCCTCAACATTTATAAATATAAAATTCTGCTTAAAATCCAATTTTGTACTTAAAACTGTTTGAATACATACGAATACATACACTGTTTACATAGATATGTATATGAAAATACCCCAACCTTCAACTTAGAGACGCACACACACCCACATATGTATATATACACATACACATACACACACTCTATATATACCATTTTGCACCCAACATGAACCGCGTTCTTCTTCACATACTTATTTCCTTCAATGATTTGTGTGTCCGTATTGTGTTTAGTAAAAATTTTAAATTATGTTATATGCTGTCTCTTCTGTTCCATTTTCTGTTTAAATCTCAGAAAAAAAAAATGACCGCTTACTTTTGAATGTGCTGCTGTTACTGCTTTTGAGCGTATCACCCACGCTAGTGGTACCTTCTTCATTTGTTTGCTCCTTCTTTTGGGCATTTTTCTTTTTGGCAGCTCTACGTTTGGCTTGTTTGGATTTCTGCGTATTATTACTATTAATCTGTGTAATATTCTCTTCGCTAACGTTTAGATTTGTCATTGATTTGTTTAGTTTCATCATTTCTTCAGCGAATTGTTTACCCTTCTTTGTCGCCTTATTGGGATTAATGCCATCATCATCAAAGTATTTGGCACCAACTAGCGTCTTATGTGCTTGACAATTTTCGATAATATTTTTGAAATCATTATTAATGCTCAAGGTGCGTGGATTGCCGATTAGTATGAGTAGCGAGCGTGCGCGTGATAGGATCACATTTAAACGCTGCAAAATGTGTGTGAAAGTGAAGTATATATATAATTAAATAATTTTTATCTACATATGTACATAACATATATGTATATATGCGTATATATTTATTGTGTACACATCACAACTCACCCTTGGACAATCCAGGAAACCTAATGAATTTGTAAAGGAACGCACAAACGATACAATTATGATGTTTTTCTCTTTACCCTGAAATGTTTCAGCGGCACCAGTTTCGATTTGATACCAATTGCGCAGATTTAGCTCTTCTTGTATGCGTATATATTGTTTTTTATATGGCGTTATAATGCCAATATCACTCTGTTCGATTTTGTGCCCTTTAATACCGAAAAATAATAAATCGCGTACATATTCCATAACAATGGCGACCTCGAGCGGATTATAACGACTGAAAGAATAAAAAATGTTGTTAGTTAAAAATACTTGATATATAATATAGAACCTGAAAGGAATGATAACGGACACCAACGAACGCTGAGTGCAACCCCCTGCGCGTTAAGGGTTCGAAAATTTACCCGCGGTAAGGCATGCCAGTCTTAAGAGCCGACTAAAATCCATAGTTCCCGCGACAGTCAGGTCTTTATACCGGAACGACCCGGATTTTTATCCGGCCAAGGGCTGTCACTGTCACTTGGAGAATGTTCTGCGGCTACAACAACAACAACGAATGCTGAGCGCAATCTATGTAGGTGCATAACAAGTTTTGAAAGCCAATATGAAAAGCATGAAAGAATTCTGTGTTTTCTGCATCTCTCTACATGACTTCCCCCCTATCGGGGCATCGAAAAGTATTTAAAGGCCGCCAACTCCAGCAAGGAGGAAGCCAGCCAAAATTCAAAAATTCCTCCAAATAAACAAGTCCATAGAGCACCTTCTATACGCCAGCTCCGGTAATATGACGACGTGGGACGTAGGTAGTGTGTACCTTCACCTCAGCAAACACAACCTGGCCGATAACAATGATGAAACGAAAGTGATAGGTAGAGAAACCGGAATCTCAACAGTGAAGGAAAGCTGCCACTACCGAACTCCTCCGCAAGCTATAGACAATCTACAACAATGCGGTTTTAGTTTGCCCAAATTACTACACACACACACAAACTGACCAAAGAACTACATTCCCGGAAACCAGTTTGGGAATTTTTTTTTTAGTTACAACAACAACAACAATACAGATTTCTACATTTATTTTCCTTCGACGAAGCAGTTGTCCGTTGACTATCGTCGTCGAAATAATGAGAGAAAGAAAGAAACCTTTGAAAAAAAGTGAGGTTATAGTGCAAATTAAAAGCACGTTAGGTGTATCTCCTTTGTTGTTGTTGTTGTTGTTGTTGTTGCAGCGGCTAAAAAACACTTTGATAATGATATACTCTTACCTCCTCGAATTTGTATCTCTTTGTTCAGGACCAAAACTTGAATGGAACATAATGGGATACTCAGTATTTGGTGAGCGATACCAGTCGCGACACAACTTTTCCACATCTGTAAAAGGAAAGTGAAAAGTGTAAATTTAAAGTTTTAATGGACGTTTTGTAAATTGTGTAAAATTATATAAATGGAGATGAAGAGATAATACTTTCCAGAATCGGTATATATGTATTATGTATATATCGGATGTGCGGTTTTTACATGCACATTCATGCCACTTACCCGATGCAGCAGCCACAGCTTTCAATTGGCCATCATAATACATCTCACTATAAAGTTTGACAATTTCGTGATGCGAACGATAGTTACGACATAAACGTGTTTGTATTTGATGATTGTAATTGCCATACTCATCGACCCGATAGCATTCTCGCTTCAGTAAACGTTCTATTAGCGACACCTCTAAGCCCAGATCAGCCGCACGTTTCGAATTCAATATGGGACCCAATTGTCGATGATCACCGGAAATGAATAAGTTTGCTTCACAGTTGAGTATTGCCATTAGGCCAATTAGTGTTTCCGCCTCGGTTGATGCGGCTGCCTCTTCAATGAAAACATGCGTATATACACCATCACCGCACTTTCCCTTACCAAATTTACCCGTAGCCAAACGACCCACCATACTCAACGTACATACAACAATACGATATGTATGCAATACGTTGATATCGGGCAAAAAATGTTCACCATATAGATTTGAATGTTCCAAAAGTACATCGCTGATATTCTCAGCACGATTCTCAGAAGATCGTGAATATATGCGTGTTATGGTTTGTGGCTCAATATTTGAACCGAATGCATTACAAAGACGTAAGGCAATCTCATCACAAGCACCATTCGAACCAGCTGTGATGAGTATACGCGTTTGGGGTTGGAGCATATATAATTGATATATAGCTTCGACAAGTGTAGCCGTTTTGCCGGTACCTATGGGTTTGGATGAGGTAAAGTGATTTTAGTTGTTTACTTTTTATATATTTGTATGTATTGGTCGATAGCTCATACCAGGCGGTCCGAATATAATATAAGGTGCACTTTGCCTCTCAACATTATCAACCACACACTGTATTGCCTGATATTGTTCCGGATTGTCATAGATTGTTTTGTTAAGTAGTTTCAAGCTATTAATAAAAAAAAATTATTAAAATTTAATTTTTATTTTTTTTATTTAACTTATACATTTTAATTACTGTTATTAACTCACCTTATAACGGGCATTTGACGTGGCAAGATTACATCCGGAAAAAGAAATTGTTTCAATAAATTGTCCGGCATTGCGACCAATTGTTCCAAGGCACGATATTGATAACGCAATACCATACGTGATGGACGAAAAAGTACGGTAAATGTTTTATCAATCGGTATTTTTTTGTTAGATTTAAACGTAACTCTGCCATATGAAATGCAGTCGATGACACCGTGATAGGTGTTTGTTTTTTCCTTTTCAGACTCTTGTTTGCGTTCGTACTGGATAATGACATCGTCAAAAGGAAAGATTATATTCTCAACGCGTATGTGTTTGGGTGTTTTTAACTAAAAGTAAAATAGAATAAAATATTAAAAAATAAAATAAAATAAAATATTTTTTAATTCAAAATAAATAAATAAATAAAAATAAATAAATATATATAATATATAAAGATAAAAAAAAAAATAATTGAAATAAAAATTAATAAAATAAAATTTTCAATAAAATAAAAATATAAAATTTTAAAACATTTAAAATAAAATTAAAATTTCAAAGAAATAAAAATAAAAAACATTTAAAAATTAATATTAAAAAAAAATACAAAAAAAAATTAATTATTAAAATAAAAATAAACCCAAAAAAAATTTATATATATATATACAGCAGGTCAAGGATAAGTCCCCAGCCTGACCCATTGATGTAATTAGGAAGATATTAAATCCATATGATTTTTAGTTAACCCTAACTAACCTTCAAAAGATGTGTGTATAAATTTGACAGCTGTCGGATCATTAGTTTGTGAAATAAAGCATTTTGAGTGAAGCAACTTTATTTGTGAAGAAAAAATGGATAAAAAAGAATTTCGCTTGTTGATAAAAAATATTGCTTTTTTGAAGAGAAAAACTGCAGTTAAAGCAAAACCTTGGCTTGATGACGAGTTTCCGAACACTGCCACAGGAAAATCAACCATCAAGAATTGGTATACCAAGTTTAGATGTGGTGAAATGAGCACCGAAGGCAATGAACGCTGAGAACGCCCAAGACAACATCTTACCGACGAAAACATCAAAAAAATCCTCAAAATGATTTTGAATGAGCGCAAATTGAAATTGTTAAAAAAAACAGGTACTCTAAAGATATGAACTGAACGTGTACATCATATCATTCAAGAATATTTGAATATGAGAAAGCTCTGTGCAAAATGGGTGCCGCGCGACCTCACTTTTGACCAAAAACGACGAGTTGATGATTCGGAGCAGTGTTTGAAGATATTCAAGCGTAATAAGCCCATGTTTTTGCATCGATTTGTGACAACGGATGAAACATGGCTCCATCATTTCACTTCGAAGCTCCACCGACAGTCATCTGAGTGGACCTCACACGATGAATTCGCTCCAAAGCATGGAAAAACACAACAGTCGGTCGGTTTGCAAGGTTATGGCGTCTGTATTTCGGGATGCGCATAGAAAAATTTTCATTGAATACCTTGAAAAAGGAAGAACCATGAACAGCGACTATTACATAGCGTTATTGAGCCGTTTGAAAAACGAAATCACCAAAAAGCGAAGAAAAAGAAAGCGCTGTTTCACCAAAACAATGCACCGAGTCACAAATCACTGAAATCGATGACAAAAATTAATTTTTTGTGCTACGAATTGCTTCCGCATCCATCGTATTCTCCAGATATGACCCACAGCGACTATTTTCTGTCTTCAGATCTCAAAAGAATGCTCACTGGGAAGAAATGATTGTCGAATGAAGAAGTAAACGCCGAAACTGATTCCTATTTTGAAGCAAAGGACAAATCGTACTACAAAAATAGTATTGAAAAGTTGTAGAGTCGCTATAATCAGTAATATCATCCTTGAAGGGAACTATGTTGAAAAATAATAATTTAGCAGAATTTAACGGATGAGTTTAAGTTTGAAGAAATGAAAAAGATGCATTCTAGTACATATCTACATGTGATATTGCCTACCTTAATGATATAGTCATTCTCATATGTGCGCAATGTAGCATTATGCTGTACCAAACTCGAATATTCGCGCATCGTGTCCCAATCCTCAATCTGCAATAATTTCAACAGCGTCTCACGTATATTTTGTTGAGTTAAAGTTTTATTATTCTCCAAATAATCTTTAAAATTGTTCGAAAGTTTGGTTAGCGGTTCTTCAATGAAATCCGTACGAAGAGCACTTTGAATTTCCGCCGGTGGCATATAGTCTGGTAGTGAAAATAATGGTTTAAATTTACTGGAAAAAAATAATAAAGTTTTTAATGAAAAATTATATTAAAAAAAATGGATATAATATTATTTAAAACAAAAATATAAGAGATATAAATTATTAGAAATTATTTTTGAATAAGAAATAATATTTTAAAAAGTGAGAAAATAAATAAATCGCCATAAGCTCACATCTTATTTGGTAAACGACATGGATTGAAACTCAATTTAACTGCGGGGAACTCTTCCAGACGCTATTGAAGAAAAAAAATTAAAAAAATTATTAAAATCATAAAAAAAAAACATAAAAATAATAAAATAAATTTAAGATATTAAAGAAAAATATTAAATAAATAAATAAATAAAAAAGTATAAATTTTTTTAACAAAAAACAAATAACAAATAAAGAAATAAAATAATATAATAAAAATAAAGTTCAAAAATATTTAAAAGAATTAATAAATAAAAATCAATTACTTAAAAATAAAAAAAAAATTTAATAAAAGTAAAAAAATAAAAATATTTAAAATAATAAAAAATATAAAAAAAAAACAATTATTAAAACCTAAAAAATTAAATAAAAATCCAAAAAAAATATTTAAAAAAATCTTTTAAATATTAATAAAAATACAAAAAATGAAGAAAATGAAAAAAAAATATATAAAAAAAAATAAAAAATATAAAAAGAAATAACAAAACATAAAATGAAATAAAAAATACTAACACAATTTAAAAAAAAATTAAAATAAAAAATATTAAAAATATTACAAAAAATACATATATAAAAAGTAATAAAAAAATTCAAAAAAAAATAATAATAATAAATAAAAAAGATTAAAAATATTAAAAAAAAAACAATCAAAAATAAAATTTATTAAAAAAAGAATTATAAATAACTAAAATGTGAACAAAAACAAAAAATATAAATAAAGAATTTAAAATAAATAAATATTTAAAATAATAAAAAATACAAAAAGAAATAAAAAAATTTAAATATATTTAAAAAAAAAAAACAAATATTTAAAAGTAAAAAAATATATAATAAATAAATATATAATAAAAATATATTAAAAAAGTAAAAGTATTTAACAAGAGTAAAAAAAAATATTTTGAAAAAATATTGAAAAAAAAACATCATTTAAAAATAAAAATTAATTAAATAAAAATAAAAAATCTAAAAAAAAAATTATAAAAAATATTAAAAAATTATATATTAACATTTTATTTATGCCACTACTTACACAAAAGTGATGCTGCTCCACAATACGCTCGTCTTTTTTGGACTTTTCATGGAATACCACAACAATCGGTTGTACAATACCCTGCCGAAAGAGATGGCTATCCACAAAGAAATAATCCTTGCGATCCTCGCCCAACGCATAGGGTACACGCGTATTATTTACATAATAAAAAGTACGTGTTTGTACCACTGCCAATTTTTCAATGATAATATTCGGGCGAACGGCTGTCAAATTGAAGCGAAAATAATGCGAGTCTTTGCAAACATTATAGGAAAGTTCAAATATTGGCGTAGTGCTAGAAAAAATTAAAAATTAAAATTAGAAAAACTGTATATACATATACATATGTATGTACGTTTCGACAACAAATTATGTGAAAATCACATTTGCTCACCATTTATTGTAATTTTTTAATATTTCAAAATCAGATTCATCACTATGTCTTTCAACATGATTTTCAAAATCATCTGGCGAAGTGAAATTCATTTGACATATGTAACAACCCATATTGGTGAGTTGAAATATGGATAAGCGTTCCTGTTGTTGGCTACCCTCATAGACGAGTTTGTGTGTCGGTGCATTGGTATCCACTTGTAATGAGCCTTTAAATCATTTTGCAAACAAATTTAGACCATAAATATTAAACATATGTATGTATGTATTTATGTGCATGTATGTATATGAAGAAATGTACATACCTGTAATGGCCGGATCACCATAGCCAATTGTTGTGCTTTCATTTGACATAAAATCAGTTGATATGCCATTCTTTTGCTTTTCATCTAATTCTTCTCTTCTTTTATTTATATATTCGTATAATGAGAAATTTTTGATACGATAGAAATTCGAACCCTTTGCCGTATTGATCAGGTAATTGCAGCGATAGAGTATGGTGCCAATCTGTAAATAAAAACAAAAAATGATGAACATTTAAGGTTTTTTTACTTTGAAATTCGAAATTAAAATTTATTATTTTAATTTTTTTTTTTTACAAATCATCTGTATTAATCAGTGTGAGTCAGTATACAAAAATGTAAAACAATTGAGAACAAATTCAATTTGACATATGAATATATGTATGTATGTACGTATAACTCTTGCTTACAGCAAGCTGATTAAGCGTAGCAAAATTGCCTTACTTACATAAATACATATTTGCAAACATACATAGATATATGCAAATTGATAATACTATCTACATTTATTTAAATTTAGTTCCTTTCACAGTATTCTCCAGGTCTGGCCCACAGCGACTATTTCCCGTTCTCAGATCTCAAAAGAATG
The DNA here is from genome assembly GCA_030068015.2 of Neoceratitis asiatica. Lineage (NCBI taxonomy): Eukaryota > Metazoa > Arthropoda > Insecta > Diptera > Tephritidae > Neoceratitis > Neoceratitis asiatica. Next base: position 74,887,555 of record CM061527.1, read on the forward strand.
CTCGCTGGGAAGAAATTTTTTGTCGAATGAGCAGGTGAAACTGAGGCCTATTTTGAAGCACAAAAATGGTATCGAAAAGTTGGAGAATCGCTATAATCAGTGTAACACCCGTGAAGGGAACTATGTTGAATAAAAAATGAATTTTGCTAAAAAAAATATGTTTTACTATAGTAGTAGGCCGGGAACTTTTCCCAGACCTGTTATATGTAGAATTGAAAAAGGGCCCTTAAATTATATTTACAAATAAATTGTATTGGTTTCGTTTTCGGTCATATGAGACGATAAACCGCAACAATAACAACAACATAATCGTTACATTTTGCCTATACATATGCATGTATGTATGTATGTATGTACTCACTCGTCATTTCACTTTTTGTTTATTTTTGAAGCAAATAATTGCTTACTTACCCTTTTGTTCTTTAAAAATAATAATGCAATTGTGCAAATCGACACTCGTATGTATGTATGTGTGAATGAAAAAAAAATTTAAAGGAAGTCATATACTATAGCATTATTTATTGCATTTCAAATTAATTTTCTTGCTCAAATTGTATTATAAACGTGTCGTTTCTCTAATATTTTAATGAATGTAATGTACGTACATACATATGTATCAAGGCATACAAAAATAAAACCAGAACGCTTGAACTAAAATCGCAGCAAAGCATTTTCTATGAAAATTAAAAACCGCTCATGAGGAAAATTTTATAAGCTTAGCTTACGGCTGCACCCAATGATATTTTCTTGTCTAGCTATGTATGCATATATGAGCCAAAAAATGAAAATAAATATAAATTTATATATGTTAAGTTTGAAAAGCTTACATCATATGTGCCGTTTGCTTCCCATAAACGTTCACGCAATTCATTTTTATCGTTGTCAAGAAATTTTCGAAATCTTTGGCGTAAGTCAAATTTTTGCACCAGCCAGTCGGTACGATAACCGAATAATAAATTCTGATATTCTTCGAATAGAAATTTGCCAATCGCTTCAATCTCTAGAAATTTGGAAAAAAAAAATAAATAAAAATTATAATTTATTTAAAAACTGCACAATATATAAAATAAAACTTAGTTACACTTAATTTACACTTTTGAAAAAAAATTTTTCTTCGTAATCATTACGTTTACACGTCATAAATTTATGTATTTTCATTTTGCTTACCCCATTTTTCAGCATGATGAGGTTTTAAATTCTTTTGGGCAGTTGAAGCAGCCATTCCAATAACAACTTTACAGTTTTCACTGAAAACAGACATTTGCAAATTTTCTAAAGTCCTTTAAAACATATACTTTATTATTTAAAAAAATATTGATACTGGAAAGTATTAATTAAACAAGCAAAAATACTGATTTCAAGTGTTAGCTCAGTACCGTACATTAAACTTGACGTTCGTTTTTGCAATGACTTCTGCTGCAACCAATGCGAATATTTACAGTTGTTCTCAGAGCTGTTCGTGTGAATGTGATTGTATAGTGGCGTCAGTAGTGGAAACGGTGGATTCCCCGAAATACAAAATCGTTTTATTCGGTTTTATCACTACTGTTTGTTATCACAACACGTACATACATACATACAATTGTACCTTTGTTTGTTATCTCGTCTATAATTACCTTTTACCTGACGACACTCTATTCGCGAACAGATTTTAAAAGAGAACGTGCTTTTTTTTTGCTGTACGTTCTCTTGAGTATACTTCTGAATTCGTTTTTGATTGTGTGAAATAGATAACGTTATATTGTTTTGAAATGCCAATTTGAGAAATGGGAAGGGAAATGTAAATAAACGACTGGTGATGGCAATTGTTTAGTGTTAAAAAATATTGCCGATTAATATAAGTAATTAAAATAATTAAATCTTTTAACAAATTAAAAAAAAATAACTATAAATTTTTTTTTTAAATTTGCATACTTGTTTGCATCTTGTTTCAATATTTTGTTGCAGTCTTAAAATGCTGAAAATTTTCAATTAATATTTTTGTATAATTTATTATTAAATTCATTACTTACTTATTTTTTTATTTTTATTTTATTCACTCCAACCTTTCTAACACTGGTTATCGTTATCGATAGCTGTCAAAAAATTCGATGCAACAATGCGTTGGAATTTCACACAAAAGCAAAAAAAAAAAGACAGGAAAACCCACATTCGTCATTTTTTCTGCTACAAGCAGACGATAATTTTTCACAACGTAATTTTTTTCTATTAATTACCGGGTTTTTACAAAATATCTTTGCATGAATATAAGCTGTTCTATAGCGATTAAAAATTGTTTGTAGTTAGCGTACAAACAAGGGAAAATACATAAGCAACGAACAAAAGATAGTTTAATAGCCAGCCAAGCGGCAACAACGAAACAGAAATGGAGTTACGTACACGTTCTAAGTCAAAACTTGCACGGGGCTGTTTAAATGCATTTGCAATATATTTGGTCATATTTTCAACGTTAACTGCTTTCAATTCGTTAATGGCACATGTAGATGAATTGCTTATGGAAGAAGATATGTTAACGACGCAAGGAAAACATAAAGTTGCTTTGGTGGAATTGAATGAAGAAAATTGGCAAGATATGCTGCACGGACAATGGATGGTGGAATTGTAAGTTGATTATCAAGAAAATTTGCAAAGGCGAAAACTATGCGGTGACCTCCTGCATTGCATTTCCAACCAATACTTACATACGCACATATTTATGCATGCACATATGTATGCAGGCAGTACTGACATTTCACAAGCTGAAATAGGACAATCTTTTTTTCTTTGGGTAGCAGATGTTTGCTATTGATGCTCGCGTGTACATACACATTTACATGTATACATATATATATGTGTGTGTGTAAATTTTTTGTTTATTAAAACATGTTACATATGTTGCCGGTAGGTACTGTGACCTTTAAACGTAACCTAAACGGTTTAATCCTATTCGCCGGTACAGTATATTATAACTCGAAATTACTATTATTTTTCAATTGCGATGCTGTGTTACATTCAAATTAGTTTGAAAAATTAGGCAAACAATTTGTTTTGATTATTATAATCATGCGATTCAATGTATATAGCTTACATGCATACATAAGTACATACATATTAGCCGCCATGTAATACTAACTTAATTGGTTAAAAATTATAGTTTCATAACTAATTCAATATGTATAAATTACAAAAAATTTCTTTTTATTTCAGCTTTGCGCCATGGTGCCCTGCCTGTAAAAATCTGGCACCAACTTGGGAGCGCTTCGCTAAAAACGCAGAACACTTGGGTGTAAATGTGGCCAAAATCGATGTAACTACATCACCATCACTAAGTGGGCGTTTCTTTGTAACTGCACTACCCACAATTTATCAGTAAGTAGCATATACATACACAAAAATTGAGAATTGAGAAAATATTAGCATACATTTTTAATGTCACCAACAATTACAGCGTTAAAGATGGCGAATTCCGTCAGTATCGTGGTTCACGTGATGGCGATGCTTTGATGTTGTTTATAAAAGACAAACAATGGAAAAAACTTGAACCGATTTCAGCATGGAAAAAACCAGATACCATACACATGTCCATACTCTCGTATTTCTTTAAATTATCGCACACTCTAAAGGTAAGTTTATGAGAAAAAATATATACCCGATAGAGTATAATAAACAAAAGATGATGTATATGTGTATATGTATATGGATGATGTGTAGATGTACGTTCGTATGTACAGCTAGTATAAAAAAAATTTTCAAATAATAAGTCATAAATACCAGGCTTTTCACACTCTCACACAGGATTTCAATGTACGTCTACAAGAAGAATACGGTCTACCCACCTGGGGTTCATACGCACTCTTCGCCATTGGTACCATATTTGTGGGCGCTGCTTTAGGTTTATTGCTCGTTTGTGTAGTCGACTTTTTGTATCCACCAAAGAAATCACAACGTCAAAGCTTCTCAGAATTCAAAGAAAAATCTGCTAGTTCAAATTCAGTCGATGACTTGCCAGCCGATGAAATTGAAGACGTCAATGATATGGGTGATTTATTGGACGAAGATGAAGATGACAATGACGAAGAGCAAGATGATGATGATGAGGAGAATGGTGAAGGCGCTGGTGTAGAGGACGATGATGCGGCCGGTACATCAGAGGGTGAGAAAAATTCGAATGCAAGCGAATCAGATGAACTAGAAAGTGAAAAAGATGTGAAAAAATCGGCTGGCGATACTGCTGAACCGACGCAGACGTTCATTGACAAGGAGAAAGATGCAAAGAACACTAGTCCGGCTGAAGTGCGTAAACGCAAGCCACGAAAAGCCGATTAAGAGATGCAAATTTGCAATTTCGTAAAAAAAAAACACAAAAATAACAACAATAATGCATCTGAAACTGAAACATTTATAAATATATTCACATTCAAATTTATTTTGCGTATAGAGCAGTTTATTTGCTCATGTGTTGTGCATTTTTGCCACGCCACAAAATTTTGGCTATAGTATTTTTTGTATTTAATTGGATTACGCAGCGATATGCGCATGGAGTTCAAATAAACGAAATAGTTTGTAAATTAAAAAAAAAAAGAATTGTTTAGAATCATCATTGAAAAAAAAAACAATTCTAAAGAGCAGTAAACTCGAAAAACAAAATCTATTCAGTATATGCATTTAAAATATTAAAAACATTGAACGTAGGTATATTACATTGATGTACTATTTAATTGAAGTTTAATTTAATCAAACACTCGTACTAATTAATTTTTATTTTATTCTTATTGCTAATAAAACGCACAACCGCTTATTGTAATAAACACTTGAACATAAACTATTATTTACTGTTATGTTCAAATATGATATTTTAAACAAATCCTTATTAGCACTTGCCGCTTTTTTTTACATCATTTCTAAACACTTTCAGACTATTAAATTGTGCAAATTCAACGGAAAAAAAGAGTAAAAATAAATAATGCCTTATTTGTATGGAAGCGTGTTGTGCTAAAAAAAAATATGTAGCTAAGGAGAGAAAACATTTAAATTGAAAAAAAATTACCAAGTTTTGTAATGTTCTGTTTTTAGCAGTCCAAACGGAGTAATTATGCAAATAAGCATCAGCAAATAAACAAGAAATTTTGGTTTCTGAGGGGAAAGACGAAGCAGTGCAAGCAACAACAAGCTCTAATAGCTATATATATATATATATATATATATATATATATATATATATATATATATAAAGTATATATATATATATATATATAAATACTAGCATGTAATAAGTTATGTACTAATTTAGTTGAAAGCAAAATAATATGAGATATTCTAAACTAAACATCATTAAAAAAACACATGCATTGAACTGACTGTTTATTAATATTTAAGTCGCCGCCGTTTAATGATATTTTTATTTTCATTCTCTCTATAATTTTTTTTTATTTTTCATACAAAGAAAGAAAAAACATTTACTACTACACAATCATCACTAATTTTTTTTTGTGCATTATAAAAGTAGTTATTGATCTTTTTACATTATTCAATAATAAAATAATTTTTTTTCTGCTTAAAAATATATTTATAAGTTTAATATTTTAGAACTATCACACTTAAGAGTAAAAAATAACTTAAAAAAAAAAACACGAATATAAATATTTTCGAATGCTTAAGTAGTTGGATAATGGGACAGTTCTCTTCATGATTAATCGAAGTGAGCTGGGTCAAAGTTTCATCATAAAAATGCTTAAGTAGTAGTTGTTGTGTTTGCTTGAGTAAACTTTGTTTTTAAATTTACCTAGTAAATAATTAACTGTAAATTTACTACGGCGGCATATTTTGTACGTTTTCTAAACACTTAACACTCCACAAAAATATATATTTTGCTCATTAAAATAACTTAAAATAAATTTAATTTAATTTTCGATATAATGTACTTTAGTATATATATTTTTTTGCTAATAATTTAAATAAAGGAAATTTAATTTTTAACAATAAAAAAAGGTATTTTTTACTTCTTACATAACTTTTTTTTAGTACTAAATGAAATAAAGATTTCCATTTTTAATATCTACTAAACTTTGTGGTGTATTTTATTATAATAAAAAAAAACATTTGCATTGGAATAATGAAAAGAAATTTTATGTAATAATAATAACATTAATACGACTGTTAGAAATATGGCACGCGGCAAACGCTAATTTCCGAAAAGGAAAATTCGGCTTAATGAAAGCGCGTTAGAAATAAATTGAATTATAATGAAGAGAAAGCGAAAAATTTGCAAAAAATTGTAATACTTGTTTATAACAAATCCATAAATATAAATATAAATCTGTACAATAAAATATTAACCTCTCTTGGATTGTCCTTGAAAATCTTTGGAATTTGTTATATTAAAAATTTATGAATTAATTATAAGTTCAAATTCTTTTCCATGTCAGTGCTGTAGTTTCAGTGGAAACCCTAACCCGTCGAACGATGCTTATTTTAACTGTTGACAAGAGAGCTACGTTCCCGGCCGAGTCAACTTCGATGAGTAAAATTGATCTAAATTGCAATATACTCAACTCTGTACTTATTTATTGAGCTTTCCGTAAGATGCTTCAGAGCCGCTACAACAACAAAAGCCAGTTGGGTGATTGCCTCGTCTACCTTTTTAGCACCAGCGGTAATGAGGAGTTCTTAACTGTGTAGTAGGATTTCTTAAGGTCCAGTACTATCAAGACAGTTCAAGCGCAGGTTCTGCAGCTAGTTATATTGGTATTTGTGCTTGTGCTTAGTTTGCTGGTGGTGGTAATATGAACTTTTCAGAAACCATATGGATTCAATGCTGACTCAGATAGAGTTGGCGGCTTTCCCTGTTTCCACTATACCCTCCTTCAGCTGTGCCAAAATCAATCTTAGCATCAGCATGCTTATACCGTCAGGGGCGATGAATATGGAGACCTCTTACTGGATCTGTTTTCTGGTGAAATCGACAGTCGGATGGTGGTTTTGGGCCTTATCAACCGAAGAGTGAAGTGGTCTTTTTAAATGTTTCTTCTATTATGACGTACACCGGATTGTTGCCGAGGTTAGCTCGCCAAATACCGGGGGTGATTCATAAAAATAGGAGATCATTACGAACCCGTCTTTGTACGTGCCTTTAATGTGGAGTCGATCCTCACCACTACATTTCAAGAAGAGGAGTAAGTTCTTTTTACCTCTAAGTACTGGTACTTCATCACAGCCCTCCCAGGAAGGGAGAAGTTTCTTGCCGCCTCTAAGCTAAGTACTACAAGCTCGTTATTGCCTGACCGACCAGCTTTGCTCTGATGTTCTAGGGTGGTATACATACGATTGGCATACGACCTTCGATAAGAAAATATGGCACGGGGTTGTGCGTTATAAATGATAAGCCATCACTATTATTCCACTTTTGATCTATGCGAAAGGCGTACAAACACGTTGCACTCAGAAAATATGAGCGGCCATTCAGCTTAATCGGTTTCTCGTCCTTATTGTCAATTTAATAAAACAAGTTTTTTTTCTTTCAATTTTTGAATTTAGTACTTTTTTATTATTTGAGTTTTAATTTCTCTTCTTTTTTTCAATTTTTAATTTTTCTTTTTAATTACCATTCATTTTGATTAGTTTGTAAACTTAAATCAAATTACAAATAAAATTAAACCACTTAATGATAAATTTTTAATATTTTAGATATTTTACATTATTACTAAATTGAAGCTTATAAAAAACGACCAAATTGTCTCAGCCAACTTAAATGAGAAGTGGAAATATTGCCGAATGTTTTATATAACTGATAAATAAAGCTGAAAAAGTGCAAAGTACAGCCAAATGAAAAATGTTATGATAGAAAATCATTTTTTTTAATTATTTTTTTATTAAAATAAAACATTAAATAGTATAGGAGTATAAAATAATATTAAAAAATTAATAAATCCCTGCAATTTCGTTTAACTATAGCTAAGTTGTGTTGGGTAGGGGTGTAGTGGGGCCAAATCGTTTATCAGTTTTATGCCAAATCTCAACTATTGCGATTTGTGGTTGGAATATACATACTATATGCTCATATATGTATATATAAGTATGTATGAATTAAAAATGTAAGTGCTGTTTTAACAAATGTAAATACATATTTATCGATAAATATTAGTTTTAGTTTTAAAAGATACTAGAAAATTGAGGTTATTCGAAGATGAGCGCAGCTGAGAGCGTTTCTATGCGAATCCTGTTTTTTTTAATATTTCATTGTTTTTAATCATCTTTTTAAATTTATTTTGAATTTTTTTCGTGTCTTATGCGTTTAATATAAATTTTTTATATTTACTTCAATATGATTTTCATTTTATTATTTATTTATTAATAGCTAATTTTAATGAAAAAATTACGGTTTCACTCAAAAATTTTGAGGTTTTAAGCTTATAGCTCTCCGAATGTTAAAGAAAAATGTGAAAATAGTTTTTTTTTAGCATTTAAATTCAACTTTCACACTCTCTTATCTGCAAAAAAGAAACTAAATGTGCGCTCATGAGAATTAAAAATGTTTTCTATGCTGTCTAAGCTCGCGCTACTCACGCTTCTTCTTTCTATTTTTCATAATCACTCAATTTTCTTTAAATTACTTCAGTTCTTTGTATCACTAACTGTGGTTTATTACAAAAATTAATAACTATTATTATTTGTTTTCAATATTTACTGCTCTTCTTAACGGCACTTGTGTGTGAATTAACTGTTTGGAGTTGTAATTATTTCTTTTTTTTTTACTAAAAACAAAATAAGTCACACATTCTTCTATTGTATAAACATGCTTAAATACATATATTAAATGCATTTTCATGTAAAAAAAACATATGTATGTATCTATGTTGTAATAACTTGTTAACAATTCAATTTTTTTTGTCTTTGTTTCTGTTTTTTTTTACAATTATATAAAATCCCTGGCTATTGCATATTTGGTCTATTGTAGTTGTGGATTGTGTTTGTGGGGGTTAGTGGGTGGAAAACTGTTGTATGGGTTTAGGGTATGGGCATATTATGTTGGGTAGGATATTTAAGGTGCGGGGATATTTATGATATTTGTGTGTGTGTAAATAAGTTTGTATATTTATAAAAATAAAAAATAAATATTTTGATATTTTGTACTATTGCAGTGTATGGAGGATATATGGGGGAGTTATGCATTTGTATGCGTGCTGGGATATTTGCTTGTAAAAGGGGTAAGTGGGTGTGTGTGTTGTTGTTGTAATGTGTGGTATTTTTTTTTTTTTTGAATGCTTTTCAAATACTTTAAGTAATTGTTGTATATAAAAAAAAAACAATTTTTTTCGCGGTGTGGTAGCAGCCAAACAGTAATTTTGTTAAACTGTTGCTTTTGTATAGAACTAAAATGAATCAAGCGCAAGAGTTCAGGCGTGTTTGAGGCTACTCTTATGACAAAATAGTCAAAAAAAAAAAAATTTAATCTAAACTAATTTTAATTTTACACGCGACTTTTTGAGACGTTTCGTGGCACAGAACAGTTTCAAAAAATATAATTTCAAGTTAAACGCACAACACTTTCGCCTTAATTCATTTTAGTCGTGTACAATTGTGTTTTAATTTTGTTTTGTTTGTTCTAAAATAGAAAATTAGTTTAATTACTTCAAATATTCAAAAATATGTATTGAAAGCTCATTGTTCAAAACTTTAACGAGTTTCAAAATGAGAAGCGTGTTAATTATGCTGCCCTGTTTAAAACAAAATTAAATACCGTAAATAGCAAGATAAGTTTATACTACTAAGCTTTTAAGCATGAATTTAAAAAAAAAATTTTAAATACGGAGAATTTTTTTCATAACCTAAAAAATCATTTACGTTTTTTTTTTCTATATTTTTCATGATAAATCTTTTTAACGTATTTTTTTTTTTGCAGTTACCGTTATTAACAATTTACTTTACCTTCTCTACACTATTTCTTCACACCCTTTGGGCAGCATTTAATCAACACTTCACACTAACATATTCATCAATTACATATAATTAAGAACTTACATACTATGGGAAAAACTTAAACAGGACAATACAGAAAGAAAAGAAAAAAGAAATATGTTAATATTTATAATATTAATGAGGTATGTGTGGTGGAAATTTTGAAAATTGAATTTTGTAAACCGGTCTATTGCATAAAATTGCAGGATTGTCTGTGCACGCTGCTGTAGCTCTGATTGTGCTGGGCACCACAGCAGATGCACTATTAAAAAAAAAAAAGTACAGTAGTTGAAAAAAAAAAAATATTAGTACAAAAGTGTACATCGACATATCGCCAACGATTGAGTGGTAGATGCGTTTTTCACATGTTTCGCGCTACCCCCAACACGCTATGCCACAAAATCCAACGGCCGATTAAAGCCGCCCTTACGATTCATATATTGACGATACTTGCGCTTTAAGATTACATGCACTTCACCGACATCGTTGCCTTCGACCTTCTTATTTTTGGTGGTGTCGAATGTGCAGAAACCCATTGTTTTCAACATTTCAACTTCTTCGGGTGATTTGCCCTCCAAATCGGCTTCTGTGACTTTTGGCCGCTCTGCGGCACCGCCTCGTCGTCCTGAGGACGTTGACGCTGAGGTAGATGGATTTTCATGGGAGTGTGACCTAAATACAGATATAAATAATATGAAATAAAAAGTTTTGACAAAATTTACTTAACAAAAGAGTTAAGTTTGGCATATGCAATTAATTTTCAAATATATAAACTCATTCTAATTCTCTTACCACTGTGTACTACCAACAATTTATACATAAATTTCTTCCAGTTCTCTTATCCTCATGTCGTATGAGCATAAATAGTACTTTGCGCTAAGCAAAAACTGTTGAAATCCCAATAAAAAGCTGAAAATCTGACTCATCTAACCTACATACATATGTACATACGATGCATGTATGAGAAAATCCCAATAACATTGTGCAATTTAAAATACAGATCTTTGACATTTCGTATTGTTTTCTTTTTCCATTTTTTTTTTTATTAAAAAAAAAAATAAAAAAATAAAAATAAAAAACTATCAAATTAAATTATTTAGTTACTAACAATAAATTTATTTCGTAAATTTACATATATATCCATTACAAAAAAAATGTCACATTTCCAATATAATTACGGTTTTACTTCATAGAAGAACTCCACTTGGTACGAATATACAGCATATGTATGTATGTTTGTATTAAGACATCTCTTCAATAAGCGCCGCACGCAATTTAGTTGTAACTGTGCTCGGTTGAGCTTGATTCAATTTGAATACGCTCTCGATAACCGACATTTCTGTGGCAGTTGAACTCATACCCACAAATGATATCCAATCATTTACGACCATACCGGCAGCCAATACATCACTGCCTCGATTAACTGTACCCGCCACCAATGGTACTTGCAAAAGTGATGATAGCTCATCTTGATCTTGTATATTAGTCTTAGGATGTACCATGCCACCCTGATTGCTGAGTACTGCATATGAACCTACTAGCGGATTTTCAGCTATTGTTTGTCGGAATACTTCCACTTTGAGTACATCACCAATGATTTCTTCAGTTTCCTTATCCAAATCGGGATGTACTAGTGCTACATAATCGTTGCAGGCAATGACATTACCCAATGCTGATAGACGTTCTTCTACGCGTTGTATTTTCACCGAATCTGGTAATGTGTTGCGTAGATGTTGTAGCTCCACATCGGTTGTGGAATGTGGCACGAGTAGACCATTTCGATTGCCTACGGTGAGACGGCCAATGATGCGACAGCCGCCGATGCTGGCATGTACAACCGGTATGGTCTCTGCCAATTCCGATTCGTACACACTGTAGAAAGCCTCAGAGCCGCCGATAGCGACTAGGCAATATGCGTTTGTAAGTTTGCTGAAAACACCGATATCATCGTTGTTCTCAAATTGCACGCGTAATGCCATTTTTGTTTACTTTCTATTTAATTTTACACTTTCTTTCGCTTGAGCTACTTCTTTGTGGATTTACTTCTGACCAACCAATAATGAAGTTAGTGAAGTAAAAATCACTTTTTATGCTGTTTAATTAAATGCTGTGATGAAATTATTGGCTATTCACAGCAATTTCATCGGCTATTTCACTTCACGTGGTAATGTCAAAGAATTGTATTGAAATGTCAAAATTGACAAAAAAATGCCATAAGAAAAAAAAAGCGAGGGAAACGCTTACTCGTAGGGTTGTATTCAGGTAAACATTCCGATAGTTAAATATGTGTAATTACCAAACATAATAAATTTGAAACCGTGATTTTTACGAAAAATTAATAAATACATATCTAAGCATAAATAAATATAGTTAAAAAAGTTTTATACTTAGTTCTGTGACGTTTCGGTCTGGATTTAATACACTACACTTCATTATTCACCTAGAACGGCGTCTGCCTCCGCGGTCACGCTCATGGCTTCTGCTCCGGCTACGATCGCGATCACCGCCGCCCCTTTCATGTGATCGTCTACGTAAGGCACGGCTACTGCTACCGGCACCCGTTTCGCGTTCCCTCATACGTTCACGCTCTCTGGATCGGCGTTCACGCCTCTTTTTGCGTTCAGAACGCTCCTTCTCACGCCGTCTGTGGGCTGGAGACGGACTACGTCCCATTTTTATGGACGACTTAGCTCTGTGAACGGGGGGTTTGCAGCACACCAAATTGGCGCTATCTTATTTCTTTCTGTAGGCGCTTTGCAGTGCGATCGTTGTTGTTTGCTCTAATAAATCACTGTGTGCTGTATGCCTGTGGAATGAAATAATTGTAGTGTTTTGTTAAAATTTATATTTTGTAATTTTATTGCTATAAAATTTACCTTTTTTAATGCTGTGTCCTACTATATAATTTTGACACCGGCATTAATCCTAAACTTAAAAACTAAAATAAAAAACTATCACACCAACCGCGGCGTCTTGTCCCTTTTTTAATTACTGCTTCTTCTTATTAAAGAAACGGCCTTGGGGTTCACAATAGTTCTGTGAGCAGTGCTTTAGAGTTAAGATTTTTTTTACTACTTTTTTCTGTAGTACGGCGTACTAAGTAGATAATTCTTACTTCACATATTTTTGAAGTTGGCTTAACTCTTGGAGATAAATTATTCAAAGATTTTTTTATATTCATTTGTTAGTGTCAAAACTAAAATCAAAATTCATTGCATTCCGATGGAAAGTTGGCAAGCTCTGCTCAAAATTTTTCTTACTGGCAAAAAGAACGAATGCGGAATGCTGCTATTAATAAAAAAAATGTTTTTGGAGATATAGATATAGTCTTCAACAACCGTAGCAAATTAAATTTCCCCCCTGTCGGTTAAGGGTTCAAGAATATACCAATAATTCCCGCGACAGTCGGGTCTTTATAATGGAACGACCCGGATTTTTATCCGGCCAAGGACTGACATTCCCGCAATATTCCCCGAAGTCCGATTTGAGGAATTTGCTGCGGTTACAACAACAACAACAACAACAAATTTTCATATTATTTCCTAATCATTAAATTAAAGAAGTCACCTTATCTAAAAATTATATTTGTACACTTGATCGGTTTCAGACTGACTGGCATAGGACATAGCGCCAACTCCTTTTGGCTGCCAATGGCTGTTTTAAAATCAACAAAGAGTTGGTGTGTGTCGATTTTGTCTCAGAGGTGTTTTCAGGGACATGGCGAATATCTGGTCTATGGTGCATCTGTCAGGTCTAAATTTACACTAATAAGGCCCGATCAGCTCGCTGACGGTGGGTTTTGCTATTCGAACATCTATATAGTAGTCTTGGATTCTCTGGTTCGGGAAGTATATTCGATTATTTTCTTATGGCAGCCAAAATGTTTTATTGCATATGACTCTCTATTAAAAACTTAAATCCATCCCATATTTATACTTGTACATGAAACTTTTCTTTTATACATATACCTAACCATAACTCGAAAAATGTGAGTTTGTGCAAATTACTCAATAATGAATATCGAATGGGTTTTGTCTCATTTCCCATATTCCCACATCATTTTTATTTTAATGCAGAAAATCTGGCAATACATAAATCGCAATTGCAACTCTGCATATTCTTAAATATCCCATTATTTCTTCAATGAGCTTCAATATGACATCATTCTCAATAAATTTCCAATTAGAATGAATAAACATCGCTTATGTAATATTGTGTACTCATTCGTTCTCATAGTAAATTCGTATCCCGGAAAGTCGACGCGAATGCAATTAGAAAAAACGAAACGTAGGTAATTTCAGGCGAATCAGAACAGAAGCTAAAGCGGAATCGAACGAACGTCGACTCGAGTGTTTGCGCTGGAGTAGCTCAAAGAAAACGAACGTCGAAAAATTGTTGTAAGGATTTATTGTTGTAAATCGGTTTAAAATAAATTATAAAAATTAAGAGAAGTAATTAATTAGTACTCTACAAAACCAACAATGTATATACGAAACTAGTGCTAAAAAATGTGTGCAGCAAAGGAAGAGAATTGAGAAGAAAAGTTTACATTCATGTGGTACTGTTGAAAGTGAAAAGATTTCTGTGTAAATAGAAGGGGAATTAAAAATCGATAGATGCGGTTGATTGTTGACTTAACACTATCTTCATCGATGACCGATGCCCTGGTGCTGATATTGCGCCAGCAACCGGCAAACATTTTATGCATCTTAATTAGAATTTAAGCTTCAGCATTTTAGCTTGAATTAATTCGCAGGCAGTGCAAGTCGATCAATGACATAATCGTCTAAAAGTGAAATAATAAAAAGAAAAATGCGCTTGCATTTGTGATATATTTAGTGTGGAAATTTTTTAAACGAAAATGAAGAATTAGATGCTCTTCAGACATTCAAATATAGGCTTTAATTTCTGACCACTGCCTCAATTGGGCGTATGCCTTCCTATATATTTTTTTGCTTGGTGGAAATTTCCCTATTTAAAATAGCAAAAGGGAAATTTCTGCTAAAAACAATGCTACCGATGTGTTTTTTTTTGTTACGCTTGCCTTCAATGGCAACCTGCCGAGGTGTTGTCCTTCGTTTTTTTTTTTTAAATTAACATAATTTTATGCTTATTAATACAAAACACGATTCTATTTAATTCGTTTTTTTTTTTTTAATTTATTGCTTTAAAAATTCAAAATAGTACATTTAGCAGTTGCTTTCTCCTTCTGTGATTTCAATTTTATGCATTAACTCATCGTTTCTTTTTTCCAATTTGAAATTTCCCTTTATTTTCATTTTCTTTAGACCGATCTCTGTCGGTATGGTATCGTTGGATTTTGAGTTGAGTGAGTTTGTTCGTAAAAGCAATTCGATTTTGCCGCTGTCAAAGTTCGGTTTGCTGAACGCCGTTAATTTCGTTGTCGTTTCATTCTGATAGCTCTAATCGTTTGTGAGTGTGCGTGTTTCGACATAGCGGTACAATCGTTTCAGTGTTGCCGCTAAATTCTTTAATTAGTTTTGAGTGAAAAAAGGAAAATAAAATATTTATTTAAATCGAGGAAAAAATTTTGGCTTATGTGTGGCAAATTTATATTTCTTAGTTAAAAATAATCCCTTAAATTTAGTGCAAAACGGTGCGAAATTGTTGTGACAGAATCATCGATTTATATAAAGGGCCAGGGCCATTGTCGTTTCGCGCAAATATTTTGTATTTGAGTAAAAAAATTCAAAGCGGACAAGAAATAGCTAAAAAAAAAAACGACAGAAAAGTGAAAATTTGAATGTGTTCATATGTGTATGGGTGTGTGAAAATTTCAAGTTTTAAAATTTCTGATAGAAGGAAGTAAAATAAAAAG
The DNA here is from genome assembly GCA_030068015.2 of Neoceratitis asiatica. Taxonomy (NCBI): domain Eukaryota; kingdom Metazoa; phylum Arthropoda; class Insecta; order Diptera; family Tephritidae; genus Neoceratitis; species Neoceratitis asiatica. The sequence goes on from CM061527.1 coordinate 74,903,327, forward strand.
AAAACATTTTTTTTCCCTTTCCTTTTATTTTCGAACGAAGAACGGGTTAAGTTTGAGAGCAGAACAAAAAAGAAAATAGCAATAATAAAGAAGAAGGGCATAAAAATAAATACAACGGCAGCCAGCGCACGCATTTCGACAGGAGAAACAGGTGTGAAAGAGAAAGAGAACGCAGTCAAAATCTCCCAATAAGCGGTAAGTGAGAATTTATTAAAGGAGTATAGAAGAAAATTGGATTATAAATAAATTTAAATTTAAATTGGTATTATTCTTGCGATATCACATTCGAAGGAACTATACTGGGATTAACGAGTTTGATATTTTTTGCCTGAAAAATACCGAAATTAAAGCATTGAATAAACCTTCTGTATGTGTGTATGCGATCTTCATCTTAAAAAATTGATATATTACCTATTAACTAGGCGAAATAAGTACATACATATGTATGCTATTTCATTGTTGCTAGGGCATAATAAATTTCAAAAAAAACTAATATGCAAATATATATGTATGTACGTATACTTTAACTAATTTTACTACAATTTTCGTCTGCAATTATTTAATTATTTATGTATATAATTCTGGGCGGCCATACTAAGATTAATACATTCGGCAATGTAAATGACGTCATGTTTCTTCTTTTTCTCTTTTAATTTCCTTTTCATCACTACCATGCACAGCCCCGAATTTGTGTAGTGCGGCACGTCGTCGTCGCCGTCGTCCAAATTGCGGCTGCGCTGCTATCTTGTTTTTCTTTTCTGGTTTTAGTTTTTTTGTTCTTTTTTTTTTTGGTTCGCATGTGCTCCTCTATTGCTATCGACGCCGACAAACAGCTCTTCTCTTTGCGATATTTTTTATTTAACTTGTTTTCTGCTTGCTGTACGTTTGTTCGGTAGTGTAGTTGTTGTTTATGTGATTTGCTTTGCACAACAACAAATACGCGTTCGAATATCATCATCGTATTGTTCTTATTTACTTCCAGTGATTCGTAATTTTCTTTGGGTTTGGTCAATTTATTTTTTATTTTTATTTTTTTTTAATAGAAATTTTAAACCCGTTTAATTATAATAAAAACAGTGGTGTTTATAATAATGCGGTGAAATAATATCACAGTCTTTGCGCAAAAATTTCTCAAAAATTTGGGATAATGTTAAAAATCAGGTTTCATTATAATTTTTTTTTGGATCACCCTGCATCAATTTTGCTTCATATAGCGCATCGCCATTTCTCTGCTTAATAATTGCAATGTCATATTGGCGGCGAGAAAGTGGTAGACTGGTGGGCAGCATAACGTGGGCGGACATGAACAATGAAAGGAAACATTAAATGAAAGCATCTACTCTTAAATTCTGCTCAAATAAATCCATATAAAATGTGAAACCAATGTGGGGTGTTGCAGAACAATGAATTTTTCCACAACGAATTAATTTTTTTTATACCAGATTTATAGATATCGTTTCAATTTTATCTTTATCTGGCAAAAATGATATAAAATGAAAGCACTGAGATATGAAAGAAGTAAAACCATACTGGATTTGCAAAAAATTAGGCTAAAAAAAGAAATTTACTTAGTAATAAGGAATGCCGCCATCGACGTAGATTTTTAACATTGAAATTTCCAGCTTTTATTATAATCGATTTTTTTTTAGGACAATTCCGTTTCCCTCACTCAAATAAAATTGAATTTGCGTGACTATTAGACGCTTATCAAATTTCTTATTGTAAAACATGAATGAAACTTGTTGGCTGATTTGAACACAACAACTTGCTAGACACTTGCTTGTGTTTCACATTGATAAATTGGTATACAACATTCATGCAAATGTGTTTACATACGCGTGTGCATACAAACATATATATTTACATATGTGCATACTATGTATGTATGTGCACAGAGTGCAAAAGTGCGTACCAAAAAAAAAAAATGCTAAATAAACAGCAAAGTCATAGATAGGAGAAGTTAGAAATCTGGGTCAAATGCATAAAGCAAGGCACGCGACATCAACACTAACACAACAACAAATAAATTTCCATAAAACTGTTGCAGCGGCCACTGCACTACACTTAACTGACGTCGTCTAAGCATGTTTGTATGTACATACATATGGCGACGCAAAGGCGCCTACTAGACAAACCGCAGCAAGGGAGTGTTTGGAGAGAGTACGGAGAGGTAGGGTTTTAAGACAGTCAAAACGTTAGTGAATATCAGTATGCACATGCATTGTAATATGCAAACCAGCAATGTGTTTGCCTAACGACTCTGCACAATTTTTCACACAAATTAAATAATTCCAAAACATTTGCTGTGTTTAAAATAAGCATTTTTCGCGCAAAAATTTTTTAAGTAAATTAAAAATTTAAAAAAATAAAATTTAAAAATTTAAAATATAAAAAATAATAAATAATAAATATAAAAAATAAAATTTAAAATAAAAAAATATACATAGAATTTTATGGTTAGATTTGCTAACATTAAAAATTCTTTAAATTATAGTGATCGCATATCGTTCACTTACGTATGCGCACTCTTATCTTATCGCTACACTTCGATATCTCAACACGTCAAATATTGAATAAGTAAATTAACCGGCCGGTCGTTGTTAAGTAAAAGTGGTTAGTTACCTGCTATAGAACGTGTGAGAATACATTACTATTTAGTTAGTCAATTTATGTATGTATGTATGTACCTACATATGCATGTACATATCACTATTGCAGTATAATTTTTTTGTAAATTAAATCACGAAATTGCTCTCTTGAGCAGCAAGCAAATGTCAATAATTTTTTTTATTTTTTTTATTTTTTAAATAAATAAATGAAATGAGAAATTGAAATTTTCCTTCCAAATGCTTCATTTTATACCCAGATACATATATATTTTTATATTGTATATATATAACCAACTATGCATGTGTACCAATGGGTCAAGCGGGCGTTGTCCGTTACTCATGCCGTGCTATGTGTACTCACATACATATGTACATATGTACGTTCGACGTCTGGTGCGCTTGTCTCTTCGTATCTTCTCACGACGCAACTTTTTCCAATCCAGACGTTTCGTTTTGCACAATATTTCATTAGCCTTAGTAAAAAACGTGTATTATTTGTTTAACACTTTAATTTAATTTCTTTTTTTTTACATTCTTTTCCTAACTATCTTCTCTTACACACACTTTGTTTTAATATCAGTAGAGTGATATCAGCTGCTCTCCGCTCTTACTTGTACATATATAATAAACACATTTTTACCGCGCCCAAAAAAAAAAAAATTCTAAGTTGGATTACGTAATTATTAGTTATTTAATTTATTCAGCGCACGTAACAGGGAATACCTTTGTTTTTGGTTTGTTTATACATATAGATGTACGTAATTTATACTGATTTTAGTTTAAATATTGAATTTAGGAATTCGCTTCTTGTTTTTACATATTTATTGAATTTTGAATAGTTATAAGTTAGTGAAAAAAAGAAATATTTATTTTGTATGAATTTAATATTTTTTATTACAACAAAGAAAAATGCTTGAAGTGACAACTGTTTTGAAGATCACCACATCTCATCACCACGTCTCCTCATCTCCATAGCTCCTCATCAGACTTCTTATGGCAGCGATCAAACCAACGAAGCCCGACTTGACAGGCGTGCGCTCTACCACTGAGCCAATATCAGCAGCCAACAGCCATGCAATCAGTTGCTTTAACATTAAATTTATTATTACCTAATAAATATTAATAATTTTTTTTTATAACTATTATTTTATTTTTTTGCCAAAAACGCGTTAATTAAACGAAAATCAACAAATGATGACATTTACATTTGCATTTGCCAATATTTTTTCTTAGGCATCCCGTTTTCTCGTTGAAACTGACATATGACATATTCCTCACACTCGCTGCGTTGCAACGATTAGTTATAATTATGCGTATTTTAGCGAATTTTTCCGCTTTTTCTTATCTCCTCATAAATTAAAGCTGTAGCTAGCGTTTTTAAACTAATTTCGTTTAACTAATTATTTTATTTATATTTACTTGAGGGTCGGTCTATTAGTTGCTTCTGTTTATTTACTTCTCGTTATTTTATTAATCGAGATTATTTACTACTCCAGCCTAAAGTATATGTATGTGCTTATATACGTAATATGTGTATATAATTATTTTGAAATCTCCAACAACTTTCTCTTTTTAAACCGTTCGTGTCATTAGTTCATCAATCAAACGAAAGGAATGGGTCATTCAAGCAACAGCAACAGCCACGGCGTTAGCATTGACGTTCATTTTCAACGTTTTGTTTGTTTATTTATTTCCTTACTTCTTTCAGTTACAATTCCACAATGTGAATAATTTTTCATGATTTTATAAAGACTTTCTTGTTTATAAAGCTTTTGTTGATATGTGCATGTATTTATGTATTTATTTTTGTGATATTTTAAGTTTTTTTTAATATAAATTTTTTTTAAAAGCTGAATTTTTTATACAGGTTATGCTTTGTTTTTTTTTTATCATTTGCAATTTAAAGCCAAATTTTGTTTGGTTTTCCAAATATTATTGTAATTCTTATACATTTGGTGCACTCTGTATTTCCCCTAATAAAAATTGCAATTAACGGATTGTTTTTTTTTTATCAACTAAATGTCAAATTCGCATAACTGTCAACTTGCAAATCCCGTTAACTTTCCATGTGACCTAAATTTTGCACCAGCACTTGGTGTGAATCCTAAGCTAAGCTAAGGCTAAGCTTTCTTTGCTGCCGCATTCTGGTTAATTTGCGCGCCAATACAAATTTATAAACGGTGGTTGGGCCTTCAGTTGCGACTATTAGTCAATGTTTAATCGCTCAACATCATTTAACAGTTAATGGTAATATATTTTTTTAAACAAAAAAGTTGAAAAAAAGATTTCTACTACTACTCTATGTAGACACTGACTGACTGACCTGCCTGCCGTGCCACTAAGTGACTGTGTCGCGTTGGTGGCGCTGTTGCCAGTGAGTGTTAGGCGAATTGCTGCATCAGCATCATTAAACATTTATTAATTTTTTTTATTTTTTTTATTTTTTTACCATTTTCATACTAGTTTTGTAATGCATATATATGTACATACATATGTATGCACGTGTATACGAATTTGTGTATTAATATTCCATGTGTGTGTAGGCCTGTAAGTAATAGTACAGAAGACACACAGAGGTAGGCATTTTCTGTAGCGTTGTTTGGGTTATGTTCGACGTTGTTGAGCCTACCTACATGCCTACTAACATAACCATCTACAGTATAGTGTAAACACACAAACATACTTGGTAGTTATCCACCGAAAGCAGTTAGTCAGTCTGCTCAGCCATTTGCAACAACATTGGACGCCTAAAGCAGCATTGGACACAACGCCTCGCCTCTGATATGAACGTTGTCTGCAGTCCTCTTAATAAATATTTCTGTGAGAGACTGTCGCTGCCAAAGCGGATGAAAATGATGATGATGATGATGCTGGTGATGATAAAGAATGTTGCTGGTTTTTCAGCGCCTAGACGGTAGTGGGACAGACAGACAGACAGACAGACAGTACAACACAGCACCGAGCGTTGAATGACACGTCTAAGAAAATGTTGATTGAGTCTGAGTGTATTTGAACATATGTATGTATATGAGGTTAATACTCATTACACATTACCGTCATTTTCATTATGATCATCATCATTGCCACTCTTTTTTCTCTTTATTTTCTTGTTATTATTAAGCATTATCACTGCATTCTATAGCTTTGAAGTGACTTTTCTTGTATGCTTGAGCTTTAAGAAGGCGAGTTAGCAGTAGGCTTTACGCGTTTTTTATACCCTACTTGAATACATTTTTTTCCTTTTTCTTTGTTCTTCAAATAATTCCAGATTAGCTGTTGGAAATAAAATGATTATGAAACATATCCCAACTTTATGGAAATTTTCAGGATTTTTTTTGTTTGAAATATTTTAAAACTATCTTGTGCTTGCGTATGTGGCATATAATTGTTAACACAGTTTTCCTTGGTCTTTTTTTTTTCTTTTTTTTTTCGTTTTCAACGAGTTTGAAAAATTACTTATTGTTGTTGCTGTTTGATATTTCAGCAAACGACTTCCTTCTAGCGCTTGTTAAACACGTATTTTAACCCTACCTTCTTCATAGACTTACACACATACGATATGTACATACATACATACATACCAACAAACGTCAATACGGATGTGCACAACATTTATTCAACTTTACTGCATCGCGAGTGGGCTATAGTGATGTTTTGCTGAGCCCCTCAATTGTTGTTGCCCGCGAGCAGTGCTTGCTTTAGGATTAATAACTTTGCTTCACCTCATTTACGATTTAAGCACTTTTTTTATTTTACTTGACATTTACTCTGGTAATGGCAGGTTTGGTTATGTTTTTTTTAAATTTTTATTTAATGCATTTTTTTCCATTTATGCAACCAACCACTCATTTAAATCCGCTGCGGGAAATTTGTTGCTGAAGACTGCGCTGCGGTAGCTCATTTGGTTTCTGATTTTTCTTTAATTTTTATTTTTATTTTTATTTTTTATTTTATCTAAATTTATTTCTATGTATATTTTATTATTATTATTATTATATTTTTTTAATATTTTTTTATTTATTTTTATTTTTTTTTTATAATTTTTTAAACTTTTTATTTTTTTATATTTTGTTTTATATTATTTTTATTTGCATTAAATTTTCTTTTCCTTTGATTTGAATTTCTTAATCATTTCATTTGTTTTCAGTATTTCCTCCCCTCGGTTCCTGCTTCCGGTGCACTGTTACTTTTCGTCCATGTTGTCCGATGCCCGGTATTTGTATCCTCCTAGAGCATATTTTGCTGTCCATTTCATCATTTTAGGCTTTACCCAACACATTTCCTGCCAATGAAAGAAGAAGAACTCAGACTCAGCATCAGCAAATTATAGAGGCAGTTTGGAGAAGCGTAAATTGAACTAATAGTCAGTAAGAACTTTTGTATCTGTGGACCATAAATAAAAAATAAAAAATATTAATAAAATTTGCGTTATTTTTATTCTGAAACTTACTTCACAGTTCCTTCTTATACCGAGCTTCTAGTGCAGTGACTTCTTTCTTCTTCTTGGGCATCTGTATTATGTATTTAGATATCCTCGTTGTTCAAGGCTACCCTTTTTCGTTTGCAATATATTGGTTTTTCTCCTGACTACGGTATACCATCGGATTTCAGTAATTCTTTTTGTGTTTGCACTTCAAATATTCCGGTTTTGAGTGAACATTCAGATAATTCTTTCCAGTTTTCGGTATATCACCTGTCGGTTTGGTTTCCTTATTTAGAAATGATAGTTTTTCATGGCCTACATATGCTCTTAATATTTATGGTATACCATTTCCGGTTCTGTCTCCTCTTACCGACTTAGGTTTATGGTTTCCATTTTGGTTGTATCCAAAATTCGGCATTCTCGTCTTATTTCTGGTTTACCGTTTCCTGTGCTAGATATTTTGTTTCTCCTTTCGGTATACCATATTTGTTTCTGTTTCCTTCTTCCGACTTTTGATTGTCGTTTCTTGTTTTGTTTGTTGTTAGTCATTCCCTTCATTCGTTTTCAGTTTCTGAATGCCACTTCCTATTCTTTTTCTCTCTGATACTCTGTCTCCAATTATTTTTGCTACAGACTTTTCTTTTTCTGCTAAGGTATGACATTTTGTTTTCTGGTTTTCGATATCCTCTTTCGGTTAACGGGTTTTTAAGATTGCTCCTTTGTTTCCGGAGTACCATCTCCATTTCTTTCTCCATTTCCGGTTTCATATATTTTTTTACGTTCCTTTTGTTTACTATACCGTGTTTTTTGTTTCTGTTGGGTATCCACTTCTTGTTTCGGGAACATTATTTCCTGTTTCCGGAATGTCGTGTGGCATACTTTCTTTTTTTGACTCTTCGTATTGTTTTCCGGCATGCATTTTCAGTGCATATACCAAGGTTTAGTATATGCCCTCGGAATGTTTCCGTTGTACCATTTCTGATTTCCGATTTACTGTTTACCGTTTCCTGCTTCCGGTGTAAAATTTCTGAATTAATGCTGATCCTCTTTTTTGTTTCAGATATTTTATTTCCGGTTCCTGTTTCCGGTTTGTTTTCTTGTTTCGTTATAGTTCCGGTTCTTGTTTCCGGTTTAGCATTTTCCATTTTCTGATATGATTATTTTTTCGGTTCCTAGTTTAGCGTTTTTTATTTTTATGTTTTATTTATCCTTGTTTCCGATTCCCATTTTATTGTCAGTATACCACTTCCGATTCGTGGGCGCTGTTTTCGTTTGTTTCTTGGCGTGGTTTGTTTTATTTCCGGTTCCTGCAGTTTACAGTTTTCAATTTTAGATATCCTTTTCCATTTCCTGTTTCCTGTGTACCACTTCCGATTCGCATTTCAAGTAATTATATAATAATAATAGTAATAGTTCTAGTTTCCGTTTGTGAATTTCCGGTTTAACACTTCCTGGGTGCTGTTTCCGGTATAATACATCCGACTCCTGCACGATGATTCCGGTATACTATTTCCGGGTCCTTTTCCCGATATTACATTTCCGGTTCCTCTTTCCGATATTACATTTCCGGTTCCCGTTTCCGGATTGACATTTTCCATTTGAGATATTTTGGTTCATGATATTTTTCTTATTTCCTTATGTACGAGTATCCTTTCCTTTTTTCCATCTCCTGTTTCCAATATTCTTTAAGTAAATAATATTGAATCTGATTTCTATATTTTTGAAACATGTTCATATCAAATGTGCATGCATTTTTTCCGAATTAAAAAAATTTATAAACATTTGCTCGCTCTTTTTATCTCGACTGAACGAGCGCGGCGCTGGTGCAGAATACACTCTACTGACTGTCATAATATTTATCGATAAATATTTGCATGTCAAAATTCTCAACGAAATTTTTTCAACGATTAATTGTTCTGCCGGTGGCGTTCATTGGGCTTTTCATTTGAAGATTTTGCGTCATTCTTTTAATCGCATAAGAATTTTTGCTGCTGATGTGTAGAAATATATTAACTGCACACACATACGTATGTACATACATATATTCATGCAGACACTTTCTAATAATAAATTAATTTAATTTTCGCTTACAAAATGAAAACAAATAATTTATGCAAATTCATATTTGATTCACACACCTTTGTGTATTACAACATAACATTAAAATACAGTGAAATACATATATGCATACATACATACTCGTATGTATGTACATGGCAGACATTTGTGCCAAACGTGCATATTAAACCGAGCTTCTTGTTGCAGCAAGACAAAAGTGGCGCGCAGCGCATAAAATTACTTTTGTTCAGTTGCGGTTACCTACATTACGGCGTGCATATGTATGTGTGTGTGTATGTATGTATGTATGTGTGTATGTAGTATTATTACAACGACGCCACTATAGATACAGTTGATTTTTATGTAATCGACATTTCCATTTCAATACAAAAAGTAGATGACAACAACAACAACAACAAGGCAGGAAGATAAGGAGAAAAAAGAAAAAAAAAAGAAAATAAAAAGCGAAAGATGTTAATCGGCTGTGTTTGGCTAGCGAAACAATGAAAGAGAAAATGTATTAAATGAAAAATATATACATATGTATGTATGTGAGCCAAAGAAAATGAAATCATCCACGATTTTTATTATTATGTAGTATCAGTACATACAAACATACATTTATACACATGTCCATATGTATTGGTGGCTATAATTTCCTTAATCGTTTTTTCTTTTCATTTCATTTCATACATATTTATTGCCTTTTAGTCGCTCATTGTTGGGGCGAATCATGTGAAGTTGCATGATTAACCGTTAATGCAACAATTGCCTATATGCATATGCATGCATACATACATACATACATACATACGTATATTACATTGCAAGCACACATATGTATAGGCGTTTGCCGCAGAGAGTGAGTGCATGAATGGGCTGTGGCCTGAACACTTTAGTTATATATACACACATACATATGCATGCACATACATACATATGTATATTTATGTAATTAATGCTGGCGCTAGAGTAATTTTGTTGCTATTGTTTTGGCCTCACTGCTTGCTACATTATTCATTTGTGGTTTTTTTTTATTCACATTTTATTAGCTTTAAATCGAATTCATAATAATTTTTTTTTCTTTTATTTTTTTTTACTTTTTTTTATATTTAATGTGGCAGTTTGCGTGGCAGGTTGAGGCGTTAAACGTCTAGGCGGTTACTAAACGTGATTTTGTACGAAATTATGCGCAAAGAAATTAATAGTTTAATTAATTGTTTCGAAATTTTCGCCCCGATATTAATAACGGGTGATCCATTTGGAGGTTCTCTACTTTTTTTTTTCAAAAAAAAAAAATATAAAAAAAATGTATGTAAAATGTTTATTATCATTCGAAAGAAGATTCTTTGCCATTTATTTTTTGAAGTTTACCTCTTTCAAATATTAACCGCGGCTACGTCTCAGATGGTCCATCCGTTGAGTCCAATTTTCAATGATTCGTTTGAGCATTTCGACTGGTAACTGGCGTATGACACGCATGATGTTTTGCTCAAAGGACCTAATCGAAGCGGGATTGTTCGCATAGGCTTTAGACTTTACATATCCCCACAGGAAAAAGTCGAACGGTGTGATATCACATGATCTTGGATGCCAATCGACTGGTGCAAAAATTAAAATTATTTGCTCGCGGAGATCACGAGATTCAATTTCAGACATCAAATAGTCGGTTATCATGGCGCGATAACGGTCACCATTGATGGTTAAGTTCTCACCGTCATCATTTTTGAAGAAATATGGACCGATGATTTCACCGGCCCATAAACCACACCAAGCCTTTGTTTTTTCTGGATGAAATGGCAGCTCTTGAATCTCTTCAGGTCTCGCTCTTCGTCCCAAATGCGGCAATTTTGCTTGTTTACATACCCTTTGAGCCAGAACTGGTCCTCATCGCTGAACAAAATTTGGCTCGAAAACGTCGGATCTTCTTGGAACTTTTCAAGAGCCCATAGAGCGAAGCGGTGTCGCTTGGGAAGGTCGAACGGCTTCAGTTATTGCACCAGCTGTATTTTGTACGCTTTCAATTTAAGATCTCGACGTAAAATGCGCCAAGTCCTTCCATACGTCAGTCCGAGTTGCTGCGTACGGCGCCGAATCTACTCTCTCCACGGTCTTCGTGTACACTCTCAGCTACGCCCGCTATATTTTCTTCACTGCATGCTGGACGTGTTCTATTCGGTCGAATATTATCCAATAATGTATACTGGGTCTCAAGATGGGTAATGGTGTCGCGAATATTACGCTCAGTAGGCCGATTATGTTGACCATAAGTTGAGCGAAGCGCGCGCGAAACATATTCTTTACAGAACGTGAATTTTCGTAATTAAGTTGAATGATTTGTAAACGTTGTTTAGGCGTAAGTCTTTCCATGATCAAATGCCAAACAATACTGAACAGAAATAACATGACAGCTTGACACGACTCACGCGTGATCTGTCAAAACAAGGCTGTTGAAGAAAGTACCACTACTTGGATCACCTTTTATATAAATAATAATAATAAAAGCGCAAAATTTTTTTTAGCAACAAAACAAGCATTTTTTGATTATTGAAGTATTAAAGCTAATAAAATTTTTTTTAATTTTACTAATCACAAATGCATGTGTACGCATTTGGAGTTTTATTTCTTTTTTATTTTATTTTATTTTTTATTTGATTTTTGTTTTATTTTTTATTTTTTATTTTTTTAAATATTTAAAAAAAAAATTTTATAACTTTTTTTTAATTTTTATATATTTCTTTCAAATTTTATTTTAGTTTCAATTTATTTATTTATTTTTTTTTATTTTTATTTTTTATTTTGTTATTAATTTTTTTAAATATTTTTTTTTTTAATTTTATTTAAATATTTATATATATATATTTTATATTTTTTTAATTAAATTTTATTTATTTGTTTAAATTTTTTTTTAATTTTTATTATATTTTTTAATATTTCACGGCATTCTACGTCTCCGTCACTCAAGTTACAATTTTATTTTTAGTTTAGAAAAAGCAACTAGTAAAATTTTGGTTTCATTCGTTTGGTCAATACTTAAATTTTATGAGCGAGTAATAGTACTATTGTGAATACAACAAGGCGCCTGTTTGTTTGTTAGCTTTCTCTTTGCTGTTATAGCTGTCCGTTTGGGGGTGGCTGGCCGCTGACGGCTTTTGTACGATTGCAAAAAGCTAAAAAGATGATGTCATACATTGTAAATATGTATGTAGATAAAAATTCGCACACATTAATGTACGTATTCACAATGCGCTGCCTCGAGTGAATAAAAAATAAAAAAAGTATTTACTGTTTAGAAATTTATAAATTTTCTGCTATTTTGTTTTGTTTTTGCTTAGATTTTAACGGATTTGCGTTTTGCCGGACGTTTTTTTGCTTTTTTTTCTCATTTTTACTTTTATTTTTATTTTTTTTGTGTTTATTTTAACTTAGCTCAGTTTGCCTGACCACAAGCACATTGCAAGATATTTACAAATTAATTTACATAAATAAATATGTGTCTGGGAATTATTTCGATTTACTTAATGGTTCTTTATGCTTCTTACAATTTCTTTGGGTGTGTGTTCACTCGCTTTTCAATTATCATTTTGATGATATTTATTAATATCCGCTTTCGCCGCGCGTACACATACTCAATTTCCTTTGCGTTTCTGCATATTCTACTTGTGCCTATAATTGAGTTCTCAACTTTACAAGAGGAAATAGAGCGAACTCTAACTTACTCACTGCCGTTTACTAGCAATTTTACTTTGTTTACTTAACGTATAATGTGTTAATTGAAATATAATCAGGACAAGAATGTGGTGTTTCGCCTGCCTGACTGCCTTTTTAGATATTATGCATGTTAATAACTACATCCGGTCCACCTTATCCATAGATGCTTATGCTATTAAACGGAAATTATTTGCACACAATTTTTTTTTTAAATTTAATTTCTGCACTTTGCAATGCAAATAAATTAATATGTCTTAGATACATATTAATTGTTTATTCCTTTTTTGTTGAAACAAATTTTTTAGCTGAATTTTTTGTGGTCGCTCTTTATCATTTTTAGTCGTTACAGCGATGACGCAAGCTTGTTGCCGGTCATTATTAATTTTCATAATTGCTTTATTTAATTATTTAATTGCACAGTCTGTAGATGGTAGTGGCGAAAAGCACTTAAAAATTAAGAAATCACAGTTGGTAATGTACACTTTTTAAGCGCTTGTAGCAAATTGATGAAAATGAAAGTTTTTTTATTTGACAGCAAGACAGACAGCTGCGCGAAGTTTGCCAAAAGACTGGAAATTATTATTTCTTATTAATTTATTCTTTTATTTTATTCTTTTATCAGTAGCGTGTCGGAAATTTCGTAAATTTTCACTCATTGCCTCTTTTTCTTGATGATAAAAATGTTTTTTAATTATAAAAGTGCCAAAAATATCACGAATGCTCTGCAAACAGAGATCAGCAACTAATGTCCGCGTTTATCGATAATCGATAATTTTTTTAATTGACAATCCAAATGCGCTTAATATTTTAACAATTTTTATTTATTTTTCTTTTCTTCTCTTTGCAGCTATTAAATTGTTGAAATTTACAAACAGAAATACATACATAAATAGTATTAACGTAATACTATTTCACACACATGCATAATAATTACTAATAGGTGAGTTGTTATTACATCTTGATAAGAACGTATGAATTTTTGTGTTGAGCGATTGAGCGGCGATTTTTCTTGTCAAATATTTGCCTTCCAATACAAAATGATATGCACTTTACATGTCATAATAGCGTTGATTGATGTGGCATACATACGAGTAACGTATATGTTCATACGATATATGTACATAAGGTATATGTATAAACGATTATATGCATATATTTGACTAAATTTGTTGATCCGTCAGCGCTGTGTATTCCAAAAAGTTCTTCCGCCCATTAAGAACTGAACATAAACAAATGCATGTACATATCCCATCCCATACGTATTTTATGTACATAATGATATATTGTATATGCAAACATATGAGTTTGTAAGGTTATGTTGCCAATTGGTTTGCTACATTACACACATGTGCATGCAATATATGTATGTATGTAGGATATGTAAGTAGCCACTTTCCGGTCACTTAAACTTAATTGTAACTGAAAAAATACTGCTTGCTGAAGGTCTTGAGACTTGTCAAGTAATAAAGAAAATTTCTATGTTGAATGTTTGCTGAGTCGCGCAAGCCACACCCGCCGCTGCCGCTTTCTTATTGGAATTATTAAAGTCGAAGCACTTGACAAACAATTCAGTAAATCAGCTGTTTTATCTACGAGTCAAGGCAATTTTTATTTACTCGCTGAATGTTTTTTATTTATTCGTTTTTCGCATTTTTCTCCGGTCGGCAGTTTGTTCTTAATTTTCTTTCGCAGTGCTTGCAAATTATAAGAAAAATGTAAATAAATTTATGAAATAAATTTAAAAATGGTTGCAATTATTAAAATTAAAGTTTATTTTCATATTATTACAATTTTTGCGCAATTATTCCAATTAGATTGCCTGGCTTGATCGTTTGCTTACAATTTGACGAAAATTCGTTAGGAGCGTGTAATATGCATAAAATATTTTTTATTTTTACAAAATTAAGTTTGCCGGAAAGAGAGTGAGCAGTAGAATAGCGTATATTGAAGTGAATTCAAATATTAAGTTTAATAAGCGTGTAAAATGAAAGTGCAATGCACGTTAATATCGGCATTATGAAGTGCGTAAGTGTTGCTAAAATTAAAGCAATTCATTGTGGTTGCTTACCAACGACGTCATTTTTGGCACTTCAGCGTCATGTAAACGCTCTCTTGGGCAAAAAAAAAAAACGCTTCAGTGGTTATAAAGTGCTAATTATATACATACTATGCACATATGTACATATATATATGCGCTTAAATATGCAAGTAAAACTTTTACGCGCAGCAGACGCACACTTTATTCACAACCAAGCAAAATCAAGTGCCGAAAAAATTGAACAAAAAAACACATCTCATATGCAAATCAACTTTTCAATTTTATATGCGCTTTTACCGCTTCGTTTTCATTAAAGTTTCAAAAATTATTTTTGCTGCTTTGCGTTGAGTAGGAAGAAGTCACGGTCAGCAAAACAAAAGAAAAAGCCGCAAAAAAATGTGAATAAAAATAATTAAAATGTATAGAGGCATACAAACACGCATGTATGTATGTATGTGTGCTTGCGTCAAACTTAAAATGCTTAAAATAATTATAAAAATACGCCGGAAAAACAACAACAATAAGTTATATGATTAATAATACAAAAAAAGAAAAAGAAAAATAAATAACAAAAAGATTACCACCTTCTTCACCATTGCCTCAACCTCGTCAACAAAACACAATGAACGCACGCACCACAAATTGGGAGCAATCGTGCGCAAGTTACGAGAAAAGAGTTCATTTACCTTCGTCACACTTGAAAATTTTCAACATTGCGCGCTCCGTCCGACACAGCTCCAACTCTGCTACGGAGGAGGAGCGCTTGAGGAGTTGAAGTATTTTTGGTTGCCAACTTTTCTCGTAGCGTACTTACATGCATACATATAAATTTTTTTTTAGTTTTCGGGAGCTTGAGCTTTACCCAGGGAAATTCAAATGTTGATTATGTTCGAATTAAGTTGTGTTGTGTTGTAGCTGTTTGTGGGTGTGTAAAAAATGAAAAGAAATAAAATGAAAAAAAAAATGTGGAAAAATGTTGGTTTTTTTTTTTGGAAAGTAATGTTCGTCTGCGTTGTAAACTACTCAGGGTTATGCTTCAAAATAGAATGCGTTGACAAGATAAATAGATGGACATGGTTATGGACTCTGTATATTAGTCATCAGCGCATATAGAAATCAAATTGTTCAAATAGTGGTTATGCTGCTCGCTAGAGAGAGATCGGTTGATTTGCTAGAGTTTTGCGATAAATTTATGCATTTTATATATATTCAAAACGTAAAGATCTCATATCAGCCAATTCAATGACATAATGACATTAAGAAAAGTATCAGTTGCATTTTTTCTTAATATAATTTGAAATTGTGTCTACGCTGGCGGCGTTTGCAAATATTTTGAGGTTACGGTTGACGAAAGTCAACAAGGGCAAGAGTATCATTGCCAAATCGTTTAGAAAAAATATACATACACACACACACATACGAATACAAGAACATAACCTTTATTTATGAAAATGTAAGGTATTTACGCATGCATGGAAATATGATATCATTTGTGTACTGAATATAATATATAAATATAAATTCATATATAAATACATACATGAGTGTAATTATGTGCAAGCGAGTGACCAAGTAGAATATATGGCATGACATTAGGAATTTAATTTCAAGTTAGAAGTCTATACAACAAAATTTGTTATTCTTTTGAGACATTTTTTTTCTTTAATAATTTGTATGTTTGTCATATGTATATGAAAATGTGCTGCAAGAACTTGAATAAAACGAATGAATAAATGTTAGGGTCGTTAGAGCTTAATTCAATTAAGTTGATGATGAAAGTGATGGTGACAATATTCCACGACTGAATTCGGGCGGACGGACTAGACGTACGTAAAATGAGAAGGTGGACGCTAAATTGTGATTAAAACATAACTTTCTGAATGTTTTATGATAAGAATAAAATTTTCATCTGTTATTTTTTAATTTTATTAAATTTTTTATTTTTTCTTTATTTTAATTTTATTTTATATTATTATATATTTATATACAAAATTCCCCTTGAATTGAATTTGTTTAACGTTCTGAAAAAAGTAGTGAAAAATTACCGTGAACAACAAGTGTTCAACTAAATAAAGCTAATTTGCATTCAACAACAATTTTTTTTTATATTATGCTTAACTTCCTATACCTTGCTGTAGTAATAGTAGTAAATATTAGAATTCTGTTATTTTTTATGTGTACAAATGTTTTTTTTTTAACTAATGACATGACATCATTACCTATTACAGACACGTCGCTTATGTTTGTGTAAATTGTTGTTGGTATGGTCAACAAACAAATTTTTACAATGGGTGGCTACACACATAAGTGCATACATATGGATGTAATTAATAATGGAAAACAGCGTTTTTAGTTTTACTGGTGATAAGGTGAAAAAAAATAAAAAAAATTAAACAAATTTAAAATTGAAAAATTAAAGAAAAATTAAAAAATACCAAAAATAAATTAATTAATTAAATAATAGTAATTGAAATATTAAAAATAATTTATATTTAGGGAAAAATTTTAAAATGAAAAAAAATGGAAAAACTAAATAAATAAAAAATGAAAAATTAAAAAAAAAATTAAAAATTAAAAAAAATGAAAAATTAAAAAAAATGAAAAATTAAAAAAAATTAATTATTAAAAAAAAGATGAATTAAAAGAAAAAAGAAAAAATTGAATAATTAAAAAAAAATGAAAACTAAATAAATATTTTAATAATTTTTTTTTAAGTTAAAATAAAATTAGATAAATACAAAAATTGAAAATTAAAAAAAATTAATAAAAATTAAAAAAAAACATTCAAAATTAAAAAAAAATTAATTAATTAATTAAAAAAATTAAAAAAAATTAAATCAAGAAACAAAGTCTAAAAAAATCGAAAATTAGAATAAATTAGAAATTAAAAAAAAATTAAAAAAATTGGAAAAAACTTGAAAACAAAATTTTGAAATCAAAAATTAAAAAATTTTAAGGAAATTTCAAAAAAAAAAATTATAGAAAAAAAATAATAATAAATAATAATAGAGAGCAAAATTTTAAGATTAAAGATAAAAAAAATTAAAAATTAAAAAGTAAAAAATTGTAAAATTAAAGATAAAAAAAATAAAAAATTATCAGAAATATTTTTTTTATAAGAAAATAAAAAAAAAAAATAAAAAATTATCAGAAATATTTTTTTATAAGAAAATCAGAAAAAAAAAATAAAAAATTATCAGAAATATTTTTTTTTATAATAAAAAAATAAAAATAAAAAATTATCAGAAATATTTTTTTATAAGAAAATCAGAAAAAAAAAATTTAAAAAAAAAAATTAAAAAAGTTAAAAAAAAATTAGAAATTAAATTTTTTAAATAAAAAAAAAATGTATAAAAAAATATTTAAAAATAAATAAATCTAAATTAAAAATTTTTAAAAATAAAAAAATTCTAAATTAAAAAAAATTCATAAAGAAAAAGAATTAAGAATTAAAAAAAAAATAATTATAATAATAATGGAAAAAATAAAATAAAATAAAAAAAAAGAAATTTATAAATTAAAATAAATAAAAAAAAAACAATATTTTAATCTAAAAATACAAATTTTTTTTAAAGCGAATCACATAAATAGAAATTGTGTAAATAGAAATATTGACAACTAAAAAACGGTTTGAGAGAGCAAAAAAACTATAATTAATTACGTATGTTTCCAAAGTGTCGCTAAAATTCCATTCCAACCGCCTACTAATAAAAATATTGAATCTCTCAAATATTGCTTTGTGATGTGGCATATTTTTCTGCAGACGCCCTAATTAATAGTCGCCGCTGATCTTGTGTCAGTCTTTCTCATTCATGTACGTTTTTTTTTTTAGTTTTATGTAATTTAATTTTGCGCTTTTCGTCGATTTATTTTTTATTCACTCTCCTGTCGGTTAACCGGTCTGTGCCAAATCAATTTTTTTTATGTACATACATATGTTCAAAGTGTCGACATTTAAGTCGCTAATTTGCGTTTGCTCCACTAAAAAAGTAATTTTTTTTCGTTTATATTTTATCTATGAGATAAATGTTTGCTGCTTTTTAAACCGCATTAGCGGCCACACTATTTGCTAATCGTTACATTTTTTATCGTATTATTTTTTTTTTAGTTTTCGCCATTTATTGAATCATACTCAATGCCGGCATTATACACTTAATAAAGCATAAAATGTGTGTATGTCTGCATTGTATGTACATTTTTCACTGTGCATTTGTTATTTTTCCATTATATTTGTTCACTATGTATTTGTTAAATACTGTTTTTTATACACTTAATTCTCTCTCTTTGTATATTTGTTATTTGGCATTTATTTATTTTTATTTTTATTTTTTTTTCATATTTTTGTTGTAGATTTTTATAGTATAAAAGGAAGTATAATCACATGTTTACCTTGCTACTTTTGTTACTTCTTCTATTATACCTTTAAATTGTTTATTTCTTTTATTTATTTTTTTATTTATGTACATATATTTAAATTGAAAGCAAAAAAAAAATAATAATAATAAATTGGGAGTGGCCGCTGCTTGATTAGCAACTTTTTCTTTCTCACTACACATTCATATGTGCTTTTCATGTCTATCTTTGTATTCATTTTTCTCTTATTTCGTTATATTATTTTATTTTATTCCATTTCAACTTTTGCTTTTCTGCTTGTGTGTGAGCAAATTTTGTGCATTTTGGGGCAAAAAAAAAATCTCGCAACAAACTAATAGATAGACCTCGTGCGATTTGGCTGTTTTTGCCGTTCTTTTTGCGCTCGTCCATGCCAAATTTGCCTAATGATTTAGTTGATTAGTTGACTTGTTGCTGCAGCGAGCAGTCCTAACAACGAGTAATGTTTGAGGGTCAGTCATACACAAAAAAAATTTTTTTTTTCCTACAAACATGTACATAAATATGTATTGTGCATTTAAACAAATTAAATTATTTTTGATATTTAAGTCTCTGAAACACTCGGTATCGATTATTTTATTTTATCGATTTGTTCCCTCTCTATGACAAATAAAGCAAGCACATTTTTTTGATCAAGCAAACGGCTGTTATATGGAAATGTAATTTTGCTACTTTTTCATAAAGAATGCAAAATACGAAAAAAGAAAATATATAATTTGAAGTACACTTCGGTATGCTGTTTGCTGAATGCTGAATGCAAAACTCCATTCAATAAAATAATAAAAAAACTGCTCGTGCTACTTATTGCTGCCGCACTATGGGACTGCCTGCCGACGCATGGTCAACAAAAAGTATAATATGGAACTTTTAAAGTGCAATTGATGGCATTAATATACTTTACATAGAATGTGCACAGCGAATGAATGATGATGACACAAAGCACCAACAAACACGGATGGAATAATAATAATAAGAAAAATCGGTATGAATGTTGCCGCATTCAAGTGCATATTGCTTGTCTGTCTGTCTGTCCGTCAGCAAATCCATTGAGTCCAACAAAAATCCACCCATCCATCCATCCATGCAACCAAGTAACCATTCCGGCAGCAGCTATCCATCATGCAAACGCCAGGCGGCACGCGCTATACTTGCAAAAGATATGTACATACATTTTGAGTTCCCATTCCTCACACAACCTCAGCATTGTTGTAAAGTTTATACTCGTAAAGGAATTACTCTTGTGTATGGTACTGCTTTGCTTTCTCGCTTTTCATTTTGTAAATTCAGTTATTGTAATACAAAAAAAAAAGTCTCTTCACTTACGTTCTCCAGTCACGTAATCATATGGACATACAAAATATAATAAAAAATATGCCAAAGCATGCCATAAATGCAAAAAAGGGCAAATATATGTGGCAATAAAATGTATATATAAAGAAAATACATAATATTGAATTTAAAAAAAATTGTGAAAAGTGCAATAATTGGTGAAAATACAAATCAACTAGAAATTTGTGTACAAAAAAGTGTCTTTAGACATAAAATAAATTTGTTGAAATTTTGACTTGAGACAGTTTGGCGGCTGAAGAATTTAAATGCTGAACATAAATTTTTTTTTTTTTGGACTTTTTTGTGAAAGTAAAAGTTGAAAATGAACAAATTTTAATATAAAAACTAACTATGCTGGTTGCGGCACAACCAAAAATTCAAAAAATATAAGAAATGAAATTTTGAAAGGAGTGAGGAACGTTTTTGACTACCATTCACCTTGAAATGACCAGAAACGATTCTTTTGCATATGGTTCAAACAGCTTCGGACTTCTGGTCTTACGCCTCGTATCCTTTGGGTAGTCAACAAACATCCGTTTGGAAGCGAGCGTAAGTGAGAAGGCGAATTCGCCGCGGTTATGCATAAAGTTTGGGACACACCACATAAAAAAAACCTGACCCGAAGAAAAAGGAGTTCAAATTTAGTGTTGGATTTGTTGTGGGGGGATGGAAACTCCATCGCCGAGTCGTGGCACTCGCCCCAGTGGTGGATGAACGTCGAACCACAAGCCGCATCAAAGCGACGTTCTTTAATATATCGCTGATTTGCACCCACGATTCGGTATGGACTCGTTTTAGCAGGTTGTTGTTGTTGTAGAGACTAGGCATTTGCTAGAATATTACCGCAGGCAATTGTTAGAAGTTGAACCACATCCCAGTTAACTAAGGAAAGAAGTACTTGAGTTTACGGTCTCCAATCAGCAGGACGAGCTTTCCGCCGAAAGAAGCTTTAAACGCCATTCACAGAAAGTCTGTCAAGTAAGCTTTCCTCAACTCGCTTCCTATGATTGCTATCATCTGCAGCATACGATGAGCTCGCACTGCCTAGCGAGAACCGGGTAATACTGACATTATTAAAGTCTGGCTGTTGTAGAAGACTCAATTCTCTATTTGTCTGGATTCGACGCCGACAAACGAAACGTATGTCCATATGTCCTGCATGAAATAATCACCTCTTTGTATGTTCGCTAAAACTCATTCAGCTAATAAACCTCTCCCTCTGGTTATAACCCGTCGGTAGGCTGATTCCTTGGGCCTACCATTACATGCCCACAAGGAAATGAACTAACCTTGCATGTCTGCAGTGATCTTTATATAAAAAAAATAGTCCAACAGCGAACTACTTTCATGTTTAAACATTCGAATTGATATCAGCTGCACTTGGTAAATTATCCATTCTTGGTTTGGTACGCCTCCCTTGAACCAACAAATGTACCCCAGCCGAGCAAAATGGCATTTCCTTTTATACATTCGTACATGATTCATTGTATTTTCCTATTTTCTTTATGTAGCCACCACACCACCACCCACTCTTCGTTTACAGCCAGCAAGCGGTGACATCATGCGACATTCCTACGCGCCCCATCTACATACATATCTATCTGTACACACAGAATGACGTCACCTAAATATACACAAGTTGATCCTTTGCCTATGAAAATGGCTGCTTGATTTGTTTTCCCGTGCACGCCATTGACAATTGACGACTTCCCAAAAAGTACTCGTAAAGTGGCAATGAACTCTCGGAAAAGCCGGCCGGTCGATTATTGTTTATAAACCGCGCCCACATGTCGTCGTGTCGAACATATCCACTTCCAGCTAATGGGGACACAACATATTGACTTTGTAAACGAGTATTGTACTCAAACGCGCCAAAAATATTTGTGGCGCCAGTGAAGAAGGTCGGCGGAGGTGGTAACCCCGCGCCTGTTTTCACGGTTTCAAGTCCTTGCTTGTGCTTGGCTCTTTTGCATTTGGGTGGTGGTGGTGGTGTTGGTTGGTTGGTTGGTGCGCCATTTAGTTGATTGCTTAGCAACATGGCAACCAACAACCGGGAACCAACAAAAGTTAACAAATAACGTTAATAAAAATATTCAGCATAAATTCCAGGAGCTCTATACGAAAGGATAACGTGTGCCTGGTGGGTATGTGCAAGCTGCGACAAAGAGAGTGATGGCGGTAACGCCCCTGTGCTTTTCGGTGGCGACACTTAATGACAAGAAGCAAAATTTTTTTTTTTTTCCTCAATAAAATTCATAAAAAATTTATGAAATTCAAGAAATTTCGTTAGCGTAAAGTGGAAAGCGATATGGTGAGCTCGGTGTGTTAGGGTAGACTGAGAAAATCATAATAAACAGAGAATGTGCAGAGTTCCGGACATAGTATAAAGCGTTTAACTCATATCGGGGGACTCGAGTTCACACCGCATGGTTGTCGGTGTCTCTTTGAGAGTTCTGAAAGACGGGACTTTAAGAAATTTCGAAAGTCTTGATCCCCTGGTATCATTACAAGGAAGTCTCGTCGTTGAATCTCATTTCTTTGGCCCCATTTGGTAAAACCGGGCATAAGGATGGGATGGTGTGATTCCGCAACTAAAACCTGGGAAATTCGCTTAGAAAGAGGAGCGTCATATCGGCCGATATCCCTTGTCGTCTGAAGACAATTGAGGCATTGCTGTTTTCGTTTTTCATCCATCATCTGAACCTAGCAGCATATCAGCATGGCTTCTGCACCATAACGGGAACAAAAGTCTTAAATATCCAGATAAGTCATGGCCTCAACCAAAACCATTTCTTTACGCGAACTATCTAGTACAGGACATCGCTGAGAGCCTTCGATATAGTCAATCACTCTGTGCTAGTTGAAGACCTCGAGGGCTTCTGCTTACCGCCGGAGTTGGAGAGAACACGTATTATAGAATCAAAACTCCAAACACAGAAAACTGAAACAAGGTGTTCCGCACATCTCCCTCCATCACTAGAGGGAGTATTCTTGATCTAATTTGGCGATGTGTGCTCGATCTAGCCAAGATAATAATAATCTCTATCCGAAAGTAAACAGCTGCCTTTTCGGTCTTTCTACATTTTTTCTATGCCAGACTTCTAGGACTCTAACTCGCGAATGTCACAGCGACCTTTTATTATCAACAGGACGAAGGAGTACCGCCTGGATCCAGGTGTCAAGGTTTATGACGTAGAAATTCCGACTGTCAATAAACCGAAGTTCCTGAGAGTGGCATCCTGGGCACCAAGAGCTGCCCTGTAAAAACCGAGTTACCCTGGCGTAACTAAAGTCGGAATTTTGTATTAGTTTTAACTCCTATCCATCCATACGCAGCCCCAGTACTCTCGGGCTCGGCTCCAGCCTGCAGTGAGTCCCACTCCTCTAAAACCAATTTCCTTCTGGTCCACTCCCGTCGAAACAGCTCATTTCCTGGGCGTCTCGTTGGATGACTTCGACGTTTTGTTATCGCCTAACTTTGTCGCCACAACAATTTCCTACCTCGTAGTACGAACCATCTCACCAAACTCGTTTTATTTGTTACCAAAATCAATTGTACATTTCCATTTTGAGCCGACACTAATTGTGTTGGGGTTGGTTGTTGGTTCGTGTAAACCCCCCATAACACGCGCCATTTAGGCGACATGCTTGGGTGCCTGGGGTGGTGTACACGTGGTTCATTTGCATGTACAAACATACGTAGATAAGGCTGCTTGTAGACAATAAAATGTCGTTGAACTTTGCTGCGTGCCTTGATATGACTGATGGTGGTGAGGTCCCACACAACCCACACACTGTCACACCAGATCGTCTCAAAAAAAAAAAAAAAAAAACACCCTCTAGCCCATGGCAGCGCGTAAGATTGCGTGTGCGACATGAGGACGCCACCATTTGGCGTGTTATTATGTCATAACGGTATATAACGGTACATATGTATTGCTGATGCCTGTATTCAGAACACAATGACTGACTGCTTTTCCGGTTTAACTGGCATATTTTCTTTGCCATTTTCGTTTTGTCTTTGTGCTTATTGTTGTATTTTGCTGTTGTTATATTTTTTCTTTACCGTTATTCTATTTAAGAGGCGAAGAAGGCGCCGATTCCCTCTTTACAATGTTGTTAATTGTTTTTTTTTCTCTCCTCTCATTTGGTTTTTGTTTGCTCTCTGCTTTGGGCCAACTTCGGTGGTTTGGTTACCACACGAAGCTTTTGTGTGCTGTGGCAGATCCTTGTTGCGACGTGGGCACAACCTGTCGTGTAATTATTTTTACCACTATTTTATGGCTTTTTTGTTTGTTTGTTTGAGTTTGCTGAAGCATGTAGTAAAAAAAAGTAATCAATAACAAAAATAACAACAACAAAAAACTATTTTTTTTTGCGGCGTTTGCTTGGTCCTAATGTGGGTTTGGTCATTGCTACGGTGCACTTTACCGTTAATGCTCTTGTTTGATAGGTAGTATTTATGTATATGTATGTATATGTATGTATGTAATGTACATTAACAGTTTGTTGTGCGCATTTTTTCGGCATTTCCGTCATCTTGCGTGTCAAATGTCCTTTTTCGTGTGTAAATTCCTTGTTGTTGCTTAGTGTTTGCCGCTCCCAATAATTATAATAATTATCCTTGTTTATTTTCCATACCCTTCGCTTCATATTTATTAACTGTTTATTGTTTTATTACATTTAGTCATTTGTTATTGTTGTTATCTCTACTAGTTTCCGGTCGTTAAATAAAGTATTTTTAATTGCGAAATTGAACCTTTTGTCGTCAGTTCTTATGAGAGCAAACATTAAAAGCATTTGAATTTCTAAAAAAAAAATCAGTTTTTCGAAATTAAAATTTTTAGGTTATGTACAAAAGAATACTAGTATATATCAATGTAAAGGGTGATCCAAGTAGTGGTACTTCCTTCAACAGCTTTTTTTTTGACAGATCACGCGTGAGTCATGTTATTTTTATTCAGTATTGTTTGGTATTTCATCATGGAAAGACTTACGCCTGAAAAATGTTTACACAAATCATTCAAATTTATTACGAAAATTCACGTTCTGTAAAGAATGTGTTTCGCGCCCGCTTCGCTCAACTTATGGTCAACATAATCGGCCTACTGAACGTACTATTCGCAACACCATCACCTATCTTTAGACCCAGTATACATTATTGGACAATATTCGACCGAGTAGACCACGTCTAGCACGCAGTGAAGAAAATATAGCGGCCGTAGCTGAGAGTGTACACGAAGACCGTGTAGAGTCATTTCTCCGCCATTCGCAGCAACTCGGACTAACGTAAGGAACGACTTGTCGCATTTTACGTCGAGATCTTAAATTGGAAGCGTACAAAATACAGTTTGTGCAAGAACTGAAGCGACATCACTTCGCTCTATGGGTTCTTGAAAAGTTTCAAGAAGATCCCACGTTTTCAAGCCAAATTTTGTTCAGCGATGAGGCTCATTTCTGGCTCAATAGGTATGTAAACAAACAAAATTACCGCATTTGCGACGAAGAGCAAGCCGAGTAGGTTAAAGAGCTGCCATTTCATTCCAAAAAAACAACCGTTTGGTGTGGTTTGTGGTCCGGTGGAATCATCGGTCCATATTTCTTCAAAAATGATGCCGGTGACAACTCATTATCACGAGATGATAACCGACTATTTGATGCCAGAAATTGAAGCTCGTGATCTCCGCGACATTTGGTTTCAACAAGGCGACGCCACTTCCGACACATCGCATCAATCAATGGATTTATTTAGAGAACACTGCGGTGAGCAGATAATTTCACTCGGTTTGTGCCGGTCGATTGGCCACCAAAATCGTGTGATATCACACCGTTAGACTTTTTCCTGTGGGAATGTGTAAAGTCTAAAGCCTATGCGGACAATCTTGCTTCGATTCAGGCCTTCGAGCAAAACATCACGCGTGCCATTCGCCAGTTACCAGTCGAAATGCTCGAACGAGTCATCGAAAATTATACTCAAGGGATGGGCCATTTGGGACGTGGCCACGGCCAACATCTGAAAAAGATAATCTTCAAAAAAATAAATGCCAAAGAATGTTCTTTCGAGTGATAATAAACTTTCCACAATAAATTTGAATTTTCTGGGTTTTTTTTTAAAGTAGGGAGCCCCGAAATGGATCACATCCAAAATTCAAATCCTTATAAATCACGTGCAATATTTGATCACTTAAAAATACTCTTTTGTACCACCAATACTTGCGGAAATGTATGTGGTCTATACCATTATTTAATAAATTTCTGTTTTCTGGTTTTTTTATAGTTTTTTTTTACTATTTAAATTTTTGTTCCCTTTTTTTGATATTTAATTATAAATTATTTTTAATTTTTCTTATATTTTTTTAATTTTTATTTATTTTTTATTTATTTTATTTTATTTTATTTTTCGCTTTTTCTATTTTTCTATTTTTCCATTTATTCCCTTTTTTTTCTATATTTCCTTTGTCTCAGTTTTTTTCTTATTTTTTTTCTTATTCTAAATGTCAATGTATTATGGTCATTACTAATAGTCACATCAAGTAACCAAATCACAAATATAACGATTTTTCTTCTTCTTCTTCTTCTTCTTCTTCTTCTTCTTCTTCTTCTTCGACATACTGCAAATGGCTGAACAGTTAGTTGCGTTTGTTCTGTTTTGAAACGAGTCATCTTCACTGCAATTGCTCGCCGCTTGCCGCCGCTCCCCCCTAACATTTATTATTTCATTCATTGCCTGGCTATCTCTGAGTCTGTGTTGTCTGTTGTCATTTTCATTTGTTGCTGCTTCTTATTCTCACTTTTGTCTCAATATACATATATATATACATATATATGTAGATAAATGCCTTCATTATTCGCGTAATTTATGACTTTTGCATCGAACTGTGAGCGCGTCGCTCGGCTCGTTGCCCTCTCGTTATCACAGAGTTTCTCGTTATGTAATCGACGCTTCAGTTACACTTGTCGTTTCTTTACTTTACTTACCTCAAATGAGTCCAATCATCGCCGCCAGCGTTAACGTTGACGTCTTCAACTCGTTCGTTCGTTGCATTTTGAGTGTGAGAATAAATAATTGCATACTAGAATAATTTAATTAACATAATTTCGTAAGCTAGAATTTTAATTTGTTGTTTTTTTTCTTCTATTTTTTTTTAATGTGTTTCTTGTTATAGTTATTTTTTCTGCTCTACTTTTGTTGCTAGGAGTGTAATGAGTAGTAATTAAATAAGTTCTGTTCATTTTTAGCTGCATGTATGGGTTGATAAGTTACTATGGAGGACAATTTTCGAGGTTGGGGATTTTTTATCCTTCTCAAGGGGTTGTTTTTAGATTTTCCTTTTTTGATATAACATTTTCCTTTTTATTTAAAAATTGAAAAATTTTATGTTTATTTTAGATTTGGGTTTATTTTGTTGTTTTTTTTTTTAGTTTTTTTCTTAATTTTTTTAAATACTTTTTTTTGGTTTTTCTATTTGTTAATTTTTTTAATTTTGAATTATTTCATTGATATATACCAAATTTATCTTTTCTCTTTAATTTTTTTTTTTGAATTTTTCGTTTTATTTATTTTTTTATGTATTTTTGTAAATATACAATTTTCATTTTTATTATTTTAATTTTAATTTTACTATATTTTTTTATTTCAAGTTCTATTATTTATTTCTTTTAAAATTTTCTACTATAAAATTTGTAATAATTTTTTTTTTTTGAAAATTGGAATATATTTATTTTAAATGTTTCAAAGTTATTTATTTTATCAGGTTTATGAAATTTTTATTACTATTTATTATTTTCGAAAATTAAAATTTTTACATACAAGGATTTTTAAGACAAATATTCTCAATTTAAATTTTTTTTTTATTTTTTTAAGTTTATATAACTTTTTATACATATTTTATAAATTAATTTTTTTTTTAATTTTTATTAAATTTTTTTTTAATTTTAATTTTTTTTTTAATTTTGGAAAAAAAACAGTTTTTTTTTAAATTTTATATTTCTTATATTTTTTTATATTTCTTATATTTTTTATATTTCTTTTATATATTTTACAAAAATTTGTGGCTTTTAATATTTTTTTGTAATTTTTTTTTGTAATTTTTTTTTTGTAATTTTTATTTTTCTTAATTTATATTTTTTCAAAT
The DNA here is from genome assembly GCA_030068015.2 of Neoceratitis asiatica. Taxonomy (NCBI): domain Eukaryota; kingdom Metazoa; phylum Arthropoda; class Insecta; order Diptera; family Tephritidae; genus Neoceratitis; species Neoceratitis asiatica. The sequence continues at coordinate 74,932,022 of CM061527.1, forward strand.
ATAAATTTTTAAAATTTTTTTTTCAAATTAAAATTTTTTTTTGTTATTGCTTTTCTTTCTAATTTATTTATTTATTTTTTATTTTTTTTGTGCGTATTTTTTATGCATTTGTTTATGTTATTATTGATTCAATCCAACATTCGTTTCTTCCAATCTCCTTTCTGGGTTCACTACACAGTTTTTTTTTAATTTTTATATTTTTTATACTTCTTTTATATTTTTTTACAAAAATTTGTGGTTTTTTAATATTTTTTTATAATTTTTAATTTTTTTAAAATTTTTTTTTAATTTTAATTTTTTATTTTTTAATTTTTAATTTTTTTTTTTATAGTTTAAAAATTTTTTTTTTGTTATTGTTTTTCTTTCTAATTTATTTATTTATTTATTTAATTTTAATTTATATTTATTTTTTTATTCTTTCTAATATTTGTGTTTTTTTTATGCATTCATTTATGTAATTTTTGATTCAATCCAACATTTATTTCTTTCAATCTCCTTTCTGGCTTCACATTTCTTTAGCTTGCTTGCCTTTGTTTTGACGCCAAATTGTCTGGCTGAAAAATACATGTGTATTACATACATACATACATATATAAAAAAGATCTTGGCCGTGTTTGGAATTGAAATTTCTGTAAATGTAGCCCTAAAAAGAGGCATTTTACCTGCCATTTCATCTCTCTTTGCTACATACTCATATAAGTAGTACAAACATACCTACATGCCGCTTTGCGTCACAACATTGCCACTGTTATCTTCGTGCTGTGCATACGAAAGTATGCTGCAATAAACTAAGTGTAAAAAAAAAATATTGGCAGTGGGTCACATAAAATTCGTGGAAATATGCAAATATTCAATTTAAAGTGGAAGGGAATGCATAAATTAGCATGATGGTCATGCATACAGTTACTTTTAACCATTAAGAATAACGTTAGCCTAAATGGTTAATTATTAATTGAAAAAAAAAACCGATTTACATTATTTTTTACATTTTTAAATTATTTTAGTTTCACCTAATTTTATTTAATTTTTTTTTGTTTTACTTTATTTAATTTTTTTATTTTTTTTAAATTTTTTTACCTGATTTTATTTTATTTTATAACATTTTATTGTTTCATTTTATTTAATTTAACTTATTTCACTTTTTATTTAATTTTTTTCTAATTTTTTTCTATCTCGTTTTAATTTATTTTATTTCATTTCATTTTATTTTGAATTTTATTATATATATTTTGGTTTATTTTATTTCTTTACTTTAGTTTTTTTTATTTTACTTTATTATTATTTTTATTTATTTATCTTTTACAACGCACATTTTATATTGTATTATTTGATACATTTCAATTGAATTAAATTTTTTCTTGCATTTCTCTGTTTGTTACTGCAACTGTCCATTACCTGTCATCGGCAAGATATTCTGCCAATCAAAAAGTAAAATAAAATCAAAATTTATATACTTGTATACGTATATATTATGTGTTTTGTTTTTGTTTTCGTACTGCAAACTTGACTCACTTGGCCGCAATTCAAAGCCAATAACCATGCTCAACTCAACAACAACGACGCCCATACAAATGCGTCTATATGCATGTATGCATGAATGTATGTATGAATGCACGAAAAACTACGAGTACACATTCGAAAGTCGAAAGGCACATAATTTACATTATTTTTTGGCATATTCCATATAGTCTGCGTCAATTCTATAAAATACCTACCCATACATACATACATACTTATGTACAGATAATCGCATAGTCCACTTTATTCACAGTTGAGAAGAGCGCCGGTAAGGTAACGGTGGGTACATACGGCGAGTACATTGTTGGTGTGCATACAATTTTCGTTATTTGATCACTCTTTCATATAACTAAACTATGGAGCAGACGAAAATTTTGGTTTTATTATATCGTACTTTATTTTATACCTCACTCTTCTTAATTTGTTTGCTCATTTTAACATATTTTAATGGATTTTGCGTTGGTTTTTACGATTTCTCCATAAACATTTGGTGTTGTTTGCTGTGCATACTCGTTTGTTTGGTTAAGGTTAGACCACGGCGGCGGCCAAATTAAATGAGTGTGTCACTCGATGCAACATTGCATCATCAACTCGTCCACCGGTTTTTTTTATCGTTTTTTTTTTCCTAAGCAACCCTTCCCACTCAGCAATTTAATTCATTCATTCATTTGAAATTTTTTTCTATATAAAAATAGCTATTTATTCATGCTTATATGCATGTATGTATATATGTATATAACATACAATAGCATATTTATTTCAATCACATCCATCACACAATTGTACCATAACGACGAGCGAGGAGGAGGTCAAATCAATTAATTACGGCATAGTGTGAAATGAGCGGCACGAAGTGAAATGGGCTCTCGCTTATTATGTGTATAATATAGTACGTTATCGGTAAAAGTAATCGATAATTAATCGAAAGGCAAAAGGTTGTCGTATTTAATGGGAATTAAACAGAGAATTGAAGTATTAAAAGTAAAATAATAATAAAAACTAAAAGAATAAAACGACGATGCATTGGCGAATCGGTTAGCGAATCGCGTAATAATAGTTTTTTAAACGTTAACAATTCGATTTTTTTTTCTAATCGTTAACTTTTCATTCAATATTTTTTTCCACACTTAAACATGAGTGACGATTAGTGTCAGCAATATTTTTTCTTGCGCACCTTCTCATCATTCACTATCCATTACAGATTTTTAGTACTATTCAATTAACAATAACTTTTGCTTACATTACATATTCACACTTCTATATATATACATATACATACATTGAAAAATAAAAAATAGTAATAATAATAATTAAGGAAAATCAAAAATAAATATATTTTTTAGGTGCTTGTATCGGTGGCGCTTTCACTCGCTTTATATGTAAACAGGTATTTAAATATATATGCATGTATGTATGTATGTGCAATGACAGCACTTTGTTGAATGAAGTACTCGTTCGTCCGTAATATGATGTTCTGCTTTAAAGGAGGCGTCACTTCGATTGACGTGATAATGCATGGAAGTTTTTTTTTTACTTTATTAACACATTAAATGCAGCGTAAATTCTGACACTTATTTATGGATTGTTGTAGATATTTTACGCTTGACTGAATTCTATTATTATCATTTATATACGCATGTGTGCACATATGCTTTATCGGCATATGTATGTTGTGTGTATGTATATAGATATGTATTTCTAGTGCAATTATCTGCATGGTTATATTATAAAAAATTTATATTTATTAAATAATAAAATGTGAACCTCCAAAAAATAATAATAAATAAATAATAATAATAAATAAATCATTAAAATAATAAATTGTAAAATCTATTACCAATTATAAAAGGAAAATATTATGAAAGATCCATTTTTCCACGCCATTCTTTACAAATATTCTTCGTTCTTTAAAAACATTATTCGCTGCTGATTTCTTGGCATCTAATTTAATTCGTATGCCATTTATAAAGTTTTCTATACAAGGTATGAATTTTTCGATAACACTTTTTAAGCTTCCGATAACATTTGTTAATTTTTCGATAAATTTTGTTAAATTTACGATAACATTTGATAGTTTCCGATATTTGTTAATTTTCGATAATATTTATTAGTTTTCGATAGAAGCTGCCAATTTTCCGATAAATTTCCGCTTTATCAAGTTTTCGATAAAATTTGCCAAGCTTCCGATAAAACTTGTCAAGTTTCCGATAACATTTGTTAATTTTCCGATAACATTTGTCAAATTCACGATAATATTTGTTAGTTTCTGATATTTTTTAGTTTTCGATAATTGTTAAATTTCGATAACATTTGCCAAGATTCCGATAAAATTTGTGAAGTTTCCGATAACATTTGTCAAATTCACGATAATAATTGTTAGTTTTTGATAATATTTGTTAGTTTTCGATAATATTTGTTAAATTTCGATAATATGTGTTAGTTTCCGATATTTTTTTAAGTTTCCGATAACATTTGCCAAATAAACGATAATCTTTGTTAGTTTCCGATAATAATTGTAAGTTTTTCATAAAATTGCTTAATTTTCAATATTATTTGTTAGTTTTCGATGATATTTGATAGTTTCCGATAACATTTGTTAAGTTTCTGGTAACATTTGTCAAATTCACGATAATATTTGTTAATTTTCGATAATGTGTGTTAATTTTCGATAACATTTGTTAAGTTTTCGATAACATTTGTTAAGTTTCCGGTGACATTTGTTAAGTTTCTATGTAATTTACGAGTTATCAATGCCATTTATGAACTTTTTGATGCCATTAATGAAGTTTTTTGATAACATTCATCAAGTTTTCGATAATATTAATGAGGGCTAACATTTATAGGATTATCGTTAAATTTATCAATAGCATTTATTCATTTTTTATTTTATAAAATTATATTTAATACTATATTTTGAATAAATAAATATTTTATGCCATTTTTTTTTAATATCTGGAAAAAAAATATTTAAAAATGGTCTCAAATAGCGCTTAGTCAAATAATATATGAAATGGCATATGTATTTGTACATATACATATATGTAAATGTTTGACTTAGTTGGGTTCGCCTGAGCTACAGATTGGATTACATTTTTTGCATTGAACGTTGAAGGTCAGTGAACGTTAATTTACTTAATTTTAAATTTTTTTTTATGATTTCTTCTTGTGAACTTAGAGTTTTGTGATTTAAAGTTTTTATGCTTTCTGATTTTAATAAATGAAAGCCATAATAAATAAAAAGGATTGTGGTGCAAAATTTTTTTTGTATTTTTTTTGTTTTTTAATTTTTAATTTTTAATTGGTTTTTTTACTTAATATTTTTCTTTTTATTTAATTTTTTTGTTTCTTTTTTTATTAATTAAATTTTATATTTTAATTATTTTTAATTTTAATTTAATTTAATTTTTATTTAATTTTTATTTAATTTTTATTTAATTTTAATTTTAATTTAATTTAATTTTTATTTTTTTATATTTTATTTTTTAATTAACTAAATATTTGTCTTTTTGTTTTTATTACATTTAAGATTTACTATCGCTTTTTATATTGTATACAAATTCTCTCGTTATAATTTCGATGTCAATTCATTCGTTGTATCCGTTTGAAGGGGTTAAACTGGCGAGCAACATATGGTGAATAAACAAATTCATTAAACTGCTGGTCAAATGTTCTTCGACCGATGTTGCACGACCTCAATTGCATTGTTTTTTTTTCTTGCATGCACTTTCAACGTCACTACAAATAACTACCCCAAATAACGTAATAAAACATTTCCCGGTGCATATTAGTATTACTCAATTATCTTTGTACACCTGTATCATATACAACATGCTTACATATCTATGAGAGTAGCAGTTATGTACGAGTATGTATGTTTGTGCTTAACGAGTTTGTATTTGTTTCTTTTTCTATTTAGCGGCTATGTTGGCAGTGTGCGTGTGTTTTATTTCTTTCATTTTCCTTCATTGGTTACTCTCAGCAACCCTTGCACTTTGTATCTACATTCGTCTAAGTAATTGCCAGCAGCAGCTTTGGTTTGTTCTTGAATTGGTTTTTTGTGCGGCTGGGCCTTGCAACGACGGATATGAGTTTGGCTATTTGCTGGCTTGTGGTTTTAGTGAGTTGAGCATACATCATATGTGGAATGGTGTTAACAACAACACTTAATACTGGTTAATAGTAATTTTGTATATTTAACATCGTCTTTAAAATTTTATTATGTGTTTGACCTTAAATTTTTATTTATTTGGAAGCAATTTTTTATCCTTCGTATGTTACTCATACGCACCGAGCAACAAAAAATATGGAACAGATAAAAATAGTACCAACTTGTATAAATAATCGAAAACTACAAGGATATAATTTTTTTTATAAATAATCGATATTTTTAATAAATAATAAATATTATGAAGAAATAATCAATATTTTGAAGATATGATCGGTAAGTTTTATGAATAATTTTGTGAATAGTCGATAATTTATAGCAAAATTTTTTTATTAGCAATCGATCATTTGTTATAAGTTGTCGATATTATTATTTTTTTGAAGTAATTGATATTTTTGAGATATAATGAATATTTGTATAAATAATGGGGAAATTTTGCAAATAATCGAAACTTTTTGTAAATAATCAGAAGGTTTTAGAAATAGTCAATATTTTTTTATAAACAATCAGTAGTTGTTTATACATAACTGATATTTCTATGAATAATCGATATTGTTTTTATGAATAATTTTTATTTTTTATGAGTAATCGATATTTATTTATTTAGAATAATCGACTTTTTATGGGTAATCGATATTTATATGAATAATCAATATTGTTATGTATAATCGATATTTCTATGAATAATCGATATTTCTGTGACTAGTCAATATTTTTTATGAGTAATCGATATTTTTATGAGTAATCGATATTTTTTATGAATAATCGAAATTTCTCTGAATGCCCGATTATTATGAATAATCGATTTTATGAATAATCGTGAATTTGATTAAACAGGCTATAATTTCATAAAACAATCGATATTTTTTTATAAATAATTGATAAATTTTTGTAAACAATCATTTATTTTGTTGTTGTAAATAATCGATATTTTAAAATAAATAATCGATTTTTTTAAATAATTTATCAATATTTTGTCTAAATAACTGATATATTCATGAATAATTGATATTTCTGTGAATAATGAATATATATATATATAAATAACTGATATTTTTTAAGACGTTTTCAAAGAATAATCGATGTTTGTATATCAATCGATATTTTTATACATAATAGAAATTTTTGCATAAATAATCGATATTCATAAAATTTAGAAAGCCAAACCAATTCACATTTTTAAATATTTACATAAACAGAATGCAGCGACATCTAAAACTCTTTATCAAGTTCAAACATAACCAAACAGTAGTTCATAACGGCACTGCAAATCAGGCATAGAAGTAGCTACTGAAGCCGACACCGCCATATCGATCTCAACTGTCTGTCGGCTTGATATCAGTCGACAGCCTACATAAATAAACAGTTACACCAAACACATACTCATATATTGAAGGTAGGTAGATCATATGAGAGGCGAATAAAGCAACTTGAAATCGATATAAGACAAATAAAGCACAAATTAGCTGCTAAAATTAGCAACAACGGCCTCAAAAGTTTATGTGCGTTGAGCGATGATCGATTACACAAAAAGAAGCTGAGCGAGCAGTTTAGAATCCAAAACTAGCGAGTAAATAATAGTAAATTAAACATAAATTGCAAAGCAATATTGCTACTCGCATTACAAACAGAAAAAAATAATAAAAATAAGAAATAAAAAAAATGAAAATGTAAATCCTAAACAATATGACCATAACGAAATTTACCAATTGGTTCAAGGTAATTTGGAAAAAAGATATAAACCATTTTAACGACGCGAAATGAGATGAGGAAAATTTGAGTTTTTCTATGGTGGCCTTGCTGCTTTTGCGCTAAAAACTTGTTTTTCATTAACTAAACGGCGAAATAAGGCAAGCTCGACTTGGTTGAAGTTATAAATAATTTTTGTTTGTTTGAAATTTGAAGCAATGGCCGATATTGGTAGTTTTTTGTTTGTTTTTCGTTGTTCAGCTAATTAGTTACGTCTTGTTTGCTTAAAATAAATGAGAAAAAATACTGAATTTAACATTAGTTACTATGGGAATTTTTGTTTTTGAAATATTTTTAAGATGAACATACATTTCTTTACGTAATTTTTAATTTTTTCCCTAATACTAAAGTTTGGATAACATTTGTAAAGTTTTCGATATCATTTATGATGTTTTCGATAACAATCAAAAGCTTTTTGGCAAAATTTATGAACCTTTCGATAACATTCATTAACTTCATTATTATTTATGATTTTTTCGATAACAATTATCACTTTTTTATAACATTCAAAAACTTTTCGATATCATTTGTGTACTTTTCGATAATAACTATGAACTCTTCGGAAACTTATAAAATTTCCAATAGCATTTATAAATTTCGACGATGTTATGAATATGAATGTTCGATAGCATAAATTTCCAGATAATTATAAATTTTCTGATAACATTAATGGACTTTTCGATAACATTTATTAAGGTTTTGGTAACATTAAAAAACGTTTCGATAATATTTATGATTTTTCGGTAACATTAATAAAATATTCAATAACATTTCTTCCGATCAAATGAACTTTTCATTTATATTCAGAACTTTTCGATAACATTTATCACTTGTTTGCCAACATTCAAGAGCTTTTCGATAACATCGAGGAAATAGTCGACAAGATTTATGGACTTTACAATAACATTTATGAAATTTCCGATGACATTTATAATTTTCCCGATAATATAAGATTTTAGAATACATTGACGAATTTTCCGATAACATATATCGCTCGTTTGATAAAATTCAAGGATTTTTCGATATTATTTATGAACTTTTCGAACACATTAATGAACTTTTCGAAAACTTATAAAATTTCCGATAACATATATACATTTTGACAGCGTTTATGAAATATTTGATGACATTTATAAATTTTTCGATAGCTTTTATGAACTGTTCGATAAAATTTATATATTTTTGATAACATTTATAAACTTTTCGATAACAATTATGAACTTTTCGAAAACTTTTATAAAATTTCCGGTAACATTTATAAATTTCGACAAAGTTTATTAAATATTCGATAACATTACAAATTTTCGATTAGTATATATTTTTCAATAACATTAATGGACTTTTCGATCAAATGTGCGAACTGATGGCATTTATGCATTTTTTGATAACTTTTATGAACTACGATAACAAATATGAAATTTTCGATAACATGGAATTTCCGTCAATTAAAGGAGTTTTAAGATTATTAAGTTTTTTCTTTTCTTTTATAAAAATTTTTTTTCTTTTAAATTTATTTTTTTCTTTAAATTTTTTTTGTCTTCTTGTTGTGCAACAACAATCTGCCTTCAAAATCACAGTTCAATTCAACCTCCGCAACGATATTGGTGTAGCCTGTTCGTAGGAATATCGTGAGGCAATCAAGCATCGTCCCCTCCCACCAATCCAGTGAATCAAGTACCGTTACTACCTAGCTACCGCACAGGCTGTGTATGCATGTACTTCAGCGCTTATCGATAATTGTTTTACTAGTCTTTTGTACACTTTCTTCTACATGGTCTTCAATCTTTGATTGCTGACTGACGCTGCCACTACAAATGCTAGTTGGATCATCGTGCCGACAAATCGTTTGGAAAACGTTGTGCATTTGAACGTTGATTTTTGAACGGTCGATTAGGCAAATGACTTACTCACTCACTCATTCACTGATTCATTCGTCTCGTTGTTTTCTTATAATTTTTTTTTTTTTTTGTATCTGAATGGGTGTATGTGCTGAAGCGCACAAAAGACGTACGCCCACACGATGTTTAACTAGTTTTTTCGTGTGTCGCGAGTTGAAATAAAACAAAAATAATAAAAAATAATCAAAAATTAAATAAACGAACGCTTAAATAATAAAAATAAAATGAAAATATTCTTGTTTTTCTTTTACCTAAACAGAAAAATTTCTCTTTTCTCCAAAATATCTTAATTTTTTTGCCACTTTCTGCTCATTATTGCACAGTTTGGCTACCTTCTTCCGTGGTGATTCTTTTGATTTTAGTAAATGTCTTTTCCTCTTCTTCATTTTTGATGTAGGCACCGCGTTTAGAGCCGAGTCACCAATAGCGCACTACTATTCATTCCTTTTCTTCGCCGTTCGGCGTCAGTTGGAGCCAGTATTTCCCCCCAGCAATGAAAGCTTATACAAAAACGCTCAGCTAACCCTCAGGATTATTGCTTTTTCTATACAATTTTTAATTGGTAGTGAAACCATGCCATTAAAATGCTTTCAAATACTTTTTCTCACTCTACGAATATTTTTTACATTTTTAAATGCGTGCATTTGTACATACATATAAATATTTCACCATTTCCACCACCCCACTTCACTCACACATTACTCGTACCACCAGCGTCGTCACCCTTTTTTCCTGTCATTTGAATTATTTCGCACATCGTTGGTCAGCCATTATGTGCCCACATTATCTTATACATATGTATATGCACATACATATGCACATATGCGAATGCAAGCATTAAACAAAAACAAACATTCGTCGTGAGTGCCAATGGTGGTAAGTTCCGTAACGCCACTTTTAGCATGGACTTTGCATATACATACATACATATGTCTGTATATATAGATGTGTGTATGCATATGTAAATATTTCCTGCTGTACAATATAAATGTCATTATGCGCTCGTATGTATGTTGTTGGCGAAAGCATTAAAAAAGCATGCATAAAATTTTGTTGCACAATAATTCATCGACAACAAAATAGCGCGCAACATTAACACGAATAGAGGCGAAAAACTATGCATAATTAACATTCGTAACTGCACTTTTGCACTTTGTAAAAAAAAAAAAAGAATCGCATATTCGCGACTGAAGTTCATTTTGTTCGCTTTTGCGCCAACCAACCGACCGATCGACCGGCCGCCTTCCCTCCCTTTTTTGTACAACATAAAATACTACATAATTAGCATTGAATTACGAATCACATTTTCAAGCAAAAGCGAGCGAGTGAGCGCTTGCAACAGCGAGTGAACTATGTAATCGCTACTGCTGTTATCGAGTTGTTTGTGTAGCCTGTTAATGAAATCGACGAGACCACCTAGTTGGAAAAACGTCGAATTAGATTTAAAAAATTAAGTCTAAAAAAATAAAAATTAAAGAAAAATAATTAAAGAAATTTTAAAAAAATATAAAAAAAATTAAAATATTCAACAACAAAAATTTAAAAAATTACAAAAAAAAAAATTAAAAACAAAATTTAAAAAAATTAAAAACAAAATAAAATAAAAATTAGAAAAAAAAGAATTAAAAAATTAAAAAAAAATTAAATTGTTTTTAAATTAAAAAAAATATAAATAAATAAATAAAATAAATATTAAAAAATTAAATAAAAAAATATATATAAAAAAATAGAAATGAAATTAAAAAAAGAAATTAAAAACAAAATTAAAAACAAAATTAAAAAGAATTAAAAACAAAATAAAATAAAAATTAGAAAAAAAAGAATTAAAAAATTAAAAAAAAAATAAATTGTTTAAAAAAAAAAATATATATAATAACTATTAAAAAATTAAATAAAAAAATATATAAAAAAATAGAAATGAAATTTAAAAAAAAAATTAACTAGAAAAAAATAAAGTAATATAAAAATATAAAAGAAATAAAAAACAAAGTATGTAATATAAAAACAAAAAAAAAATTTATTATAAATTAAAAAAATAATAAAGAAAAAAATTATAATAAAGAAAAAAATTATAATAAAGAAAAAAAAATAAAAAAAATAAAATAAAAAAAATAAAAATAAAATGAAAAAAAAATGAAAAAAAAAATTAATATAAAAAAGCAAAATAAAATATAAACAAATTATAATAAAAAAGATTAATCTGAAATAAAATAAAATCAATAAAATCGAGTCAAAAAAAAAAAAAAAAAGAAAAAAAAATAAATAAAATAGAACAAAGGGAAATAAAATAAAATAAAAATTAAATCCTAATAGAAAAAAGAAATAAAAAAACATGATATACAGAAAAAAAAGTAAAAATATAATAAAAAATGAAATAAAATAAAAAATATAATAAAATAAAAAATATAATAAAATAAAAAATATAATAAAATAAAAATGAAATACAATAAAAAAAAAATAAAATAATAAACGGTAACAAACAATAAACAACAAAAAATTAAAAAATATAAGAAAATATAAAAACTCTATTAAAAAATATAAAAAATTATAAGTAAATAAAAATTATTTTTAATACAGATAAGTTTCCGTAATTTTTTGTTAAAAAATTAATATTAATTGTGAAGTAACGGCAGTAAATTTGGCTTATTTGGCTCAAATTTGGACAGTTTTGAATAAAAAAAAAATATACGAAACTAATACGAAATTAATAATATAGTCATATCATATCTCTTTTTCACAACGGTCGAAACTTATTTGTACAATAAAAAAAAATAAAAAAATAAAAAAAAATAAAAAAAAATATAAAAAAAAATATAAAAAAAAATATTAAAAAAAATATAAAAAAAAATATAAAAAAAAAAAAAAAAAATATAAAAAAAAAAAAAAAAAAAAAAAAAAAAAAAATTTTAAATTTTAAAAAAAAAAAAAAAAGAAAAAACAAAAAAAAAAAAAAAAAAAAAAAACAAAAAAAAAAAAAAAATAAAAAAAAAAAACAAAAAAAAAAAAAAAAAAAAAAAAAAAAAAACAAATAAAAAAATTAAAAATAAAAAATAAAAAAAAAAGTACAAAAAATATAAAAAAATTAAAAAATACCAAAAAAAAAAATTAATTTAAAATTAAAATAAGAAAAATAAAATATATATAAAAAAATAAAAAAAATAAAATATATATAAAAAAATATAAAAAATAAAATATATATAAAAAAATAAAAAAAATAAAATATATATAAAAAAATATAAAAAATAAAATATATATAAAAAAAAAAAAAATTAAAAAAAAATAAAAAAATAAAAAAATAAAAAATAAAATAAAATATTTTTAATTTTGTTAATAAATAAATAATATTTTAAATAAAGAAACCAATAATTTATTATTATTTTATTATTTAAACACATATTTCTATCTCTCAATTATTTACATATGTACATAGCATTTCTAAGTGCACAAACTTATAAAAAATAGTGACCTGCCGGCCCTACTAATTACTCGTTATAGCGCAAAAATCGCTGAAATTGCCCGTAAAGTACTATTCATACTGACGACGATACTTTTGACAAGCGAGAGTGGAACGGGCAGTAAAAGTGCTTGAATGAACTCAAACGTGAAGTGCGGCTTATTTTGCTATTTTACTTTTGTTATGTTTTGCATTGTTTTTTTTTTCTTTTGTAATTTATGTAATTTTTTTCTGGCTTTGTGCTGCTGCATAATAATTGTCGAAAGTTACTGACTACTGACTGCAGCGAATCGTTACGTTTGTGACAACTCACGTGTAAAGAGTAACGGTAATAAATCTAAAAGCAAAGCAAGCAATATACATACAAACAGCAAAGTTATCTTTATTGCAGGGCATATTTTGCAAAAAAAAAAAAAAAAAATTATAAAAAATAAAATAATTAAAAAAAAATATGTGAAAATGTCGGTAATAAAATCTCATAAAGTGAACCGCTTCCTCGTTAATGTGGCAACTGCTTTGTTTTCATCTTTTTGGTTCTATTAATTACTAATTTTCGCTTTAACAATTCTGATTTTTCAAACTCTTAAGCCGCTTTTTTATAATTTATACTCTCTTTTCTGTTCTTTTTTATTTACAGTTATTTATTTGTTTTCTTTTTTTTTTTGATTTTTATTATTATTTTAAATATTTTTGTATGTATGTTTTAAACATTTTTTGATAAATTTTTGAATTTTTTTCCAGTTTTTTTTATAAATATTTTTTATTTTAATTTTTATTTTTTTTTTTATATTTTTTTATTTTATTTTATTATTTTTCTAATTTTAAAATTTTTTAAACTTTTTTAATTTTAATTTTTATTTTTTTTTGGCTGAGAGAGAATTTATTAAGTTTTCATTGAACGCTGAAATATGCCAATTAGATTTTTTTTAGATCAATACAAATAGCATCAAAAAGTGATTGAAAGGCAACTCATGTCCGGTAGCCTAAGATGGCTTCATAAATATCGATAAAAGCTGTATCATCTTCGATAAAAGCAACGAACTGTCATACAAATTTATTTCCGCTAACCTACCGAGTCGTTCGATAACTTTATAAATACTTATATCGATTATAATGATGACATTTCGATAACTAACAGCGAACTTTCAACTTGATTTCAGTTTTTCAATATTTTCTTAATCCAATTAGATTGCCTGCGAGTAGTCCCCTAATAGAAATCGGGAAAAATTCTGCCATAAATAGTATAAAGTTGTCATTTTTCATTAATAAATAAATTTAGGCGGCGAGTAGCGCAACTCGTCCCAACAACGCCCCAGTCAAGTCAACATCTGTCAAATACAATTTTTCAACAAATCTAAATAAAAATATGTGTAGCAGGCATAAAAATAGCTTATGATAGCTAATGCATTAAAAAAAAAGAAGACAACAACAACAACAAGTATAAATAAAATCAAAAAGCAATGAAAAATTCAAAAATAAACCAACGAGAAAGTGAATTTTAGTGGCCACCAAATGAAACAAATTTAGGAAAGAGGACCAAACGAACGAGCATACATGACACACAATGCACATAAGAGCCTAAATACACAGAGGAGCTGGGTTTTTTTTTCTTTTCTTTTATTTGAATGAATATATGTATGTATGTGGATCGATCGCTTCAAGGAAAGTTCGCCGGCCGCAAGAGGAATGACGTATGACGCGCGTGTGTCTTCTATGCTGTGGAATGTTTACGTTTAGTCAAAGCAAAGAAGAAAGTATAGAAAATATAAATTTAAACTAAATAAACATAGAGAAAAAAAATCACTTCTGACCGACCGACCGATCGACCGATCGACCGAACAACGACCACACCACGTTCGCCGCTCTTGTTGTGGTGTGGTACACACGCGTCGTTCTACTTGCTAGCCAAATAGTTTTACAAAAACAAAGAAAAAAATTCTATTTTTATGCAGTTATTTTACAAATAGGAATTTTGAAGTACAACAAGCATGTGCATACAGTCGTAGTAAAGATTTAAATGAAAAGTGGAATCAAAAATCCAAATAAATTTATTACACAGTAAAAAAAATTACTTCAAGTTTTGTGTGAAATTTGTGTGATTCTGAGTTTTGAGTTCTGAGTAAGTGCGAGCGGCAGGCAAAAAAAAAAAAAAACAGCTGTTCGTTATTGGTTGCCAAGCAAGTTGAGGTGGTGAGGCCGCGCGCTGATATTTGAAAAATAAAAATAAAAAAATTAATAAATTTGTGCTCTTAGATTTTATAGCCCAACAGCAACGCGTCATGTGCACATTTTTAAGGCGTACCAATTAGTGGAAATATCGAAAATTAATAAAACAAGATTGAGAAAAAAAAAACGTTTTTATTATAAGTATCTACTAGAAAGTTAGTGTTTTTCAGTCAGTCAGTGTATGCGTGCAATAAGTGTTGAAGTGCGAAAAAGGGGGAAATTTAGTAGCTGAAAGTATGCAGCACTACTTCTCATGTTTTAATATGTTTACTAAAATTATTTTTGGTTTTATTTTTTCAAATATTCGGCAAATTTAGCCTTGAGTTTTTTTATTTTACTTTTTTGAGTGTGTACATTTCAATTTTTTCTAGCGGACGTTTAAAGACTGCAAGTGTTTGTGATGAAACATCTCACAAAGTTGCACATTTCGGCGTTTTTTGTTGTTGTAAATAGTTAGAAGCATGAAAAATGAGTTTTTTCATTAACTTGTTTTGCTAATAAAAAATTTTATTAAAAAAAAAAGTATTGATATGGCATCATTCCACGATGTTTCGACTTGACTTCACGAAAACATGGAAAAAACTAAGTGCTTGTGGCCTATTGGCTAGCAAGTGACCCTAACTGAACTGTTTAACAACAGCGCCACGTGAGTATCTAGCTTTGGAAAATAATAATTTATCTAACGAAGAAAAAAGTATTCAGAAGTGGAATATGGTGAGGGGATGCAGTTGTGATGAATAGATCGGTACTGACTATGAGAAAGAAGTTATATACTGAAGAAAAAAGTATTCAGAAGTGGAATATGGTGAGAAAGGGAGAGGGAGGGGATGCAGTTGTGCTTAATATATCGGTACTGACTATGAAAAAGAAGAAAAAAGTATTCAGAAGTGGAATATGGTGAGAGGGTGGATGCAGTTGCGATGAATAGATCGCTACTGACGATGAGAAATAATGTAGTATCGTTGCAGTAACACGTGCTACAGTGAATAAACTCCTAATGCATACAATCCATCTCTGGTTTTTAGTCTAGTTCCAATATTGGATATTTTTTTTTATAGAGAAAAGAATATACGCATTTTTGTTGCATAGTAATTGTAACATATGCCGAAGCCTACTGTGTGCTAGGGTAATTTACTCGCGTTAAGGCATGTCTAACGACTAAAATCCAATAGTTCCCGCGTTAAACGGATCTTTATACCGGAACGACCCAGATTTTCATTCGACCAAGGAGGCTGTCACTCCCACAATATTCTCCGAAAACCTATTTGGAAGATATTTTTACGGTTATCAAAACAACAACAAAAGCAACAACAGCAACGAAACCATTCTGCATTCATAGAAATATAAAAAATTAACTATGAAAATGAAAAATAATCAAAAGCAAAAGTTCATAAAAAAATTATATGTATGAGGTATTAATGTGTAACTCGCATACATTTACATTCACTACAATAATGCTCCCCACATTTTAACCTCGTACAATCCTTCGTACTTTGACCCAGCAAACAGATGCGGCGGCGCATGTATTAGTTTTCTCAGCAGATAATTGGAAAAGTAAACAATTTAAATAATCTGCCAACTTTGTTCATATCAATACGAGTATATCCTTTGTGCGCACAACAACAATGGAAAAGAGAAGCTTCTGTTAGCTTGTAACAGCCTTTAATTGGGGTCAACTTGAGCAGTTATAGACTTTGACATGCATATTTGTTGCTTCTGGCATAACCTTAGTGGTGGTAGAGCTATTGCCAGCGCAAAACTACACTTTATCCACTCTGCGCGTGCATTCCCATGCAATTGAAAAGAG
This sequence comes from Neoceratitis asiatica, assembly GCA_030068015.2. Taxonomy (NCBI): domain Eukaryota; kingdom Metazoa; phylum Arthropoda; class Insecta; order Diptera; family Tephritidae; genus Neoceratitis; species Neoceratitis asiatica. Next base: position 74,948,839 of record CM061527.1, read on the forward strand.
CGCGCGCGAGAGAGAGAGAGAGAATGCAAAAGGTTGAGAGAGAATATGAGTTTCCTTACCACAAAGAGCTCGACATGCACGTGCTCGTGCTGTAGTCTCGACTCAGCTGTGCTGCTATTGGCCTTCTCGGCGCTACTCGAAACATCGTGTTTGCGTCGTGCTGTTTGTTGTACGATTTTTAAGGTCACTGTCGACGACGGTTACGGATGAGGAGTAGTTCCGCTCCAAAAACAACAACAACAACAACATGCGAAGTAGTGTATCTTTTTTGGTTTAAGACTCATTTCTAGCGCGCTCATCCTCGCCAAATCCCCTGCATATATTTTTCATTTCCTTTTTGTATGCTGCATCCTCTCTCTAGCTTTTGATATACTACATTTGTCGGCCTTCTACATAGACATTCAGTCTCCTGCTGCATACTTGAGTTGGTAGGTGGTCGTTTGTCTGTCTACCTGTTTTTCGGTTGGTCAGTTAGGTGTTTGGAGGTTGGTCGCTAGGCGCTTATTTAGTTTTTCGAGTGTCCTTTATTGACTCAACTGCATACTGCAGGATTTTCGGTGTAACATTTGTGTTTTAAGCTTGAAATATATATATTATATTTTTTTTTTTTGGAATGTTTTCTAACCTTTTTTTTCGCTCTTTCTCTATCTTCACAGCAATTTCTCGCCATCTCTACAAGGAAAGAAGAAAATTTGCAGCAGCAATAGCGCAACAGTCTAAATTTTTGTGTACCACACAGATAAACGTGGGAAAATATACATATATACAACCAAGCGATAGCAAAATAATATATCCACATATATATAGTAGCCATAAATAAGCGTAGAAACAGCAATAAAAATGACTGAAGTTGAACAGCAGCCACCGCCACAGAATGGCATAGACCTTTCCGCCGCCGAGGAAGATGATAGCAGTAAAGCGCGACCAGCAGATATCGAGCAGGTATGTACATACATATGTATGTATGAAGATATTATCTACCTCTCACCACCTCTCATCGCTGCATTGGATGAGTAATCAGTGCAGTCCGTTGCATTTACTTACCATTGCATCGATTTTTCACGCTGCATAGTCAAAAAAACAACAAAAACAAAACAAAAATCTGTTTATCTCACCAATCACACCATTCTACCCACACTTAATTACCGTTAATTATTTATTTTTACTAATTTTTCTTCTTCTTTTTTTATGCCTTCCCAGGATATGCGTGAAATGGAGCGTCGCAAGCGTGTTGAAGCCATTATGGGTTCGAAACTCTTTCGTGAAGAATTGGAACGCATTGTGGACTCGGCACGTGATGGTGGCGGTATATTGCAACAATTGTCGGACATAATGGGCGTACCCACATCGACACGTGTGGGTAATGTCTTTAAGGCGACCAATTGTATGTTGCCCATAAATGATATACGCGGCGTGGAATCTATGGGTTATGCTAAGGGTGAAAAGATTTTACGTTGTAAATTGGCTGCCACATTCCGTTTGTTGGATCTGTATGGTTGGACGCAAGGTTTGGGTGCACAAATCACTGCCCGCCTTAAGGTCGATCAGGAGAATTTCCTTGTAAATCCATATGGCATGATGTATCATGAGATAACAGCGTCATCGTTGAATAAGGTCGATATGCAGGGACAGGTTGTGGAGCAGGGCACCACAAATTTCGGTGTGAATAAGAATCGTAAGTGTGTTTTGGGTTATTAATTTTTTGCTTTTTGTAATTAATTATAGTGTAGAGTGAGGTTATTTAGTATCTTTTTGAAAGAAAATCTTCGACAAAAATTATTTTAAATTAACTTATTTGACTTAGTTGCGCATCGCATTATAGCAACAGCTAAAATCAACACGGTTTTGAGCTAAATTTTATGAAAACAGATGAAAAATAACATAATTTTATACCTTTCATGTACATGACATGGACCAAAGATGACAGTCCGAAGTAAGAAGATGAAGAAAGAGACCCAGCGAACTAATCAGAACGACGAGCCGAGTTGATTTGTCCGTCCATCTGTTTAAACGTAAAGTTGTCCCTCAGTTCTTGAGATATTTTAACCAAACTATGTACCCAGATGTACTTTTACACTGTATTGATCATTTGTTTGAACCGGCCAGATCGGAGGACTATAGCATATAGTCCCTATGCAACCGATTTGTTCAAATATGAGGTTTTCGAGTAAAAAAAATTCGTCAAAAAAGCATCTAAGAGCGTGAAATTCTCTATTCTACACAAAATTGGAATACATTTTGACTTCAACATATCGGAAATCAAAAGTTTTTGAGTAAAAAACCGGCAGAGAATCTTCTACGAGCTTAAAATTCAAATAAATTTTGATACTGAAAATAATCGAACATAATCATGAGGCATTAGGCAGCTTGGCCGAATAGCACTTCCTTTTTTTAAATATTTATTTTTATAATTCGAAGTTAAAGTGTTTCCGGAGCATTTTAATGCTTTAAATTGAGAGATTTTTCGAAATGAGCATCAAATCGATCGTTTTAGAACAAATCTAAAGGGTTTAAACAAAATGTGTTGCATATTTCTGGGCGAAATTTTTGGCTCCATACGCTTTTTCTAAAGAGAGCTTCAGTAAAATTTTCTAAAGAACAGTTTTCGAGAACATTTGAACCCTCCAACGGCCTTGCGAATTCGTTTTAGAGGTTATCTATGAACTAAGAGTCAAAACTACACTTTTGGCTTTGATATAAGGGTCTAAAATTATTTCAACGCCACATTTTGTTATATAGATAATTATTTTTCTTTTACTCGATGTTCACTTCAGCCATTTTTTCTCAAAAAAAAAAAAATTTTTTTTTTTCACATAAAAAAATCCGAAAAAAGTCGAGCTAACTTTGAAAATTCCCTAGGCGAGGTTACTAAATAGTTACAAAAATTATTTATCGTTGATCCACTAATTTTTATTATTTGTTTTTGTTTTTTTAGCATTTCATATCAAATCACATTTTTTAAATTAACTTTAACAATTTCTTATATTTATTAATAATTTTTAAAACTCTTTTTTACCCACCAGATTTTGCCTTGCATTCGGTGGTGCATGCCGCCCGTCCCGACATACGTTGCGCCATCTACATTGGCTGCACACCCGTCGTTGCCGTCTCCTCGCTGAAGGTCGGTCTACTGCCATTGACACGTGACGCCTGCGTTTTGGGTGAAGTGACCACACACGCATACACCGGCACACAAATGGACGTCGATGAACGTGATCGTTTGGTGCGCGCACTCGGTCCCAATTCGAAGGTGTTGATACTCAGTAATTATGGTGCATTGTGTTGTGGTGAAACCATTGAGGAGGCATTCTTTGCTGCCAGCCATATTGTGAAGGCATGCGAAACACAATTACAGCTACTGCCAGTCGGTGTGGATAATTTGGTATTGATACCGGAGGAGTCGCGTAAAGCGATTTATGTAGATGCACGTCGCCCACCAGAGGATTTGGAGAAGAAATTCGCTGCCGCTGTGGCAACAGTTGAGGCAGCAAATGCTGCAGAAGCTGCTGCTGTCGCTGAGGGTGGTGGTGCTGTTGCTACAAAGAGCAGCAACTCCGGTGCTGTTACTCAAGCACCCAAGTGGCGCGTAGGTGGCGCTGAATTTGAGGCACTCATGCGTATGCTCGACAATGCCGGCTATCGCACCGGTTACATTTATCGTCATCCGTTGATCAAATCGGATCCGCCAAAACCGAAAAATGATGTGGAACTGCCACCAGCGGTTAGCTCGCTGGGTTATCTACTCGAAGAGGAGGAACTCCTGAAACAAGGGTGAGTTGAGTGTGAGCGTGTGTGTGGCGTTTGAGGTTTTGTTTTTTTAATTTTTAATTTTTTTTTTCTCAACCTTTGCAGCATCTGGAAGAAGGGTGATTTGCGTAAAGGTGGTGATCGCAGCCGATGGCTCAACTCGCCAAATGTCTATCAGAAGGTTGAAGTACTGGAAACTGGCACACCCGATCCCAAGAAGATTACAAAGGTAGAGATTATTACTTTTGAAGATAAATCTGAAGCAAGTCAGCACTAAAGTCGTAAAAAATATATACGAAAAAAAAAAACTACAAAAAAATCAAAAAACACCCCACTAATCAACCAACCGTACCAACAAACAATATAAAAAAAAAAATTAAAAAAATATAATTGAAATTAAAAAATATATAAAAAAATATAATAATTTAAAAAAATCTTTATGAATGAACCTAACTAACTATAATTAATTCAAATTGTGGTTGAAATATTTTTTTGGGTTCTCAAAAGCTTGCTAATCAAGCAATTAACAATATTTAATTGTAATAACGTTTATAAATGTAGATTTTATAGAAAAAAAAAACGAATACTGCTAATACTTTGCTGCCACCGCTCAATTTTTTTTTCATTAATATGAAACTACGAAATTTGCATTAATTATATGCTTTTAAGCAAGTTTATTATAAATTTATTGGCTGAATCTTCTAATTATATATTATATTTTGAGGTTATGTCAAGTGGAGCATTTTAAATTTCAATTTTTTTGATGCTCAAAGAAAGTTTTAATTTTCTTATTATCCAAAAAGCAGGTATTTTTTACATTCCACGCAGTTTACGCTGCTTCAAGCTGCCATTAAATGTTTTAACTTTCTATTAGCTAGTCAAAAATGGACTTTTCAAATAAAATTTTTACGAACGATGGACTTTTCAAATAAAACTTTTACCAAAAATATTAAGGGACTGGCATTAATAGATTTTTTTTTTCAAGAATAAATTTAGCTAGAGATTTATTATTTGATTTTACTGGTTCTGAAAGCGTTAGTTGGTTATTATTTTTCGCTAATTTGTTTTTTTAAACAATTTTTATTGTTTAATTATTTTTGCGAATCTTTTTTTATTGTCTTTATATTTTTTGTTCTGCTAATTATGGTTATTTACATATTATTTTGCTTAGTTTTGCTTCATTATTTGCTGTTTTTTGTTAATATATTTGTTTTTTTTCTATTTTGAATACTAATTTAATTTTTAATTCTGATTTATATACATTAAATTGTTTTTTTTTATCTTTTTATTAAACGAAAACATTCCCTATTTTGCTTGGCTGTCCAATAAAATCAATAATTTTATTTTAAAACTGACAAAAAATAGTTTAGTTTAGAAAGAGAAGGCATTTAAAAAAAAATGGAAAATACACAGCACAACTTACGTGAGAGTTGAAAAATGTGTGTGCGTATTTAGAAATTTAGTATTTAGTAAAAATTTTCTAACTATTAAATTGAAAAATTTACTTAAAATATTATATTTTTGTAATAAAAAATCTATTTACTAAAAAATTGGCCACCAAAAAGCTTTAAAAAATTATTAGGTTTCTAAAAAATAAAAATTCATATATTTAATATATATATATTTTCACACATTTTCCTACTCTTTGCGACCTATTGTTCTACTCCACCTAACCTAACTACTATGATCGTACTATATACGTACATATATAGAACCAGTTATCGCAATTTACAAGATATTCAATCATATTTTAGTAACAATAATATTAATATCTTCATTTTAACGTAATTCAATAAAAATATAGAATTGATTAATGCAATAAAATATTAAAAAATCAATAAATAACTATATATTAGATATTTATTAGCTAAGTAAAAATGCTTTCTTGTGTATGTGTAAAAGGTAATAAAGCAAAGCAAGTGTAATATGCAAATAAATATATGTATATTGCAACAAAAAAATTAATAAAAAAAATCGCTGTTTGGTTATTTTACTTACAAAACGCCCAGCCCAAATAACCCTAACTGAAATAATTCGTTTAATAAATCTCGTCGCCTACTCGTTTGCTAAATATTCTATAATTCTATTAATAATGTTGCTTTACTCGCTTCAACACGTGAAATCGATTTAAGAGCTAGTGACCACAGAGTCGAGCAGCGCAATGTAGTTTTTTTCGAAAAAAAATTAAATATTTTTATTTTATTTTTTTTTCTCCAATTAAAAACGATATTTTGAAGACAAAAGTGTGACATTTTGTAATGTAAATAAAAATTTTAAAACCGAAAAATGTGTTTGAAATGAAAGAGAAAGAAAATGTTAATTCATTAACAAATAAATAATTTAATTGTAGTTGTAATTAATGTTAACATGTGAAAATATGTGTTTAACCTACCTACTTGCATACTTATAACTTTTAAGAATACGTTATTATTTCTTATAAATAGCGCTGTTTTGTAAACTAACACCGAAAAAAAAATTGTTCACATAACTGTAAATATTCGTCACAAAAATAATAACAGTATGCATGAATGAAAATACGCCTAATAACGCACTAAAACATGTTTTTGTGTTTTTCAATTTTGATTTTAATTTATTTACAACGAAATCTCGTTTTGTATGTTTTGTTGCATGTTTTATTCGTTTTAACACATTCACAATATTTTGTTGTTGACATTTTGTAAAATTTGTTGGCTAAAAATTTATTAATTTTATAATTAATTTTTGAAAAATTCATACAAATTATTAATTTTATTAAAATATCATAAAATTTAATTGTTAAAAAATATTAATTTCGTTTTTCATTCTTGAAAATATCAAATAAATCGAAAATTAACTGTTTCCAACTTTTTTACGATCAAAATTATACGTAAAAAAATTTTTGTTGTAAAATTTTAAGCAAATTTTGAACTCGTAAAGGATTCTGTAATCAATATTGTTCGATATTGTCGATGTTTAAGCAGTTAATTTATATTTTTTGGGTTTAAATATCTAAATAAATAAATTTGAGTCTAATAAAGCTAAAATTGCTAATACGTTAATGAATTTTTTTGAGTTTCGTACATATTTTGAGGTTAAAAATTATTTATATATTTTTTATTCTTATTTAATTCACCCTTTTCCCATTTCTTATGTACACATATACATATTATTTTGCAAATATTGACTGCTTTGCTTTATTAAATTATCTTTTAGTAATTTAAAAACAAAAAATAATTAGGAATAGTTTATATATTAAATAGAAAAAATGTTAAATTTATTGGAAATGCAACATTTAGAATTTCTCACTAACTAAGTCAACTGCAGATGTTATTTTGAAGATTTCATTCGCCTGCATATATTATTATATTATATACACATATTTTTTTTAATAAAATTTTGATCATATTTCTGTATTTTTATATATAAAATATTAACATTTTTTTTTGGTTTTAAGTAAAATTTTTTTCTTAATTTTTACTTTTTTTCATAAAAAAATTCTTCATGAAATGCAATTCATTTTTCTTTTATGCCATAATTTTCTATATGTTTCTTATAATTTTTTTTATTCTTTTCTAATTTCCTTTAAATATATATATTTTTTAAATTAAAAAGTTTTTAATAATTTTTTTTATAATTTAATTTTTTTATAATTTAATTTTTTATAATTTAATTTTTTTTTTATAATTTAAATTAATTTATTTTAATTTTTAAAATTTTTAATATTTAATTTTATAAATTTTTTTTTTTCAAATTTTTTTTATTTTATTTTATTTTTTAATTCATTTAAATTTTTATATTTTTGTTTATATAATATAAATCTTTTAAATATAAGTGATAATTTTATGGCAATTCATATTTTTCATTCCTGTAAAATATTCGTTAATAATTACTTTACGTTCATTTAATCTTTTGCTGTCATACTGTGTGGAATGTATGCATCTAACTAAAACTAACCCTAAGGAATTATATTTCGGTTTTTCACTGATTATTTTACCTTATCAGCTATACATAATTCTATTTTTTTTCATAACACTATATGTAACCAAAGGTCTGTTATGCGATAAGAATAATTTAAGTATAAATAATTCAACTCGAAAATATCAAAAATTAAGTCAAACTAGAAATTATTTCCTTATTAGTATATATTATAACTTTAACGTTAGTTTAAAAAAAAAACCTTTATAAAACGTTTAACAATATTTTCTTTCTCTTTCTATTTTTCTTTGCATATCTTTTTTGAAACTACGAAACAACGCCACATTGCGCTGCCCACCCCAACAATACCCATAACTCGTTCAAAACCAATTAAAAAATAATAATTCACATTGAATTGCCCAATTTCGATAACTATTGTGGGTAACTGCTTCTTTTGTATATGGCAAATATTGAAAAACTTCCACTTCCTTCCAACACTATCAATATCTCTCCACACCTTGCCTGTGCACTCTGCTCTGCTTTCTACGCGCTCATTAGTGGGTAGCTGAAGGTTCACCAACACACTCGACACCAGTACGCATCGAAGATCCCTTGCAATTCGTACCAGCGGGCACAAATCCAAAAGAGTTCAGGCGCTTGCAACAACAAGTAAGTTGGTGGAATTACATATTTATTTAAAAACAAATTTTTTTATAAATATATATTTTTATATATTTTTTATTTATTTTTTTTTATTTTATTTTTTTATTTTTTTTTTTTTAAATTTATTTTGTTTCTATTTTTCATTTTTTTTCGTTTAATTTTTCGTGTTTTTTTATATTATTACTTTTTTTTTCTTATACTTAGATCAAAGACAATCGTCGCGCTGATAAAATATCCGCCGGTCCACAATCACATATACTCGAAGGTGTTACATGGGACGAGGCTAATCGTATTAAGGATGCTACCGTTTCATCGGCTGGTGATCATGTTGTGCTAATGGGTGCCGCCTCTAAGGGTATTATACAACGTGGCTATCAACATAATGCTGCGGTTTATAAGGCGCCATATGCTAAGAATCCATTCGATAATGTTACTGATGATGAATTGAATGAATATAAACGTACGGTGGAGCGTAAGAAGAAGAGTATTCATGGGGAATGTAAGTTTTGCTTTTTTCTTTTTGGAAATTTAATTTATTTTTTGAATCTTTTACAATATTTGATTTTCTTACGTAGATACCGATACTGATTTCTCCGAATCGGAGCCACTGAGTTCGATGCCAATATCGGCACCACAACAGACGAAACAAATAACAATCGCAACTGCCGCAGTTAGTCAATCAGAACCAGAAGATATTTCAGGTAAAGTGGCACAATTATTTGTAGAAAGTAAGAAAGTGGAAAGTTCAAAGAATATAGAAAAAATTAAAATTAAATGGAAAAATATATATAAAAGGTAAAAATATTAAAAATATATAAAATATATAAAATATCTAAAATATATAAAAAAAATTAAAATAAAATAATTAAAAATAAAAAATACTAAAAAAAATTAAAAACTAAAAAAAATATAATATAAACAAATATAAAAAAAAAATTTAAAATAAGACCTTTTAAAAAAATATTGAAAATAAGACAATATTGACAACATAAAAAAATATTGAACATAAAAAAATTTAAATATAATCTAATATTTGAAATATAAAAAATATTGGAAATATAAAAATAAAATTCTAAAATTATATTGAAAATTAAAACAAAAAGTTTTGAAAAAAAAAATATTGAAAATTAAAAAAATAATGAAATTAAAAAAATGATTATTTAAAATATATAAAAAATTGAAAATGAAAAAAAAATTAAAATATAAAAAATTATTGACAATATAAAAAATATTAAACAAAAAAAAAATTTAAATACAATATAATATTTAAAATATAAAAAATATTGGAATTAAAAAAAATACAGAAAATTAAACAAAAAATTTGAAAACACAAAATTATATTGAAAATTAAAACAAAAAGATATTGGAATTAAAAATCGATATATTAAAATTAAAAAATAAAATATTGAAAAAAAAAAAAAATAGAATGAAAAACTATAAAAAGATATAAAAAATTGTAGTTAATAGAAAAATATATATTTGGAAAAGTGTTGATTTCTAATTCTTTCTTTCTCTTTCTTCAGAACACCAAGTGATGAGAATACAAACAAAACAAGCGCCAGTTCCAAGCCAACCCGAAGTAGTATTGAGCGATGGTAAGTCCAATAAAAAATTTATATTTTCAATTATTATTTATAAACTTGCATAAGTTTCGTTTTTTTGAACACACACACAAAAAAAGTATATATTTTTTCTACATTAAATTATGCTGTGTGTGTGTGTGTGTGAAGCAATTTCATTACGTCTACGTTGAATATTTTTTATAAACGTTTTGTTAATGTCTGAAATTTTGCTTTTATATTACTACATAACCTATATGTATTCAATGCAAAATATTTTTGTATGTTCTTTTATATTTCCTTATTAAATTTGTCTATTTATTTTAGTAAACATTTTATAATTGCTATATTTGATTCGTTTGAATATTTTAGTAGTTACTTACATACATAAAAATTGCTTATATTCAATTGTTTTGTTTTTGTTAATTTTATTTGTAGTTAATAATTGCATTTTTTGTGTTTGTTTTTCTTTTCTTTGTGCTGAGTAAAATTATATTTGAAATATTTTCAATTGTTTTATATACTTTTTCTTATGCATAGCTATCGAACTTTAAACAAAAAAACTAAAGATTTATAATTGACTATTTTTTTTAAAGTATTTATTTAAATATTATACCAGCTTCATATGGGAGGTAGTCAAAAAAAGCTTCGCTTTACAGTATTAAAATAGGCAAGCACATTTTCTAAAAGAAATTGACTACTTTTCTAATGTAATTAAATTTACATATTTATGTTGACTTTATTTTCTATATTGTTTTAGTTTTTATTTTATTTCTATATTTCCTACTATTAGCGAGCCTTTAAGTTCCCTAGCATAATTTTATATATTAATTTTCTATTTTTTATTCTTTTAATTTATTTTTTTACATTTTTTTGTTTCTCTTTCCCTTCCTCACACTACTACCACGAACGATATATGTATTTTCTTAAACACTTTGTGCTACAAATATTAAATGTATATTAATTTCCACACTTTTTTTTTTTTTAGTTATTAGAAAGAAAATATTACCCGTACTCGATGGCGTATCTATCACATTTCTGTAGTGTAAAGTGCAAAAAAAAATATATAAAAAAATTAGTACGTTTTTAATATTAAAAACTGACATTTTTATCTATCTAACAATCTATACTTAAACGCGCTCTAATAACTTAACTTTCTTACACTAATATACATATCTTTCTCAATTCTATATTTACACTTAAATAAATTCTAATTTGTTTGCAAACAGGCCCAACATGTTGTACGGCGTGTATTAAGTGATTTATTATTTACTACTACTGCTACTACTACTACTACTACTACTTCTACTATCTGTACTACTATTTCTACTACTTCTACTACTTCTACTTCTGCTACTATTTGAATATCAAACAACTGTATACACACTTGTTGGTACTACAGTCGAAGCGATACTCTTTTAAACACTCAAAATCTTATTGAAATTTATTTCTCTTTTTCGAAATTTCAACCTTTCTTTTTCTTTCTATTGGCACAAAGATTTTTAGTTTTAGTTAGTTTGAGTTGTGTGCGCAGCAGCTACAGGTTATTTTAATCGAAAAAAAATGGTTATTTTTCTTTTACAAAATTTGTGTTTATTTTGAAATGAAAAATACTAAATTTTGACATTATTATCATTCAAAAAAAAAAAAAGGAAATTTTTTGAATTATTGAAGCAAGAAAAAAAAAATAGAATTTTGCTTTCCAATAAGCATTCAATTTTCTTTTTTTAAATTAACCTTTTTTAATATGATTTCTAATTATTTTTAAATTATAAAAAAAAAAATATTAAAATCGATGTTTTTACTTTCCACTAAATAAAGTCTTCATAAGTTTTTTTTATTGATCAAGATAATTAAATTTTAAAATAACTTTATTCGAAAAATAATTTTTATTTGTTGAAACAATGAAGAAATTAAATTTTGGTTTCCAATGAGCATTTAAGATAAAAAAAATTTTCCAAAATTATTTTGAAATTTTTTTTCAAAAATATTTTTTTTTATATTCTTTTTTTTTTTTTTTAATTTTAATTTTTACAAAATAATTTTTACTCTTCAAAATTATGAAAAAAAAAAAAATTTTAAATGAAATTTTAAAATTCAAATTTTTTAATTTTTAATTTTTAATTTAAAAATTTTTTTTTTTCTTCAAAATTTATTTTCTGCATTTTTTTTTAAATTTTTATTATATATTTTTTCCAATAAGACTTAAAAATTATATTTTTTTTGATTTTTTTTTTTGATTTTCTAATTAATTTTGATATTCAATTTTTATTCGAAAAAAAAATAAGAAAGAAATTAATTGTTGAAATATGAAAAATAATTTAAATTTGATTTATAATACATATTTATTGAATTTAAATTTTTTTAACTAAATTTTATTTCGAAATTTTCTTTATCGAAATTTTCTTCGAAGTTATCAAAGAAATATTAAAATCATTGTTTCTTCCCAATTATAACTAAAATTTATTAATTAGAATAGTATATTTTTTCCAAATTGTTTTTTTTTTCAAATTGTTTTTTTTTTTTAAATTAAAATTTTTCTACATTAAAATTTTTTCATATCAAATTCTCAAAAATACTGTGTTATGCGAATTAATTAGATTTTTTGAAAATTCGTTGTAACTAAAAAAAAATCAAAATTTTTATTCTCACCTCTTCTATTCCCCGTTTTTTTGTATCTAATATATTTTGTAGCCAGCTCCAAACAAAAGTGAATTGGTAAACAAATGCAAAGAAATTGTACAAAAGAAGGAAACAAAAATACAAAAATAATTGATTTTAATTTTTTAAAACAATTAAATACATAAAAAAATGCTTTAATTGGAAATTTGTGTAAAACGCAGAAAAAATAATTGCAATTTAAACAAAAACAAACAAAAAATTGGATTTATTTTAAATTTTTTTTAACCTAATTCCTCAAATAAAAAACAACAACAAAAAACAATAACAAAAGCTGCCCACTCACTTATGTGTATATAAAGTGTTAGCATAGTTAGTCAGTCAGTCAGTCAGCCAGTCGAGTGAAAACAGTCCATTTTTAGTCTAGTCGAAAAACGTTAGTTAAACTTAATTAATTAGCTAGTCAATTAGTCTTTAATTCGTAAATAAATTTCATGCGCTGCGAGCAGAAGGTGGTAGTTAAATGGTCCAGTTAGGTAGATGCAGAGTTAGGCGGTCAGTTAGTCTGTTAGGTAGTTTTGTCAGCGACAGTTAGTTAGTGAGTAAGTCAATTCAATCAATCATCCAGTTGGCGTTCATACCGTCGACACAAAAAAAGAAAAAGAAAAAAAAGAAAAAAAGAAAAAAAGAAAAAAAGGAAAAAAGGAAAAAAGGAAAAAAGGAAAAAAGGAAAAAAGGAAAAAAGGAAAAAAGGAAGGAATGCCTGCGTTCAGCTGCTACTATGAATTTTTCGTACGTGTATGTGTGTGTATGTGTATGGCGCCGCTGCTACAATTTGTTGTATCGCTAGTATATAATACATTATATATGCCACTTATCAACTACTACAACAACAACAACAACAACACCAACATCCAGTACTCCAACGTCTTTTGCGTAGAATCACAAACAGTATGGCTACTACTATTTTTACTACATACTACTCCTACACTACTACTAATGCAGTGTTTTGTATTAGTTTTTTCTACTACTAAATAAATATTATTACAATAATTATCCTACTATTTGCCGGCACAACGTATAAAAAACCCTAAAAAAATCAAAAAATAAACTACCACATATTACTACTGCTACTACTACTACTACTACTACTACTACCACTACTACTACGTACACAAAACAGCTCTACAACCGTTATTTGTTTGAACTATTTAACTGACCAAAACCAAAGTTGCATAAAAAGTAACCACTGTGCAGGCCAACACCCAACTGAGGTGAGTTGCAACTCGAAAGTGAAATTAAAAATAGAGAAAAAAACATAAAGTTTACCGTTTTCCTCCTCCACACACACAAACATATTCGCTTAGTGAGAGTTACTTAGGCGTTTGGTTGTCACTTATCATTCACCTACATGCGTGTAAATTACCATTTTTTGTTGAAAAAAATTTCCAAATTTTTTAATATAACTGAAATTAATTTCCTATTAATATTTGAAATCTAAAAATGTTGTCCATACATCTTCATCATTCGCCGCAACTAGTTTCATTTATATGTCATATCAACTAAAAAAACTTCCGTTTTTCTATTTATTCGTTTTTCGGTTCGCACACATTTTTTCGTTTGGCTTTCATGCGTCGTTATACAGCTGAAAATTTTCACATAACATTACACAAAATAAAATTGGTCGAGTTTTTTTTTCTGGCATACCCTCATCCCTCAATTCCACGTTCACACTGCGATTTTTTACAATTTAATAACTTTTTTTTTAATCTAGCTTGGTTGTATTTTTGGTCATGCATAGTTAGTTGAGTTAAAAAGAATGTTGGAAAACTAAAAAAAAATAATTTTGAATCTTCACTTTAACACTTGGAAAAACAAAACTAATATTTTTTTTTAGTTTTTTTTTATAACTGTTAGTGTTTAGTGTTTCGTTATTTGTTAATTTTTTATTTTTTCTAGTTGCGTTTTTGTTTAGAACTTTTGTTATAGGAAATGCGTGTTAGTATGTAATAATTTTTTTTTATATGTGGTGAGTGCATAGTAAGTTATTATGGCTTAATGAAATTGTTATAAAATTTTTTTGACTGACTATGTGTGCGCGCTAATTATTTATGCTTTGAAATTTTTGCACTCAATTTCTTTTGTTCTGATTTTTTTTTTCATGTATTAAACGCATATGGATACTGTAGGATCTAGAAATAGTTGTTTTCTTTAATTTATGGGTATTTTCTACTATTTTGTATTATTTTTCAAATTCATTTTTCTTATTTTTTTAAATATTGATGGTTTTTGCGACCTTTCTGTTGTCTTGAAAATAAATTTAGCTGTCTCGAGGTCTTCAATGTTAGTTTTTTAAATATTAATATTCTTTTAATACTTACTTTTTTTGTGTATTTTTTAATTTTTTATTTATATTTTTGAACTTTTAACATTTCATATATTTTTTTTTGTGTATGTCTTAATTGTTTTCATTTCTTTTTAATTTTATATATATTTTTTTTACTTAATTTTCGTATAATTTTTTAATTTATTATATATATTTTTTTGTTGATTTACTTCTATTTTTAATTTTTTTTTTCGTTAAATTTTTTGTTTATTTTTTAATTTTTTTCTTTTTTATTTTATATTTTTTAATTTTTAAGTAAATTTTTCTTATTTTTTCTTATCTTAATTTTTTTCTGTAATATCAAAATTTTTTTTTGGTTTGTTTTCAATTTAGTTTTATATTTGTTTTTTATTTTCTGTAATTTTTTTTCATAATGTTTGAGTTTCTCCAATCTTAAATTTTTTCATTTCATTTTAGTTTTTTATATATATTTTTAAATTTTCGAATAATTTTTTATTTTTTCTTATTTTTTCTTATGTTAATTTTTTTCTGTAATATTAATATTATTATTTTTGTTTGTTTTTAATTTAGTTTTATATTTGTTTTTTTATTTTTTGTAATATTTTTTTCATAATGTTTGAATTTCTCCAAGTCAAATAATTAATTAATTAAATAAATTTTTATTTTTCTTTCAAAAACAAAGAAAATAAATAATTTTTATTTGATACTTTTAATATTTCCTTTTTTATTCATGCATTATTTAATTTTTTTGAATCTTGTTATTTATTTATACTATTTATTTATTTTTGTTGTTGTTATATTTTTCTGTTTTAGGTTTTTGATATATTTTATTTTTTTAATTCTTTATTTTTCACTTTTATACCCATTTCAATTTTTTATTTTTATTTAATTTTCTTTTGATGATATCTTTAAACTTTTTTATTTTTTGTTATTTTAATTTTTTTTTATTATTTACTTCAAAAATAATTTTTCGTGATTTATTTTTATGTTTTGGAATTTAGGTTTCTTTTTGTTTAAAACAAAAGTTCAAATTTTTTATATTGTTTTCAAATTTTCTCATACCCCAATTTTTTATTTTTTAGTTTAATATTTTTTTTTGGAAGTTTTAATTTTTAAATTTTAATTTTTTTTTGTTTTATTTTATTTTTTCCTTTTTATGAGTTTTTTTTTAATAAAATATTTATTTACTAATTTCTGGTATTTTAAATTTTAATATATTTGTTCAAAACTAGTTTTTGAAATTGTTTACTACCAATCATACATGTTCTAAGTTTTTTTATGAGCCTTCTACACCCAATCCAGCGTTTTTTTTTAATACTTTTCCTTTATCATCAAAGCCGTAAATAGTTTTTAAGCGAATTTTCGTTTGAAGTTTTTATGATTTTTCTTTCTTTAGTCTAGGCTTTGGTCCTTGCTGCAGCTGTTAGTTTCCTTAGGTGCACATGAATCAATTTTCCAATACCCTTTTCTACAATTCTACTTTATAACTGTTTGCACATCTTAATAATAATAATAATAATAATAATAATAATAAATTATTTACATATATATAAGAGAAAAGAAATCAAATTGACTGAAGCATA
Source organism: Neoceratitis asiatica (assembly GCA_030068015.2). Classification (NCBI taxonomy): domain Eukaryota; kingdom Metazoa; phylum Arthropoda; class Insecta; order Diptera; family Tephritidae; genus Neoceratitis; species Neoceratitis asiatica. The sequence continues at coordinate 74,965,251 of CM061527.1, forward strand.
TTGAATAGCATGAAAAGAACGTTCTTCTATGCTATGAAAATACACCGACTAAAACCCACATTTTAATTATTTAATTTTTTATTAAATTTAATCTGTATTAAAAAATGCATAAAATGCATTTAAAAATAATAAAATTGAATTGTAATTGTAAGCACATACATGCATATTTCTATTTATTTATAATGCACTATTTTATTTTATTTTAAATTTTGAATTTTTTTATTTAAACTTTTTTTTTTAATATTTTTTTAAAACTTTTTTATTCAAAAATAAAAACTTTAAACACCACAAAATTGATTTGCATCTGTATGTATATGTATGTATGATATTCTTTTAGCAACTCTTAGTTTCATAAATGGCGAACGTTCTCATACGGCTGTGAATCGCAAACCGCCTACGGGCCGAGGTAATTAGAAAAAATCAAAATTTTAGAATTACAAAAAAAAAAGTATATGCTCATTCCTACTTTTTGTTGTGAAACGACCTCTAACCCCCAATAAATACAAAATGTACATACGTTTATTGCCATTATAACAATAATAATAACAACTAAATCGCCAAATCATCAAAATTCACCATCAGCAAACAATAATAACTACAAATCACCAGTGTGTTAAATGCGCTATATATTTACAAAAACAAACTGAAATAATAATAATAACAATAATTGCATCAATGGTGGTGTCAGCCCAATTAGAAAATAATGAGAGCACATCGTTTACATATGTACATACATACTTTTTTTTTTTTTAACAACATAATGAGTTTACGGTGTGTCGCCAGTCCAATTCACTTTTGTATTAAATATCGGAAAAATGAAACATTTCTATTCTCTTTTTCTCTCTCTCTCTCTCTCTCTCTCTCTCTCCATACTACATATTAGGTGCTTACCACATTGTACTAAAAATATATATACTCTCATTCTTTACCTGCATACGAATTTATGGTCTAACTAACTGTCCAAATACTAATAAAAATATATATGTAGTTTTGAAATGCATAAATGTAGAATTAACAAATATACAATGATCTTAACAATCTTATATCCGCGATCATCAGCTCAATACCCTTGTCTAATAACCTAAAAAAATTAATGTATATACCTACTTTTACTATTAAAAATTTAAGTAAATAAAACTTTAATTTTAGCATACCATTCATGTATCTTACTTGTAGTAATAATAAGTAGTTTCTAGTTTTTTTAAAGTTAGTTTGTGCAATATATTTAAATTTCGAGTCACGTAAAAGTGGTGTGCCTTTCGACTTCTTCAGGAATTCGGAATTGGCGAGAGTCATGGTAATAGCCCATATATTATTTAAGAACTAATTAAAAAAAAAATTTTTTAAAAGTAATAAAAAAGAAAATTAGAAAAAAAAATTAAAAAAAAAATAAATAAAAATATTAAAAAAAATAAAAGGAAGAAAAAAAAATTAAGTAAATAAAAAGAAATATAATAAATAATAAAAAAAATAATAAATCCATGGTAAAAATTGAATTAAATAAAATAAACACAAGTAAAGAAAAATTTAAATAAACAAGTTAAAAAAGTACTAATGATAGTTAAAAAATAAAATAAAATAAAAACCAAGAAATACAAAAGAAAAAAGGAAAAAAAATAAACAAATAATAAAATTAAAAAAAAAAAAAAAAATTTAAAAAAAACATAAAAATAAAAATAAAATATTAAATAAAGATATATAATATAAAATTAAAAAATTAGAAATATATATATAAAAAAATAAAAATAAATATCAAAAATAATAAAGGAATAAAAATAAATTAAAAGTAAAAAATTGAATCAAATTAAATAAACACAAGTAAATAAAAAGTAAAAAAAATTCAAATTAAAAAAAAAGAAGAAATACAAAAAAAATTAAGAATTAAAAAAAAAATAAATAAAATATAAAAAAATTAAGAATTGGAAAAAATAAATAAAATATAAAAAAAATTAATAAATGTATATAAAATTAATAAATGAATATAAAATTAATAAAATTAAATTGAAATAAAATATAAATAAAAAAATAATGTGAAAACAAAACTAAGAAAAATAAATAAATAAAAAATATATAAAAAAAATATCTAAAAAATAAATAAACATAAAAAAAAAATAAAAATAAGAAATAAAAAAAATAATATTAAATTAAAATTAAAAAATTAAATTAAATTAAAAAAACACAAGTAAATAAAAAGTAAAACAAAATTTTTAACTTAAAAAAAAATCAAAAAAATTTAAAAAAATATTAAAAGAAATAAAAAAAAATTAAAAATTAAAAAATAAAAGAAAAAAATATAAAAAATTTTCAGATTAAGAAAAAATAAAGAAGTAAAAAAATAAAAATAATAAATTCAAATTAAAAATTGAATTAAATTAAATAAACACAAGTAAATAAAAAGTAACAAACAAAATAAAATAAAAATAAGATAAAAATAAAAATAAAATAAAAATAAAAATAAAATAAAAATAAAATAAAATAAAATAAAAAAATAATTTAAAAATAAATTTGAAAAAATAATTTAAAAATAAATTTGAAAAAATTAAAGAAAAAAAAAAAAAAAATATAAAAATAAAAAAAATAAAAAATAAAAATAAAAAAATAAAAAAATAAAAAATAAAAATAAATTAAATAAATAAAAAAATAAAAATTAAATAATTTCTTAAAAAAAATAAAAAAAATAAAAATTAGTGAAAAAAAATTAAAATTAAATCAAAAATAATTAAAAAAAACTAAGAAATAATTTATAAAAATAAATAAATAAAAATATAAAAAATATAAAAAAAATTTAAAGAAAAGTTCAAAACTAACTGCTAAATAAATAGAATATAAACTTTTAAATATAATACAACACTAACTAAAAAAGTAATAAATAGAAAAATGCAATATCTCTGCTACCAAATAAGAATAAAAATATTGGTATTATTATTTAAATATCAGTCATAAAATAAAACAATTCGAGAATAAAATTTTAAAAATTCCAAAAAAAAAAATTAAAAAGTAAAGATTGAAAATGGATTAAAATAATTTAAATATAAAAATAATTTAAATAAATGTTAAATTGAAAAAAAGTTTGAAATTTTAAAATTTATTAAATATTAAAAAAAATTATTTAAATAAAAATTATTTACTTTAATTTACAAATAGTTAAAAAAAAAAGTTGTTTTAAAAATAATTAATAAAAAAATATTAAATTTAAAAGAATTAAGATTAAAAAAATTTAAAAAAATTTTCAATGAAATTAAAAAAAAAATTACAAAAAAAATTAAAATTTAAATAAATTTAAATATCTAAAAAAATTTTTTTCTTTAATAAATTAAGATGAGAAAATATTTAAAAAATTTAAAGTCAAAAAATAATTTACAAAAATTAAAAATTTAAAAAATTTTCGATCAAAATGAAAGTTTAAAAACAATTGGAAAAAATTTCACCTATTGTAGCATTGCCATGGCTCAAGATTTATCGAATCGAATCTGTAGCATACTCGTATAGACCTCTCTTTACGAAAACACTTTAAATTTATTTTCAAAATTCAGCTGAACTCTTAAAGTTCAATAAACACAAACTTTTGAATTATTATATAGTCAAAATTATACCGCAAGTCTTGTCCTTTCTTCCATAAAACTGACCTTTTAACAATCCGTAACCTTTCCTAGACATAGATAATCCCGTTAGACGCTTCGAAAATGACGAAGAAGAATACTCAAATATAGCCAATAATTATGAAAAGTTCAACGAATTTTCGAATGCATGTAAAAATTTTACCACCAACAACAATAATAACAACCTAAACAGCAATTTAAACGTCAACAATCAATTTCGTGCGTCCAATAAAGAGAATATCTTTTGCGGCGATATAAACATCAAGCGAAATCCAGCGCTGATAGCCGAACTCAAGAGGGATCTATTGTTTCAGCGTCAGAAATATAAATTACAAACACAAAATTATGATTCTTTAGGGTGCACAAATAGGCAGCAGAGTAATAGTAACGGTAGAAAGCCACCACCACCACCATCAACCCGACTGAGTAGTGTTGATAGTGATCGGTGTGTAGGTCGCGTTGGTGACAGTGGCGATGGTGAGTACGGCGGTTCTGTAGGTTTTCGTCCCATACAACCTATTCAGCCGCATGTCAATGCCAACGCTACAGTAGCACAGCAATCACAGTTTATTTACGCCGATCCCAATAATAGCAGTCTTCCTGCAGGCTTAGGCGCTGGTGGCTGTATAGCAACCAGTGGTGTTGGTGGGTGTGGTGCACATACGCAACACCGTCACTGCACACACCATCATCAACGCCAACAGCCGGCCATATTACCCAGTTTCGAACAGGCTTTTGGTCACTTTTTGGACCGTCCGATAGCTTATTATAACAACTACGCCGCGCCATTCTATGAGACTGTCTACGATAAGACCTTCTATCAAGCAGACACTGCTAATCACGCTGCATCCGTAATCACCACCACAAACACTAACACCGACACTGATGAAGCCGAAAATCCATATAAGAAATCAATCGCTTGCTGTACGCCCGCTGTGTGTGACAGCATATTTGAGTCGTTGCGTCGACCCTCTTCCTGCTCAAATGACAATAATCTTATCTTTAATATACCATTTACGACGGAATCGCCCGACACGATAAGCACATCGGTGAGTACGCCACGCAAAACCCGATACGACTTGCCGCAAAAGGCCAGCAAAAGCGCGCAGAACCCTACCACCGCCACTAACACCAGTCCATACCGTACACTCTCGCACTTTGGTTTCAATTCGCCACAACGTGATCCACACCCCGATCACAAGCATATACCACCGCCGACCGAGCAGAAGAAGTATGTACCTTTGCGTAAGTCCATTTCCTACGAAGAGATCTTCTCATCACCGCGTTATGTTGACCTCTGTGAATACTGTTTCGAGAAGATTGTGCGGTTGAAACCGGAAATTGCACAACAAACCCAAATGCGTTTGCGTAATCTGTGCGATTACAATGCGTCGGGTGGTGTGGCAACGGCACGAGTGAACGGCGCCACCAGCTGTCCAGGTATTATGTGTGAACAAAGCTCGGATGGCATGGTGTACGACTATGTTGAGTATGCGAGCTCTGACACTACAGAGGAGACTCTGCCACCGTTCTCATCACAGCTCGAGCCCGTGTTGGAGGTAGTGGAGGAAGTCGAGCCGGATAGCAATGAAGATGCTCGCAACGCGTTGAAGTCCTTACCGGCAATAAGCACGCAAACGCCACTGCATCGCACCTCCTCGAACTCTAGTTTCGTTGAGAAGATTATGCGTCTAAATTATTCCGAGGAGTCGTTGAATTGGAACTACGCGCATGCGCCACATAAAGTAGCGAGCTGCACCAATCTCACTTTGGAACTCGAACGTGCTCTAGCAGAGAAGAGCCAAAATCAAGAAGAGATGGTTAGTAAAAACTGCGTACCGGGCGCAGAGACGAAACACTATAATACGGGGCGTGAGTCTGAGTCGGAGCGTGCAAATATGGAAAAAGCTATGACGAGTTACGTTAATGTTGAGCAAGCAGAAGAGGACATGCAGCAACGACGTCGACTTTTATCCGTCACGGAAATCTGGGAATTCATGCAGTGGCCCGAGGATGCTGCCGATGAGGAGATACAAAGAGAAAGTTCCAAAAACAAACAGTACTCCGACCAAACTGAGGCCTACCAAGATCCACAAAGCGGCGCCATTTGTTTATACTACGAAAATGCGCGCGACAGCATGTCCAACAACAATAACGCAACGGAAAGACCCAGTCCATGCGAAAACGACACACCACAACGCTCAGTTGACGCAAACCCACAGCTTCACAAAAACGACACGACGGCGTCTGATGAATCGGCAAAAACAGAGCGACGTCGTTCCTTGATGTCGCGCGAAGAACGAAGTCGCCGCAAGCTCGTCTTTCAGGAACTCTGGGAAGATCATATTTTCTTTATGGATGGCAAAGAGTTTAGTGCATTGAGTGATACCGAGTCCGCGATTGATGGGCAGCAAGAACAAGCTATCGCCAGTGCGAGGACCAGGGAGGACGAGGAGCTCACGGCTGATAGCGCTGACACGGTACAAACAGACAATGAGTTATTGCTAGTGCAAACGGTAGAACACAACTCAGCACAATCACCGTCTTTGGAGCGCGACGTTACACCACCGCTGGAAGATGCTGAGGTCTTCAATAGTCGCAGTGTTATTTTGAAGAATTGCTCGCAGCGAAGGTACAATGAATATGAAGATTTGAACAAGACCACGAAGTCCGAGACGTTAATGAAACTGCAGAAAACCGAAGTAAGACGTTTCTCAGTTCATGACTTGGCGTACGCACGCAGAGAGTACGAAGCATCAACAACTCATGCGGGTTTAGTGCAAGAAAGTGTGCAGTACGAAACCCCAGACAACGAGCTCGATTCGACACGCACCCAGTCAAGAACGGAGACGAACGAGGCTTCGGTTCTCCCAGAAACCGAAGTCGGTAATCCAAATACTGAGGAGACACTGCCAATTAAAATGAAAATCGGGCCAACAAGAGAATTAAAACCGTCCTCCCTAACAGAAACGGAGAGACCAACGCCGCAGGAGCCTCACCATCTAACCGGATCAGTAGAAAATGCTCGTATAACACAAACTGTAGGGAACTCGCCTAATAAATCCACATTCCTCAAACAAGAAACACTAACCAAACCATCTGAGTCGGTTCAAGAGTTCGACGGACCAGCGACACCGACTCCACTGCTAAACCAACTGAAATATAGAAAACCCTCTGCGCCCCAATCCCAAAGTACAATTGAAAGTGGTCTTAAGTTAACAAAAGATTTCAAATCTTTGGATGACTTGAACACATCCGACAGTGATGATGATCAATCCGCACGTACTTATAATCTCAACGCTTCACGAGAGGCCCTGTTTTTTCGTGCGAATAAGTTGGTTAAAACTGCTACTCACGCTAATGCTGGTGGAATGGATAGCGAAGCTGGTGAAATTGATCACGCAGAAGTTGGAGAAAACGTAAAGGTAGTAAAGGAAGCGGTTATTTGCACATGCGGGAAGAGTCTTAGTTCGCAAGACGTGGCGGAGCATGATTCCGTACTTTTACATGAGATCTCAAAACCAGTCATAGAAAGAGCCAAAGCTGGTATGGCGCTACCGACAGACGAGCCAAAAATAAATACCGACCAGAAGACGAATAGTGACATTGGCAACATACCGAATGTTAGACGAGTTGCACAACTAACAGCCGAAGCGCTCAATGAGACCTCAAGTGTTGAGCAAACTGCGCCAAGAGCAACCAAACGTACACGCCGTAAGTTGGTAAATGTGCTCGGTAAAACGCCTAGCAATGAGCCATCCACATCGCTACAAGCCGCACAGCGTACAGCGGAAGAGGCGGTGAATTTAATGTACGCCCCCAAATACGAAGGACTCCGCAAGCAAAACATCCATACGCCAATTTCCCCCACACCACTTGCTGTCGCGCAGGAAACAGAGAGCGAAGATAATGCGCAGATCCGTGATGTGGATGATATGGCCTTTGCTGAGTTATTGGAGTCCGACGAGCACGAGGATCTCACCAGATTGAGCGAAGAATTCGAAGAGTTGCTCTTGAATGTAGAAAATTTGCAATTACAGGCGCAGAAACGTCAATGTGGCGGCGCTGTGGAAGATAATATTGAAAATGAAGAGGTGGAGGAGGAGGAGGCAGAGCTCGGAGACGAAGCAGATGGTCACTTCAATGCAATGGAACGCAAGATATTGCGAAAAATCAGAGAGAACCAGCTGCAAGGCGGCAGTGAGGAGATTTTCGATAAAATTGAGATGACGATACGCAATAAGATGACGCCCTCACAGATCGAACAGCTGGTCAGAGAACAATCGCTAAATATGACCAACGAACTAACGGCGGATGATTCTAAAAGCTCACATAGCACTTTCACCGCCTCCACAACTGGTTCGAGGTTTTTATCAGCACAAACCACTTTGGATGAAACATTTGGTGACAGCATTTCGCACGAACCTAACGCAGACGACATAACGGACGCAGTTGCAACTGAACAGCAGACCACTTGCAACATTGAAGAAGCTGTGGGAGGGCGTACACGCATATATAATTGCCAAAGTGTCGATACGAGATCCACAAGCGGTGACAACACCACCGAGTGTTCCACACGCACACTAAATTTGCGACGCTCGCGTTCATTAACACCATCCACGGGCAATTATGAGCTCTACTCGCCACCAGCGAAACTTAATAGAACCACAACACCGCTACGAGACGACCAACCGTCAACATCGTCGTCGAGCGCGAGGCTCTCAAAAAGTGGTGACGTTACTTCTACCGGCTGTAAGCAGCGCACGATAGGCGGCGCGCGTACCTCAACTAGATGGCCACACGTCAGCACCTCCACGCCTGAAATAAAAACAACGAAACGTAATTTCATATTGGAAAATATACGAAATGCAGCCCTGCCGAGACGTACACCCACAAGTGCGAGCAGTAGCGGTGGCAGTGTTGGTTGCAGTCTCAAACGTCTGCAAGGCAATGCGCAGGCAATTTTTTGTAAGAATCCCTTTGGACCACGCAATTCGACAGCGAGCAATTGTAGTAAAATGCTCTTCAGCAGCATCTCCAATAGCAGTTTGACCAGCTCGACTGCATCCTCTAGTCGTACGGTCGTCCGGGGTAGCAGTCGTCAGTTGAATAAACAGTTAAGTCCACGGAATTCCTCAACGGGTGTTTACACCTTCCAATCGAAGCTTGTGCGCGGCTCACCACGCTTCTGGGTGAGTCTTACGCAGCCGCCGAGTAAGAAATTGCAAATGAATAAGCGTCGGAGACGCTCACTTCACCGTGCGTTGCATGTAGAACCAAACGAATCCACCGGCAGTTTGTGCGAACAAAGTGAGTTTAGAGATAACGATAACGAGGAGGAGGAGAATGAGGATGTGGAGGTGGAGGTTGAGGTGGAAGAGGAACACACTGCGGACACCATGGCATCAGGGTGTGGGGAAGAGTTTGAGATGGCGGCGTCTTACGGCGAAAATGCGCAAAAAGACGTTACAGAGGGCGCCGAAAGTAGTTACGACGCCAGTGTGGATGCTCCTCCTGCGACTAGCAATGGTGTGCAGCATGAGCTCGCCGCGTTGGGTGAAAAAATACAAGAAATTCATCCGCGTCTCGATAATTATAAGCGTAAAATGCGCGATTTTGGTGAACATGTTGCCAAATGCACGCGCCAGATGGACGAATGCATTGCTGTGCAGGATGAAATTGTCGAGGGGCAGCGTCAATTGCGCGAACAGATGATTTTGCAGCAATATGCGGAGAATGTTATGTGTCAAGTGCATACGTATTCCATTTCAGAGACGGAGGATTAGGTGGTGTGGACTGTAATGTGTGCGTTGTCTGTCGGTGTTGGTTTGGCTGGAGGTGATTGCAGGGATGGCGGTGATGGCGGTGATGAATCTCAAAAAAGAAGAAGCCAGCAGCAGTGCTAAACTTTTCTTTTTTTACTTATAAGGGTGTGCCTTTTTTCTATTTTTTTTTTTTGGAATGTATAATTTTAGAATTAGACTTTTTACATTTTTTTAAAGGATAAATTAAAGAAAAAATATTTATTTTACATTTAAAAAATTAAAAAAAAAAATTTTATAAATAAAATTTGAGAATTTAAATAAAACGTGTTCTTCATTGTAGTTTTATTTAAATTTTCAAATTTTTACTAATTAATAAGTGCATTTTTTAAAATGAAATGATAATTTATTTGAAAATTAATATTTTTAAAATTTAATTATCTAAAAAAAAATATTTCCTTCTGTAAATTCGTGAAATAAAATTTTGACTTAAGCTTTTAAAGCAGATATTTACTCTAAAAATTAATCTTAAAATTCCAATTCCAAAAATTTTTTTTTTAATTTAAAAATTTTGAAAAATATATTTGTTTTTGTAAATTTTAAAAATAAAATTTTACTTAAAGATTTAAAACAAAAGTAATTCTAAAATTAAATAGGTTAATATTTTTAAAACTCAAATATTAAAAAAAAATATTTTTGAAAATTTGAAATACAAAAATTTTAATTGGAGATTTTCCTAATGAAATTCATCACAAAATTTATTTTGAAATTTTAATTTTTTTAATTTTATTTTTCTAAATACAAATACTCCCAATATTAGAAGAAAAGGGCTAAAAAATATTCCACAGATCTATTTCCATTTCTTTTTTGGTTTTGAAACTAAAATTTTTCGATATTTTTGCAATATTAGAAACTTTCAAATGCAAACTCATTTTAAAAATATTCAAATTCTAACGAACTTTTTTTCAATAAAAACATCATTTTTAAAAATTTGAAATTTCAAAGAAAGGTTTTGAAAATTCATATAATTTGAACTCCCAATATAAAGATTTTCCAAAAAAAAAGGGTTCTGAAGAGATCTACAAAGTTTTTGAAATCAAATGTAAACTCTTTATCACAATGAAACCCTTTTTCAGAAAACTCGCTTTTAAAAACTTGATTTAAAAAAATTTTTTTTTATGATTTTGGACTTTCAATATTAAGATTTTACCTATGTATATAAAAAAAAAAGAGTTTTTTTTAGCTGATTATTTACAATAATATTTGATCGAAATAAATACGTCTTGTAAATAAAATTATTATTTATTATTTCAAATTCAAAGAAGTTTTGAAAATTCTAGTCATATATAAAAGTGAATAGATAAATTATTCAACCAAAATAAAGTATTGAAATTAAAAATATAAATACAAATTTAAAAAAAAAAATAAAAAAAAAAAATATAATAATAAATAAAAAAAATAAAAAAATATATTTAAAAAAGTATTGAAAAAAAAAAAAATCAAAAAAAAAAAATTTTTAAATAAAAAATAAAATAAAAATATATTGAAATTTATTTTAAATTGAAATTAAAAAAAATCAAAATTAAAAAAGTTAAATATTTAAAATAAATAATTAGAAATAAAAAACTAATTAATTAAAAACTGATAATAAATTTAAAAAAAAAATTTTTTAAGTTTTGAAAGTTTTATATTTTTTTTTTTTTTTAAATTATAAAGTAAATTTTTGATTTGGGTTTTTAAGGTATTTTAAACTATACGCTAAATTTAAATTTTTTTTACAAGTTTTAGTTGAAAATCTCAAAATGTTTTTTTGTAAGAACTGAGCCACCGAAATATTAAGCAGAAAAATAACTGCAATTTCTTATACGTATATAGGACGACCTACCGCTTATATATATACTATATTATTAACCAATCGACGACCGCCGCCCCCATCAAAAACTGACCGTCACCAACGCTGCCGCCGAATTCTGCTGTTCTCTTTGTGCACTCTTTTTTTCTCAGATTTGTAGCAATGTGTTTTATATAACCAACTACTACATACATACATACAATTTAATTTGTATTTTTGTATTATTTCTTTATTCAATTTTTTTTATGCCATCAAACTACTGGATTGTTAAAAGAAATTATTATTTTTTTTGTTTTGTTTTGTTCTCAAAAAAACGCCAAATACTTTTAAATCAAACATATTTTAGTTTTTTTTTAATTGTATGAAAAAAATATTGAAATTTTATTAATAGATTTTTGCTGTAAATTGCATAAAAAGCACAATGTATATTTTTCTTTCGCCATAAAAAACATATTAATGCACAATATATATGTATAACTAACCTGAAATCAACTGCGAATTTCTATAAAAAAAAATTTGTGAAATTGAATTATTTGAGCCTAATTTTTTTGTTTTATAAATATTAACACACTTAACAAACGCATTTATATAAATAAAATGGTTTTTGGTTTATTTATGCTTATGCAATAAATATAATAAATTATAATTTTTATATAAATAACCGTTATTGTAATAAAAAATAGTAAATATTTATTATTAGACCTAGCCCAAATGGAAATTTCTGTGGTTTTCAGCGTTTGTATGTATTTAAAAACTAACCCATATATTCCCTTTCACATGGTCTTCATTCGGTGTATTTTATGTGCATATGTTTGTAAATATGTTTGTTCAACAATTAATAATTTTTGCTTGTATTTGAATGCTAAAAAATATTTTATTAGTTGGTTTTAGGGAAATTGGTGATTTTCTGCTTTTATTTAACGAATTTATTTATTTTTTGTTTAAAAATATTTTTTTTTTTATGTGAAAACAATATTTATGTTTGTATTTTGGTTTTGTATTTATGAAAAATAAAATATTTGTATGCCGCTTTGAATGAATAAAATGAATTTTAGTAATTTTTTTATAAGCATTTCTATTGAGATAAGCAAATAACAAATAAATAACTAATAAATAACCAATAAAATATAATTTTAAATTAAATATTACGCAAATTTATTATAGAAACATATATTTTCGGAGTTGTTTTGAAAATAATATATAAATTTTTAAGTACATAATTTTTAATGAAAGTTTTTAAAAAAAAAAATGTTATAAGTCATAAGATTGAATTAGTTGAAATTAATTTATTAAGACGCAAAAACAATTCTCGATGCAGTGGGTGCTATAGCAACCCGGTCTTAAAAGCTTCAAACAAATCTTTCGCATAAAATGGCATTCGATTATTCAATTTTGTGGAATTAAGCAACGATTTCAATGAAGTCGACATATTTCTGCGCTAAAAAAAAAAAACTGAGCTTTTGAAAAATTTGTTCAAATTCTCTTCATTCAACCATTTTACTCAATGTAAAATTCCTTTTCTATTACAAAATTTGAACTTTGGCTTTATATGTGACAGACTACATCATTAAAATGAGCGCGCCTCGTGAATTTTTGTAAACTTCGTTCCGTTTGAGGTAATTTTCGAACACTTTTTGCCACTTATTAGGCGGTATCTCAGCCAAAGATCTTGACAAATGCAGACTTTCAAGTGCTCAAGAGTTAAAGGTTTATCCGCATAAACAAGGTCTTACGCGTAGCCCCACAAAAAAAGTCCAACAGTGTCAAATCACACGATCTCGCTTACCAATTGACATCGCCATAACGATAGTTTACGCGATCGGAAAAATTCTCTCGCGATAAAGCCATATTCGCTCGTTCGTGTTCTTCAATTGCAGGCCTAAAAAAGTCGCTTTTCAAACGTCCATAACACTCCGAATTGACAGTGACCACCTCGCCGTTGTCGTTTTCAAAAAAGTAAGGTACAATCACACCTCAGGACCAAAGAGCGCATCGGACTGTAAGTTTTTTGAGAATTGTCGGCGCTCCAAATTTAACAATTTTGCTTATTTACGTATCCACCGAGTGAGTAATATGCTCTCATCGTTGAAGAAAATTTTGCTGGAAAAATCGCGGTCCACTGTTTGTTGTTCAAACACTCAATCTATGGTAACTACGGCATTGTGAATGGTCAGCTGACTTCAGTTTATGTGTAAACTGGAATTTATATAGATGTAGGTGTAGGTTCAAGTGCAAAATATGCCATTATGTGCCGCCGTACGAATGTTCCAGTTCCAGTTGTGAACGTCGTGAAATAGACACATTTGGGTCTACGGCTACACTTTCACTTACAGCAGACATATTTGAGATGGAACGAGCAAAACGTTGATACACAGGCCTTACAATATCTCTAACCGATCCAGTCTCTTCAAATCTCTTTATAATTTTACCAATCGCTTGAGTAGTTGGACGATTATGTGCACCATCATAATCTCCTCCTAAAGCACGAAGTAGTAGATTTCAACAATTTTAACGCGTTGTACGGTTGCTGAGCAATCCATTTTCAAAAATGCCTTACTTTTAACTAATACAAAACATGTTTGCTTTGACAGTTAAGTTTAACAGATGTCAAAATGCGACCCAGCAGTTTCGAAATCACTCAATTGATAACTCTTTACTTTTCGAAGTTTCTATTTGTTCGAGTTAACATCACATAGTCCAATACCTTCGCTCTTTTCGCTGTTTGGTGCCAATCGGAAATACCAAGTGCAGCCAGGACCTTCTCTACCTGACATTTCCAACGTAGAGGAGGTCTCTGTGTTGTTGTTGTAACCGCAGAAAATTCCCCAAATGATTCTCGAGGAAAATTGCGGGAGTGACAGTCCTTGGCCGGATAAAAATCCGGGTCGTTCCGGAATAAAGGCCCGACTGTCGCGTGAACTATTGGATTTTAGTCGCCGCTTACGACAGGCATGCCTTACCGCGGGTAAATTGTTGAACCCCTAACCCTCAGGGGTCAGTGGGGGTCTCTCATTCCTTCTGCTTCTACGAGTTGAATACTTCCAGAGCATGTATCAAGCTGAGCTGATAGCGAGCACGGTTTTGAAGTCCTAACATGGACAGCTCTCATGGTTGCTTGCTTGACTTTCTCTTTTGTCGGAGTGTGGGCGCAAATCAGCGATACGTTGACGATTTGTGGCGAGACCTTTATTCGCTGAGTCACTTAACTGAGGAAGGTGATGAGAGAAAAGCTTCGTAGTTTTCTACAGATGAAAATTTTGTTAAAGAAAATAATTTTGTGTGGCAATCGGTTGTTAATGTTTCACAGGAAAAGCTACATTAAGTTACATGAAGGGAAGGAGGGGCTCTAGAAGAACTATGGAGCCCCCTAATTGATTGAAAATGGGTGGGAGCTATATTATGTAGCCGATCTCATAATTTCGATCTCGATATATAAAATTTCGTACGAATAATTCCAAAATATTATGATTCGGTGAACTCAAAGTTCATTCGGAGTATAACCACATACATTATTCTGGATATATTTTTATGTGTGTAATACAATATACATATTTAGTATTCGTGATTTGTCGTCCAGTTCTGTCTCGTACTCGTCTTTCGTCGTCCATGTCTGCTGAAATCTAAATGTGTCCAATATGTTTACCTTTCGTGTAACACATACGAATCCATATACCGTTTCTCATACCATTACAGCAGCAACATTTCATCCAACAATACAATGCAATTCCTCATCATCCTCATCATCGTCATCGTCATCATCACTACTTACATACCGCACAAACATACATAAAAATCATATCCTCCACAGAAATGAGTTCGAAGTAGCAACTGAATTTGAAAAATTTTCGAAAATTGCACAAAAATATGCTTTTTTGTACCAGCCGAGACAAGAAAATTTTATTGAAATTTATAAAAGCCCAGAATTGTTGGTATTCAACATCTGGATGATACATAAAATTGAAATTTTTCCACACTACACATATCCCCTGGCAACGGAGGAGGGTGTGGAAAAAATAAGGGGAAACAAAGACAACACTGCTACGTCGGAGGATAGCGCGCTGGAAGTAGATGCGTGTGTAACTCTAAATGGTAGCGCTAAAACCGCTGGTCGACCTGATGAAGTTGGTGGCGACGACGTAGTAGATGCCTTGCCTTTCACTCACACAAACATGTCCATGCATTTACCTGCAACAACACCGCCAGCCAAAAACTCGCACTCAAACTCAAACTCAACCTCAACCTCAACACAACCACCCTATCGCACCTGTTCACATTATGGCTTCAACTATCCGCTTACATATCAACCGCACATCACCATACATCCAGCACATTTGCTCACGGCCGTGCAGTTGCAGCGTGAAAAGGTAATCGCTTTCATTAAATCGACTGCTTTGAGTTTAAATACTGATTATATGCAACAACGTGAACCGACAACAACAACATCAACACAAACGCAGCCGCGTGCACCACGTTTGAAGTGCAGCGGTGGTGAGGCGCTACCAAAGACGCTAACTAAAGCCAACAATAATAAAAATAATGAGAGTGGTGAACGAAAAGCAGAGCAGCAGTTGAGAACAACAACAACGAATGAGTTGAATGTCGATTCGAATGGTTCATATATTTCGGTAAAAGAAATAAAATTGGAGCCCACAAAGCAGCGACGTCGACGCCTGAGCAAAGCGTTACTGGAGCGCGGCGATTGTGAGAGTGTCACAGGCGGTACAGCGCCAGAGCTCTCAGAACCTGAACGTGACGCGCATACGCCACAGTTGAACGACACACAACCGCAGCAGCAGCAACAACAGCAACAACTGGACTCACTCTCCGAGCATTTCTCTTCGCTACTCTCCATCGGCGGCACTTCATATCAGCCCGGTTCGCATAGTCACACCGCCGATCTTGCACATGATCACGAGGATGGTTATGACGAACACGAGGCGCGCGATCATCACCGACACTATGATATCGATTCGGGCGATAATTATAGCACCATATTCGCACCTACCATGACGCCCATCGCACAACATGCCTCATATGTTTTGCGCGACTTTTTGCCAGCGCATGCCCAAACGCTAGACGAGATGCCGGAACATAAACCCGAATCGGAGCAGCATGACTTAGCGCAACACCGTGCGAACACCAACAAATTTGTGACATCAACAACACAGGCCAAAATACGAAAGTTGCATGGCGGCGGCAGCGGCGGCACATGTGGTGATGAGGAGTCCGATGATGCACAAATGTACGCCCACCAATCGCACAAACAAATCAAATTGACCTTGAACTCGCATGCGCATTCCGCCGCCGCGCTCAAGCAACGCGTTGCACAGGAAGACGCGGCCGTAAATGACGCGCTCCCACACGAACACTACCGCCAGGTGACCGCTTCGCTGTCCGAGGCCGGCTCCTCGTCGGCTGCCTCCTCTTTGCGTTCGCTAGAGATACACATTAACATCAATGTCAAGAATTCGGATTGTGCGCGTACATTGCAGACTCATGAAGCGGAATTCCGACGCAAGTTGGAGCACATCGTTAATGAGGAGATAAATTTGATTGCACAGCAATTGAGCGTTGGCGCAAAACAACAACAGCAGCAACAGCAACATCAACAACAACAGCAGCACCACCAACAAGAGTATGACAGCAAACATGTCGGTAATATGGTAAATGGTCTACATATGGAATCCACTGATGAGGGCGCTCTACTCCACGTGGCACATCACGCCAGCGCGCGTCACTTGCGGCATCAAACCACACACACCGAAACACTGAGTGATTTACGCTTAGCTGGCGCACTCGCTGCACGTCAGCCCAGTAAGAATCGCTGTAAGCCAAGTAAAGTTGGACGCACTGCGTCAGCGCAAAAGCATACACAGCCAGCGGCGTCTGCTTCAAACTATTGCGGCGACGATGAGTCGCATACAGCAGACGATAATAATGAGACTTTGTCGCAACAGCATCGTCGACTGCTCGCCATGCTCGAACAGGAGTTGGAGAGTCTCTTGAATGGCATCATTTGCGCCAATGCATTGCACAATCATGCCGTTATGTGTGATTGTAAGATGAAGGTGGCGCAGATTTCGGAAGAATTGCGCGCTACATTTAGTACGGCCAACTGTTGAACCAGTTTTGTCGCTGATTTTGAAAGATTACACTTTTGAGAAATATTTTTGTTTATTTTGTAACTTTAATGAAGAATTCTTTACTTTTTTGTGTGTTAAAAATGGGTACATGAAGTACATAATTTTCTATATGTACAAGTAAACACCAGGTTTGTACATAGTACATTCCATCTACATTTTTTTTTTTTTTTGTAATAATTCATAGAATTCACAATCTCTTTTTGTTAATTTCTTTTCATATTTTTCACAATAAAGAAAAAAAATTGCGTTATTACCGTTATTAAAACAGCTGTTGTTTATATATACTATATAAACTGTTAAATTTTTGCACATAACCTAAACGACGCCACCAAAGAGCAATGAAAAAGGAAAATATTTATTTCAAATTCTCTTCAAAACACCATCAAAGATACAATACAGCGTTAAATGTGTTTTAGGCTCAAAAGAAGTCTTTAAAACATAATAATAAAAATATTTGTGAGGTTATGTAACATTGAAAATTGGAATTCATTTAAGCACTATACGTTAGGACAGTTTTAAAAACTCCAAATACACAATGAGACAATTTAAGATTTCAATTCTGGCAGAATTTTTCCTTTAATATTTTCCCAAAATCTACGTAGTTTTTCAAAAGTTACCCTTATGGTTTTATGGTTTCTTAAAGCTTTCATGTTCTGGTGTAAGTCATTAAAAAAGGACAATTTGATCCTTGCTTCAAGAATTTCCTTGAAAAATACGGTCAAAAAGCCATTAGAGGGTTAAAATGTTGTATAAAATTAATTTTTTGAAAAATTCTCAGAGCTCCTTAGATCAAGTCTTGAAATAAAACACGTTAACAGCCCTAGAAATCAGTTGCTCCCAAAAATATGCAATATTGAAGTTAATTTTGGTTATTGTACAGACTCGGACGAATCTAAATTATGAGATGAAAACTGGATATGTTTTACAACAGAACACAGTATGAGATTAGAGGAGCTCTCTCTCTCTAGATATGTCTACTTAAGCTTCGGTATAAAAGTTCCTTCGAATTAATGAAAGCATCTTTTAACCAAAATCCAGGAATCAATCGAGAATTTTCAAACGAACTACGGTTTTTTTTTTTTCAATCGAAGAGCACTAAATTCTACTTGAAAAAAAAAAACGAAAAGCTCTGCTCGAAGTCACCTATATGTGCTGCAGGTTTCATCGCACACGGTACCTTAGCCTTAGGGATCTCGCAGGAATCAAAGTTTTTCCCACCACCACAAATTTTGTATTTTCGACTTGGGTGGTTGCGTTTGAGCAACTTTGCACCCACTAAACCATCCTGCGTTATCAAAAGAGGGCATGAGTTTACTTGATACCTCGCATTCGCATAATTATGAGGCTTAACAGGTCCATCTCTACAAATTTCTACTGTTCGTTGGTGATATTTAAATAAAAGTTACTACGGTCAGTCAGGTGTCGCCTAGCCACTTCACTCACCTTTTCAGACACCAGCTCAGTAGTCTAAATAGTGTGTGGGAAATTACACGAGTCCATCTTTACCCCAGTAAGACCACCCTTACTTACTTAGGCGACCCGGTGCCGAGAAGGCTCCGTTATACTACAGACAATGTTATCTTCTTGGTTTTAAAGCGTCCTTGGATTAGGGGGTTGGTAGTTCTTGGTTGCTTTTCTCAAGCAGCCCACGTTTTCCTCAACAGGACATCACTGTTTGATGATTCAACTAAGTCCCCTCGCCACGCACCGTGCCGTACACCTACAATTTGTTCTTTGCTTTAAAATAGGCCTAAGTTTCGGCGATCACCTCTTCATTCGAAGAAAATTTCTTTCCAGCGAGCGAGCATTATTTTGAGATCTGCGAACAGGAAATAGTCGCTGGGGGTCAGATCTAGAGAAGACGATGGATGCGGAAGCAATTCGAAGCCCAATTCATAGATTTTTGCCATCGATTTCACTGACTTGTGACACGGTGCATTGTTTTGGTGAAACAGCACTTTAATTTTCTTCAAATGCGGTCGTTTCTTCGGCGATTTCGTCCTTCAAAGGGTTCAATAACGCTATGTAATAGTCGCTGTTGATGGACCTTCCTTTTTCAAGGTAGTCAATGAAAATTATTCCATGCGCATCCCAACATACAGACGCCATAACCTTGCCAGCCGACTGTTGCGTTTTTCAACGCTTTGGAGTGGGTTGATCAAGTACAGTCCACTCGGAAGACTGTCGATTGGACTTCGGAGTGAAATGATGAAGCCATTTTTCGTCCATTGTCACATATCGACACAAAAGCTCGGGTTTATTACGCTTGAGCATCTCCAAACACTGCGCCGAATCATCAACTCGTCGATATAATGTATGTAAATGCTCAGTTGATATATTTAGCGTGCCTGCGGTTTCATTCAATTTCAATTTACGTTCATTCAAACTCATTTTGTGGATTTTTTTATGTTTTCGTCGGTAACAAGCTCTCTTGGGCGTCCACTGTGTTCAGCGTCTGCGGTGCTCATTTCAACACGTCTAAACTTAGAATACCAATCCCTGATGGTTAATTTTCCTGGCGCAGTGTCTTGGAACTCGTCATCAAGCCAAGTTTTTACTTCAACGGTAGTTTTTCCCTTTCAAAAAAGCAATAACAAAAGTGGCTACACTCAAAATGCTACAATTCACAAACTAATGAGCCGAAAGCTGTCAAATTTATACACGCGTATATTGAAGGTTAGGGCGAACTAAAAATCATATGGATTTAATTATAGCAGCGCCATCTATGTGTTAGGCCGAGGACTTTTCAGCTGACCTGTTACATTAAAAATTAGTTTAAATTTAAGCTACAATCAATTAAGCAGACACTGGTTAAGCGGAAAATTGCAAGAAATCTACAATCAATACTCAAGATAGACTAAAATAAGAAACTAACAATATAATACGCCTCATAATACATACATATATACTGCTATGTAAGTGGGCCAGACTAATCAAGATATGGTGGAGCAGGTAAAAAATTTTGGTTTTTTATAAGTTAATTTATCTTATAATTTTATTTTAGTTTAAAAAAAATATAAATAAAATCAGATATTTATTATTAGTTTAGTTAAGAAAGTAGTTTTTTATCTTAGTTTAAATTACGAGTAAATTGCATGTTTATCTCGCAAAAATTATTGCATTTAAAGTTAAACAAATAAAAATGATCAAAAATCTATTTTTGAAAGTTGCATGCAAAATATATACGCTAAAATATAATAAATATTTTATTAAAAAAAAAAATAATAATAATAATTATAATAATAATAATAAAAAGAAAAAAAATTTAAAAACTTCAGATTAAAAAAATATTAAAAATATTTTACTAACTTTCTATAAACCTAGCATTGCATGTCAATTAATGTCTTTTGTTAGCATGTCTTTTGTTAGCATGATTTTTTATTTGTAAATTTTAACACAAACGCACACTTAAAAATTTTTTTTTTTTAAATTTTAAAACAATGTTCATCATACATATATACTTGTAAAGAAAAAACTACATTTTATTCATTTAATTACACTTTCAAACATTTTATTTACATACAAACACCAAAAAGGCATTTCTGTTCAACCCTAATATCCATTCATATACGCTTCCTAAATGTAGTATCTCACTCATTCCATTCCCACCTTTCATCCAGCCATCATTATATACATTTGCTTGCATTTTTTTTTTCGTTTTTTGTTTTTTGTTTGTTTTTGTAATATAAATAATTAGTAGTTTGTGTTATTGTTGCTTGTTTCATTTGTTGCTCGCCATCATCAGCAGCTGCCATTTTGCGCAAAATCGCTTAGAATTTCATTTAGCATAAATTTTTTTTTCTTTTGAATTTTCATTAATTAACATTTGAAATGAAATTATTATTCCAGGTGAGAATGTACATAATGGCGATCACTCCGAAGCTCATTTGAGCACATTTTCACAAAGCAGTAAAGAGGTAAGTGGAGTTTAATATTATTATTGCATTGCAATTGTTGTTGTTGTGTTTCAGTTTTGTTTTTTGTGGGAATTAATTGTTGTAATTACAAGAATCGTTACTCAAAATCTTCTCTCTTCTCATATTTTTTTTTTTGATTTTATAAAAAATATACTCTCATAGATAGTTTTTTTTTAAAGTCCTGCGAGATCGCCGAACCGAGTGACTTCTCCTTATTAATTCACGTGGGCATCGCTTATTCGATTGGAGATCCGCAGTGAAGTCGGACTCTTCTACACCTGATATTGTCAACGGTGTGAAAGTCTTTCTCTACTTGTACTTCTACCTTCGGCTACTACCTCGACTACTTTCCAGAACTGGAGTGTTTTCGGCCAATCGTACAACATGACCTAACGAACATAGCCGATGTCACTTGATTCGCGGAACTCTTTCAATATATCAGATATAGCTAGCTCACTGTTCCATCGTGATCATCAGTTTCCATCGTTAGCTGTCTGTAGTATGCAAAGTCTCTCTCTCAAAAACTGATAATGCCGAATCATCGTTTGTTGTTATTGTCCAAGCCTCTACCACATTTAGCATTACGGGTATGATGAGTAACTGTTCCTGTTGTTGCTTTGTAATGTGTGAGATATTCCCCAAAATTTATTTTTTGGTAATGACAGTCCTTGACCGTATAAAAATCGGGGTCGTTTGGGAATAAAGAGCCGCTTCTTAGGACAGGCATGCTTTACCGCGGGTAAATTCTTGAAGCTTGCAGTAGCATGAGCGGCTTGGAGATCGCTCTTTTTTTTCGCTTCAAAATCACCGAAAATGTGTTGAAGAATGGATTTTGTCTGAGCCCACAGTTTTGAGGTCCAATCAGCTCATTGACCGTTCCCACGATAATTTACGCAAATTGTGCGAACAAATTTCGGAAATTCAGAGTTCTTCGTTGCAGATTTTGAATACTTACGGTAACTTATCGGTCCCCACTGTTACTTTTTAGGCGCCAAATTGCTCTTCCAACTTCATCATAGTCTAGTGATGGAACCTCTGTACTATTCTCATCGCTTGGGGCTCGGATTTCCAATCTCCTGAGGTTTTTTTTATCACTGCAACTTAGCGGGTGGGGGAAATGCTGCATCCATTAAAATCAGTATTCTTTGAAAATCGGTCAGATCATTAGAATTTTCGAGAATTATAGCTGTGGGCCAGCTTTTCAAGCTCTTTGGCATCTCTTTTCCTCTGCAAATGTGGTTTGTATGCCTGTTCAGCTCGCAGTTTCTTCTTCCATGCGGAGATAGCTATCTAACATGATGAATTCTCTTATGCCAGAAATCAGACAAGCGGACCAGACGATCATATTCGTGCGCAGGGGAAGTTCATCAGCTTCAACTCATTTGGGGATATTTCGTCCTGTTGATTTTTCCGATTGTTGTACTGAAGAGATAAAAATCTCGCTTTAATGCGAATTGTGACAAGGCGTTCGTCCATCGGGTATGAAATATAGTGCTCGCCAGTGGCATCTCTCTCCTTGATTACTTGATTTCATCCTTGTCCCATCCATCACCACACTTGAACGAGAGTGACATCAGCTTTAATTTTAGCGAAGACATCAACCAGCTGGGCAGCGGCACTATATCAACTAAGAGACCTTATAGTGCAAGCAGAGGTCCTCAAAATATTATATTTCTTTACGGAAGCAGTATTAATCTTTTCATTGGGCTTGGATTCTTTGTGGCGGGTCTCAAGCCTAGTGCACAATCTCGCTGCGCGAACAGCTATATATTTTGGATACATTTATATAGCGAACTGCTTGCTTCAAGACCGACCCTTGGTCGCAGCCTTACCTCTGGTTAACAGACGCCGCGGTAAGACTTCAGTTCCCTAAAGTTCCCTTTCTCTTTTAGCTGTAACCCAAGGCTCCACAAGGTTTGTTCACGTTTCCAGGATGTGCGGCGAGGAGGCAAGAGTAGGGATTGGGTGTAGCGAGAAGCAGCCCAACACACTGTGTTTTCTCTCTGTCATGTCTGTGAATTTCTCAACAACAAAAAATCTAACATAACCTCACATTTATTCCCGCATTCGCGTCTCTACTTATGCTACTACCACTATAACACTGCTACAAACGATATTCTCATTGCAAATTTCTATTACGGTTCCAGGATGTATCCGCGGATGGTTCGCCCAAGAAAGACAAGAAGAAGAAGAAGGGACTTAGGACACCATCGTTTTTGAAGAAGAAGAAGGAAAAGAAGAAGGCCGAAGCTTAAAGTGCGAGCAGCAGCATCGAACAGCAGCTAAAAGCAGAATAAATAAATATAAAAAAAACTGAAAAGAGGATGAAGAAGAAGTAAAGTAAAGTAAAGAAGCAACTAAATTAATACAGTTACGTGAAGAGTAAAAAAAAATATATAAAATAAAATAAAATAAAATAGCGTTGAGATGTTGAAAGGACGAAACAAACAATGAAACACGAGTATAAACAACGCCGTTTATACAGACAAATATATATATATATATAAAAGAAATATATAAAAAATAAAAACAAAAGAAATAAAAATAAATAAAAATGGCAATGCATTGAAAAAATATGAAGCAAACATCGGCGAAGAAGTTATAAAGGAGAGCGAAAAAATTGCATTTAAAACAAAAGAAAAATTGCTAAAAAAAAAAAAATACAACAACACCAACAAACAAGACGATTTAAACAGGCATGCCACAGATGAAGCACGAAAAACCAGCGAACATTTAATTTACCGTTACATAAGTTAAAAAAAAATAACAAAAAATACAATTTAAGCGACAACAACGCAACGCAGGCAGCAAAAATTTTACCAAGCGAGGCAGGACAATGAATGGAGTGCAGCTCTTATATATTCTATATATATAAAATTGAAAATATAAAAAAAATATATAAGTATATAAGCTATAAGTATCACAGTAAAATAGAACAACAACAACAACAAAAACAACAAATAAAAATACTTTTCAGCTAAATGGAAACATTTAAATATGACAAACAACAACCAACAAACATTAATGATATGATAATTATTTTTATTATTGCAACAACAAAGAAACAAACGAAAAAAACAACAAAAAACATTATATGTATTGATGGCATAGTAAATAAAAATCATTAAGTACACACAAAAAGAGATAAAGATAAAATACAAAATATTTAGAACACACACACCACCACACTCTTACAAAACAAAACACACACATTTTTTTATAATAAATAAATATATATACACACGAGAAGAACAAATCATTAATTGAGAGAGATTTCCATTCAAATACATGGCATGACAGGTAGAAATCAAAAAATAAACTAAAAATTAAAAATAAATTAAATTTAGTGTTGGTAAACGTCGTATATAATGTATTTGGTAAACACAGTTGACGGCATTTAAACGAAGTGCATTTGGTGTGAGAGCGCGCCGCTCAGTGCGCTGCTCAACCCTTTTCCATGGTTAGTTAGTTGTGCGGTATGAGAAATTGCAACTCTGTTGAAGGCGAAAAAAACTTTAAAAATTAGCTTTCAATACATTTAAAGAAAAAAATTATGAAGTAAAAATATAGTTAAAATAAATATATGAATAAAAATAAATTTAATTTTTTTTATTTATCTGTAATAAAATGCAAAAATTGTAAAAAAAAAGCCTAAATAAAAAAATAAAAAATTAATTAAAATAAATTAAAAATAAGCTAAAAAGTTAAAAAAGTTAATTTATTTAAAATAAAATGCAAAAACTTACAAAAATCCATCTAAATTTCAAAACTAAATAAATCAAATCAAAAATTAACTAGAAATAAAGTCAAAAAAAAAAAAATAAAAATAAAAAAATTAAAATTAAAAAAAAATATAATTCATTTTCAAAACTAAATAAAATAAATTAAAAAACTAAAAAATAAAATTAAAATATTAAAAAAAATAAAAAATAAATTATCTAAAATAAAATGCAAAAAATTAAACAAAATATATCTAAATTTAAACAAAAAATAAAAAAATAAATAACTAAAAAATAATGTCAAAAAATAAATGTATTTAATATAAAATACAAAAAATTAAGAAGAACATAGATTTAAATTTCAAAAATAAACAAAAAAATATTAAAAAAATAAATAAAAAATATTTTTTTTTGTTAAATAAATGCAAAAAATAAAAAAGAACATCAAATAAATTTTAAAAATGTATTTATTTAAAATAAAATGCAAAAAATTTAAAAAAAAAATCTATTTAAATTTCAAAAAAAATTAATTAACTAAAATTAAAAAATAAAAATATAAATGAAATAATGTCAAAAAATAAATGTATTTACAAAAAAATAAAAAAAAAACATAAATTTAAATTTCAAAAATAAAGAAAATAAATTGAAATTAATTGAAAAATTTTTTTTTTTATAAAATGCAAAAATAAAAATAAAAATAATATAAATCAAACTTCAAGAATAAATTTCAAAAATTTATTTATTTAAAAAAATGCAAACAAATAAAAATAAAAAAGAACTGTCGAAATTTCAAAAATAAAAAATTTATTTATTTAAAATAAAATGCAAAATATTAAAAAAAACAGATCTGAATTTTAAAAAATTAATGATGTAAATTTAATTAAAAAAAATTAATTAATTTAGAAATATGCTAAAATTTTAATAAAGTATATAAGTCAAAAAATTATTCAGCTGTACAAACATATTCAATCAAACTTTTTCAAAATATCTTTTGCACACACCAAAAAGTATAAATATAAAAAGAAACAGAAAATAAAACAATTTGGTAGCGCAAGAAATTAATGAAATTTTTTTTTATACAAAAGAGTAGTAGATATTAGTGGATTAGCGTGCAGTAACCGCAATTATTTATATGATATATGTATGTATTATATGTATTTCTGTATAACAGAGTGCGCTATACATTTTAGAGAAAAAAAAAATTTTTTTTTTAAATCGCTGTTGCATTTGTAAAGACAAATTTGTAAAGAAAAAGTTACACGCCTGGCAGTATACGTCTACTCACGGCTTCACATATCGCACACTAAATCGAAAAAAGTCACAACTCAAAAAAATTTTAAATGTTGAGTAGATACAGAGTTGCTCAATTGAGGGAGAGTAACATGAAAATCAGCTTAACGGTGTTTTTCCATTTTCCAGTTAAAGGACGATGATTTAAACGTATCTGTATGCAATCGTTAGATATAGAGTGTTTTATGAACTGATTTATGCTGGCGAGGGTGAAAGGCGGGGGTACGATTTTGAAATTTTTTTTTAGTTTTGATTGTTTTTCATTTAGTGTGCAATATGTACATATGTCTTTATGCACGATTCGGCGTTCACAGATGCGTTAATGTTGGGAATTCGTAAAAAAAATACTTATTCGCATAAAAATATATTTTTCTTTTGCCTAAAAATTTGATGAAAGCATATTTCAAAGCATTCTGCTCGTACAAAATCTGCGCTGCTAATACCTGCTGACGCTTAATTACAATTTATTTTTGTATTTCACTTACAACATAAATGTATTTCAATATTATGGCATCCATCAATGACTTAAGGCCTTGTTAAGAAGTTGTCACACAACCGGCGTTGCAGTTGCCGAAAAACTTTTCTAAATGTAAAAACTAACGTTTATGACAACAACAAAAAACAAAAAACTTTACATGTTTGTTGTGCTAAGCAACTTTTTACAGATTTTTTTTTTTTGTTTGTTTGTAGAAATTTCTAAAATTCCCCAGAACTTGCTTCGAATTACTAAGTAGTTAGCACTGACATATATTATTACACTCAAAAATTGCATAAAATGCTTATAACTAATTAACAACAATAAACAATCCTGCATGTTGCGCTTCAATGTAAATTTATACAGCGAAAATTGAGAAAAAAAAATATAAAATAAACGCAAAATATTTCATTATATATATAAAATATTGCATACTCTCCATTAAACAAAAAATAATGTGAAATTTATATAAAAAAAATCTAAAATTATTATAAACAAACAAAAAAAATAATCATAAATTTACTACTTTATAAAACAAAATTATACAAATCATACTTTACATGCAAATAAGTATTAAATAAATTCAAGTAACACACCCACAAGAACAGATCAAATAAATAGTTTAGCAGATGATGTAGTATATACATACATAAATATTTAATAAACTGCCATAGCATGTAAAATATATGCAACAAAGTGTAATAGTTAATAATATATGAGTACTTTTTTCGCATACAGCAAAAAAAAAATTGCAATAAAAAAAACTAAAAAGTGCTAATTAATATATTATATTGAAATATAATTTGTGCTTAAATAAAAAGAAAAGCAGAAATAACTCACTAATTGTAAATAAAGTTGCAAAATTTTTCTACTTTTTTTTAGTATAAAGTGTGCAGTAAGTAAATTTTTTTTTTAAAATTCTGCGACAAAATTTTTTTTACATATTCATATGTATGTCTAAAGCGCTTTCATTATTATCTAATATAAAAAAGTTGTTCACTTGCAAGCAATTTTATAAATTTTCTTTTTTAATTTTTTATTTATTTTTTTGACAAGCATTTGTTTTAAATAATTTTTTTTTTTTGTGTGAATTTTGTGTTAATGATTGTTCAATTTTTTCGAATAGTCAAATCATTTTATAAAATATTATTTTGTTTTATGTTTTATATTTTTTATTTTTTTATATTTAATTTAATTTTTTATTTTATTTTTTATTTTTTTTAATATTTGCTGTATGCGTCGTTTACTCGCACATGAATCCATGAAAACATTTTGTCCAAGCGTTCCGTTTTCCATTTGTTACAATACACATTTGTACTCACATTAAATGCACATCGTTTTTAACTCGCCGTTTGTCATGCTTTTTTTTTTTTTTTGTTCGCTACTGTGTCTTCTCATTTGTTTTTTAAACATATAAAAATTCAAAACTTGTGTTCTGTTTAAAAATTTGATGTCAGCTGAAATGTGTTTTATGAAAAGAAAAAAATTAAATTGTTAAAAATATTAAAAAAATATTTTTGGTTTTTCCAGAAGAGCAAAATTTAGCAGCTTTACAAATTATAACAAGAAACAAATTTTTTTTATATATATGAAAAAGTGTAACAGTAATGCAAATATACAATTATTCCGCTGGTAATTTTTATTGTAATATTTTTAAATTTAAGTTTTATGTTAAATAATTATATATTATAAATGAAAAACACACATATACATATTAAAAAAATGCAATTTATGCATTATTTGCGATGCTTATTTATATTTTTCTTAAAAAAAAAGGGAAAATGTACTCATTATACGTATTTTTTCTTGTTTTTTTTTTGCAATTTTTAGCAGCATAGTTTCAGGCAAAGCAGCGTGTTTATTGTTTATTATTATAATTTTTTTTTAGTATTTGCAGTTGTGTTATTAAAAACAAAAATCAACAAATATATAAACATCACAAAAATTGTTGGCAGCTAACTTGGTAAAGCTTTAAATTTGTGACTAGTGAACGATTTTTTCTTCATCGGCAGCATTTATGCGTTTAATGTTTTATACTAGGCAACTTTTCGTGCTTATATTTTTTATTTTTTCAAGCAGTTGTTACTAATTCACATGCATGGTTAACGCGCACTTACATTCATTACATATACAGAAGCATATTTCTAACAATTTTTTGCATTATAAGCAAAAAAAGAAAATACTAAAAAGTATATTGTTTAGAAATAGTGAAAAGAACATTCTGTGTAACATGCTTAAAAAGCCATTTGAAATTATTTAAAAATTAATTATATGCATGCATGTATGTATATAGTAAATTTTAACAAAACATATTTTAAAATAATTTTGTAATTATTTAATGGAAAAAAAAAACTGAAATTTTTCTTCCTATAAAAAATATTATTTTTAACAACTATATATATTTTATTTAAATTTCATTGTTACTTCTTTAATTTTCATTTCACACACAACTGCAAATTATTAATAAAACGAAAGAAATGCAAAATTTTAACATTGAATGTGTGGTAAAAAATACTTCATTCACTTTAAATTATAATTTAAGCGAATTACACGTTTTCATGTCTAATGCATACAATAATTAAAAAAAAATGCAATCCTCTTTTCGTCTTAATATTTAGTAGCTATTATACACAAGTATACATGTAATAAAATTTATGAAAATAATTACATATGCTTATGAATAAAAAAAAGAGAACAAGAATTACATCATATTTAAGAAAAGTAAATAAAAATTTATATAATTGTACAAAAAGTTTACAATTTAAAAATTGTGTTTCACACATTTCTTGTTTATAAATGCACTCTTCATATGCACGGCCACTTTTTTTTTTTGCAAATTCCATCGCTGTTTTTATATGGTAAGTTCAAAATTGTAAACGCATGTGTTTGATGTGATATGATATTCCACAGAACGGCACCAAAACTTGCATCTGCTGTTCTAATTATTATTTATTATTAATTAAAAGTGTTTCGCACGTTGGTTTTTCCCTACATATTTCTTTTGGCAATACTTAAACCAAATTGCAACGAAATTAACAAATTAGTTAATTATTTGCAGTAATATTCACATACATTTGCAATTTGTAAATATTTTTATAGCATAAAATAATATAGAATTTTAATAATCTTGAATTATTTACATATATTTTATTGCATCTTTAATGTGCTTTAAATAATTCAGTTATGTTATTACTTGATAGAAAGGAAGAGGAAGTTTCTAACTATCGATAATCGATTTATTAATCGAACTGTTTGTGACTGCGAAATCCATTTTTCTCTGCCATTTTGACAACCCTACCATCCGTTAAACAATTAATTTTTTTTTCTTTTAGAATTGAAATTTCACTACAAACATTTTTTAAAGAAATACAAGTGGCAGCACAGTAATTGTTTTGACTTTTGTCCTTGGCTAACAGCTGATATTGCGGTTTTTTTTCTTGAACGCTCGTCATTTAGTGAAATTTTTTTGTTTTTAATTTGAGTTCACTTTTATTGTGTCTTTGTTTTACATGCAATCAGTATTTGAACAAAGAAGTCTGATATATAGCATCGGCTGAGTCATTTCTCTCACATATTATCAGTAAAGCTATTTTATTTATATTTAAAAGCAATAAGCAAACGCAACAGCGCAGTCGTTTATCTACAACAGGCAAAAATGTCGCTGGTTTCTGATCAAGAATGGGAGGAGTATAAGGTAAAAAAAAAAAAAACTGTAATGTTTTCTAAATGGTTTTTAAAATAACTCGAACGCTTTCAGTCAAAATTCAATAAGGTCTACTCCGACGAAGAGGATAAAATGCGTCGTGAGCGCTATATCAAATCGAAGCAAATGGTTGAGGAGCACAATAAGAAATATGAAAATGGTGAAGTTACATGGAAAATGGGTATAAATCACTTATCTGATTTAACGGAAGAGGAGTATGCTATGCGTTGTGGCAAAAAGGTGACGCCACCGACAGCCGTCTAAAGTGTTAATGCTAATTGGAGATATGAATTTTTTATGTGTATTTTGCATTTAAACTTTTTTGACTTCGAATATTTGTCGTGAAATGTATTTTTTTATATTATATGTGAGTAAAATGTCCAAAAAAAAAATCTAAACTAACTTTTTTAATACAAAATAAATTTAAAAAAAAATTATTTAAATTGTTATTGATGCTTATAAGGTTAATTATTTTTAGTTGAAAATATAGTTATGTATATACATAAGAAATTTTGGGATGGATAAATGCCCACAGCAGCTTATGATGAAAGCGTCTACTTACAGATTATGAGCATCATATGTCCATACAAACATATGTAGATATATATAATAAAAAGAAATTTTTCTTTAAAAGGCCTTCCTGATACTGCTCAACTCAAATTGTTAAGCAAAAATTCAATTATTTTATTGAATTATTATTTTTGAACTCAGTAATTGAATAAATAATATCAATAATAAGATAATAATAAATACTTAAAACATAATTCAATATTGCCGCACAGCAGGTGGTATATGCTCCACACTATCATCTAAAGGCGTGTCGATGACGGGTCGATATTTGATTCTGACTTCTCCACTGTCACTACAAATCCATGTAAGCGTATGCTTGCGCCAATGTTCATCAATCGAACGCTTTTCTTGACATTCAATAGGTACGCTGTAATCCTGCAACCAATCGACGCTATAGTCAATACATACATACATACATTTCTATTTTCCACTTACATATTCATCGATACGCTCCTGAAAGTCCTCGCGCATATGCGAACCTCGAGATTCTTTTCGATTTTCAGCAGCCACCATCGTACACATAGCATTTATTAGTAAATTTTGCAACTCCAGTGTTTCTATCAAATCGGAATTCCAAATTAACGACCTAAATAAGCATATATACTTAATAAAAAGAGAGTATCAACTTTTATGTAACGCACTTATCCACTACACATATATTTTTGGAATCATTGTAAATTTTTTTCAACTTATCAACGCCTTCCTGTAAATTGGGACCAATGCGAAAAACGCCTGCATGTTGATGCATTGCTTTTTGCATTTGAAGACGCAATGTAGCCGTTGTGATGCCACCATTCGAGTGTAGTAGTTTATCTAAATTTCCCACAGACATTTCGCCAGCATTCTACAAAAATCACAATTATTTCCAATCAAATAAATTGATACGAAAAAAACTCACATCCTTCAATTTCGGCGCAGAACATCCGGGAAGATAGTTATCGGAAATATCCAGTGCACATGAACGTCCAAAAATCAAAAGATCCAAAAGTGAATTCGCCCCCAAACGGTTAGCGCCATGCACATTGCATGAAACCTCACCACACGCGTACAAACCAATAACGGTACGATCACAACCATCCATATCAATAGTTAGCACTTGTCCTCGATAGTTTGTCGGCACGCCACCCATATTGTAATGAGCGGTTGGTATCACCGGTATAGGCTGTCTGGTCGCATCAATGCCTGTGAAAATTTTTACCGTCTCTAATATGCCCGGCAACCGTGTGAGCAGTTTTTCGCGCGGCAGATGAAATAGCTGTAGGAAAATATGATCCTTATCCGGTCCCACACCACGCCCCTCCATAATTTCTATTGTCATCGAACGCGAAACCATATCACGTGGTGCCAAATCTCTAGCATGTGGTGCATATTTTTCCATGAAGCGTTCACCTTTCCCATTAACCAGATAACCTCCCTCGCCACGGCAACCCTCCGTCACAAGTACGCCAGGACCATACATGCCCGTCGGATGAAATTGTACAAATTCCATATCTTGTAGTGGTAGACCTTGACGTGCCACCATAGCGTTGCCATCACCAGTATTAGTATGAGCGGAAGTGCAGGAAAAGTATGCGCGTCCATAGCCGCCTGTGGCTAGTATAGTATTGAGTGCACGAAAACGATGCAAAGTGCCATCCTCCAAACAAATGGCGATAACGCCACAGCAACCAAAATTTTCAAATATCAAATCCAAAACATAATACTCAATAAAATAATGAATATCGAAGGCGAGGGATTTGCCATATAATGTATGTAGAATAGCGTGACCAATACGATCGGCGCATGCACAGGCACGTCGTGCGCGTCCCTTACCAAAATTTGTGGTGTGTCCAC
This sequence comes from Neoceratitis asiatica, assembly GCA_030068015.2. Taxonomy (NCBI): domain Eukaryota; kingdom Metazoa; phylum Arthropoda; class Insecta; order Diptera; family Tephritidae; genus Neoceratitis; species Neoceratitis asiatica. The sequence continues at coordinate 74,998,114 of CM061527.1, forward strand.
CAAATGGTCGTTGATAAATCTTACCATCTGCAGTGCGTGAAAACGGCAAGCCATCATTTTCAAGTTCGAAAATAGCACGTGGTGCCTCCCGCGTCATGTAATGTGCAGCATCTTGATCGCCCAACCAATCTGAACCTTTAACTGTATCATAAAAGTGCCAGCGCCAATCGTCTTCCACTTGATTACCCAACGCCGCATTTACGCCACCCTGAGCCGCTATTGTATGTGAACGTGTGGGAAATATTTTACTAACAACGGCAGTTTTATAACCCAACTCAACTAAAGTGGTTGCAGCCCGCAAACCTGAACCACCAGCACCAACAACAACCACATCAAAGGCATGATCTACAACCGGATAAGCTTTCGAAATACCATCACTGATTTTGGCTTCGCTGCGTGACTTTTTATCACAAGTTAAGCCACGTAAAGGATATTGAAACGTTTTTAAAGGTGAACACTAGAATTGGTTTAAAAAAATTGTTTAAAAATTAATTTTGAGATGCATATTGCTATAATTAAAACCACCCACCAATTTTTGACTGTTAATAATAATAGTAAACGGTAAAAACTTGAGTAAACTCATATTTATTTACGGCTACTATATAAACTTAAATATGAGTATAGCAGAGATTCCAGTTTTTTAATGTAATTATGCTTTTTTCAATACATTTCATGACAATCAAAAAAAAACACGATTTTTCTTTTTAGAATTGAATTTTTTGAAGTTTTCTCAAATAAGACAAATCATTGCTAGATTATATTTTAATATTTTTAAATTACTTAATTTATTCAATTTAAAAAATTCATTATTTACTTAATTATATTTCTTAAGTGAAGGATGCTTTAGGAACTTCCGCCGTGAATCATTTACTTCCTTCCTCCAATTTCCTCTTAACTACAGGGTTGTAAAATTCAATATTTATCATATTGAAATTAAAAAGAGGTTTGAAATTTAATTTAATTTATTAGATTTTACTAAGTTTTTCTTTTAAATTTCGGAAGCCATAATTATTTAAATTTTACATTTTACTAATTAATTTTAAATTTAAACGAGAATTCAACGCTAACAAGCAAGAAACTATTGAAAAGAAATCATCTGTGCCGCCCTGTGTGCACAAATTCGTCATTTTCAGGGCTGAGCTTTAGTTTTCAGTCGCACTTCATATTATAAGCAAATAAAAAGCAATTTCGTCATGAAACTTTGTAGGAATGATCAGAAGGATGTCTTTTTCCAATATTTTAAGAAATAAAATTTAAAAATATTATAGTTCACAAGTTATTTGTTGTTAACAATTGCCAATCATTTCCTTATGAAATTTTCACTTTTTTCAACTTTCGGCTGAGCTTTAGTTTTCAGTCGCACTTCATATTATAAGCAAATAAAAAGCAATTTCGTCATGAAACTTTGTAGGAATGATCAGAAGGATGTCTTTTTCCAATATTTTAAGAAATAAAATTTAAAAATATTATAGTTCACAAGTTATTTGTTGTTAACAATTGCCAATCTTTTCCTATCATTTCCTTATGAAATTTTCACTTTTTTCAACTTTCTTTTAACCAACGCGTATATTACTTCCACTTGATAAATTATTTTCACTTATTTTGTTTAGATTAATAAGAAATGCGACTTAAATCAACATTAACAAATTATATTATAATCAAAATAGATGCACACTTAAAAATGGTTGCAGTCTAATCATGAAGGTGTTGCCGTACTTTGTAAAATAACCTATAAATTTCAAAGATTGAGTCCCAATGGCGCGTTTTAAAGAGGTATTTTGTCAAAGACATTTCTAAAGCGCGGCCATAGGCCGCCCATTTACAAGAGTATTTCACTTAAAAATACTGTGCAAGGCCAAGCCGGTGTTGGTTCGGCCCAGGGTTATTTTTTAAAGCGCGGCGCTTTAAAAAATAATCCTGGGCCGAACCAACACCGGCTTGGCCTTGCACAGTATTTTTAAGTGAAATACTCTTGTAAATGGGCGGCCTATGGCCGCGCTTTAAAAAAAATAACCCTGGGGCGAACCAACAACGGCTTCACCTTACACAGTATTTTTAAGTGAAACGCTTTTGTAAAATGTCGGCCAGTGGCCGAAACAACATCGACTTCGCCTTGCACAGTATTTTTAATTTGCTATTTTAGCAATCCGGCAACATCAATTTTGATGTCATTGTACATTAAATTTTGCAAACTTTAAAATTAAATTACTCAAAAACTATAAGTTTCCTAGAAAAAAGAAAGTTAGTTTTAGAATCTGGGGATCTTCCTCTTTCCTCCCATACCCAATTTATTTCCGAAAGCCTGCGACCGAAAACTAAAATTTTCCCATTTTCAGTGCGTGCAGCTGATGTGTAATTTCTATAGAAAATTCATTGTCAATTTATTAATTAAAAATTTATTTAATTCATTGTATTTTCCTATTCAATGTTTACATTTAATCTATTATTCAATAACTTTCATCATTTGTTTCGTATTTGGTAACACCACAATACCATTTGTTTTTGTTCTCCCCATTGGAACATTTGTCAACTGCTTCTCGTCAGTCGATCGGTGCGAGCGCGAGAAGTTTCATCGAATTGACAAGTAAATTGGAGCGAATTTAAATTGTAAAAATACAAATAAGAAAAAATACATTTTCTAATACAATAATAACTAATCGGTTTAATTTCAAAATAGGCGCAGTGAAATAACGAAATAATATTCAACCTGAGGAGATTGCTGTGAGCTGCTATATATCCAAGCGAGAATGGCGAGCCTAATGCGTGTACCATCGATTTTGGCCAAAAATGCAGCCGCAATGGTAGGTTAGATGTTGAGGAGATATTTACTTAAGATTTAACTCCTTTCTTACACAAACAATGTTTAAATACGTATTTGCCTGTGTATTTGCAATAACTTTTGTGAAATCAACATTTTACTATTGACAAATGATTTGCACGGATTACACAACCAGCATTATACGCAAAACTCAAATGGCTTTTAGGTGAGAGGTAGTTGTAGGATGCATTTTGGTTGTTTTGCGTATGTATGTAATACATAACACAATCACGGCATTTATTATAATATAAATTGTGAAATTCGTTTGAACCTTGGCATTTTGCTTTTCCAACTATTTTTGGTTGGATTGGATGGATACTAATAAAGGGGGCTCGACCAGAGTGGTCACAAAGACCGCATGTTTTTTTTTGCAAACGTACTATACATGACGTGAAAGAATACGGAGTGTAGTGAGTGAGTGTAGTGACGGCGACCAACGAAAAAAACCTTAGGCGCTGGTGTTGGCAATTTGTTATGTAACTTTTTTATGCGCATTTTTAATAGTCTTTTTTTATTGTTAAATTTGTATTTTTTTATTTTATTGTTTTTCTAAGTATTTCATATAACAGTTGGATGTACAAAGGATCATCTTCCAAACCCCTTTTATTTTATCTGCTTGAATAGCATTTTATCTGCATAATTGGTCATATGTTCGCATTTTGAGCAGAAGATTTTTTGGCGATATAGTATGGGATATTTGAAACACACGAAGTCAAATTAAATAAATTAACATTGAAAAATCTTTAATGTTTGTTTTTAGCTAATTTATTGTGAGCAACAATAGGAACTTTAAACAATATTTTAAGGTCTATTTTTATTACCAAGAAATTAATGTTGCTCTCCACAAGTAGGTATGTATTTACATACGTATGTATGGAAATATACAAACATATGTGTTTATCTACTGTGTCATATATACATACATATGTACGTATAAGCATAGATACAAAGAATGTATTGTTGAATGATTTTTATCATTTCTCGTGCGCAACATTGGTGGAAGTAAAATAAAGGTGTGCGGCGCTCCAGTTAGATGTACAAAGTTATTTGTAGCATAAAATTATTACAAATATTTTATATTTTTTTTTGTTTTTGTAAATTTTTATATTTTCGGGACTTTTTTTACTCACCTATAAGGCGCTCACAATCAAAGAGAGCCCTTGCCTGCTCATGGGCGAGTTCATGTAGCCGCTACAGCACAAAAAAAAAACAACTACAAAGAGAGCCTTTATATAATATTATAAATAAAATAAATGATTAATCATAATAATATTATTAAATCTACACTCGCCATATATGTGGATAATATACCGTTTGCTGGAAGGCTCGTTTTTCGTGTCCCCCATGCCTTGCCCCGTCACTACTATGCCGCTTTTAAAAGTTTTGTTTTGATAATAGCTGCTTAACGAGCAATTCTCTTTGCCTGTCACTTTCGTTGATAAGTGTTACGGAGGCACAACTCATACCCCGTGTGGATAATCATATAAGGCAACAACGACAAGTTTGCCCGACTTGTAGTTTGTGCATGACCAGACGAGTAGACTAAACAGCATCGTGATACAACAGATTACTCTAAGAGCTTGACTTTTTCGTTTTTCTAAACCGTTTATTTTTATTGCTCTACTGCCACTACTGCAGCTTGTGAATCTCTCATTTCAGCGCTGTACTAGCTCGTCATTAAGTTTCCACTAATAAATTTTGTAATCTCTGACCGACACGATGATGTTGACAAATTAAGAGCTAATCATTTTATTTCACACACTATCTATATATACACACATATATAGCTTATACAACTATCTACATACATTTATAAATATTCTTATGTGTACATTAGGCATATCAATTGATTACACGCCATTGGCATTTAACAAGTGTTACACATAATTGCACTATTCGTTAATGTGCCGGCCATTGGCGCCGGTTTTTGTAATTAATACGTCACTTTTATTGTTACATACAAATACATAAAAGTCGGTGTGTGGAGTAGGCTCACGACAAATCTGTTGTGAATAAATTTTTAATTAATGAATGAATGGTAAGGATTTATGACAAACGCTTTAAGTGTTTGTTAAATCAGCAATTCAAATATATTCCACAATAGTTGATTGTAATGAATAAGAAATTTAAAAAAAAAATTTAAAAATTTTAAAATTTTCTATTCATCCCAATAATGAATGCTTATTTTATATAAATTTATAGAGGAAAACGCTAATCAATTCAATATGTCTTGAAATGCTCATTAGTTTCCAATATTTTTATTTATATACATATGTACATACATATATGTACATATGCATATGTACAATAGCCTCAAATTATTATGGAATATTTTGTCTAGCAAGCTTTGGCTAAGGCGAGATTTATTTTCATTATATTTATAGATTTGTTTGTTTGTTTATTTGTCATATGTGTACAACTGTCTGCACTTGGTAATTTATGTATTTTTTTTAAACACATATTCCTTCATAAAATTTGCACAACTAATTTTTGCAATATTGAAAGTCATTAAATCATTCATACATATAATGTTAATGGCTGGGTGCCTGTCTGCACTTTTAATGGTTTTTTTTTTGCAAAGCTAGGCAATTTGCTATAGAGAAATTTATTAATACTTTATTTTTGATTGAATATACTATTTTACGTAGAAGTACTACTTCATCATGCCTAGAACTCCATAAGACGAAAAACTTTTTTTTCAGTATTACAATTTTTTTAATGCTTTATACTAGTGTCATATTAAAAAAAAAATAGAAGAAAATGGCAAAATAATTTTGCATATTAAAGTATTGCAGAAATTTTTCTAATTGTCGCCGCTTCTCTTCAGGGAATTTCAGGCTCTACTCATGTATTTCTGGCTTGAAATGTAAAAAAACACACAGAAATTCATCAGCTTTCTGGAGGCTTAGAAAAAAACTGCAAGTCATTTCATTTGTTGGCACGCACACAAAATAGGCAGAGGCGCTTCAGTCGTTATAAAGCGTCAATTATATATATATGTATATATATTTGCAAATATAAAGACCGGCAATTATATGCACACATATGTATGTATATGCATGTATAAATTTATGAAGCACAACCGCTGCAGTCAACACTACATTAATTTATTTTCCACAATCTTCAATTGATTTGTTGTAAAATGCGCTCTATCGGTGATTAAGTCAACTAAAATGCAATTAAAGTTGACATGCAACGAATGTAAGCGGTAAAATTGACGTTCACTCGCTGCATACTTACATAAACATACATTTTTCGCACACACATGTCCAAGCAGAAAAAAAAGTTATAAAGAATAAACCTCCTGTCAAGTGCTGCTTGCTTCTATCGCATACTTTTGCTAATAAATATTTTCACATACATATGTACATACGTATATTTATACAAAATTGGCTTAAAAAAAAACACTTAGCTTATCATAAAGCACTTAGATGAAAGATATGAAGTACACTTGAGTCGCATTTTAAAGATTAAGAGCTAACCGGTTCAGCGGGAAGGTGTATGAAGCAGCACGAATTTTCAATTCGTTTTTGATGTCATCGCGTTCGAAATGTGGAATATTGCATTTAAAATGAAGTGGCAATTAATAAGAATAAGAATCTATGATTTTATTGAGCAGCAGCAGATATTAATAGTAAATATGTACTAACAAACGGTTTATGGAATTTTCAATAGCGTAGAGAATTTTTATTTAAATATACTATTTAAATAAATTAAAATTAAAAAATAGTTATAAAAAATTCAAATTTTGTCCATAAAAAATAAGAAATTGCATCATTGCTTCTAAAAAATGAATGCAACTCTGCTTACACGCTACTTCCGTTCATATCCGCCAACTAATAAACGGAAGTGACGAGTAATAAAATTGTTTTTCTCTGCAAATTATTACCTATGCTTATTTTATATATGTATGTATAGACCAATTAATAATGAAAAAATAATAATTTTTTGTATTTTCAGCTACGCACTGCCTCTGTCGTGCCACAACGTGAACTGCACATAACACATGGTAGAAATGATGCTAAAGTTCGCACCGATGCCATCTCTAATGAATATCCCATTGTCGATCACGCTTACGATGCTATCGTGGTGGGCGCTGGTGGTGCTGGTTTGCGTGCTGCTTTCGGCTTAGTTGCCGAGGGTTTCAAAACAGCTGTCATCTCTAAACTCTTTCCCACCCGTTCGCACACAATTGCCGCACAGGGCGGTATCAATGCGGCGTTGGGTAATATGGAGGATGATGATTGGAAATGGCATATGTATGATACGATAAAGGGTTCCGATTGGTTGGGCGATCAAGATGCCATACACTATATGACACGCGAAGCACCACAAGCTGTTATTGAATTGGAAAATTACGGTATGCCATTTTCGCGCACCCCCGAAGGTAAAATCTATCAACGTGCTTTTGGTGGACAAAGTTTGAAATTCGGCAAAGGTGGTCAAGCACATCGTTGTTGTGCCGTAGCCGATCGTACAGGTCACTCACTGTTGCATACACTTTATGGTCAATCCTTGAGTTATGATTGTAATTACTTTGTTGAATATTTTGCGCTGGATCTGATCTTTGAGGATGGCAAATGTAAGGGTGTGTTGGCATTGAATTTGGAAGATGGTACACTGCATCGTTTCCGTGCACACAATACCGTAATCGCAACCGGTGGTTATGGACGTGCCTTCTTCTCATGCACATCAGCGCATACCTGTACTGGTGATGGCAGCGCTATGGTTGCACGTCAAGGACTGCCCATACAGGATTTGGAATTCGTACAATTCCATCCAACTGGTATTTATGGTGCTGGCTGTTTGATAACGGAGGGTTGTCGTGGTGAAGGTGGCTATTTGGTGAATTCAAAGGGTGAACGTTTTATGGAACGTTATGCGCCAGTCGCAAAAGATCTCGCCTCACGTGATGTTGTCTCACGTTCAATGACCATCGAAATTATGGAAGGTCGTGGTGTTGGACCCGAAAAAGATCACGTTTACTTGCAATTGCACCATCTGCCACCAGAGCAATTGGCACAACGTCTGCCTGGTATCTCTGAAACTGCAATGATCTTTGCCGGTGTTGATGTGACACGCGAACCCATACCAGTGTTGCCAACAGTGCACTACAACATGGGTGGCATACCAACCAACTACAAGGGTCAAGTGCTGACTATCGATGAGAATGGCTGTGATGTCATTGTGCCCGGTTTATATGCTGCTGGTGAGGCGGCCAGTTCGTCAGTGCATGGTGCTAACCGTTTGGGTGCTAATTCATTGCTGGATTTGGTCGTCTTCGGACGTGCTTGTGCGCTAACAATTGCCGAAGAAAATAAGCCCGGTGTGCCAGCGCCCAGTTTGAAGGATGTGAGTATGATGAGAAGGGTTTGAAGTTTTAAAATTGCAAATTACACTTGCCAATTTTGTATATTTTTTTTTCACTCACATTTTCAGAACGCCGGCGAAGAGTCCGTTGCTAATTTGGATCAAATTAAGCACAATAATGGCAAAATTACCACCGCCGATTTGCGTTTGAAAATGCAAAAGACAATGCAAGGTCATGCAGCCGTATTCCGTGATGGTCCCATACTGCAGAAGGGCTGTGAGAAGATGAAGGAGATCTACAAAGAGTTCAAAGACGTCAAGGTCATTGACAAGTAAGTGCATATACGTGGTGTCATTAATGTTTATACCATTCATGAACATGAAATGCTATGTTAACTTTAGTTTCGAAATATGTACGTAAGTATCAGAAGGAGATGAGAGATACCCACAGAACGGCGAGATGAGTTGCTTTTGCCCTGGACGTCTGTCTATATATATTTCAGCCAAACTTGGTACGCAAATATATTTATTTTTTTTTTATATGATTATTTTCGGAACCGGTCAGATCGGACCACTATAACATATAGCCACCATGCAACCGATTTGCTCAGACATGCGGTTTTGGCTCAAAAATCTCTCAAAAAAAAGCATCTAAATGCATGGAATTTGGTATTCTACACACCTCTGTATAACCAAATAAATATTGACATCGAAAATCAACGAATATGATACAGTATAGCCTCAGATATGAGGTTATAATCGTCAAAAAAAAGCATGCAACACAATAAATTAGATGTTCGTGAAAGCTGTAAAGACTTCGGCAGGGCCGAAGACAGCACTAGTTTTTTGTTTTATTTATATTATTTTAAATTGCAGATCGAATGTGTGGAATTCCGATTTAGCTGAGACACTCGAATTGCAAAATCTCTTGGCCAATGCCAAAATGACCATTGTCGCTGCTGAAAACCGCAAAGAATCACGTGGTGCACATGCGCGTGAGGACTACAAGACACGTATTGATGAATATGTAAGTGATTTACGCACATGCATATTTCAATTTTGATCAATTAATTGTTTTTTTTTCGCATTCTCTCCACCCTCCAGGATTACAGCAAACCCATTGAGGGCCAACAAAAGATACCACTCGATCAACATTGGCGCAAACACACATTAACGTGGGTGTGTGGTGATGATGGTGAAGTCACAATTAAATATCGTCCAGTCATTGATACGACTTTGGATGAAACTGTACAAACGGTGCCACCAGCAATACGCTCATATTAATTCATTAATGAAACAAACAAAAAAAAACACAAAAAACGAAACAAAAACAGAACAACAACAACAGCAAACAAACAACAAACAACAAACATTAGTTAATTAAATGAGTTATCGTACAACAACAACAACAATAACAACATTTGCAAATTATATACATTGAAGTGGCATAGCTACATACATTTGTTGCATTCACATACATATGTATGTGTCACCTGAGGATTTTTGCTGAAAAATTTACACATTTTGTACACTCACTCACTTGCTCGCTGGTTTGTCATTCGTTTAAAGTTGCCAAGGGCGTAAATACGTATTAATGAACTGTAAAGAAAAGAAGCTAAAAGAAGCAGTAACAACTGAAAAAACTGGAAAAACTGAAAAACTAAACTAAACACCTTCCCCAGCTCCTTTTATGAAGCCTATAATTTATTAGCGAAAGGAGTAATTCTTTTTTTCTCTTTTTTTTTTGTATTGTCCTATGAGCCGCAATGAGTACACACACACACATGCGCAACACTACACTACATGGAACAATTCTAATGATATTTTTGCATTGCTTACTTAATAACTTTTCTAAAAAGTTAACAATCCAAATGTGTTTTCGTTTACTTAATAGTTTTTTATTTATTTATTATATTTTAATTTTTTATTTATTGATACACAATAATAATTAATAATTTTTTCCATTTTTTTTTTTTTTTTTTTGGATTATAATTTTATTTATTTTTTAGTTTATACTAATAATCATTAGTATTTGAATATTTTTATTTTTTCAATTTAGTTATTTTTTTGAATTCAAATTTTTTCAATTAATTTTTTTTTTTTTTTGATTTTATATTTTTTAAAAATTTTTTTTCTGTAATCTCTTATTTCTTTTCAATTCCATTCAATTTGAATTTTATTTTTATTTTGTAGTTTATAATAATTAGTGTGCGAAATAGTATAGCAAAATCGCCTTAACTCAAACAAAAACAACAAAAAAACTGCATTATTCGTTGATGAACCCAACAGGCACTGTCTTTAAATACTTAATTAATTAATTTAAAAAATAAAAACCTCATACTATTCTACTAGAAGTGATGTTGTGTTGTGTATTTGTTGTAGTAGTATTTTTTTTCCGCCACATCTAGTGATTTGTTAAAATTTCTATTAAATTATACATAAATATAAATTATAAAATATTTAACGGTAATGAGGAGTAAACGAGGAAGGTAAACAATTGTATATGAAGTTGATGAAATAATAAGAAAAAATAAAGAATCGAAAAATTGATATTTTTAAAGCGAAAATAATGTAACTTGATTACATACATAACTCTAAGCTTGACCGGCCCAAAACGTTAAATTATCTGCTCATCGACGAAGTTTTCTCTCAATAAATCCATTGATTGATGCGATGTGTGGGAAGTGCCGCCGTCTTGTTGAAACCAAATGTCGCCGAGATTACGAGCTTCAATTTCAGGCATCAAATAGTCGTTTATCATGGCGCGATAACGGTCGCCATTGACGATTACGTTCTCACCGGCATCAGTTTTGAAGAAATATGAATCGATGATTCCACCGCCTCACAACTCACACCAAACTGTTGTTTTTTCTGGATGAAATGGCAGCTCTTGAAACTCTTCAGATTGCTCTTCGTGCCAAATGTAGCAATCATGCTTGTTTACATACTCATTGAGCCAGAAATGCGCCTCATCGCTGACCAAAATTTGGCTCGAAAACGTCGGATCTTCTTGGAACTTTTCAAGAGCACATAGAGCGAAGCGATGTCGCTTAGGAAGGTCGATCGGCTTCAGTTCTTGTACAGGCTGTATTTTGTACGCTTCCAATTTAAGATCTCGACGTAAAATGCGCCAAGTCGTTCCATACGTCACTACGTACTATTTGGTTGGACCCCTCATTGACTTATCTCTTCTGGTTTGAAGGGATTTACCATGACTCATGCCCAGCCTAGGGATCCCATCCCATTGCACTGCCCTCAAGTCTACTCCAGGCAACAACTCTCCAATTTCTGCGATAGCTTTGTAGTGTTTTAGCAGCTCTTGTGCTAGCCCAAAGTTCCTCCACAAAATACCTTTCTATACCCTGCAACGAGCCATTCATCAATACTGTCTTCCAATTTCATTGAAAGGTCTTGTCCTTTTTTACCGGGTTGTGATGGAGAGCCGAGAACCTGTATCCCTTGGATCCGCTTGTAGGGTTTTCCTAAGATATTTTTCTCTTAGTTGCCTTTTCCTTACTCCTTCCTAATTGCATTGGAGCAGCAGGGGTGTTGATCTGAGTCACTTGTCCCTGTTGCTCCAGACGTACTATTAGCGGATTTCGCGGGAATCGAGCCTCATGCTTTGCTCTTGCTGGAGTTTGTCTTGGTTTGGCCTTACCCTCCAGTGGCTTATGCTTTTTCCCCGTTACTGGGGTTAGCCCTCCCTCTTGGGGCTTAGTATTATTCCGTAGGAATCTGGCTGGCTGAAGAGGTTTTAGATGAGGGGGTCGTGTAGACCCTTTCGCCTACGACAATGCAGTTTTCGAAGACATTAGAGATGGTTTAGTATCGCTGTGTCCATCGGCGGCATTTTTATCCGTGGCGGGATCCGAAGCTGCTTTATTGCTGCTCATGTCATCTGGTTCGTTGGCCACCTATTGAGATGAAAAAAAAATAAGAAGGGAAATGGAAGCGGTCGTTTGCGGGGGAGTCACGCGCTGTAGCAAGTCCCCGTCACTACCAAAAGTAGACCGGCAATTGGGCGACTCCCTTGGAATACAGTTGGACGTCTCTAACAGAAACGAGTAAAATCTCGGATTAGGGGGGAAAAGTATGTTCGACAAACTCCAACTTTAGATCCGTAGTGTTTAGTTAGATAAAAAAGGTCACCTACGGAAGGAAACGATTCTCCCCATAAACCCTACACTTCTCACCAGTGGCCGGTTGTGAGGTACAGCGTAGAACGGGCAGTGTCGGGAATCTTCAGTGTTTAATTAAAAGCTAGTCATCGCCATGTGTTAATAAAGATCTATGCAGGCCAGATATCTGTCTGTCACTTCGCTAATGACCCTTACGGATTAGATACTATTAAAATCCAATAGTAAAATGGCTACGGATAGATGTCACATCACATCTAACCAAACCTAAATTTACTTATGATTAAATCAGGGCTATTCTACATTTCGATTACGTTCACGCTCTCCGCTCCGTCACAATCGAAATTAGGTATTCTGAGTTACGATCGAACCGAAAGAAGAAGAGGAAGAGAGAATATATTTTCGAAGTCAGCTGGTTGCATGTGAATGTGTGAAATTGAAACAAAACAAAGCAAACAAAGGCAAAGAGTTTTTGTACAATTCAAATAAATATAAATAAAATCGTGTTTTTAATGGTTAATGAGATCAATAGCCTCGGCGATATTTCATGAGGATTGCGAGGCAAGTGTTTTCCATTTCACATGAGTGATGAATTTTATGAAATTTAGTTTTTAATTGGTAATCTTTTACATAAGTATAACAAATTTCGTTATTTAGATTCAAAAAAACTTCAAACTTAATAAAGATGCTTTCAAGTATGTCCTGGATAGTTTTTCGCAAGAAACTCAATCAAGTACTTTAGTACTTTGACATGATTATCTCCACCTAATCGAGTAGTAGGAGATTTGCGATTTTTACGGAAGGCAGTTACCATAGTATTCGGCAGATTATAACATAGGAATGTGTCACTCAACAGTGTCAATGCCATTATACAACTTTCTCAAAATCATGGAGTCTTTTATTGGCGGATCAATTGTATTTCGGCAACGTTATTTCAAAACTCTAATTTTTCATGTTGTTTTTATGTTGTATAAAAAACCATCATTAATCAAATTAAACTAAAAAAAAAGACATCGTTATGACTTTTCCAATTATCAAAATCATGTTTTATTAACATTTTTGTTAAAATTATGTTACTTAAGTACACAAAAATATACAATCAAACTGTTCTCCGCCAACTAAATTACAACGTACAAAAACGTAGCTACGATCGAAATGCAGAATACATAAAATTGGAAGGAATCGAAAGTTTCGAAGATTGATCGAAACGAAACGTAACGCAGAATACCAAATCCGCCGAACGGAGAAAATTTCGATTCGAGTCGAAATGCAGAATAGGGCTGAATATTTAACACAAAATCTAAATTAATTTTTTTAATATTTAGTTTCGATTATTTTTACAAAATACACCAAGTTACAAAACATTTAATAAGTACAAATACATATACACATAGAAATACATACATATAACCAATTACGGTGAACTAGAGTTTGTCTACTACTTTCCTGAGAACACACTTTACGCTTACACTACATTTCAACCTTGAAAAATGTGCAGATTTTCCATATTAAATTTCAATTCCTTTAAAATATCCTGCGCCGCTTGACTAAAACCACTGGGTCCACAAATGGCCACAAAACTGGCATATTCTGGTGTATCCTTGGACATGAGTGAATAGAGCAGTTCATTGCAGATGCGTCCACGTAAGCCCGTCCATTCGGCATCACCTTCCGAGAGTATGTTCTCTAATTGGAATCTAAGAGGAGTAGAAAATGTAGATGATGCGTATGTATGTAGTTGTATGTATATATATATCTGTTTTTTGTCCTGCCCTTCTGGATGACTCACCTCTCATCGACTGCTTGCAGCTGCTCCAGCTCATTGCGACACCATATGTCCGCGGCTGTTTTATTGAAATACAATAACCGTAAATAGTCGCTGTAAAAGTCAAAAAGCGTAACTGTTTTACACTTCAAACGCTCAATCGAGTTTTAATGTTTTTAAGTTAGTTAACAACAACAAAAGCACTAGGTCGTTTTCATTCAATTTTCAGTTGGAAGAAGAAGAAAAATCAAGTGGTGCTTTGTGCCCGCTTAAGCGCATTTCGCCTACGCTGTGTGGTGGGTGTTTTGATTTTTTTTCTACAATCAAAGAAACCGACAGTAGAAGCCTGGCTCCGAGGGCCTGAGGGATTTTTCGGAGTAACTTCTTATTTCATGTCAGAAATACACTCGGAGAGCTTGACTTTCCTTGTTGATGTATGGCAGGAGTCAGAAGAAAAATACCTATGATTTTGGTCTGGCCAGGGTTCGAACACAAGACTCTTCCGTTCGTTTGGACACTAATTGGAGACTAAGTGAAGCCAGGCCTTTTCAAATCTGTACTTCAAGTCTTCCTCTTCTTCTGTTTCAGTCAGCGAGTAAGAGATCGAATATTTTCTAAGCTGGAAAATCTTCGTCCATCAGGAAGACGCGTATAACCCATCACCGTTGTGAACGAAGACGTTAAGTCATAAAGAAAAAAACTACCGCCCTTCTTAATATATAAGGGGTGATCCATGTAAAAGTATTTTTTTCAATAGCCTATATCGATTCGACGCCGCTCGCAGCAACTGGGACTGACGTATGGAACGAATTGGCGCATTTTACGTCGAGATCTTAAATTGAAAGCGCACAAAATACAGCTTGTGCATGAAATGAAGCTGCTCGACCTTTCCAAGCGACATTGCTTCGCTCTATGGGCTCTTGAAAAGTTTCAACGAAGATCCGACGTTTTCGAGCCACATTTTGTTACGCGATGAGGCTCATTTCTGGCTCAATGGGTATGTACACAAGCAAAATTGCCGCATTTGGGACAAAGAGCAACCTGAAGAGGTTCAAAAACTGCCATTTCATACAGAAAAAACAACGGTTTGGCGTGGTTTGTGGGCCGGTGGAATCATCGGTCCATATTTCTTCAAAAATGATGCCGGTGAGAACGTGTCGCCGTCAATGGCGACTGGTAACACGCCATAATAACCGACTACTTGATACCTGAAATTGAAGCTCGTGATCTCCGCGACATTTGGTTTCAAGAAGACGGCGTCACTTCTCACACATCGCATTAATCAATGGATTTATTGAGAGAACAACACTTCGTCGGTGAGCAGATAATTTCACGTTTTGCACCAAGATCGTGTGATATCACACTGTTAGACTTTTCCCAGTGGGGATATGTAAAGTCTAAAGTCTATGCGAACAATCACGCTTCGATTCAGGCCTTGGAGGAAAACATCACGCGTGTCATTCGCCAGTTACCAGTCGAAATGCTCGAACGAGTCATCGAAAATTGGACTCAACGGATGGACCAATGAGCGAAAAGTAGCCGCGGCCAACATTTGAAAGAGATAATCTTCAAAAAATAAATGCCAAAGAATGTTCTTTCGAATGATAATAAACATTCCCCATTAAATTTGAATTTTCTGTTCTTTTTTTCTTTAAAAAAGCAGGAATTCTCGATAGGGATAAGGGAGCTGGTAGAGACGCCTTTGGTCACAGGCTTCTGAATTCCAAAGCTGGGCTATTACCAGAACCTACGCTGTTGGAAAGTTCTTCGTGCTCTGTGTGGATCAGATAAAAAGATGTAGTGCTTCTTTATAAGCCTTGTGGAGCTGTTATAAAAATTTATCGTCCTAACCTCTATCTATTGATTCAGCTTAGAAGAGAAGGCAACTTCTTTCTTGTTTCTGACTGAACTAGCGTAGACTGCTCTCTATTTGACGACTTTTTCGCAGTGTCCTCATTGTTTTCGTTCACTACTAGACTTACTCTAGTACTTATAAAGTACAGTTCTCTATTTCGTTCCACAACCTTAGATTAAACGAGCCTCAAGTTTGTCTCAAATCTTGTTGTTTTATACCGATAGAGAGGTCGTTCCCAATTTTTGAGGGAACCTCTAGTGATGTTCACGGTCAGGTTTAAGTAGCCTCATAAGTTTTGCAGGAATACCAGATTTAGACATATAGACATATCAGGTGAGAGGCAACTCCTTTTACGAACTATCGAAGAGGTAGGGTTAGGGCATGTGTTGATCATTTTCTCACAGACGTAAGCTATTGGACATAGTCATAATTTTTTATTTTTTTTTTGTGTACTCACATGCGGTTCGCATTACGTTTAAGTAAATGCTCGATCACATTTAGCATGGGCGTTAGACCACTGCCAGCGGCAATAAGAGCGATTTGGCGATGCGTCAGTAAACGTTGAAGGCAAAAATTACCGCGTGGCGCTGAGAGTAGTAACATCTGGCCGACTTGCTTTTGGCGTAAATGCTTGGAGAGTGAACCTTCGTTGTAACTTTTAATAAGAAAATTTAAATTTGTACTATTGCCTTCCGTGTCCGCTGCCAGTGATTGGGGCAAAAATTTACCACCTACAGGTGTATAACTGCGACGTGTTAGTTCGCCTGTGAATAAATACATAAAAAATTGGTTATAGAAAAAACACTTTAAATACGCTACAATACCATCTATTAATGCCGCTATTGTCACATGATAACCAATGGGTAGCACCATCAATACGTCGGCTATGCCGCGCAGACACAACTCGAATGAGTCGTGATTGAAATCGCTGCATTTAAGTACTTCATATTCATATTGGAAATCCTCAGCCTCACTCACTACACCTTTTGTAAGTGTGTGCGCGCCATATGACGGCCATAGCACGTCCTCCACTTTTGTGAGCGTCACTTCAATTTTGCCCGTTTCACTGGCCACACGCACTGCTTTCGCCGGCCACACCACCTCCTCATGCAACTCAAGTTCGAATATGTGTTGAGCCTGTTCGATTAGCACCTGCAGCTGTAACACTTTAGCGCATTTGCGATGCACGAGCAAACCAGGATTACAAAACTGACGCGTATAAATATATATTGTGATATCTGTACGTTTCTGTATCCAGTCGAAGCGTGGCACCAACTCGATATTAGCAGTTACTGAACTATTGCTTACTGGCGGCTTACCGAAGTTCGCTGCGGGTACAGTGGGTAAAGTCATTTTCCGCTCTGGTATGGAATCCATTCTCAACACCGTACGCAGCGGACCAATGTAACATTTCACTAGTAATTGCTGATAGTTTACCCAGGCGTGCACCTCGTCGAAGAGTTTAGTGGCATCGCGCCCAACGCCACGCATTAACTCGTCAACGCCTAATTTATATTGAAATATATGTGTTTAAATTGGGAAAAATTTAAATCTCAAAATTACACTAACCACCCGGATGAAAATCCATGTAACGCGTCACATTAAACACTTTGCCACGTATCGCTATCCAAGCATCGTCACGTGTATTATGACGCGCCAACTCATCGCTGCTGACGGGTGTTATGCGTCCACGTGTGCCCGCTAAATCTACGCCTGAATTACCAAGACGTATCCAATCCATTAACGAGTGACCGGGCTTAAGCGCGCATTTGTTACGTGGATTTCCCGTAGCAGAGCCTGAACTCAGTTTTTGTGGTGTAGTTAAGGCAGGCGCCAGCATTTGTGCAGCCGTGTTGGCTGTAGGTAATTGCAGATGCGTTGTAGTTGCATTATTTTGTTCGGCCATTTTGTGAGGGAGTCAGTCACTGTTGGTGTTTCAAAAGAAAAGGAATTTTTCATTTTTTTTATCACATTTGAAAAAAAAAATAATACTAAATATTTTTTAAAACGCTAAATTCAGCTTAAATACAAGTTGCAGAAAAGTAGCCATTTTTTTCAGTTTCTTTTCGTACTTTACAAATTGCGCGCATTTCCGGTGTACATCTTTTATGCTTAGAAAACCGGATGTGAGATTTCAAACAGGAAATACAGTTGAGTGTGCAATATTTTGCAACAAACGCGTTGTTTAATTTTTTTAATTCAAATTTAGTATTTTTTCACTGATATTTCAAGCATTCTAACATTAAATAAAAGAAAATTTATTATTTATTAAATAAAAGCTTTTTTTTTTCTTTGCAAAATACTCCGGCAACACTAATCGCCAGAGGGAAGTAACGAGTGAATTTATTTTATTATGCTTTTGCTCGTTCTTCAGTGCTATTTGCCAGTGGACCAATTTAGTAGCTAATCAGTTTTTGACGAGTCGTTGCGGTAATAAAATGTGAGTTGGATTTATAAATATGGGAAAATAATAATGATAAATATGCCTATGAATTTTTAATTTTCTGCAGAAATGCTCACAAAAAATAATTTATAATTTACTAGCTTTATTATGTGTGTGTAGTTATGAGTTTTGAAATATGTAGTATATATGTATGTATAAAAAGTGTTGTTTAAAAAATTAAGGTGTGCAGAAAAGGAAGTTGGTGAAAATAGCTGTGATGTCAACATACCGCCGGCTATAAATGAATGTGTGAAGTAGAATATTAAAAATGATAAGTTTTTGTGAACATTGGAAAACAATAAATAAATAAAAAAATGTGAAAAATCACTCAAATATTTGATTTGGATGAAAAAGTAGAAATTCTTATGCAATATTTTGGAAATTCCTACTAATTATTAATGACTAGCTTTCAAACCTGCGTACATGTCACTATCAAAAATAAATGTATACCCATAGTATATGCATATTATTTGAGTATATACATACTTATATGCATATGCAGTACATATTATGTATTTATATACATATATATACATGTGTGGATGTACATATGCATGTACGAATGTACAAAATATGATTACCAAAGCATTTCGGTACAATTTCTATGATGAATAGTTACTTCTTAATAATAGTTTTGTTGTTTTCGTTTTTGTAGTTGTGGCAATTTTTAGTTTTTCGTGTTGTGTGTTTTCCTTCTTATATTTATCGTCTTTGTTGTTGGTGTTTTTTTTTTTTTTTTTTTTTTTTTTTTTTAACAAATAGTTGGTATAACAATATGGTTTGTTGTCATTTCAGCCTCATGTATGTACGTCGAAATGTATAATTTTACGTTCCTACACACATATATATGTACATATATAAATCTAATGAAACTGCCGGTTAGAATTTATGATAGAAATTGAAAGTAAGAAAGAAGAATAAAACAAACTTGACCTTAATAACTGCGTTTTCCCTTAAGGGCGGATGTGGAAACCATGTGTCAGAGCAAACATACATACATATGTATACTAAATGGCATACATATACATAATGTATCAACGTTTCTAAATGTACATAGCAAATTTATGTATTTTTTTGTTATGAAAATACCATGTCCCAGCACGCTCGAAATTTTCTGTACGGCTTTTTGGTCACAATGAAAACTTTTATGTGCTGGAGTGCATGAATGGCGATTATTAATTAAATTAAAAAAAAAATATATATAATAAAGAAATAGAGAAAAAAATGTTTATTTAATAGTGATAAATTAAACGAAATACTGCATTTTTTAACATTTAAACAGATGCCATTAATAATGTGAAAATATATATGTATAAAAAACAAAGGAGAAAAAATATTTTTTTAACTAAAGTGGTTCAAATAAATTAATCTCACACTTAATAATTTAAAAAAAAAAATCTTAAAATATTCTTGCTTTTTTGTACGAATTTTATTTTTCCCTTTAGCTATGTACTCGTATTCCCTTCTGATTTCAACACCACGCAAATGTTCTTTGTTTTCATATACAACATTTTATCGTCAAACTCAAATGAAAAACGAAAACAAAACAAAAGCAATAAAAACACACCAGCTAAAGCTTTGTTCATTATTCATTCTGTTCAAGCACTTGTTCCACAACTCTGAGGAAACATGAGTATCCAGTACAAACACAATGTAATCGCATTGCCATATAATCATACATACATACATATGCACGAATATATTCCCGCTTAGTGCGCAGCAAATTCAATGGAAAATTTCTAGTTAATGTCAGTCACATTAAATGGAGTCGCAAAAAAAAAATCAACAAAACAGCAAGAAAATGTTAATGCAGTTACAATGTTATATATATGTATGTATGTGTGTAAGCATATGCAGGTTACATACATAGTATGTAAATATTTTATTATAAAATTTTATTAAAAAGTACTCAAATTTGACTAAAAAGTGCCTAAATTTCCATAAAATTTATGCATAAAAGAAATTTCAACAAAAATATATACAATATACATACATAAATATGTACAAGGGGATGGGTGTGAGGCAGGTGAAGGTAATACATATCCCTTCACTTAGGATACCGCATGGAGAATATGTATGTAGATTAGCATAGTAATTCCATTGGAAATATACATACAAACATATTTTTTTAAAGATACTCGTATGTACACAAATACACATATATTTACCGATATGTAAATACCGCTATGTGATGTCATCCTAAATGCCTCCACCACGTCAGTGCGATTAATGGCCCAAAAACACTTTTTATTGAAAATTCGTGAGCGGGAGCCTAATATAATTTTTTTCGATTAGATAATCGCTTAGAAAGACATTCACATACATACATACATATGTATATATATATTTAAGTACATATACAAATGTACATACTCGCATTTAGCGATTTGTATGGGCCTGCGTGTGAAAGTAAAATCAATATACATACATATGTACGTAACTATAGTTCAAAGTTCAAAAAATATATTTACATATATACATACAGGTGTTTTTACAAAATGTTTGCTGCACGAAAGTTCTAATCCTCATAACGTTAGCAGTAGCAGGTGATGGACAAAAGTAATAAAAATTATTTGCATAAAAAAATAATCGCCAAATCTCCGTCTAATACAAAATGTCGCCTCAAATGTTATTAAAAAAAATTTTTTTATGTTTTTGTAGTTTCCTTAATGACTATTTAACAATTTCATTAAGACATAAACTGCTTTTAGCAAGCTTTAACATAAAAAACTACTTTTCAAATAATGTTTTGACACTAATTAATACTCAAAATACTAAATTAATATTAAAAATATCGTCTGCCACTTAGAAATAAGTGCTAAAATTCGGTTGAGATATGAAAATATTTTATTACAGAAAATATAACTTTTTTCCCACAATTTTTTTCCCTTCAATGGAAATCGTCCTTTCATTATCAATCAATATTAATATTGATAAGAGTTCACCACCAGACCGATGGCCGCCACAGGTAATGACCATGATTAACCAGCATTAATGATTTCTAATGTGCATATGCACATACATACAAATGTGTGCTGTGTGTGATAGATACATACATATGTACATACATATTATATTTGCACAAAAAGATAAGATAAATGAACCAAACAGCAGTGGAATGCATTATTAAAGCGAAAAATTGATTTCGAACAAAAAACAATAGTTAAGTGTGAAATAATTTTTTTTATGTAAAAAAAACATTAGGCACACAAATTAATTCGCTCCGTTTCTTTTGTGTTTAAAAAAGCGTTTTTTTTTTTGATTGGAAAAAAAAGTAAAAGAAAATGCATCACTCAAACTATTTTCCTTCGGAAGCGACTACTTTTACCCATCTCTCTAGTAATTTTCGAAAACCGTTTCTTAAAAATTTGTCCTCTCTGTGCTCGATCCAATCATTTGATCTCTTCAAAGATCCGAGCCGGTCACTTACCCAAATCGTTTTGCAGCCGTCGAAAGAGGTAAGTAGTCGGAAGGAGCAAGGTCTGAAGTATAAGGCGGGTGGGTTAAAACCTCCCATTTCAGCGTTTCCAAGTAATTTTTGAGCATTACAACCACGTGGGCCGAGTTTTGTCTTGTTGCAAAATCACCTTGTCACGCCTTTCGGTTGTTTCTGACCGTATTTCGCTCAAAGCACGACTAAAACGTATTCGTTATAGTCGATAACGAGGTTCAGTTTGATCCATTCTTCTTCTTCTTCTTTGGCGTAGGCACCGCTTACGCGATTATAGCCTCGTCAACAATAGCGCGCCACTCGTCTGCTTGGCGCCAGTTTGAAATCCTAAGTGATACCAGGTCGCTCTCCATCTGATGCTTCCAACGGTATTCGCCGTTGCCATCGCGCAAAGGACCATAAATCTTCCGCAAAATTCCTCTCGAAAACTCCTAAACTCCTCGACTCATCGGATGTACACACTCTGCATCAGTTATCGGTCGGCGCAGATTCACTATAGACTTCCACACGCATATGATGAGCTTCAGCTGCAATTTTCCTCCATTAAATATAGAAAAAAGGAAACTTCTCGCAAATGCTGTTTATTTATCACAAATCCGAGCATTTTCGAAAAGTCAAAAAACAATGTTGTTCTCAAAAATAGACGTTAATTTACACTAATTACTGTTGACGGATGTGTAAGCTTTCCAATGACAAGTAATCGCTTCTAAGGTAGGCCGCAACTTTTGGGGTGGAGATGTCTTTTGAGAGCAGATCGAATTAATTTGAACACCAATAACTTAAAAAAAAAATTTTTTTTCGATTTTTTTGAATTCTATTTTTTATTATAATTTTTATTTTATTAATTTTTTTTTTTATATTATTTTAATTTTTTATTTTTATTTTTGTATTTCATCAGTTTTTAGTTCTTTATTGCTTTAATGCAAAAAACGATCCCTTTTCCTTCAAATTCCTTCCACACCGATGATAATTTACTCAAAGAAAAAAAAACAGTAATTGCCTTTGCTATTTCTAACTGGCTGAATTTGAATATATTAGTCATTAGCAACTTATTATGTATTCTACTCGCGTGATAAAAACTATACATATGTACATATGTATATGAGTATCTTACGTATTATTACTAACATATTACAATAATACATACTTGCTTGATACTTAACGCCCGGCGTCGCTGTTATATTAATTGTAAAAATCCATTATGGAAATGTAAATGTGTTTATACCTTATACAATTGGAAAGTCCCCAGCCTGACACATAGATGGCGCTACTAGAATTCAATCCATATGATTTTTAGTTAGCCCTAACCTTCAAAAGACGCATGTATAAATTTGACAGCTGTCGGATCATTATTTAGTGAATTATAGCATTTTAAGGGAGGCAACTTTTGTTATTGTGAAAAAAAATGGATAAAAAGGAGTTTCGCGTTTATAAAATATCGCTCTTTGAAGGGAAAAAATACAGTTGAAGCAAAAACTTGGCTTGATGACGAGTTTCCCGACACTGCGCCAGCAAAATCAACCATCAAGGATTGGTATGCTAAGTTTAGACGTTGTGAAATGAACACCGAAGACGGTGAACGCAGTGGACGCCTGGAAGAGGTTTTTACCGACAAAAACATCAAAAAAAAACTTTAAAAAATATTTTGAATGACCCTAAATTGAAATTGAATGAACTGGCAAACACTCCAAAGATATCAACTGAACGTGTATATCATATCATTCACGAGTATTTGGGTATGAGCAAGCTCTGTACAAAGTGTGTGCAGCGCGTGATCACTTTTGACCAAAAACAACGACGACTTGATGATTTGGAACAAAGTTTGGAGATGTTCAAGGTTATAAACCCAAGTTTTTGCATCGATATGTCACAATGGATGAATCATGGCTCCAGCATTTGACACCGAAGTCCAATCGACAGTCAGCCGAGTGGACGGCAAACGTTGAACGCGCTCCAAAGCGTGGAAAAATGCAACAGTCGGTTGGCAAGGTTATGGCGTCTGCATTTTGTGATGCGCTCGGACTGATTTTCAATTGACTACCTTGAAAAAGGAAGGACCATCAATAGCGACAATTACAGAGCGTTATTGGGCCGTTTGAAGAAAAAAAGTGCTGTTTCACCAAGACAATGCACCACGTAACAAGTCCATGAAATCGATGACAAAAATCTATGAATTGGGCTTCGAATTGATTCTGCATCCACCGTATTCTCCAGATCTGGCCCCCAGTGACTATTTCCTGTTCACAGATTTCTAAAGAATGCTCGCTGGGAAGAAATTTTCGTCGAATGAAGAGGTGATCGCCGAGACTGAGGCCAATTTTGAAGCAAAGGACAAATCGTACTACACAGAAATGGTAACAAAAAGTTGGAGGGTCGCTATAATCAGTGTATCACCCTGGAAGGGAACTATGTTGAATAAAAAAAAGAATTTTGTCAAAAAATACTAAATACTAAATATGTTTTACTATAGCAGGCCCGACAATTTTCGATTAACCTGTACAAACATACATATGTAAATGTTGTTAAAATTTAATGTTTTTATTTATAAAAAATAAATAATAATATAAAGAAATAAATTTCTTGCATATACATACATATATACATACATACATACATACATACATACATATATATGATCAATCAACTAAATCCGCTGATGAAATCTAATTTGGAATTTGCCTTGCCGATTAAATAATCTCATTCATCTAATCTTGCAAAAAAGAAATTCTGAATTTTTTTTTTTCAAAAAAAAATTATTTTACTCGTATGTGCTTGTATGTGCTTGCGTGTGTTTAAACAAATAATGAGTAGGAAAAAAAAAAGAATAAAAAAGAGTGCAAAAAAAGAATGAAAAATGAAATTGTTCTACAATATGTGTTTATGAGCTTGAAATACATTTCAAAGTGACGATAAAAAAGCTGTAGATTAATGCAAGTACTTACATACATACATATACAACTTTAAACAAGATTAAAGCGTGAAAAAGTAAAAAATTTATTACTTAAAGTTAAAAAAAAATTAAATACGAGAGTGTGAAGTGAAATTATAAAAAAAAAATTCATATTTTTGACTGAATTTGAATGTTTTATTTGAACTATTATAACCATGCTGAAATTAAAAAAAAATTACGGATGATCGCTTTCGAGGATCCTTACTTTTTTAAAGAAAAGAAAACACAGAAAATTCAAATTTAATGGGGAATGTTTATTATCATTCGAAAGAACATTCTTTGGCATTTCTTTTTTTTTTAAATTATCTCTTTCAAATGTTGGTCGCGGCTACGTCTCATATGGCCCATCCGTTGAGTCCAATCTTCGATGATTCGTTTGAGTACTTCGACTGGTAACTGGCGAATGACACGCGTGATGTTTTGCTCCATATCCTGAATCGAAGCGGCGTTGTCCGCATAGACGTTAGACTTTACATATCCCCACAGGAAAAATGACCAACGGTGTGATATCACACGATCTTGGTGGCCAATCGACCGGCCCAAACGTGAAATTATCTGCTCACCGGCCAAGGGTTCTCTCAATGAATCCATTGATTGATGCGATGTGTGGGAAGTAGCGCCATCTTGTTGAAACCAAATGTCGCGGAGATCCCGAGCTTCAATTTCAGGTATCAAATAGTCGTTTATCATAGCGTGATAACGGTCGCTATTAACGGTTACGTTCTCACCGGCATCATTTTTGAAGAAATACGGACCGATGATTCCACCGGCCCACAAACCACACCAAACCATTGTTTTTTCTGGATAAAATGGCAGCTCTTGAATCTCTTCAGGTTGCTCCTCGTCCCAAATTTCGTAATTTTGCTTGTTTACATACCCATTTAGCCAAAAATAGGCCTCATCGCTGAACAAAATTTGGCTCGAAAACGTCAGAACCTTTCATGTCACTTGAGAAGGTCGAGCGGCTTCAGTTCTTGCACAAGCTGTATTTTATACGCTCTCAATTTAAGATTTCGACGTAAAATGCGCCAATTCGTTCCATACCTCAGTCCGAGTTGCTGCGAACGGCGCCGAATCGACTCTCCACGCTCTTCGTGTACACTCTCAGCGCTATACGGCCACTATATTTTCTTCACGGCGTGCTGGACGTGGTCTATTCGGTCGACTATTATCCAATAATGAATGCTGGGTCTCAAGATGGGTGATGTTGTTGCGAAGAGTACGCTCAGTAGGCCGACTATGTTGACCATAAGTTGAGCGAAGCGTGCGCGAAACACATTCCTTACGGAACGTGAATTTCTTTTGAAATGCCAAAGAATACTGAATGAATATAACATGACAGCTTGACATGAATCACGCGTGATCTGTCAAAAAAAGGCTATTGAAAAAAGGACCTCTACTTGGATCACCCTTAATATCTCCCTGATATTTTTTTTTAATTATCAAATTATTGTGGAGAACGTGCGGGAGACTATACGAATATTACCAATTTTTCTCTCTATAAATTATTAAAATTGTTTTTTTTTTTTTTTTGATATTCACATAAACCCATAAATAAATAAATAAAAGAAATGTGTTTCGGTTGAGAGCACATTTTTATTGCGTAAAAAGCACTCTTTTGATTTTCGTGTGTAAAGTTTGTTGATAAAAACAAATTTTTGTTATACATACATATGTATGGTGTTGTTGGTGTATGTCACACAACCACTAAACAGCTGGACCAATTTGGTACTTAGGTATGATGCACATATGTATGTTATGTATGTGGAAAAAATGCTAAAATAATATTTTTAAGTCAAATATTTCAACCAAAAGTTTACTCGATATATGTATGTATGTATGTATTTCTAAGTATTGCATATACCAGCCGTTTTGGCTTAGCCAATCAAAAGGAAATATTGGACTGAAGATGTACACCATAATAGATATTTATGTACATATGTAGCTGGTGTTGTGATCAATACATTCATAAAAAATGATCAGAAGTGGAATAAATATAAAACTAAAGAGCAACGGCAAAGATCCGTGAATTTACTATGTACATTTTCTAAGGCGAATTATTTACCGAGATGTTCTGTTGTGCATTATGAATTCCTTTCACCTTATCTCAAAATGTCAATAAATAACGGATATTATTGGAGTGTTAAGCGTCATTTACAGTAAGCTATTCGCAAAGAGAAGCTGGATTTACAAAAAGTCACCGTCTCACAATACATTGATTATTCGTTAATTTTGCGCCAAGATGGATCCACAACTACCTTATCCGAGTCGGATCAAGGCTCCAAGGTATCTTCTGTCTTTTCAAAAAGCTCAAACAACCTGGAAAACCGCATTGAGTCGATTATGGAGTTTCGCTCATGGAATTGAAGGTTACCACGGTCGACGAATATAAGAAATGTTTCGTGTATTGGAAAAAAAGTAACCTTTGAAAGTATACACAATTATAAAGAGGGCTCAACAACACGAAAACCTCCGTCAGATTCGGAAAGTACCTTTTCTAGCCGTTTCATACTAAGCTAGGTTTCAGACTCTCTATGGTTTGATTTTTTTAACCCAACACTTGATAAATCATATCGTTATCATTGACATCAACAATCACGCCGTTAGTTCTGATTTCTTCAGTATCGGTAAGAAAGTGGAGCGAATATATCTGATAGTGGGCGAAGACAAGGCAGGAGTTATGTCTTTAAACAAGCAGTCAGAGCATTCGCGTTTTGGCCACCCCGTCTCTGTGGACACTTCTAACCTATAAAGTCGTCGATTTGGGTTGTTGCTGTAACCGCAGAAAAATTCCAACTATCGCGGGAATTATTGGATTTTAGTCGCCACTTACGGCAGGAACGCCTTACCGCGGGTATATTCGTGTAATTTCGTCTGCTTTGGTACTGAAATCAACACTAATTACTATTAATTAACTTTGAAATCAAACTCAAAAACAATTTACCAACAGTTGGTACTTTGTACTGAGTAGGCAATGGAAAAGTAAAGTCCACAAACAACAGAGAACAACATCTACAAGTCGCTCATGTGTTCTCCGTTTGTATGGAGCAAAAGCGTCATTTTCATTCATTTTGTGGAAAATTTAAGGTACCCACGTACGGGCGACGGCGAATACTGTTGGAAATACTAGAAGGAGAAGCTAATAGTCAAACTAACTAGCGCGCTATTGTTGGCCGCGTCAAAATTATGAAAAAAAGGGAGCGAAGAAGGCGTGAGATCTAGAGTCAATCTTTACATCTTTTCAGGTTTTCGGTAACTTGATAATGCTGTGATTTTAACCTGTTTTCTATAACAACAGTCTAGGTGCCTCAAATCACTTGCTCACATCGCCCTCAAACATCAATATTGATACTGATTTCCGCATTTAAATTTGTGACAACGCAAAACTCAATAGCAAAACAAACAAATGGACGCAACTCAAGCAGTCAATAAAAAAAATATTATTATTAAGTGATTGCTAAAACTGTTGATTTTTTATTTATTTTTTTTATTTTTTTTTTGTTAAAAGTGTGTTCGAAAACCAAATACAAATTGTGTCATAACAACAGTGCTTTCATAATTTTCATTAATGACGCAAAGCAATCAAACTAACAAATATGGATATTTAGTAAATAAAATGTATTTTTTAATTGCGACTAAACCAGTTTGCGCAACAAGTTACTTACTAGATACTCTCTAGTAGCAGATACATACATATACATACGAGTATGTACGAGTAGTAGGTGATTTAAAGGGTGATCCAAGTAGGGGTACTTTTTTCAAAAGCCTTTTTTTGACAGATCCCGCGTGAGTCGTGTCAAGCTGTCATGTTATTTTTATTCAGTACTATTTGGCATTTCATTATGGAAAGACTACGCCTGAACAACCTTTATAAATCATTCAACTTTATTATGAAAATTCACGTTCTGTAAAGAATGTGTTACGCGCGCTTCGCTCAACTTATGGTCAACATAGTCGGCCTACTGAGCGTACTCTTCGCAGCAGCATCACCCATCTTGAGACCCAGCATTCATTATTGGATAATATTCGACCGCAGCTGAGTGTACACGAAGACCGTGGGGAGTCGATTCGGCGTCGTTCGCAGCAGCTCGAACTGACGTATTGAAAGACTTGGCGCATTTTACGTCGAGATCTTAAATTGAAAGCGTATAAAATACAGCTTGTGCAAGAACTGAAGCCGCTCGACCTTCCCAATCGACATCGCTTCGCTCTATTGACTCTTGGAAAGTTCCAAGAAGATCCGACGTTTTCGATCCAAATTTTGTTCACCGATGAGGCCCACTTCTGGCTCAATGGGTATGTTAACAAGCAAAATTGCCGCCATTGGTACGAAGAGCAACCTGAAGAGATTCAAGAGCTGCCAGTTCGTACAGAAAAAACAACGGTTTGGTGCGGTTGTGGGCCGGTGGAGTCATCGGTCCATATTTCTTCAAAAATGATGCCGGTGAGAACGTAACCGCCATGATAACGGACTATTTGATGCCTGTAATTGAAGCTTGTGATCTCCGCGACATTTGGTTTCAACAAGACGGCACCACTTCCCACACATCGCATCAATCAATGGATTTATTGTGAGAACACTTCGTCGGTGAGCAGATAATTTCACATTTGGGCCGGTCAATTGGCCACCAAGATCGTGTGATGTCACACCGTTAGACTTTTTCCTGTGGGGATATGTAAAGTCTAAAGTCTATGCGGACAATGCCGCTTCGATTCAGGCCTTGGAGCAAAACATCACGTGAATCATTCGTCAGTTAACAATCGAAATGCTCTAACGAGTCGTCGAATATTGGACTCAACGGATGGACCAATGAGTGAGACGTCGGCCAACATTTGAAAGAGATAATCTTCAAAAAATAAATGCCAAAGACTGTTCTTTCGAACGATAATAAATATTCCCCATTAAATTTGAATTTTCTGGGTTTTTTTATATTTTAAATTAGGGAACCTCGAAATGGTTCACCCGTTAGCTTCCCAGTCAGTCATGTGGAATTTTCGGGTTTCAAACACATACAGTCAAAATTTTGCAAGATCCAGCACAAAATGTGTTTAGAGCGTACCACCAGCTACTCGCTGAACCATTCATTCATTCGCCTTTGTTTTGGATATTTGCTTGCTTACTCGTCGTTTTCGACAAGTGTGTCTCGTCTCGTCTCGTCTCGTCTCGTCTGTGGCGACTGTGGCTGCACAAGAATGAGGAAATCAGCCAGGCAACAAACAACAGCCAAGCAGTTGGCTATTCGTGCACACGCCGCCCGTAGATATATTGGCTCTTTCCATAAGGCAAACATACATATGAGCTGAGTTGAGCTGTTGGTTGTTGTTTTTATCCATAATTTCCTTGTCTTTTCCAAACAATTCAGTTTACTTTGAGTTTTCGCTTTGTACGGTTTGAAAAATCGCTGCTGCTTCCTACCACAGGCTGCTTACTTACATGCAAGTAATTGGAGAGTACCGCTTGGACGAGTTCGTATGTACGAGTTTATATGTATGTGTGTATGTATGTATGTATGTAGTTTTGTATACAAACGAATTGCAGCGTGTTGTGTATAAATTTCTGGAACTTTGAACGCTTCTATTGTAAACAGATTGCACTGTAACATTTTCATATATTTACATATGTGCATACATATGTACATATATGTATGTGTTGATCGCGCATTCGCGTTGCAATTCTTTTGTGTGTTTTTGTAATATACAAATTTATTGCCGCAATTCTTTTGTTTGCTTAATTCTACGTACGCGTAGTAAGTTCTTGCAAATATCGAAATTGCAAACTCAGAGCGGTGGGTGAATCAGTGTGTTTTGTACATATTTTTTTAAATTATTTTGTTAACATCACATGCACACATGCACACATACATATGTACATGTATGTCATGTACATACAACTATTTATATGTATTTCTTCAATGAGTTTCAATTAATTGTTTTACCTGTAAATGGCAACGCGTATGCATGTAATGTGCATAAATTATTGCATTTGCACACTACAAAGTGCCTAACATACATACATACATACATACAGACAGACATACATACGTAGTTGCACACAATTGCACAATTTTAATGGATTATTTTTGCTTAACACAATTGCGCAATATCATAAAAATCGATATGGATGGTTATGAGTGCAGCAAAGGAATTAATAAGTTTGTTGTAATTTGAGTGGCAAGATAATGCTGATAGTGCACTTGATGCATGAACATTAGGGCGGTACTTGAATGTGGTAACAAATACATATGCATAATTCACTGATAAACATTAGTTAGCCGCTATAAATGCGTCCATCAATATATTTGGCGATTGTAACAGTTCAATTGGAATGTCCCCGGCCGAACACATAGATGGCGCTACTGGAATTCATTAATTAATGATTTTTAGTTAGCTCAAACCTTCAAAAGATGCGTGTATAAATTTGACAGCTGTCGGTTCATTAATTTGTGAGTTATAGCATTTTAAGTGAAACTTTTGTTATTGTGAAAAAAAAAATGGATAAAAAGGAGTTTCGCGTGGCGATAAAATATTGCCTTTTGAAGGGAAAAAACAACAGTTGAAGGAAAAACTTGACTCAGTGACGAGTTTCCGAACACTGTCCCAGGAAAACCAGCCATCAAGGATGGGTATACTAAGTTTAGACGTGGTGAAATGAGCACCGAAGATAATGAAAGCTAAGGACGCCCAAAAGAGGTCGCTACCGATGAAAACATCAACAAAAAATCCAAAAAATGATTTTGAGTGACCGTAAATTGAAATCGAATGAAATAGCAGACACTCTAAAGATATCAAGTGAACGTATACATCATATCATTCACGAATATTTGGTTATGAGAAAGCTATGTGCAAAGTGAGACTCACTTTTGATCAAAAACAACGACGTTTTAATGATTCGGATCAGTATTTAGAGATGTTCAAGGTTATAAACCCAAGTTTTTGCATCGATATGTGACAATGAATGAAACATGGCTCCATCACTTCACTCCGAAGTCCAATCGACAGTCCTCCGAGTGGACTGCACACGATGAACCCGCTCCAAAGCGTGGACAAACGCAACAGTCGACTGGCAAGGTTATGGCGTCTGTATTTTGGGATGCGCATGGAATAATTTTCATTAACTATCTTGAGAAGGCAAGGACCATCAACAGCAACTATTACATAGCATTATTGGACTGTTTGAGGAACGAAATCGCAGAAAAACGGTCCCATTTGAAGAAAAACAAAATGCTGCTTCCCCAAGACAATGCACCGTGTAACAAGTCATGGAAATCGATGGCAAAAATTCACGGATTGGGCTTCGAATTGCTCTCGCAACCACCGTACTCTCCAGATCTGACCCCCAACGACTATTTCCAGTTCTCAGATCTCAAAAGAATGCTCGTTGGGAATAAATTTTCGTCGAATGAAGAGCTCATCGCCGAAACTGAGGCCAATTTTGAAGCAAAGGACAAATCGTACTACACAGAAGTGGTAACGAAAAGTTGGAGGGTCGCTATAGCCAGTGTATCACCCCTGAAGAGAACTATGTTGAATAAAAAAAAATGAATTTTGTCCCAAAAAAAATATGTTTTACTCTGGTAGGCTGGGTACTTTTCAACTGACCTGTTATGTTTACTACGAACTGACTGTCGAGCAAATGCAACACCATCACTATATGGTTGCCTGCACACAATACGGGCATACGTAGTACCTACCAACTAACGACGCCAAAAGACATATTTAATCCAGCCTTCGCTAAAGAGAGGCAATATCAAATGGCTTAATGAAGCCAATAAACCAATAGAATGGAAATGCTACTCTGATGTATTTTGTTACAGCTGCAGCTGCATGAAGAAGGGTCGAACACTACCTTTCTCACAGAGCAGCCTTAACAAGGCTGACAACAAAGGGAAGGTTATAGGAACCTTACAGCGCTATAACAATGAGCCTCTATAGACTAAATGAACTGGTCGAATCGATCTTAAGCTGTGCAAAAAGCATTGACGTCCTTCTTCACGACTACTTCAACTCGAATGAATGGTGTTGTCTCGCCACCGGCTAATAAAATTGCTGACAAGCCTATGAAAAAGGACACTGCCCTACCGCTCGCTATCTGTAAGCTCACTATAAGAGAGTTATACATCAAAGTTGCTCACTTGAGAGGCAGAAGTCTCAATGGTTGCAATATGACCAGGATAATGTGGCTAACATGGTATAAAAGAAGGTTATGAGAACTTATTTCGCTAAAAATAGTGGAAATATCTACGAGTATGCAACTTATTATGGAAAAAACTGTAATTTTTGCAGGCACAGCGATAAGCTGCTCGCACCACCACACAAAGTGCCTACGAAAGTAGTAGATTGGAGGAAAATCTGAAACCTTAATGCACGTACTTTGTGAATACAACGCACTGAAGAGCAGCATGGAGAGTTCAATTGTCAAAGAGTCGAATAAAATAGTTGTCGCGACTGTCGGGTCTTTTTAATCGAACCGAACGAACGACCTAAATTTTTATTCGGCTGAGAAATGTCCCTGCCGAAATATTCGCTGTGAAAAAAACAACAACAACAAAATGTTTTTGCTTGTTAATTCTTATTTTACTTCAAAAAAAAATTTAACAAAAAAAACTCAAAAATAATGTAGACCTTATAAACACACATATGTATGTATGTATGTATGTATGTACTAGTTTCTTCTAAACAAAATTCCACGAATTCGTAAAGAAAAACAAATTGATTCCAAAAAATTATTTCCGAAAGAGCTATAACTTCTACCGCTCAGACTGTTGTAGTAAATTTTTCACTTCTCCCCAAAAAAAATATAGTCCGATACAGCTCGAAAAACTAATTAATGTTAGTGAACAGTAACCTGAAAAAGCATCTCAAAATGTATTTTTAGTTTAGCCAAAAATATCCAAAATATCAAAAATTCAAAAAAAAAAAAAACTCGAAAATTTATTGCAATCGTAAAAATGTGTATGAGTGTGTATGTCTTGAAAGAATTTCAGAAAGCGTAGTATATTCATCTAAGCACAATATTTTTGTTTATATAAAAAACTGTATTTATATTCGAAATTTCCATTTCTCATCTCTATTTTCAGCACGCAACAGATGCGCCAAGAAACAACTGGAAAAATAAGTAAATATAAATATTAGAGACTACAACAACGCAACCACCACTAAAACATATACAAAAAAAAAAAAGTAGTAGAAACTGCATGACTATGAAATAGAACATTTTTTATATAAAATATATATTTTTTTCTAATACCTAAAGTATTTTTTTATTACAACTACAAGGATTATAGAAATAGAAGAAAATTTACCGAAAATCCGAGCAACACACACACACACAAATAAACATTCCATAAAAGTGAAAAAATAAAAACTACTACCAATCAATATCGCGACTATTGAAAGTACAAAAATTCCATTTTTCAACTACTCATACATACCTACATATGTATATGTGAGAATCGCTTAAAGTAATATTACAAAAAAAAAAAAAAATCACAATAAAAAACCGTTAAAAAAATTTTAAAAAAATCCAAAATGACGGAAACCAACAATGCATTTATTAATGAGGAGAAATCGAAACGCAGCAAACGCCACAGCAGCCGACGCCACAGTAGCAGCAGCAGCGTTAGCAGCGCCAGCAAAAGTAGCCGACGACAACGCTCGAACAAACGTTGCTCCATAATCGCTTTCATCTCTCAGCTGCTCTTCAATTTCATCACCAAAATCGTACGGCTCGTATTCCAATTGATCTACGGCGTTAAGGGTGAGCGCATGCCTGCCATCACCGATCCGATACTGCTCGAATCGGCCACATCATTGGCGCGTAAAATACGCAAACAAGAGGTGAGTTGCCATTACACCACCATCATGCAGGCTGCGCAGAGCTGCTGTGTATTCGACCATTAAAATAATCACATTTTTTCTCTTCAACTCCCTCATCAAATAGCTCACCAGCGTACAAGTTGTGGAAGCTTTTATACGTCGCATTGAAGAGGTGAATCCAAAACTCAATTGCTGTGTAGACAATCGTTTTGATGATGCGCTAAAGGAGGCTGCCGACGCGGACAAACTCATTGCTTCTGGTACACACACCGAGGAGGAGCTGGAGAAGAACAAACCGTATTTGGGTGTGCCAATATCGACTAAGGATTGCATTGCGGTGAAAGGTGAGGACATTATTTATGTACATACATATATATAATTGTCGTTTGGTAACCGCTGAAGCGATTTTCAGCGAAGAGGCCTAGCCGCCTCCGAAGAGCTGATGGATTTTTCTTTATAATTATCTTTTATTTCATGCCAGAAATCGCTCGGAGGCGACTTAGTTTAATTCAAAATTTTCAAAATTTTAAAAGTTTCAGAAATATTATCTTCAAATATTTTCAATTTTCATAAATTTTAGTTTCCGAAAATTTTCAATTTTCATAAATTTCAATTCTCAAAAATTTATGATCTTCATAAATTTAAATTTTCAAAAAATTTTAATTTTCAAAAATTTTCATATATTTTATTTCCCACAAATTTTCAATTTTCAATTTTACGAAATTTTCAAAAATTTTAAATTTTTAATTTCAAAAAATTTCATTTTACAAAACTTTCAATTTTCAAATATTTTAAATTTTCATAAATTTCAAGTTTGAAAAATTATAAATTTTCAAAAATTTGAATTTTCAAATATTTTAAATTTTCAAGAATTTTAATTGTCATAAATTTGAATTTTCAATAATTAAAAATTTTCATAAATTTCAAATTTTGTATAATTAATTTCAATTTTTATAGATTTGAATTCTCATAGATTTGAATTTTGGAAAATTTTAAATTTTTTCATAAATACAAAATTTCGTAAAATTCAATTTTCACAATTTTGGTATTTTCAAAAATTTTAATTTTTATAAATTTTAACTTCCAAAAGTTTTAAATTTTAATAAATATTTTTTTTTCCAAAAAGTTTCTATATTTAAAACTTTATTTTTCACAAAATATTTACATTTTCATAAATTTGAATTTAAAAAATTTCAATTTTCAAAATTTTTTATAATTTTTTTTGCAGGTCTTCTCCACACTGCCGGTCTGTATGCACGTAGAGATGTGCGCGCCACTGAGGATGCCGCCGCGATAGCACTGATGCGACAAGCAGGCGCCATACCCTTCGCACTCACCAACGTCTCAGAGGTTTGCATGTGGTGGGAGAGCAACAATGTGGTGCATGGACGCACAAACAACGCCTACGATTCCAATCGCATTGTGGGCGGCTCCAGCGGCGGTGAGGGTTGCATACAATCAGCTGCCGCATCACCTTTCGGTCTCGGCTCTGATATTGGTGGCTCCATACGCATGCCGGCATTCTTTAATGGCATCTTCGGTCATAAGCCAAGCAAGTTGATTGTTTCCAATAAAGGGCAATTTCCAATGCCATTCTCCGATGAGCAGAATTCATTTTTGGGCATGGGACCAATGTCACGTTTTGCCGAGGACCTAAAGCCGATGCTGCGCATTATAGCGGGCGAAAAGGCAAAAGAATTGCGACTCGATGAACCGGTCGATTTGCAAAAGGTGCGCTTCTTCTATCAGGAGAGTGACGGTGGCGGCCGTTATGTAACGCCTGTGGACGCTGATCTCTTGGCAGGCATGCAACGTACCGTAAACCATTTGCGGCAGAAAGTCAAACCAGTGTCGGTGGAAAGAGTGCAACTGGAGCAATTCCGTCAGTCGACAATTATTTGGTTTGCCAATATGAAAGATGACTCCGGCTACACCTTTGCCCATCAGCTGGGCAATCTCAAGGTGGCTATTAATCCCTATTTGGAATTAGTCAAATGGGTATTTGGCGCCTCCAAGCATACCTTTATCGGTCTGACAACAGCAATTATGGATAAGTCACAAGTACCATACGGTTCCAGCAAGTACAAGCATATGGTGAAGAAGCGTGATGAATTACGTGCCGAAATGCAGGAACTCCTAGGCGAAGATGGTGTTCTACTCTATCCCACACATCCCACCGTTGCACCCTATCACAATGAACCCATCTACCGCCCCATCAATTTCTCCTACACTGGTATTGTGAATGTATTGGGTTTCCCCGCCACTGCCGTGCCACTGGGACAACTCGGTCGCGAAGGTGTGCCTTTGGGTCTTCAAGTGATTGCCAATTTCAATAATGATAGGCTGTGTTTGGCTGTTGCCGAAGAGTTGGAGCGTGCTTTTGGCGGTTGGGCGCGCCCGGAAGTGAAGGTTTAGTAGGGAGTTAGAAGTATATAGTAGTAGTAGTAGTAGACGTAGTAGAAGTATAGACGTACGTACATACATATAGTTACTTGCCGATGTCACAAGCTATGTTAAGCTGATATCTTTATACGCGTATTTGTATTTCGAAACCGTTATGTGGAATATGTTTTTGTGCAGATATACGTACATACATGCATATAGTGAAATTATTGTACTCTTGTATATACATACATACATATGATTGAACTTGTGTAGTCGCCGTCTTGGAAATGTAACTTAATAAACTGTATATATATCGTACATACATACATACATATGTATATATATTGTATATGCGTAGGTTTATGTAATTTACTAAATACATTATATACACGTAACTTTACATATATATATATATATATATATATATAACTACTCAAAGTAACTGTTAAGCATTTAAATGCATAAAATAGACTAACATGTTGTTATTGTAATAAGTTACCAGTAAACTGTATTTAAACACATATGCATACATACATACAGATATGCGTGAATTTGTTTGTATTAAAGTGAATATTTTTATAAAAATTAATATATATATATATATAAAATAAATAATACTATATATACATACATACATATATACTTGTATTTATGTGCCCAAATAATGTTTTCTTCATTGGAAAGTTTCGTTTGCCATGCGAAAGGGTTCAAAATTAGTCAGAGAGACGCGATGGCTGCTCTTCACACAGTTGTTGTTGTTGTTGTTGTTGTGTTTGTAGCATATATTTCAACCTCTCTCTCTCTCTCTGTCTCTCTTTATCTGTTTGCAAATGCGTCTCGCTACCCTCTTCAACTCTCGGTATCTATCCCGCAACGCAGGTGCTGTGGTCGGTCGTAGTTTTACGAGGTAGGCATTCATCTTTCTTTCCACTGGGGTATTCCACTTATTATAGTTCTTCTTTCGACCTTGAGGAAAACTAATAATTCCACTGACGGCTGTACGCAGAGAGAGAGAGAGAGTGAGTGAGCTTGTAATGTCATTTAACAGTTTCCTGTTGTTGTTGTAATCGCAGAAAATCCCCAAATTGGGCTTCGCGGAGTATTTCGGGAGTGACAGTCCTTGGCCGGATAAAAATCTGGGTCGATCCGGTATAAAGATCCGACTGTCGCGAGAACTATTGGCTTTTAGTCGCCTCTTGCGACAGGCATGTCTTACCGCGGGTAAATTCTTGAACCCCTAACCCACAGCGTTACTCAGTTTCCTTATACCGAGCTGTTGATGAGCGCTCTCAGTGAATAGGACTGCAAGTCGAGATGAAAAACGTTTGTCTCTCTGTTGTGATTGCAGCTTCTCCATAACTCCAGCTCTCCTTGTATTTGTGGGCGAGCATACTTAACTGCACAGAGGCTTTTGTGTATCTAGGCTCTGACAATATAGTGATCCGAGTCGATTTTGTAGCTTCGAGCGTAAGCACATCTAGAATACCGGAGATAAGTCTTCCGTCATATCACTACATGGTTGTTTTGACACAGCCATATAGCTTCTCTTTCTCTCTTCAAATCCACGAAAGCGCTCCGACACGTCCCCCGTCCCTGTTGAGATGAACGATAGTACTCCTCGGTGGAATCTCTCTCTCTTTATTTCTCTCTCTCTCTCCCCCACTCTCTCACTTTATCTCTCTCTCTCTTATCTTCTTTATATGACCGCTGTAGTATATGTCACAAGGACCTATTATCTCTTGTTCTTATTCGTCTATCATCACGCTTGGACAGGGTTTATTTTAGCGAGATTATCAGCTGGTCAGCGGTACCTTTGCAATTAAGGCATCGGACCTATCAGGTACATGCTCTATTTATCGGCTTTAGGGCTTTTCTAGAGAAGGCTTTAGTAGAAGACGCTTCCTAAAAGCTGAAGCGATTTTCGGCCGAGCTCCTCCTCCGATTTGTGATATGCGTCTCGAAGTTTTCCAACGAATGGAGATACCTACACTTTATTCTAAGACGCCTCCGAACGGCTAATAGATTTTTTTTGGTAAGCTTTCCTATTCCATGTCAGAAATAAACTCGGAAGGGTTGACATTCTGCCACCACAATCGGAAACCCTTATTCAATTTCTTATTCAAATTAATTTTTTATAACTTTGCTTATAGGTCGAACCAGCACTCGAAGCCATGATCCCTCTGAACCTTCTCCCTGGAGAAATCAATCGCCGCGCTGGTGCCTGGCAGTTTTCGAAGACGGCGAGTACCTAGTCGCCCCTATATGTCACCTAAAGGGTTAGTCCATAATGCCATCAACAGTCAGAAAAGAAAAGCTCGCCCAATTCTTCGGTTCTGACGAGTCGCGGTTGCCGAATGAAATTTCCATCCAATCATCGCATCTCGTCGGATTTGACAATATTTTGATGGTAGCCTAAAGCTTATTTGCGCTAGAGGACATGTTACATGACCTTAATTAAATTCCATGATCTCTGATATCGGCTTGTTGTAGAAAATCGCACCTTGATGTTAAATCCGGCGCTTCCTGTAGAAAATATCAGCCTGCCGGGATGAAACGGGCGATAGCGGTCACAAAATTTGTCAATGTTGTTGTTGTTGTAGAGGCTTGTCAATCCCGTATAGGGTCAGGTAGATCTAGTCTTAGTCATCGAGGTCATCTAGCGGAAGGCCCAGGAAATTTGCTGAATGCAAATGATATCGGTTGGTGTTGGGAGGTTACAGAATGTGAATTCCTTGAAGCCGGAATTAGCTTTATTAAGGTTGATATATGTACATATGTCCGACGATCTGCAAAAACAAAGTCGAAGGACCTGTCGAGCGAGATAATTATGAACTAAAGGTCTGATGCAAGAAGCACTTAAGTCCAAGGCAAGTTATGCTGTTTTTAAGAAATTTGTGATGTCGGCGGGGGGAGGGGTCACGCTCGCGAACTTTACGTATGACATTGTAATCGGTACTCTTCCCCTGCGGTCCATTTCAGTTGAATTGAAGGGGTAAAAAATTTTGTTCACCATCGCCCCCGATGCACACGAGTTACAGAATAGATTACTCCTACGCCCCATATGGAAATTCACATTCCGCTACTTATTTAAGGGGTTAGGTGGGTTTCAGAGGTTAAAAAAAGGAATTTTCACTATTTTTTATATAAACAATCATATATTTTATTAAAACAATTTACCATATCAAAGATACATATTTAAACAGTTTTTTGTGAAATTTTCATTCAAAAATTCCGAAAACTCCGCCGTTGGTACCCCATCTCCTTTGACGTCTCAAAAGAAAAAGCTTTCGCCGCGGGCAGCATAACTAATTATTGGTTCATCTAAAATCAAAAATCCAAAAATATTTCGTTAGTACATGGACAAAACTCGTTATTGGACGAAGGAAAAAACAAAAAATTAGAATTTGAATTTTAGATAAGCTTTGAACAAAACAAAAAACACCTTTTTGGAACATACTCGCCATTCATTGGCTCGAAAAAATTAGTTGTAATAAAATAAATAAAAATCCTTCGTACAATAACTAGATAATGTGATGTGTGCCAAATTCGAACAAAATCGTTTTATAACTCTTCGAGAAATCGTGTCCACCGACTTAAAAAATTGAATTTTGAGATAAACGGGTTAAAAGTTTCAAATTGACACAGACATGGCATGATGGGCGGATATTCCAAAGGGTCTATCTCTAGAATTTCATTCCGATCGATTTGAAATTTTTGGGAGAATATTTTAAACTATTTTACAATTTAATTAAACAAAAAAAAACAATTTTTTTTAAATTTTCAAACCCACCTAACCCCTTAAATTTTCAAATGACATAATTCAACGTTATTTTTACTTGTTACGAATATGTAAGTTTTATTGAAAAAAATCGAAATAATTTGTATTATAATTATATTCTAAAACTAATTATTAATTAGAAAAAATTGTATGAATATAATATAAGCGAGGAAAATGCTATGTTAAAGCAAATGTATGCACTTTTGTATGTATGTACATACATATGCAGGTGTTAAAACATATTTGATGAATGACAAAAATCATAAATATTTCGAGATAATATTGTCTGTGTATGTTTGTGTGTTTTACGTGCTTTGCACTATTTAAATGTATTATTTTGCAAATTTGTATGTATATGTATGCATGTAAGGAATTATTAGCAAAAGTAACTTAATAGTATTTCATTTAGTGAAAAAAAAAATTAAAACTAATAAAATCTAAAAATAAGGGGTTAAAATTCTTCATCTTTCACATGCTCTTTCTCTCTTTTTCTTTTTTTTTTTTTAATATGTGTAAATATTTTTATGTATACTATGCATGCATGCATGTACTTCTTGCAGTTTTCTGTGGCACACAAATTTATATGTAATCATTAGTGGGTATTTCTGTATATGACCTTTACATTTAAAAAAACAAAAAATATTTATTACAAGTAATTCATCATTCATTACCTTTACGTAAGGATTTTTTACATTTATTTTCAAGTTAACAAATCAAAATATTTATAAAAAAAATTGCGTTACATATTTTTTTCCTTTCAATAAACGTTTCAAGAGCGAGATTAATAACTTTAAGCAAGTAAAACACCAAACGTTTTGTGGCACTGCAATTTTAAACACAGCAGATACTTATTTGTTATATTTTTTCTTCTTTTTTTCTATAGCTATACCTGTGCTTTCCTAATAAAAATATAAAAGACTTTATGGCCATCAACAAACTCATTTTCTTGAAACTCTTCCTTAACATCCCTTGCGATTGCCTGTGCAGTAAAGTCCTTACTTGTTTTATTTACGATATTTACTTAGTACTTTTTGTTTTTAAATCTTTCCCCCCAATGATTGTATCAACTTTAAAAGTTCTGATCTTTTCGCGCTTATTATATCCTTATGCAATGGTCCCACACCTTCCACACATTCATAACGATTCACATAGTCGGCAATATTATCCGTCATGCAGATGACATGTATGCCACAGTCGTAACCGTTAGCTTGTTGCAAGCAACGTATTGGTTTCATATGGCATTGACGGCAATTTAAGGCATCTTTTATTCGTTGTACGAATTGATGTGATGCTGTTGAGTTGTTATTGCCCCAAGAATCAAAATGGAAGAACGTTTTTTCTGGTTGTGAAAATACCAACAGTGACCAGTGTGTGCCACCAGCTTGTGTTGATTCATTATCGTTAAGTGCAAAGAATATAAAAGGTTTCCGTGTTGCTTCCAACTGATTTAGTAATGTTTCCAATTCACCATCGTCCATCAGTTTCATGCATTGTGTAACCTCTGGTGCAACAAATAATAAATCTGGATTGTTTTTATATCTAATTTTCTCCAGATATTCATAGTAGAATGATAGTATTTGGTCGTTCAACCAATGTGGGCCTTGTAATAGTTGTACATCACTCATACGCAGACATGTCTCGTTAAAGCTGAGCGCTATGGGATCCGCGTGCGTGTAGGAACTCATTCTCACCGTTGCTTCTTCTTCTTCTTCTCCTGAATTCCGAGCGCTATCTTTGCAGTTGCACGTTGACTATTTCAATCCTTTTCGATTTCTTTTTTACTTCTATACGTCGTCGCTTAACTAGTGAATAAGTAAGTATTCCAAAATTTATATTTGTAATCACTTTTCATATGAAATACTCTGGTTGCACTTATTCTGTTAAGATGTCTGTTGTTAAGGCGTTTTGTAGATTTTGTATTTGTATATCACAATGCATACATATGTGTGTATATTACCAGAAATTTGCGGTCGGTTACATGAAATTTTAATATAGAAATTTATTTCAAAATCTTATTGCTCAGCATATGCAGGTAAACGAAATTTGATTAAAATATCATAATTTACCTAGCTTGATAGTGTATTTGCAAAACGGCTTTGCATTTACTCGCCTTGGTTTCTTCCAATGATCCACCAAATATTATACTTGTATTTATATATACAAGATACGATTAGCGGACGAATACTTCGAAAACACTTTTACTTTTTTGTCGGCTATTGCTTTTCGCGAATAAATACGCAATAAAATTAACAAAAATGCAGTTCTTACTTATCTATTTTGTTCTTCGCTACGCTTTCTCAATCAAATTATGCAAATACATACACATATATAAACACCGGTGCGAATTCAACATTCAACTAAAGCGTTGAAATAGCAGCGGCCAAAGTGGGAGTTGCCAGATGCTTCATAATTAAGATTAATAAAATAGATCTACACAAATCAAAATCAAAAATAATTGATAAACTAATATGAGGAAAAAATGTTTCAATTTGAAGTTAATTATGCGTGAAACACAAAACAAAAAAGAACATTTGAGGTTATGTTAAATTGTTAGGGAAAATGCGTTTGTTTAAGAACACTTTCAACAATATTTTTTTCTTTAATTATTTTTTTCGAGTTGCAACAGATCATATTTTGTTTTTGAGCAAAGTGATAAAATTACAACATTCTGAGCGGTAGAAGTTATAGCTATTTCGGAAACCACCACGTTTCCACATCAGACTTCTTTCCGGACACCCTTATTCGAATTGGATCCGAACAGTGGTTAAACCATTAGGCTACGTGTGTGCCGGGTTAACCCATTGTTGTTTTTCACTTTTCACTCTTTCTACATATTCACGATCAAGTGCTCAGAATTTCTGTAGCTTTAAACTCGTCGTAATGTAGTTCCTTTTGTAAAAATTTACTAACCAGTATTCTAAGACAACGTCTTGTTTATGGTTAAAGAAAATTTCAATCGTTTGGCAGGCTCTTTCGTAATTCCTAGATGCTTTTTCAGGTCACTGTGCAATAACATTGCTTTTAACTTCTTCTATTTTAACTTGTTTATATTCCAATCTTTAAATATTTCTTGTTATTGATGCAAACAAAAAATTATTAAATTGGTTATTAGGAAATATTACGGTACTCTGGTAAACTCATGAACCACTAAACCGCAGTCATAATTAAGTTGATACCGAAAGTTATTCGTAGCTTTTCATCAGTTTCCGTAGATTATCTGTACAAAAAATGCAACGGACTGTGAATATCCCTAACGTCGAATTATAGATACTTTCTTTGATTCGGCAGCACCTTACGCGAAAGTTACCAAAACAAAGGCGAAATTAGCGAATATTCTATAAATTTCCCCTTTCAAATGCGAGTAGAGAAACCTTCAAGGGTGTAAGTATTGAAAAAACATAATTGCCTATTAATGTCATGGAAACTCACCTGGTTATTTATTAATTTGCCACCACTGTTATAATTTAAATTTCACAAATGAAAAACACTTTATTAAGGGTATGACACTTTACTTGCACCAAAATTTTAGTAACACTTGAGGGAAATTAATAAAAATGAAAAACAAATTTGCTACAGCTGTTGTAGCGAATTCGCCGCGAGACAACAGAGTTGTATGCTTCATAAAATGTTTAACCCTATAAAACGCTTGGAGGGTTTATAGGTTATTGCAATATTTAGGTTTTTTTTAGAATTTTGAATCTTCCTTATTAAATATGAAATGAATCAAGCAAAAATATCAAATTTCTAAATCATTTAAGTGCATAACCTTGCTAATATGGATTTCAAATAAGTCGAGCTATCAAAAAAATGGCAAAGGATGATTTTAATCTACAAAATTCAGTTTTTTGTTATAATTATGACCTAACGCATGGTAATTTCAATTTAATATAACTTTTGTTATTATTACCCTTTTATATCCGTTTTAATTATATATTTTAATTTATTTTTATTCAATCACATTCCAAATCGGCTGATGCAATATTTATGTGTGTTTTCATCAGTTTTTTCATTGGATTTGAATATTTATTGATTACTGATGCCTGCAAAACATATAAAATAAAATATATTTGTTTTAAATTTCGAA
Source organism: Neoceratitis asiatica (assembly GCA_030068015.2). NCBI lineage: Eukaryota > Metazoa > Arthropoda > Insecta > Diptera > Tephritidae > Neoceratitis > Neoceratitis asiatica. Next base: position 75,042,905 of record CM061527.1, read on the forward strand.
TTGCATCAAAATAGTTTAATGTTTACTTTTTTTTTATCAAGCATGCGCTAAGGGGCTCGCACATGGCGTACCTTGGAAGTGTCATTCCTTCTGCAAAAACAATATTTTTTGAAATTTTTTTTTTGCTAACAAACTAGCTATAACGGGATCTTGTTTTTTTCTAATTCTTATCAGTTTTACAAAAAGCAAACAAATTTCAAAGTAATGAACAAATGTACATATAAATATATTGTTTAAATTTGCTTTATATTAGCATGTTTATGTACATAACTGATAAGCTGACTTCTAACAGTAATAGAATATAAAAAAATTAAATAATTCTGCTCAGATAAATATAAAACAGATAATGAATTATATACTTATACACACACATAGTATATGTACTGCATATTTTTGTGCTCTTTGTGTAAATATATACTAAATTTCTAAATACATTAAATAAGATTGGAATCGCCTTCGATGCATTTAATCTTGTTAGTTTAGCAGCTAAATACTTTATTTGTGAGTAGAGACGAGCAAAACAAATCAATTAATACAAACATACATACTTATATATGAATAATATACTAGTTGCATCTGCTGACCTCGACTCTCTAAGGAAAGGTTAAAAAAATATATGAACCCAGGATAGAAGCACTTTCAAAACATAAACCTTTTAAATAAATTCAGATTTTTGTGTTTTTTTTTTGTTTGTTGTTGTACAACTTTTTTTCACTCACAAATACATTGGCGCGTAAAAATGTAGCATTGAAATACTGAAAAAACACATTAGCGACATACCATCTGTGCTATGTGCCTCTAGCTTGCAGAACATTCCTATCCTCTAAGTAAATCGACACTTTCGCCTTGTGATCGTAGCCTGCAGGACCAAGCATTGATTACTCTTCTTTCTCTCTAGAGTCAGCTGCTAGGATCGACAGTTTGACGTTGGTGCGCTAGCTTAGCTGTCCGCTCGTGGATTCCATTGTGAGAGGGTCAACCGAATTTTGGGAAGCTTTGGGACCAACCATCGCTAGTGAATTGGTCAAGAGATACCCTCCTAAGGTTCGCGATCCATTTGTTGTTTTCCAGCTATATTTAAACCACTGCCACCTCGGCACAATACCACCTCTAGACATAACGAAGGCCTTACAGAAACAAAAACAAAAGTAACACAAGAGAGACAGCGAATCTGAATAACCTAAGGGGGATGTCTCCAGAAGCAGCAACGTTATTCGCAGAACATAGCCGAGATGGCGACATCCTCCCCACCAGCCGTAGTGCAGAATAGAAAGAAGAGCGATTACAGCAGTTGGTTCAGGAAACACTTCAAAAAAAAAAACATCAATCGCTCTAGCTTACCATGCTACGAAGCCGATGCAGAAAGAGTATCCTCGAAAACGACAAGGTCTACGTATAGAAAGAAGTAGGAGCAAAGTAGGAGCAGGAGAAAAAATACACGAGCTCGGATGCGAGCAGGTTACTTGGAAGATGGAGTTGTAGGGAGAGCAAACGTAATCGGACTGGAAAACCAATCTGCAAATGACGGTTCTGAGAACGTTCTGCCACTAACTTCAAGGGTCTTAGACCTCCGATAGAACGCAGACTACGGAAAGATGGCATAAGGAGTGGCTCAGAAGCCATTTGGCAGGCTTGAGCAAACCTCGGCAACAAAAAAAAAACTCCGAGAAGAGCATAAAGGGAACAATACCCCACCTCCAAGGGAAAGAAAGTTTACAGAAAAGAATTATATAAAGCAATCTGAGCGCAACTTAGTGCGGGTATCATAAAGTACCTTCGATACTAAGAGAAAAGTATAATCCCTGAATCCGCCAGAGCCCGAGCAGAAGAAACAAAGCAATGAATGTAGCCAGCCGGTGGTTATAAAGTATGTAAAAGTAGCGGTTCTGCCTAGAGACTTTCCCAACGAGTTCTTAGCGCCAAAACAGCTCGCTGATACGCCCCTACATACAATATTAACATATTCCTCCCAGAAAAATGTTTGAAAAATGGCAAGTGGTTTTGGTAATCAATCTCATTCTATCACAATTCCGCTTGACTTGATGCGAACTTTATGGCATGGATAGAAAGAGATATTCTTTTTATATCTCTGAAAGTGCCTAATTCTTCCACCACACTGTAAATGTATTATTTACATGCATCCACTGAGATTAACATTATCAGTATTTTGTATGATTTTATATTTCTTATCGCCTATTTGTTATGTTTTCGTGTATAAATACTTATATATACATATATATGTGGGCCCATGTGCTGGCAACTCGGTTGAAAAAACGTCTGTTACCGTCTGCAAATTTCTCAAACGAGTTCAAGATTTTGCACATTTCTCCATTATTCGGATTATGTTATGTAAAATCCCAGCAGAGTTCTTTAACCTGCACGAAGATCAGCGGCAAAAATTGTTAGGATGCCATAATTATAAACTGCTTAAGAATATACTTACACGCAAACAAATACACTTACATTTTTTATTTTTTATTTATGAAAATAATGCACTATTTGATGAATTTTTTTTTTTAATCGTTTGAGTTGCATAGATTGCTAAGTAAATTTTTATTTTTGTTGATGCAACTCTGTGGTACTAGTCGTTACATCCTCGGGCGCCATTTTGTAATAGCGTAAAACGGAAACATCAAAGCCGACTGAACGTTAGAATATATTTAAAAGAAAAAACCATTTTATTTTTGATAAATTGTTGTTGTGACCATAATATTTGTAGTTATTTATGTTTGTAAATAAATATATAAGACTCAGCAAAAGGCTGAAGTAACATAAATTAGCAATTAATCTGCCAAAAGCAAAAGCGCATAACGAGTGGAAGTGCAAAAAATGTGTGCATACATACATATGTACATTTGTACAAATTATTTGCAAATTTTTATATCAAATGAAAAGTTGTAAACATTGTATGAACTTACAAAAAAACATTACAACATTTATGGAGCGCTGACTATTGTTCTTATCACCAATATAAATATGTATGTATTTATAGACCACTGTAAGTACAACGTGATCTTCGACACATTCTTTAAGGCTACTAAAATAGAAAGACCCACACATACAGCATTCGTATGCAACAAAATAACTTAATCTAGTTAACTTTTCATATTATTTTCATTTCAAAGTGCAAAATAAAAGCAATAAACTCCATACTCCATTGATAAGAAATAAGGCTGTTGTGTCTGCTATAAAATCGATGGTACATACAAATATATATGCATATATGTATATATATTTGGAAGCACAGATAAGGCAGTTCATCTTAAAGCTACACCACTGCTCACAAACAGCTTAATATTTACAATACCAGCACTGATGCCCCCGTATTGAACAGCGCTTATCTTTGCGTCACGGACTCATCTGATCCATTTGAATCGCTAGACAAAATAGCCGAACAGTGTACTTATAAATCTAAGCCGCATGCCGCCAACAAAATCAGTTCAATTTTGAACATCTCGAGAAATAGAACGCTAGTTTTCTCCGCTTTTACTCGTACTTAACTACTATCTACATACATACAAATTTTTTGCAAGTGCATACAAATGTATGAACAGTCATTTGTTAAATTTTTTATATTTAGTGAAAAAGTTTTGTTTTTATAGTTATAAAATAAATTAAATTTTCGTAAACGTATAATCGAAGTACGTAGAACGTGCCAAACGGTGGTGTACGAAATAAAAAAAGACAATACGGTTACTTGTTATTGTTTTCGATTTGAAGAAAACAACGTTTGAATGGTGGTTATAAAAAGCGCAGACAATCCAAATACAATACTGAATTTGTCAAGAAAGCGAAATTGCTTACAAGACTTATTAAAAAGTGACTTTACCGTACATAACGAATCGAATTTTGCTGTTAAGCACGTCATTTGTGATCTACAACTTTGTGAAGGTAATTTTTGGCTGCAATAATATGCGAAAATAATGAGCTGTAATGCGTGGTTTTAAGCTTTGAAGCGTGAATATATGAAATGTATAAATAAAATTTTAATTTAACTTATCGTTAGTGCTTTCCGATAACTATGGTTATGGTGGCTGAGTTATCGATTTCGCTAAAGCATAAGGCGTAGTTAACATGGTGAAGAGAACTTAACCTTATCTAATGAGTTTATATTAACAACAAAAGCAATTGTTCGAAGAACATCAGAAATCGGCTTCAGCTTGTGTATTTTCTTGAATATTCTATACGCACAAGCGCTTTCTCTTATGAAAAATTAAATGAAAAGTGTATTAATGCTTCTTTAAATGAAAAATACATATTCTAGGCTCGCTAAATGCTTAAAAGTATTGAATATATTTTTATTTTGTGATGCGCTACTTTTCAAGACAAATACACATTGTGCACTCCGTCCATTGCTAACTTCCAAAACTTTGACAGTAGAAAAAGTTACTAAAATAATGAGAGAGAAAAACTGGTAAAGCCAAAAAAAGGAGATGACTTTTTTTGGAAATGAATTTTTATTGTTCAAAAGACTTAAAAAATTGACGAAAAAATGTTTGAAAATGTTATTCCCGTGCATTTATTTTCACGACATTTAAAAGAAAAAGTGAATTCAACGCGGAAATCAGCTGTTGCGGGTTCTCCTTTATGTAGTTAATTAATACTAAGCATATTTTACTGTATTTAAATGTTAAAAGCTGAACACTGAATATTTAAAAGCTTGCAGCCAGCTTTCTGCATTAACTCTAGACAAAAATAATTTATTATCTCACTTTTTTGTGACTTTCAATTGGTTAAGTTCAAGTAAATGACCCCTTAATTTGTTTTTACTGTGATTAAATTTCATGCTGGTATAAAAAAAGAAAATTAAATAAAATAATATAAAACAAAAAAATTAAAATTTTAATCAGTTGATTTTTGTTTAAATAAGTTGAAAAGAAATTAACGTATCATACACAAAGTATGGGGGAAAAAATACAAAAACACTTGACGGAAATAAATTCGCATTGCATGCAATGATCCTAATTAATTAATCCTTTTTTTTATTAATTTTCGTGTAAATAATTTTTTCATTTTTTCTTATTTGCTTATATATTTATTTTAGACTGTATAAAAATGGCCGCTTTACCCCAGGGTGCCTTTGCCGCATGCAAATTGCGTGAAATGAACGATAGAGATTTACTGGTTGCACGCTTGAAGAGCAACACTGATAGAAATGAAGCCAAAAATATGAATACAAATAAAAAATGTAAGTTTTTGCCTACTTTTCTTGTATTTATAAATGTAATATATTATATTATTTATTTTATTTTATCATTTTGTTTTACAGTGACTGAATATACACCGGCCAAGTATAATGATAAATTGATGAATTCCATTTGGGGTTTCTACAATCGTTACTCTCCTCATAATATAAAAGGCAATGAGTACGAATTTTCGGACAAAGATTATATAATGCAACAGCAGTAAGTATATACGCACATATATATATATGGATCTAAATTAAAATTTTTTTTAATATAATTTTATGAATAAGTTATTTATGAAAAAATTGTGTTTTAATTTTTTTTCAACTGTCTGCAATTAGTAATTTATTATTGTATTTTATATTTTTCCTCTTTCAGCATTGCTGTTGCATCCTATGCCATTGCTGAAGAATTAGCAATGGGCCTACGTTCCGGCAAGGAATGGGACTTACGTGAGAAGTAAAGCAATATTTTGGCCGTAATATTGCCTCAAAACTGGCGCCAAACTTTTTTTTAATGTATTTCTAATATATTTACAATTATAATTTTTTTTAACTTCAAGTAATTTTTTTAAAGAAATTTTAAAGGAAAAAAATATATTCAAAGTTTATGAAAGCATTATAATTACATCTGGTTTTTGGTTTTATTGAAAAAAAATTTGTCTAATAAAAATTTTATAGATAAATATGTGTATGTACATACATACATACATATGTACATATATAAATATGTCACAAAAAAACAAATTAATTCAAATTCAACTTAATTCAAATAACACGACTCATAGGTAGGCACCATATATTTAATATTTATAAAAGCATCTTCACCACCATGTAATTCCAATACTTGCAGCGTCTCATCGATGAGATCGCCGAGATTCATATTGGTACGTTGAGCATAGTCGATTTCATCGCCACAGTTAACTGTAAAAGAGAAAAAATTATATACATACATATATGTAAAATCAATTAAATAACTCAATTCAATAGATCTTTTTGTATTGGAGCCCGAACGCTCTTCCCAGGCAGATGAAAGCAAAGAAGGTCTTCACTAAGTCAGTTTGAGTTCCAAGATTTTTTGCTGGCAAATTTCGGTAGAAAGCGCAAAAAGGATGATGGGGTAATATGCAGAAGTCCACACAAGTGGCGAAAGTTGTTGACCGCTTGTTCATCTGGGAGTGAGCAGAGAGATTCTTTTACATATGGTTTAAGCAGCGCACGAATTCCGGTCTTAGACCAAGTATGCTTTAGCCAAGTACGATTTAAGCACAGAAAAAATCGTTTGGCGAAAGAAGAAGACCTCTCACTCTGTGGTTGTGCGTAGGGTTTCGGGAGCCGCCATATACAAAATCTGTGCCAATGAAAAATTATACAAAAACCCTGGGATGAGGGACCCCTTCTGATGACGACCTCTGTAAATGCATTCAGGACTATGATTTAAGAGAAAGTGCGTGACCCGTTAATTGTAAAGGTGCAACTGTTAACCTGGTTGATGTCTTCGTAGACTAAGACGCTGAGAAATCTACTACAGTACTCCATATAAAGGAGCACAAATTGGGTGTTTTGGATTTGTGGTGGGATAGAGACTCTGTCGTCAAGTACTTCACCAGGGTGAGTACCTTCTAGGCACAATTCTCATCAAGGTAAAGGTTTTCAACATAACGCCACGATGCAAAAGAGGGACGTTGGGCTGAAGATACCTTCTATGAGCCCCTAGAATGTACCCAAGATCGCTATGCCTACCACGATTTCAAAATCGGTGATTTCAACGCCAGGATGGTGTCTGGCTCAGCATTCAATAAATTTACTGAGGCTGATAGACTTCGCCGGGGCTCGAAATATGACTGTCGAAGATTTACCGACCGGCGGCAAAAAACTGGCAAGGAGCATGCTTCAGCTGATTTGCAGATTATGTTCGAACAATTGAAACCTAAATATGCTCTGCTCAATCCACAAAACTCGGGTTCCACATAGTCTGCTCGAATTAGCGTGGGCTAAGCCTCCGAAATATAAGAACTTCTTACCTAGCTTAAACAAACTAATTGTACTTCATCAGAGTGGCTTCAGATCTGGCAAATCTACTATTGGTCGAACGAAAGCGCCAACGACTATTGCAACCTGAATGTGCTCTACTCAATCTATAAGAGGAGGAGCGAGTAAAAGTGTGTGCCAATTATCGTGGGTTTATTCTTCTAAAAAGACTAAAACCCAAGGAGAACGAGCTTATGGTGCCTTTCCGTATGGTTTTAAAGCTGGTGCGTCCTCAAATAAATAGAGAAGTTACAATGCAATAGAAACAGTGGAAGAGGAAACCCTCCACCCTATTGGAAAAATCATGCTTGCTGTCTAGGTGTCTTAAATTGCCGCCAAACTGCGGAAAAGAAGATTTTGCTACAATATTCTTGTTGTAACCGCAGAAATTTCCCCAAATTGGGCTTCGGAAAATATTACGGGAGCGACAGTCCTTGGCCGGATAAAAATCCGGGTAGTTCCGGTATAAATACCCGACTGTCGCGAGAACTATTGGATTTTAGTCTCCATTTACGACATGCATGCCTTAACACGGGTAAATTCTTGAACACCTAACCCGCAGGGGGTATTTCGCTACAATCGCATTGATCGGTTTCACACTAGAGGAGTTCGGCCACCGAAACAACGCGGTTTATAGGTAAGAAACATGGTTGGTTGAGTTAAAGTTTCTCAAAAAGTTGTTCCAGCTTCAATCACGCATTTAAGTGGCATCTCTATAATATGTGGAAGTGTTGCCAGACCAGAAGATGAGAATATTTGGACATTGAAACAAATTTTTTTCAAAAAAATTGTTAAATTTTTACCAATTTTAGCTGAAATGTCCCAAAATGAATATTCGGAAGGAAAATCATTGCACAAAATTTTACATATACATAAGTATATAAATATGAGCAAAATTATTTAATATTATTGTTAATAAATATTATTCCAATTAATTAAGGACCCCTCAGTAGTTATTTGAAGTGATTCTATGCGGCAAACGAGTACATACACAGATTAATCAGTCAAATCTGCACTACTTGATAAGCGCAGTTCACTAGGTCATAGAATACGCGTATGTGTGTATGTGCACAACTAAAAATTCGCACAGTTACAAGTTTTCGCATTTGTTTACTGCATTATTGGTACAAGGTTACATGCATATATACATACATATATAGACAGATTTGTATTAGCCTGATAAGACCGAATCTTAGTGCATCAGTAGAAAATTACAGCTTTTTGTTGTTGTAAGTAAAAACTGCTTATTAAATAGTTTCATACAATATAGTCCGGCTAATCTGGTTTGAGGAAAGTTTTGACTAAGTTTCAATCACAACTACTAATATATACATATGTACCAAATATTCGCTTAAGGAAAAATAATCAGACTTTTATTATGACTAACGCCTCCTAAGCGACTTTGGTGAACAATTTTATTTCATAATTTTTTTCATATCTTAAATTTCAAACCCCTCACTTACCATTTTTCACCTTAAAAGCATTAAACATTGGCAGTAATTGTCGATAGAAAGGCACCAAAGCCGGACCAACCATATCTGATGACATAACGAGTTGTTGTATTATCTTTAAAGTAGTGCACATAACCTCCAAATTACGCGTACTTAGCGCATCTGCAACGAAAAAGTAATAATCAACACATTATATGTGAATTTCTAAGCCTTTTTTAGTTTTTAGAAATTTTTTTTAGGTTAGTGCATTTTTAATAGTTTTTTAAGCATTATTTCAGTTAGTAAACCAAATCGAAAATATCTATAAAAGAAATAGAAGATAATTGATTTTTTAAACAATATACCATTTTCATTGCTTGATATTGAGGTTAGATTAGATGGTATAGAGGCTTTGCACTGCGAGATCTTAGGTCTATTGTGCACTGATATTGAGGTTACTCATGCGCCACGACGAAATACGGCTGCCTTTTAAAGGTTGGTACGCAGCTCAAATGAAAACGCTTGTGAAAACAATTCACAAAATTAAAGAAGCCATCAGACGTATTTCAAATTACATGTCAAAAAGACCAGTTTCGTCGTTTAATCTCGAGAGCAGTCACACATAGCACAAAAAAAGTTTCATAGAAATTTAATTTCAATCACTGGAAATTAGTTTGAATAGCTATTTTGAGAAATTAAATTTCCCTAGCATCATCTGGCAACACTTTCATGATAAATAAAAATTTGCCAGTGCAAGGACAGTGGTTTGGATGTCAATACAGCAAAACCCGAAATGCTTCTTCTTACCAGGAAGTACAAACCACCACCTTTTTAGACAAACCTACTGAAAGACATGGAGATCACTCTCTGTCTACCGAAGTCAAATTCCTCAGAATATTTTTGGAAGCAAACAAGAGAGGGTTCAGCGGTCTGCAGCTATGCTCATAACAGCCGCTCGACCATCAACTCTCTAGAAATCCTTATATGCTCAACTATATATCCTGTCTCTAGACCAGTACAGCAAATTTGAAGCGAGCTGCAAAGAGATTAGATTGAACGCAGCTCAGCTGTGGAAGAATCGTGCAGAAGAACTCCAAAAATTTCTCTTGCACAATCTACAGAAGAGTTGGACTACATTATCTAAAACTTCTGCTTTAACAATCTCCTTTCCCACTGAAAGGATTGGGAAAACACAAATATCCTGGATCAGAGAGCGATAACTCAAAACTCGATGATAGAGTAGGCTTTGGAATTCACACACCGATATAATATTTATTCAGCCGAGCTTCCCCTTCAAGTATGCGTCTTAATGTCTTTCCCACAAAATGGAGATACGTACAGTTTATTCTAAGCCGTCTCCGAACGGTCGATGGATTTTCATAAGGAGCCACACAGCGATGCTCAATGAATATACGTATGAGACTACCAGCCCATTGCAGTGTCATTCAAGCAGAGCTTATTGCATTCATGGAAGCCGCCGAATGGGAGCTCAATTCTACAGCCACACGACAATCAACTACTGTATATTTTGAGAGTGAAGCTGCGTTTAGAACCTTATAAAGCAACTATACCATGTCAGAAGTGGCAATAAAATGGGATTAGTACTCTCTGTACAGACTCTCAAGCATATACAATACAGCTCTGATCTGGTTGGTCAGATACAAGGCGATTCCAGGCAACTGCGCAGCGGACAAGCTAGTGAGAAGACACACACTTCTGTGCGGGTTTACCTCTGTCTATGGCTAAACACATGCTAAAAAGCGAGCACCAGATGGCTGAATGAGCTCACGCAGGCAATTCAAATCGTTCTAGAACGGTACTCTATCAGTATAACGAGGGGTTTAACAACGAAACACTATTTAATGGAGCTTCAAGGCAAGAGATTGGGCTATTACTCTAAGAATTTAGAGCATTTGTCGCAGCTGTTGGGACAAAGAAGTGAAAGTGTGATTCGGGGATGGATTCCCCATAACGATTTTCTGCAGTTTCTCATGTTTTTAACGGTGCTTCATCCAGTGCCATGTCGGTCGGTTCATTCACATGTACCCGACATTCTCTGAAAATCATAAATATGTACATATGTATGTGTGTATAAATATATGTATAGTGGCGCTGAAACGACTATCGGCTGAGTTCCTTCTTAAATAGGTTTATGCTCTTTGATGATATATACAGTTTTTTCTTAAGCCTCCGCCGAACCTTTTATTTCATGTCAGAAATACACCTGGAAGGGTGGACATTTCCTGTCGAGGACGATCGCAATTAGAACGATATCTAACGATAGTCTAACGTATACAGCGGGCTTAGATACCCTGCGGGTTAGGAGTTCAAGAATTTACCCGCGGTAAGGCATGCCTGTCGTAAGAAGCGACTAAAATCCAATAGTTCCGGCGACAGTAGGGTTTTTATACCGGAACGACCCGGATTTTTATCCGACCAAGGAGACTGTCACTTCCGCAATATTCTCCGAAGCCGAACTTGGGGAATTTTCTGCGGTTACAACAACAACAACAGCGGGCTTGGATATTTGAAAACTCACCTTAACTTCTGAACAGACTTCGCAAACTTTCTTTGGGCGTGAAAAAATACGCTCTTTTGTGGCGGTGGTGGCCTACATTTAGGCGCACGCAATCACTTTTAATGGCATAAATTTAACGAAATACACTTACTTTTAAGCGGTAATATTAGCTGCGGCACAACTGGATGAATTTTCTCGCCACCAGCCACTAATAAATCGCAAACACCTTGACGTGCATAAGTCTTATAGGGGTGTTGGGTCTCCGAGAGGCCATCGAAGAAAAGTGGCAAGTAGAGGCTGTAGTCGAGTTTGTCAATATCCACCTACAAAAAAAAGGGAAAAAAAGAAAAAAAAAATAATAAACAAATAAATAAATATATTTATAACAAAATACTTAAGCGAATACTGCAGCTGTACATACATATAATAAATCATACTAAACTACTACTATACTCCTATACTACGAGTACTAATATCTAGTAACCAAACACACTCGCTTAGAATTGTCAATGAATTCGGTTAAAGCCTGATGTTCGTGCTGCATGCCAGGCACATCTTTGCACGCAACTGGGCAAGGAAAGGAATTGCAAAGAACGCAAGAAAATATTCAATTCAATTTCAATTACCCGCAACACTCGCCCAACTGCTAGCGAGCGTTTACCCCTTTAACACTGCGAAAAGTCGCTTGTATTTTATTAGTGTAAACTCGTACTCGTTGTTTGTAAGTATTGCGGGTGTTTATGTGTTACACCCACATGAGCAATAAATAATTTATAATTTTTTGCATGTTTTTTTCTTTTTTTGTTGTTGCAAATGTGACAACACTGGCGTGCTAAATTACTATAATTTTTTATATTTATTTATTTATTTATTTGTTAGTGTGTGTTTATTTATACGGAAATAAATTTTGATTTTGAACATTTGCATTTTCTTGCAATAAATTATGCATCAATCAAATCGTACATCATATGGCGCATTACATATGTATGCAACGGAAATTGAATTCACAATAATTTTGATTTTAAAAATAGCTTTCGAACTTCCGGTGCCAACCAGTTGGTGTTATTTGAAAAGAAATCCACTTCAAATTATATTTAATTCCAATTCTTAGACGAAACTAGTTATTATTTTCATTTTATTTTAATTTACTCAAAGTGTAAAGCCGTTGGCAGATAGAACTTTTGCGTCACGTTGCGTGACAGTTTGACTTTGACGTCTGGGATGAATACATGCAACTCTATGAAGTTACCCTCATAAGCAATGCTGACGTCAACGCAAAAGCCGAAATCCCCATCAATCTTTTTGCGCGCGTTGACCATTCACTGATTTTAAATTCAAATTATTTGTTTAATTTTAATGCGAATTACAAAAAATTCAGAAGGAAAACTCCAAAAAAAGTTCAAAAATTATGTTCCTTAATATGACAAATTTTTAGTGTTTTGATGGAAAAATAATTGAGAAGAAAAATATTCATTGTGTCATACCATTGGCATTTTTCACTTTGCTAGCAAAGTTGGAAATGTCAAGCAACGCAGTAAAGTTCTATTTGCCATCGGCTCTAACAATTAGCCATTCAGCTACTGTGAATAGTTGAAAAGAACGAAATTCACCATAGCGATATGCTTTATGATTTTATAGACAGCTAGAATTCCAGAAATGGTAGAAAGAGAAGTTTTAGACAAGTGATCCCAAAAAAAAGGAGAGAAATAATAAATATTTTCGATTTTTTCGTTAAAGAACTTGAATCTTTGCCAAAACAATGCGAGACAAACTAATAGCGAATATTGTAATTGTTAACGAGATTTCAAAACGGCAAATGAAGTCATTATTTTTTGAAATCAGCAATTTTTCTGGGTGATTTTTAACCCTATATATATATATATATATATTTGCGCTTTGTAACCGCTGAAGCGATTTTCGGCCGAGCTCTTCCTCCAATTTGTGATGTTGCGTCTTGATGTTTTTACCAACAAATGGAGGGACCTACAGTTTATTCTAAGCCGCCTCCGAACGGCTGATGGATTTTTATGAGGAGCTTTATTTCATCCCAGAAATACACTCGGAGGACTTGACATTCCCTGCCGAGGGGCGACCGCAATTAGAAAAATTTGTATTCTATAATTTTAGATGCTGCTCGAACCTGGGCTCGAACCCAGGCCTTCCGAATGTCAGTACGCAATGCTAACCACTCGGCTATCGCGGCCGCCCTAAGATTGTCGCAAAAGCGGACTGGACACTGGACGTCGCTGCTGGTATCACGATAGCCCGACACCTGGGTTAATACCTACAGCGGATCTTGGAGAGGACTTTCTTTGCTTGTGCCACTATGTGAGGCGGATTTATGGCTACTCCGGTACATGGAGTATAGATTTCCCAATAGAAAGAATTCTAGCGGTATAGATTTCCTAATAGAACAACTTAATATGGAGGGCAATAAAGAGAAGAAGCAAAGACATTTACTTGCTAAGTCTCCATCGGCCGAACCTCCACTATAAAGAACCCTGAAAGCGTTGAAACAGGTAAATACGATAGAAAAGGACGCCTTATTATGGCCTCCAGGTGATGCGAAAGGTTCTTGCTCAGCAACAAAGGAAAGGGCCAGGGCAAAGTTCAGTTAGGAGTAGTAGAGGACCAAAGCGACATAAGAGACGGTAAAATTCCATGAAATACTTAACTGCATGTCCAGCCGTACGAAGACATATAAGGAAAGGTTGGCTTTGGCTAGAGGAAAAAACGGTGAAGGTCAGGCATATTACGCGTCAAAGCCGCGCTGCAGTTCCACGGATCCGAAGTTCGCAAACCGTTTCAAGTAAGGAATTCCGGCCAAAAGACTTTACCTGTCAGAAGTGAGAAAAAGGTAGCACCACCCAAAGGATCGAAACGCAGATACGACGCTGTAAATCCAAACTTTAGGCTAGATCAAGAAAGAGCCGTAACGTCGAAGGGCGCGACAATTGCTAGGGGGATAGTCAAGAAACATTTGATTTTTCGCGAAATCATACAGAAACAATGGAAAGCAATTGGCTAAAACTGCTGAGTTGTGCTCTACACGAAAACGGTTGGAGACTTTTGACGCAGCGAGCTGACTAAATGTGGTTAAAATAAATAAATATAAAGACGAACTCTCGCTGCAATGGGTAGAGGAAGTTATTAAGACGATTTAAGGGCTATAAAAGTGTGCCGCATTGGCGATAGTGAACCGTAATTGTATATCGCTCATACCCAATGCGATAGTACTTATGTATATCTCACGCTGTAAAGCCAGCGTATGATATGTGGCTACTAAAATGATAACACATTGATGTGCCGACGGAGGTTTAAAGGTTCTTGAAAGTCATTAACGCCAGTACAGTCTGCACAATATAAAATGCCTACGCAGTTACAAGTGAAAATCATAAAAGCCTACCAAATCAACTAGCTTTTGAATCCTCAAGAGTTTGAAATTTCGTTTTAAATCTTTACAAATCTAAATTTGATCGATTTATACTTTTAAAATGAGGGTTAGGGTGAATATTATATTTGTATGTAAACTATGTATATATATTTTTTAATATTCATTCATATCACAACCAACTGTTGTGTGAGAACTTACCGTCCAACCAATTTTGTCGCCACCACATAAATATTCCATTTTAATAGGCAGATCGCCCCGATCAAAGTACATTCGAAATGTGGTTGTTGGACGTCTGTGACTGGCGTTGCCAACTGTGTGGTTGCCAGTTAAATCCAATTCCAATGTAGAAATGCCTTTCCTTTTGCCATTTTTACCAAGTGCTGTATGTATTATGTGTGTATTTATGATATAAATGTACAGTTATGTGTATGTGTATGTAAATAAAAGTTCATAAAGGAGTAGTATCAAGTCTCATATATGTATGTATGTATATATTTTGGTTCATAAATTTTGATACAAACTTTTCATATTCACTTTCCCACGTGCACTAGCCGGCGCGTACGGCTCCTCAATTGGACCATGCACAACAAAGGTATTTTTTTGCAAAGATTGCACTGAAAATGGTGGTACACAACGCGTGCGTTGCACTGAATAATTTACGAACGGGTGTGATGTGGGTGGATTTGCAGATTTAGAACGAACTTTTGCCGATTTACCATAGACATTACATTCATGTGACTTGGCGATACGCACACGCGCCGTATGGGACATGATGCTAAGTGAATTTAATTTCCCTTCAATGCGAAGATTTTTTCTTTGAAAAGAATTTGTATTTTTATGATTAAAATTAAGTTGACAAATAAACGATCTAGTGATGAATGAGTGTACTTGCAACACTTTCAAGAGTAAACAATAAACTAAATTCGAGTAGCGAGTCCTAACAACTGATATCTAAGGAATTTTCTAGCGCTGAATGTATTGTTGTGGCCAGTTAGTAATGTATTGGAATGAGTGGGTGGATGGGTGGTTAGTAATCCAAGCCAAGGGTTGCTAGGCTGGAATTGTTTAGCGAAAACAACAACAAATAAAAAATTATACACATAAAAAGGCATGTGGGATTTCTTCTTTCGCTTTTACGTTATTTCATCGTTTATTAACGTGACGGTAAATAAATTCGAATTTAAATGTCAAGTGTCATAAAATTTCTGACAATCTACATACATCACAAATGACAATTGAAAGTAAGTCATTTTCAAGGATGTGCCCGTTAGATGAGAATATGTGGGTTTAGTGTCTAGAATGTGAAAAAACATACAATACAAACTTGGTTAGCATGATTTTAGTCCGAAAAAAATATAATAACGAAATATTTTAGCATTAAACGCCTCTCAGTGTTAACAATTGCTTTTCACTGCCAATAATAGCGCCACTCGCTGCTCGTTAATCTTTACTCGCCCATTATTGCCGCAACGACAACGAGTGTAATTTCATATAGTTTTGAACAAAATAACCGTCGCATGAGCATTTTCCAAGACAACCATGGTGGTTATGCTTTAGTCATTGTAACAGGTCAATTGAAAAGTCCCCAGCCTACCATAGTAAAGTACATTTTTTTGGCAAAACTCTTTTTTTTTATTCAACATAGTTCCCTTCAAGGGTGATACACTAATTATAGCGACCCTTCAACTTTTCGTTACCATTTCTGTCTAGTACAATTTGTCCTTTGCTAGAAAATAGGCCTCAGTTTCGGCGTTCACCTCTTCATTCGACGAAAATTTCTCCCCAGCGATCATTCTGTTGACATCTGAGAACAGGAAATACTCACTGGGGTGGCAGATCTGGAGAATACGGTGGATGCGGAAGCAATTCGAAACCCAATTAATGTTTGTGTGCGTCACAGTCCTTGGTTCGGGTTGTTCCAGTAGAAAGACCTCATTGTCGAGGAAACTATTGGGTGTTAGTCGCGAGCTTTCACGTGTAAATTCTTGAATCCCTAACCCACAGGGGGACAAATACCGGTTATATTTGGTCAGTGATTTGTGGTTTGCGAAGATTATACTCAATTTTATGATTTTATTTAAAAATCATGTTCAATACTCACCCATACTTTATATAATTATTTTATAGTTGACAGAAGCTTTGAAGAAGTTGCTCAACTCAATACATAACGGAACCAGCCGTAGCTGCCATTAGATTATTCCGAAAACAATTGGAAAATAATCGAAATACTTTAACCAATGGGCAACTCTTTCAGTTCTAGCATTTGCATTTCACCGCCATTTTTTCGGAATTGCACCGCTCGCTGCTCGCTTCGGATTACTCGTTCATTCGCTCAACGACAACGAAGATATTATCCATATTTAATCGGTCTGTGTGGAAAAACGCATAATTTGTTGGTAATAACTACATTGATTTAATTTCAAATATTAGAAAAGTGGAGAACAGGACCTATACTTTTTGATTTCAATGGAAATATATCGTGAATTGTGAAGTTAGTGGAAGAAAACGTGTTCTAAAAATTTCGCAGTGTGACTTGTATGATTTTCATTGCTGCAGCCGTTTCACCACCACTACTACCGCCAGACAAACGGCGAGTAGAATTATAGCAGCAGCGGTGTGCGAGAAATAGGCATTCGCGCCGTTTCTCGTTTTGTGCCAGCGCGAGTGACCGCATTTTTATTTGATTTTAACTCATTTTACTTTTCCGTGTAACCAAATTTACTCGGACTTATAAAAAATATTAATAAGTTTTCGGAAAAGAAATATATTAAAGCATATTTGATTAGAAAGTTTTGTGTTTGGATTTTCGCAGAGTGGGCGGAGTAAAATTTGGCTCTAAACAATATGGATGTAGCCAAATTGGAGAAGATGAAGGTGGTAGACCTTCGGAAAGAGCTGGAGACGCGTGGCCTTGATACCAAAGGTGTTAAAGCGATATTGGTGGAACGTCTGCGAGCATTTATTGAAGACGGCGTTGGTAAGTTGAATTTCCGAGATTATTTTTGTAATTTTTTTTTTTTTATGATGTATACCAAAATAATTATAATTACTATATCAAATTCCCCCATTAGCTGCGCCTAGTACACCTGGAACTCCTAGTAGGAGAAGCCGTCGGACACGTTCAATGACTCGTTCACCTTCACCTTCGCCGGTAAAGGTCACAGCGGTTGAACCTAATTTGGAAACACTTGCAGAAGAGGAAGACAATGCGAATTCACAGGATTATCCTGCTGATGAAATTATCAAGGACGTAATTGAAGAAAGTGTAGAGTCCGTTGAAATGGAAAATATTGATCAAAATGCAGAAATAGAAGAAGAGCATATAGAAGCTGAACCTGAAGAAAACTTGGAGCATAATGGAGAAGATGAGTATGAAGAAGAAGAAGTTGAATATGAAAAACATGAAGTAGACAATCACCAAGAAGAAATTGAGGAGGAAAAAGAAATTGAGGAGGAAAAAGAAATTGAGGAAGAAAAAGAAATTGATGAGGAACCTATTAAGGCAGATAATGAGCATTCAGAAGTAAAATCTCAAGAAGATGAAGATGTAATGGATGCTGAAGAAAAACAGCAAGAAGAAGCAGAAGAAGAACAAAATAAAAGCTCTAAAGAAAAGAAAGATGCAAAGGAGGAAAGTAAATCTGAATTAAGCAGACGCAAACGTTCCCGTAGCCGATCACATTCCAAAGGACGTCGCGGCCGCAGTGCTTCTCGTTCACGTTCTCGATCACATTCGAGGTCAAGATCACGATCACGATCAAAATCGCGCTCAGAATCTAAGTCGCGTTCACCGTCACCGAAGCGACGTAGTGGCGCTGGTAGCCATGGTACACCATCAAAAGCAGATGAGGCCTCAAATCCTGAAGATGAGCCAACTATTGAAGACAAACAATTTGGCCTGAGTTGGTGTAAGTAATATTTTACAAATAATAATAAAAATTTATTTAAATTTCGTTTTCATTGTGTTTTTAATTTATATTTTCTTACAGTTGATTCAGATTTACATTTGCGCATCGATCCTGTAACATTTACATCAGCAAAACCCATGTCACATGATGTGTATTCATTAATTTGGTCCGGTGCACGCACCAACTATGGTGTGCGTGAGGGCAAAGTATGTTTCGAAGTGAGGTTGGCAGAAGAGCCCCAAGTGGCGCGTTCTCATCAATTTCGCGATGAACCGAATTTGCGTGGTTTTCGTGTCGGATTTTCTCTCCCCAACACCACTCTGCTGCTGGGTGAAGCAGAAAATTCTTTCGCCTACTGTGAATCTGGACGCAAGGCGACCAACTCTAATTTTACAGAATTTTCAAAACCATATCAATTGGATGATGTCATTGGTTGCTATTTAGATTTGGATAGTACGCCTTGCAACATCAAGTACACACTAAATGGCGAAGATCTCGGTGTCGCTTTTGAGTTTGATAAAAGTATTTTGGGTGAAAATGATGCACTATTTCCACACATTTTGACCAAGGGTTATGAATACCATGTGAATTTCGCTGACAATGAGAATTTATTGGCGAATGTGGAGAGACCGAAACGTATGCGACGCATACCCAAAAAGAAAAAAGAAACTGAAAAGGAGAAAGAGAAAGAAAAAGAAAAAGCTAAGGATGAAGAAACAAAAGAGGAAGCCAGTAAGAAGGCCGAAGAAGGTGCTGAAAAAACTGTAGAGGAAAAAGAGGAGGCAAATAAAAAAACTGCTGACGTCGAAGAAGATGTGGAAATGGAAAAAAAGGATGAGGTCGAAGAACCACAGAATAGTGAGAAGGCCGAAGACAAAGCCGAAGGTAAGTCTCAAATAAAAAAATGGTACTGAACACAATGATCATGTATAAGCAAATAATTAAATGGGATGATATTTTTCTATATAAAAAAATATATACAAAATACATATTTATTAGTGGTGATAATGCATATTTTGAGTTTGAATTTTTAACATTAATTTTTTTTTTTTTTCCATTTCAGATACCAAACAGACGGATGACACAGAAGAATCAAATGAGAAGTCCGCTGACGATGCTGAAAAAGTTGCAGAAAACGGTGATAAAACCACTTCAACTGAAGCTGAAGCAGTAGCTGAAGAAAAACCAGCTAAAGAAAGTGAAAAGGTAAAGGAGAGCAAGAAAAAAGTTGAAGAAGACGAAGGACCATCGCCAACCAAACGCAAGCGACTTGACAGCAAAGAAAGCAAACGTCGCGAATCATCAGATGATGATGAATATGAAGAAGTCATACCAGAACCACGTGAACCCGTTTCACTACTACCTGGTTATGAACTTATTGCATTAATACCAGAAGAAAAATATGTACCTGGTCCACAAAGACCAAACAGTCGCAAGGAATGCGAAGTTATACTGCTAGTGGGTTTACCCGGTGCAGGAAAAACACATTGGGCCACAAAACATATTAATGAAAATACAGAAAAACGTTATCACGTGATTGGTGCTGATGCGTTAATTGCGAAAATGACCGTAAGTCATATATTGAGTCAATTTGAGTTCACTAAAGTTTTTGAATTTTCGTTTTTTTTTTTTTTTTTTTTTTTTCTAGATTGACGGTGCGCCACGTAAGACCTTGCATAAGGGTCGCTGGGAACGTGTGTACGAATTGTGCTTAAATATTTTGTCTCCACTAGAGGAGATAGCAACAAAACGACGTCGAAATTTCATACTTGATCAGGTAATTCGGTAATATTCGGTTGTGCACAGGGTTTTGAGGAAATCAAAATTAAAAACAATTTTGATACAGGTCTAAGAGGCATACAAGAAAGGGGGTATGAAATAATAGGTTCAAATGCAAGATTCCAAATTAATTTCAATTAAAATCAAACCAATTTTCAACTCTTATATTGTACTCAGTAGATATATAGAAAATATTCAGACTTATTTATTGTATTTGAAACGCTGCCTGCCTAATAATTATAAACAATGAGGTTTGGATATCTAAAAATAACTTTTAAACTTTGCCTTTATGGTGTTGGACCGACACTATTATATATGCTTATAAGAAATTTAGTTCTATTGCAGTAACGTGAGAGGGCAGTGAGCAATGCTGAGCATATTTTCGTGCATGTGATGTGTTAATATGAAATTGTACTCCGCCACAACAATAAATTTCAGCGCAAATCGAAAGGAAATGAAACGGATGAGCTACCGAATGAAATCAACTTGCAATATTTTTTTTTTTACACCGCTACAACAACAACAATCATGCCAATTGGATATATGCATAAGTCAAAAAGTCAACGAATAATGTTTACCATCTAGATGTAAATTACGGAATCAAGTGCAGCAAGCGTGTTTATGATGCCAGCAAATACGTACCACTACAACGGCTTTCAGCGAATCTTAATGAAATCTTTTTTACACTTTTCGTGGCATACGAAGTTGTTTTGGAGTTTTTTTTTTTTTTTAATTTATAGAGCAGTGAACCTATTTTTTCATACTCGCTCACTGTATGTTTCAAAGCAGTTAAGTTGAAAGTGAAAAAAAAAATCGAGAATTAAAGTTGCAGAGTGTTTGTTGAGCCATTTTAAGTTCTCGAAAACCCAAATATTACTAAAAATTAATTAGTTGAATTACTAAAAGTAGGTCAAAAGTAAAGTATTGAATTTTTTTGATTACGTTTTTTCAGTGATTTCTTAATTTCATATATATTTTACATATAAGTTTTATTTTTATTTTTTTTTATTTTGCTAAGTAAAAAACAAAAATTCTTATTTAAACTTCAAGTAAAAAATATGAATACCTTCGTCTAACGCCTCATATATACACATACACACACTTTTCAAATTTTTTTATAAGTATATATTTTTATTATTTTTTAATTTTTTATTATAAAAAAAAAAGTCGAAAAATTGTTAAACCAAACTGCTTTTTTTTTTAACAATTTTGCTGTAAATCAATACGCAAATGCGTTAAAAAAAAGCGGCAACTAATGACTTGGTAAGTTTTAGTCATGTAAGTTGCTCAAAATCTATGTATACATTGCATATGTATGTATGTATGTACAAGTGAGTATAGATGTATATAATTCATGGTACTTTCTACGACGCGAACACAACAAGCAGCAAAATTAGTAAATGTATTGAAATTATATCTCCATAAAAGCAATTGTGAGAGGAGTGGAGCGTGCGTGCGGCAAGGATGCCTTGTAAGTACATAGCAGCGTGAAAAATACATACATATCAATATATGAATAGTCTAATCCACTACATACAGCTACAGTGGCGTGTGCTACACGCTTTTACTCCTCGTGTATTTTTCACAACTTTTTACTTTTTAGAGGGAAAAGCGAGCGAGACATGCTTTGTTTTACATAATGCTTGCGTTATGTGCGTGCTGCTTTTATATTGTTGTTATTTTTAAAATGCACAGAAAAAAAAGGTATGTTTTAGTTATAAGTTATATATGTATGTATGTAAATAGCGTTATAGGTTAGGTTTGGGTTTATTTACAATGAATGAAAATGAGCAGCGTTTGCCGTTACGTTATATATGAATTGTAAAAAAAAACAAAGAAAACATATTTGTGAGGAACAATACTATATATACTATATATGTAAGAGCAGAAGTTGTTAAATGTTAAACAAAAAAATATTAGAAAGAGAAATGCGCCAATCAACACTCGCAACAACAAACAACTCGAGCAACAAATATGAAAATTTAAGACAAAAAAAAATCGTTTACTACTTACTACTACTACTACTATTGCTTCGTGCAGAAGCATAAAAGTCAAATAATTTCTACAAAAATTCAAAAAAAAAAAACAACAACAAGCTCTCAACCAACCACATGTGATATCCATCCCATATGATTTTGTAGACAAATGTATACGCATCCGCACAACGGCGCAAAATGAGAGGTTTTGGCGACTTCAAACGCATTGCAGTTGTTTGCATACCCAATGAAGATGAATTGAAACGGCGCAACACTGAGAAAACTGAAAAGGGCAATGATAATACAATTAGAGAATCAACATTAAATAATTTACGAGGTAATTATCTAAAAAAAAATCAAAAACAAAAAAAAAACATTAAAAAAACCAAGAAAAATAAGCAAAACTAAGAGCGTAAAGTACGTTTTATGCAAGCAAAAACAAAAGTAAAAGAAAACGCAAATTTTGTGCAAAAACAAATATTAGTTTAGTATTTAAGTAGATGAAATTGCATAGAACCAAAAAAAAATCAATCAAAGAAAATGCGAAAAGTGTTTGTTTTTCAATTTAATTAGGTTTTCTGTTTCATTTTTTTTCTTAACTTTTTATATATATATATTTTTTTTTAAATTAATTTTATATTTAAATTATACTATATTAGCAACTGTTTAATTTTTACATATCTCTTTTAAATTGTATATATATATATGGTAGCATTTTGCATATACGCTTGTGCTATTGTACTATTTTACTACCTATTTTAATACTCGGTGACGTGTATGTATGTAAGCATAATTAAAAAATTTTATATTAACTTTATTTGCAGGTATTTTTGTTTTGTTTTTTAAACAATTTATTTAAACTTTAAACTACATTGTGTGCATATATGTAAATATATACGCATATGTAAGTGTAAATATTTTATGTTGAGTATAAAAATCAAATTTTTTGTCTGCATTTGCAAAAAAAAAATTCCCAATATTTCAAAATTTCACTACAAAACCCTCAATTATTGAAACTTCTCTTCGGAAAAGCTTGAAGTTGCTTGTATTTTGTCAAATATTTTGGACAACTTGTTCTACATAATCCTTATTTGCTAATTTAGCCATTTAAAGTGGTATGAGCGCGTTAAGAAAAGCATATTGCTTAAATATTTTTTCTCTAAAGCCCCTATGGTAACTATTACCAAATATTATTCCGAACCTTCTAATTCATCAGCGTTCCATTAAAAAATTTGAATATAATACCGATCAGTAATGATAAAAAGCCTAAAAGCTGCTTAGAATCTCGCAGTGTCGTTAATAAATTCATTCTCTGTCGCACGGGACATTTGTTGATTTCTTTGCTTTTGAGCTGTTGTTTCTAAAACATTTTTTACATTTAACAAGCCGATGAATCATCAACAAACAATTTGCTAAATGTCTTCAGTAATCCAATTTTACATTTAAATGTTACCAAAAATCTCCAAGATCGCTTTAAAGGGCAAAATATAAAATCTAACCTATAAATTCATTTCAAATTACCTGAAATAGATAAGCAAATGTTTAGTCATTCAACTATATCATCTTGTATATGATCAAACACCATCAAAAAGTATATTTTTGCTCATTTGAAGGCTACAATTTAAAAGTTAACCTAAAAATTCACATGAAATTACCTCTTACATTGTTTAAAGCCGCCTCCGAGCAAGTGAAATCTGAGACATACACTCTGAGGCCTTGAAAAACCCTGTCTAGCGGTGACCGCGTTTAGAAAATCCAATTTTTATATCAATTTGGACTCGAATTCTTAATCCTCCGTTTAGTGACATCTACTGTTGCCCACTTGGCTAAGGCGGCTGCCAATTTTACCTTTATATTTTATCAAAAACCTTCAACGTCGCTTTTCTTTTTCCTATAAAAAGGCTTTCGTATAGAAGCGAACCTATAAATCCACATAAAAGAACAGTTAGCTAACTCAAATAAATCTTGTTGTTTTTGTTGTTGTAACAGCAGAAAATTTCCCAAATGGGTTTTCGGGGAAGTTTGCGGGAGTGACAGTCCTTGGTCGGATAAAAATCCGGGTCGTTCCGGTATAAAGATCCGACTGTCGCGAGAACTATTGGATTTTAGTCGCCTCTTACGACAGGCATGCCTTGAACCCCTAACCCGCAGGGGGTATTTTTCTTTGCGCTGACCAAATATGGTTTGCTTCCCCTGAGAACTCAGTTGGTCTCAACCTCACTTACTTCGATATCCTGAACTCGTTTCAATCACTTTTCCCGCAAATGCGTTTCTCGTGCTGAACTTCCGTTCACAGCTTTCAATTCGTTTCCTGTTTTTTTTTTCATCTTAAACATGCGTTTTACGCACTGCATTTTCTCTATTATTCTTATGTTGTAGTAAAGAAACAAAAACAAAATCAGTGATGAAATTCCAATTTCTCATTTCCATAAATTTTAACCAAAATTTCTTCCTTGAAAATTTGCTTACAGCCAATTTCACGCTGCCATCAACTGACCTGGATTGGTTCGACGAGGTAATCTTCACTGATCTTAGTGGCGATGAGGCCAAGTCCGAGGTGAAACGCTACAATGAGAAGGGCAAGAAGGCGTTGGATGAAAGTCACCCGAATAAACGCAATCGCCGTGATCACCATCAACGCGGTGATGATCGTCGACATCGTGATGGTGGTGGCGGCGGTGGACGACGTGATTTCCATCGTTGGAATGATCGACGTGGCGGTGGCGGCGGTCACTCAGGTGGTGGTGGTGGTGGTAGTCGCTGGGGCGGCGGAGGTGGCGGTGGTGGTTATCGCGCCGGTTGGCGTGATGATCGCGGCTATGGCGGTGGCGGTGGCGGCGGTGGTGGTCGCAATTATGACAATCGCAACAATCGGTATAGTAATGGTCCGCAAAACTGGGGGCAAAATAATCGCGGCGGTAATCGCTATGATGACCGTTACAATCGTTCAGGTGGCGGTGGCGGTGGTCGCTACGATTCGGGTGGCGGCGGCGGCGGTAGTGGCGGACGCTACAGTTCATATGGTGGTGGCGGCGGTGGAGGTGGAGGCCGTGACTATCGCGATCGCGATCATCGTGAACGCAATGCAGGCGGTGGCGGCGGCGGCGGCGGTGGTCGACGCGACAACTATCGTTCGGGTGGTGATAACCAGCGGGATTTTCGGCCTGGCCACCGCGACAATCGTACAGAAGATAGTCGCGGTGGCTATGAGCGCTCGGGTACAGCGGCTGGTGGCGCGGCGACGACAAAGTACGGCAGTCATTCAAGTAATGCTGTCGGCGGCGGCGGCGGCGGCGGTAGTAGCGCGCACAGTCATGGTGGCTATCATGTGGGGCAGAGCAGCGGCGGCGGTCATCATGCCCAACAACAGGGACAGTACAGTAGTGGCAAATCGGCGTCTACGACTGGCGGTAAGGTGAGTGGGTTAGCGGTGTTTTGTTTTTCTTGAAGTTTTTACACGAATTTTGAACAAAATTTTGGCAGAGCTCAACGCAAAGTGGCGGTAAATGGAGCTCTTATGGCCAACAACTGTCACAGCAACAACAACAACAACATCATCATCATGTGTCCAGCGGTGGTAATTGGCAACAACAACAACAAGCACTGCAACAGCATCAACATCAATACCAACAACAACCAGGTGTCCAACAACAATACTGGGGCTATGGCGGCGACATGCAAGGTGAGTACGATCCACAAACTACACAATATTGACGTTAAAACTGTTCTTATTCCAAATGCTGTCTATGTAGGTTATGGCACTGCTCAACAACAACAACAACAGCAGCAGCAGCAGGACTGGGGCAACACGACCGATCCCAGTCAGCAACAGGAGTGGTTAGCCTGGTGGCAGGTAAATAGAGCAATTAGATTAATTAATTTTTCCCCAAATAACGGTATTTTTGAAAATTACAACAAAAAAACGCGATAATTCAGTAACTAAATATGGAACTAAAGTCATATTGGTTAGGGACGATCGCAAGAAATATAAAAAAAAAACTTATGAGGGGTGCAAAGAATTAGGGAGGCACCCCCTGCGGGTTGGGAGTTCAAGAATTTACCCGCGGTAAGACATGACTGTCGTAAGAGCCGACTAAAATCCATAGTTCCCGCGACAGTCGGGTCTTTATACCGGAACGACGCGGATTTTTATTCAGCCAAGGACTGTCACTCCCACAATGTTCCCCGAACCCCCATTTGGAGAATTTTCTGCGGCTACAACAACAACAACAACATTGGGGAGGTCATGTCACTATCCATCACATTTGGTTCAAAAAGTATGTCTCAGAAACTTGGACTCCGGACAGAATACGATAAAATTTAATACATTTAATTGTCATGGTCTAGCATGAACTGAAATTGAATATTGGGCAACAACCATGTCTTTGTAGCATATAACGGACTTTTGACTTTCGAACAGTTTAATTTTTTTTCTGTTTCTACCAAAAGTCGTTTCTACCGTTTTTTTTTTTTACTTACAAAAAAAACTAAATTTTTTTTTTGCTTTACTTTTACTTACAGCAAAATCAACAAACGGCAGCCGGTGATACAAATCAATATTGGTCACAATACTCCTACCAATCCACAGCGACGGGTAATGGTGGCGGCGGCGATGCTGCAGGGAAGAAGTGAATAACCTTTTAATGAAAAAAAAATTATTTAAAATTAAAACGCAGTGACATAGTACAATTTAAATATACGGAAGGGAAGAAGTATACAACATATTTTATTGAAATGCACACACACACTGGCTAAACACATACAGACATACATAACGAAATAACAGGCAAAAACTTGTAGAAAACACCAGCAACAAGTGAGTGCTGATAACTTGAATTAATTTGTAAAGAGAAAAATGTGAAAAAAAAACTAAAAGCAAAAAAGCGAAAAATTCATATTTGGTTTTGTAGCATGACAAAGTTGCTCTAGCACATGTGACACAAATGCACATACAGAAAAGATGAAAAATCAAATGAAAACTGCATAAAACATTTCTTTATACTTAAATTCTACAAAGAATTTTCCAATGATAGTTAAGTTAATAAAAATACATTCTGAAAACAAAGCAGAAATGTAAAGCGAGAAAAAATATAAAAATTAAAAATAAAATAAAATATTGTCATTTGTTGTACATGTAGAAGTCCCTCCGCCTATTACAACAAACACTAACTACTTAAAAATACAACAACCACATTGAATGCACCACCAAGTTCGCGTCATTTTTTTTTTTAATTTAATTTTTTTATAATTAAAATTAAGCAGATTAGCCCATAGAGGAGGAGTGATGATGATGATGATGATGTTGAGTATGAGTTATAACATCAAGTTTTCGTTGCTTTCTTTAAATAAATTTTTATTATTATACCTATTATTATTACTTGCTAATACAAGTTTTAAACATTACTCCGTTTTTTTTTTTTTACTTATTCATCTCTATTCTTGTTCACTTAAATGTTATTTAGCGCGAGAAATACATAAAATATGTTTAATATATATATATTTTTTTAAATTATTTTCCATAATTTTTCTTTCGAACGTTTAATAAACGAGCTGTGAAGCTCATAAAGAACATTGAATAAGTTTTAAAAAGGAAAAAAGAAAAGAAAAAAAAACGTTCTTCTTTGCCTTTGCTTAATAATATTTGTTAAATAACTAATTTATCTCTATCATATATGGTTAAATTTTATATCTATATTTTCTATTAATAATTATTATTATCAAATTTCAATTGAAATGTTGCAAAGCAAAAACAAAATAAAATCCATTAAATTTAATTAAAGAAATAGCTGAAGCAATAGAACTACACACAACACTAAATGGAAAGGAAAGAAAGTAAAAAAAAAAACAGAAAAAAAATATTGCTTAAATCAAAGAACAATTGAAAATTCAATAAATTTAAGAATTACTTATTACAAGCCGTAAGTGGTAAGAAAAACAATAAATTTGTGTTTCATTTCATTTACTTATTTGCATTGTACTTTTAGTAGCGAACGGCGAGAGTAAGACGAAACATCTCTTCAATACTTATATTTACAAACGAATGAGCGAACTCCGACGTCACTGTCGGCAGTACCAACTTTGAAGTTGTAGACAAATTCTACTCTATCTAGGAACTAACAACAACACCAATGACAATATCAGCTCTCACGAAACAGACTAAACTCCACTAATTCAACTACAATGGACTTGAAGTGCAAGCTCGACTATCTACTTCATGAGTGGGAAGCGCACATGTCGATAGCTGCAGTGCAAGAAACCAAGCTCAACGCTTTCTTCGTCCTATCGATGGTAGCATCAACTGCAGAGATACTACTATCATAGTCTACAAATGCCGACTCTCCCATCTGAACCATTTTCCCATAATTATCTCGATTGACAACCCCCCAAAACGGCAACATAGTAGTAACCGTTCATCTCGGCAGACTGAAGTTTAGATATCCAGCCAAATTTTGCTGCTGTAGCAGCGGATTTAGCATCAATGCACGACTGCTTACGTCAATCCGATCCTGTAGGGAACTTGTTATGGAGATTCAGCATTTGGCAAACTAAGATATGAGCGGCGCGTAACTGGAAGTGGACACTTAAGGTAATGCAATCTCTTTCCTTATGCTTCAGGCCATTGTCAAAATCGACGAAAACTATGAAATCTTCAGTGAAGAGTGTACGGGAATGCAAAAAACTTCAAACTCATCGGCTCCAACGGAATAAATCTGCTGATGCTAAAACATCTGGGTACAGCGGAAGCAGAATTCTCCACCAAGGTTCTCAATCTGTCTTTGACCACATTTAATAATGCATGCCATGTGGAAAAGCGGTAGTGGGGTGCCACTACCAAAGCCGAGGACACCCACCTGAAACAAAAAAGTCTCGTATCGGCCGATATTCTTCCTTTCCTAAGCAGCGAACACACTTGAGGGCTTGTTCTTTCACTCACCACCTGAGTCCAACAGCACATCAGCATGGTTTCCATAAAGTGCACAGTACCACAACTGCACTTCACACCATAAACACCCAAATAATTCATGACCCCAACCAAAGTCAGATCCTGTGTACGAACTGTTGCGGCAGCATTGGATTTGTTAAAAGCTTTTGAAATGTTCAATTACACAGTGCTACTATGGGACATTGAGGAGGGATCTTCATTGCTGCTCGGGTTCAAGCGGTGGGCCATAAAATACCTGCCTAGTCGACAATCGACGGTAGAGTATTGATGACGAAATACTGAACAAAGGATTAACGATTTGATCTGAATGTCAAGGACGGCGACATCAAAATTCTGACTTAAAAATACAAAGTTATTGAGAGACTACAGCTCCTCACTCCGATTTTTGGGGAGTGACTAGTCCTCATCGGATAAAAGTCCAGCTCAGTCCGGTATCAAGACCCGACTATAGCATAAACTATTAGATGTTTGTAGCCTATTTCGAAGGATGTGAGTTTCTGCTGTAAATTATGGAACCCCAAGCCTGCTACAACAACAACTGCAAACACTGAATAGTTTTTAGAAAGCATCGATCTGCTCTCGACATGACAAAATATCAAGTGCGGTTTCAATAGAGCTCCGAAACTTTGCTTTGTGTGTTTTTCGTGTATGAAAGTTTTTTGATTCGGATCGGTGATAGCTTTTCCAAAACTTCAAGAGAAAACGGACGTGAGACGCGCTCCCATGCCTGTTTTCAACACTACTAGTGCTTGTTGTTGTTGTTGTAACCGCAGAAAGTTCCCCAAATGAGGATCCCAGGAATATTGCGGGAGTGACAGCCCTTAGCCGGATAAAAATCCGGGTCGTTCCGGTATAAAGACCCGACTGTCGCGGGAACTCTTGGATTTTAGTCGCCTCTTACGACAGGCATGCCTTACCACGGGTAAATTCTTGAACCCCTAACCCGCAGGGGGTACTACTAGTGCTTCCTCTCTTGCGGTGTGTGTATATAAATGCGGTGTACTAGTAGTTCCGGTGCACCGGTGCCCATCTTGATGTAGTACTTAAGTCACGAAATCTTTTATACGGTGTTAGTGGGAAAATTTCGGTGACTCATCATTTTGGAAAAACCAATTGAGTATTGCTAAAACAACAACACTCACATTTGCATTATTTTCTTCGATTTTGAGAACGTAAGCTTTAAGAATTGAATTCCGAAGATTTCATCTTATCACACTTGGGTAAAGCCGCCTTGGGGTATGTTATAAAAAGGTCATCGAACTTACATTATCTTTGCTATTTATTAAAATTTCAAAATTGTTGAACTTTATTTTTTCAATGGCTATAAATGCATGTCTTCTGTTTTATTAATATATTTATTTAAGATTATATGACATGAATATGATTATTTAATGTATTATAGTAGTATATTGAAAGCAGCGATTGATTTTGCAAAGAAAGAATTATTCCATATATGTACGTATGTATGTAAATTAAACTCAATATGCTTAAGATAATTAAAAAAAAGGCTTTTTGGTTTAATTATAAACAAATGTTTCGAAAAAATTCAGCTTATACTTGAAACTTATATCATTTCAAAAATTTTTCGAAGATTTTTCCTGCTTCCCTAACATCCATATTTTGTACCATAAAAAAATGTGGAAACAGGCGAAGAAATAATTGGTTGAATACTATGACAGTAAAATATTTTGTACTTAAAAACTAATATATTTCATTTATATGTGCATATGTATGTACAATATATAAAATCTAAATTAATAACATAGGGAAATTTAGAATTTAGAAAACATTCCATTTAATTGATTTAATTGCTTCTCATTATGCTGTGCCTACTTTTTGCCCAGCAATTTGTACATTTCTTTGTTTTGCTTATTCATCTTCAAATCGACATCTTCAATCTTATAATTCATATTGTCCAGCAATTCGTTTTGCGATTCAATTTCACTATGCAAATCTGTTGCAAGAAATTTTAAACGTGACAAATTATCACACATTTCATCTAAATTCGATTCCAACTGTTGTTCGAATGGATTGTTGCGTCGCTGTGTCTGCACTTGCTCGCGTTGTTTATATGCGCTGGAATCATCACGTATACGACTGATTGGATGGCTATCATAGCGTTCGGTGGGTGAAATGACTGTTGGTGATCTACTTCTATTACTAGCACCGGTTTCTTGTGGCTGCTGCTCTTGTTCACTTTGTGAGGGCACGCTATGTGCACTTGATGTTGGTGTTAAAGGTACATCACGATTGCCAGCCAAGTAGTTTTTAAGACCACCAAAAATGCTTTTCAGTCCATTCAAATGACGTTGACTGAAACGTAGTGTTGAATTGATTTCGTCCAATTGGCGTGTAGTATTTTCTAGTTGTTCACGTTGCTTTGCCAATTCTAGAGCCGTTGCTCGGCCCACTTCCTCCGTGTTATACAACAACTCTGGAGGATATAAATTTATTATATATTATTAATTAGTTTATAAAATACATTCTTCTTTTATGTTATTTTATATTTACTTAAACTCCTTTGTGTCGAGTCCAGTGAGCGTTGCTCAATTTGCCTACGTCTCTCTGCGTAAATCTGTTGTGGATCATTCGGCTCATCAAATGGATTCGTGCTGCGCACACCAAAACCGCTACTATGTCCAGATGCAGTGCTATTCGTACGCGAACTATTCAAAAAAATATCATCTTCCACATCTTCAACATCTTCTAGGTCAGCTGCAGTTAAATCGAAGTGATTATGTACAGGCTTCAAGTAATTATCAGCCATGACTTTCTGTTTAGGGTTTTTTTTTGTGTGTATTAACTTTTATTGGTACACAAAGAAAAAAAGATACGGGTGTACACGTTTTGAAAATACTTATACTTAACTATTTAAAAAAAATTTTAAACAATTTTTCGTTAAATTTCCAAATTTAAATAGGCGAAGAAATTTATTATTTTATGCTGTTATAATTTTACACAAAAACAATGAATTTTTCACTGAACTACTGCCCCTTTTTCGAGAAACGTCATTCGAAAATTAAGAAAAAAGAAATTCCCAGCTGATTTGTGTTGCCATATTTCGCTTGGTTTTAGCCATAAAAAAATGTTCACTTGCAACCCGGATATTGTTTTGTTTTTGATTTTGCTTGGCAGCTGCTTCTTAACCAACACTGGTTTGGCGCCAAAGCAATCATTCGCCTGGAGTAATTTTTCCCAGCAGCAATAAAATTTTTACTTTTTTTTAAATAAATAATGGCCTACGAACGCAGCTCATTGCGCTATGCGCATACAGATGGTTATACCAGTCTCACATTTACGGAGGACGATGAATCCATCATTACTTGTGGCTCTGACGGTGATATACGCGTGTGGAAAGGCATTGATGATGATGATCCAAGTTCCACTTGTTTGGGTGAGTTTGTTATGTGCATTGCACATAGCAGTAAACGTCTTTTGGCGTCCACCGATAGAAATACTGTGCAAGCATATACATATCCCGAGCTGGAGAGCGATGGCACATTGATGCGTTTCACTGCACCAGTGACGTGTTTGAGCGTGCACAAGAAATATATAGCTGCTGGTTCAGAGGACACTAATATAAAAGTGCTTAAAAGTGATGATAATAAAAGTGAAATGCATTTACAAGGACATAGCGGCCCTGTTTTAGCCTTGGATATATGTCATAAAGGTGAATTGTTAGCTTCTATAGCCGGTGATGGTTATTTAAAAATTTGGAATCTTAGTGAAGAGGGTGCAGAGGTGAAAAGTATTGCTGGCTTGCCAAAGGCAAACAGTTTTGAAAATGCCGAGTATTTTGGTACTCCATGTTTCGAGCCGCTACATAGCAAATCATTGGCTTACGTACAAGAAAAAGAGATAATAGTATTGAATACAAACACCTGGGAAGTGAAATTTACCCTAACCGATGATCGTATCAAAGGTGAATACACATGTTGCCGTTTCTCAAAAGATGGTCAATATCTTGCGGCTGGCACCAACAAAGGAGAAATAAGCGTGTATGATTTTCTGCGCAAGCAAGCGTTGAAGACTGAGCCACCATCAAATGAGTGTCAGGCCATAACATGCATAAGTTGGAATGCTGCCGGCACTGAGTTGGCATATTGCGATGTAACTGGTCAGCTTGGTACGTTATTCCGCACGAAAGGTAGCAATGGTGCGGTATTTGCCGACGGCGAAGCAGAAGAAGTTGATTTTGGTGATATTGAATTCAATAATGAGGAGAATGATGATCTTATCAGCGGAAACGGTTTGAACGGCATTGATGAAAACCATATTGGTGGCGATGACGATGATGATGATGGCATATCAATCGAACGGCTGAAAAGCCAAGTTCTGCACAAAACCGGTACTTACACTGATGATCAGGAAGAAAATACACGCGATTCTTTACCTAAATCAATGCACAGTCAAATTGAGCCTCAAATGCATTTAAAAACTTTTAAACAACAGCCGCCCTTTCAACCAGGCGCAACACCAACTCATTTAGAGCATCGTTATCTTGCATGGAATGAAGTTGGTATTGTGTCGGCTCACACGGAGGGTGCGGACGGCTCATTGGATGTGGAATTTCATGATGCCAGCGTACACCATTCGCTGCACATACCGAATTACAGTAATCACAACATTGCCAGTTTGAGTACAAGTGTTTTGGCGCTTTCCGCTGAAAATGCCACAAAATTGGTTTGCATTGCATTGGCTGCATCGGGCAATAAAGAATGGTCGGTAACATTTCCAGATTGCGAAAGTACAGAGGCGTTGGTCGCCACCAATAAATTAGTGGGTGTTGCTACGAGCATGCAATTTCTGCGTTTATTTACAGTAATGGGCACTCAGCGCGAAATAATATCTATACCGGGACCTGTAGTGGCGTTGGCTGGGCATGAAGATCGTATATTAGTAGTCTACCATAATGCACCACCTGGACCACTACAACAACACCTGTCTGCTATGCTCATACAAACAGCGGGTATGCAGTTACGCACACAACATCTGCCAGTTCCTCTTACGCCCGAACGCCGCTTAACCTGGTTGGGTTTCTCAGATTGCGGCTCACCAGTGTTTGCTGATTCGATGGGTCTATTGCAGTTATATAGTTTAAAGAGTCAATGTTGGTATCCAATTTGTGATACACTCAAACAAAGTCAAAGCGTTTCGAATAATTACTTCGTTATTGCTGTGTCGGAACGTAGTCAAATTATACAGGCCGTTTTGTGTCGGGGCAGCTCATATCCGATGACCAATCCACGTCCAATGACACAGGAATTGGCATTGCAACTACCCGTTTGTGATGCCGATGTGGAGAAATCTGAGCTGGAGGATACTTTGGTGCGTGCCTCAATTATGAATGTAGATAATGCCGATAAAACTATCAAGGAAACAGCAATTAAACTTTTTGCATTGGCTTGTCGCACTGAAGTTGAAATGCGTGCTAAAGAACTTATCGAGACTATTGCGTGTCCCGAACTATTACTCTTAGCTGTCAAATATGCTACAAAATTGGGCCGCATACACCTTTCAGATCGTTTATCCGAATTAATGCCACAACTTGAGGAACAAAATCAACGTGAACGTCAAGAGCTACAAGAATTCGAACAACAACACAACACAACATTTTCACCGCTTGTGCGTTCACAAAGTCCCAGCCTGGGCCACAGTTCAATGAGTGGAAATCGTATTGCGCCGAAAGCTATGGAATTAACACATGCGCGGCGTGCTTCATTAAAACGCTTCGCTATATCCAATTCACCAGTTACTTTTGGCAAAAAATCAACAACAACAAGTACGGCTGAGCGTACGCCATCAGCAACACCGACACCTGTGAATTCCGAAACGATTGAGACACAGGAAAATATACCAGATAATAAGGTGGAGAAATTGGATGCCAACAGCGATGAAGTGAAGGAAGTTACACGCACTCCGCTTAATGCAGTAAATCCCTTTGCAGCTAAACGCAAACATTCAGATGTTGATTCGACCAACAAGGGGGGTGTTTTAATAAATGGCGGCAAGTTGAAGATAGCCAAAAAGTAAAGGATTTAAATTTTATTATTCGATCGATTAATTATAAACTATGTATCTATGTAGGTGTGGTATTCTATTGTATTTGTTTTAAATATACTGACAAACTGAAAAAATATTGGAATTTTCAATTAAAGTTCATTAAGATAGGTATAGATATAGGGATGTGCATATAAATATAAAAAAGTTAATAAAAATTATTTTTTTTTACCTTATATATGTCTTCTGCTGGTTGAAAAATACCTAACCTTTTTACCTTTGAAGAATTTATAATCCCATTTCCTTTTAAGAATGAATCAAACACCCTTTTCCGCTGGTAAATTCTTATTTCCGCTTCTTTAATTATTTGAACAAGCAATGCTTTTGGCAAGTCTTGCCTTCTCCAATCGTTTGGTTGGTAACGCGAAATCATAACAATAAGCAGCTGTTAGTCAGTAACTTAAAAAAAATTTTTTTGCATATAATCTTAATTACATGATTATCAACTGTTTCGTATTAAATTTATAAGATAAAATGTTGAAAAGTTTACGAAAAATAAGTACAAAGCAACTGGTAAAAACATTTGGAAACAGTTACAATGAAAATATACAGTTGACCGCAAGTTGGAACATTAATGCAGCAACGAATTATAGCACACAAACTGCCTATCAAAATATATTTGATAGAAATGCGAAACGATTACAAAAGGAACGTGCGGCACGAAGGTAAGCTAATCAGCCATCAGTTTCTTGTTACATATACATATGTAAATAATAATTTTAATTGTACAAATTATAGCCCAGATGCCGAACTGTATGACTACCTGAAAGAAGAAGTCGGCTTCCGTTTGGCCGATCGCATTATTGATATAAAACGTGAGTTCGCAAATGCCGCCGACATTGGTTGCAGTCGTGGTTTCCTATCCAGACACATTATGGCGGAAAGTGTGCAACACTTAACGTTATGCGATACAAGTCCGACAATGTTAGCACAAGCACAAGGTACGCCAGGTCTTAAAATGACTAAATTGGAGGTGGACGAGGAGAAGTTGGATGTAATGTAGTGTTATGTTTTAATTAAAACAATTTTATGCAAATATTTTCTTATAGTTTGCGGAAAATTCACTAGATTTAGTCATCTCCAGTTTAAGTTTACATTGGGTTAATGATTTACCTGGTTGTTTCACAAAAATTATGAGTAGCCTAAAACCTGATGGCGTATTCATAGCTTCATTATTTGGTGGTGATACACTATACGAGTTACGTTCATCACTACAATTAGCGGAAATTGAACGTAAAGGTGGGTTGGCGCCACATATTTCGCCATTCACACAGGCAAGTCGCATACATACAATGAAGAGTTAGTTGATAGTGAAAATATTAATGTTGTACTTTCAGATTAGGGATGTTGGCGCTTTACTAAATCGTGCTGGCTTCACTATGCTCACAATCGATACAGATGAAATTGTAGTGGGTTTTCCCTCTATGTTCGAGTTGATGTGGGATT
The DNA here is from genome assembly GCA_030068015.2 of Neoceratitis asiatica. Lineage (NCBI taxonomy): Eukaryota > Metazoa > Arthropoda > Insecta > Diptera > Tephritidae > Neoceratitis > Neoceratitis asiatica. Next base: position 75,079,575 of record CM061527.1, read on the forward strand.
TGAAGGGTATGGCAGAGAATAATGCCGCTTTCAATCGTCCAGCGCATATAGGGCGTGAGACATTGTTGGCGGCGAGTGCTATTTATAAAGAGTTGTATGCCAAGGTATATACTTTGTATTTAAAAGAAAAATATGTAATTTTTAGAAATTAAAAAAAAAATTAATAATAATTTTATTTCTCTTAAGGACGACGGCGTCACAGCGACATTTCAAATAATTTATTTTGTCGGCTGGAAACCTGGTCCAAATCAACCGAAACCACTGGAACGTGGCAGTGGCGATGTATCGCTAAAAGATTTGGGTACAATTATTGAATCTGGTAGTCCAAAGAAAGCGTAAGCCCAGAAAAAAATGTTGAGATTACAAACTACAGTGTAATTTGTAGATTTGGGGAAATAGTATATGCAAAATATTAGCATTTCAAAGCCAGTTGTTGATTTTTTAGCTTAAAAAAAAAAATGAAATAAATATTTTTGTTTAAATGTAAACTCTTTGGTTTTTATGATTTAGCCAAATGCTGTCTTTATTATTATTGACTTTTATATTAAATCATATATAGTATTTAATGGTAAACATAACTAAACACTACTCATAGTTTGTATACATGTTCGTATGTTTTTTGAGTGTATACAAAGCGGTGCAATATTTCTTTACAAAGTATTTTTTTTATTTTCACTTTTTTGAAAGTTGACGTAATAATAGTTAAAAAAAAAAAGAAAAAACTAACATTAGCGCATATCACTTTCGTTAAAGATTTTGTTTTTGCTTGTTTGACAATTTAAAAATAAATATTTGCTTTATATGTATACATATATATACACAACGATATAGGGTTTATGTAATTGTATATATAAATGAAGTATTGTTGCACGCTATAAGCATAAATTTAGCACACACTTAGGTACTATAAAGTATAAATAATTGAATATTATAGAAAAAATAAATTTATCATTTTTTTTTGTTTTTAAAAATTAATTTTTTTTTAAATAGCGTACAAAATCATGTTTTTTCGTAGGGACATTAAATTGCTTGCATTTTTTGTTGTAGATCTCGAAAATTATATTTTTTAATCTATTTTAAATTATATGCAATTATTATATTTTCAATTCTATTTAGCTTTATTTCATTTGTTTATATTGCTAATATTTGCTTTTTACACATTGAATTTTTCCTCTTTAATTTTATGATTTTTATTTTTTATTCGTGATTTTTTTTATAATTTTTAATTTTTTATTTTATTTTTTTTACTCATAAATGGACGTAATATATTAACGTGTTTTTTGTTACTTTTTTTTTAATTATTAGTGTCACTTGCAGCGCTTCACTTCACTTGTTTTTTTTTTCAATATTCAATAATAATAATTTATAAATAACAATAATTTATTGTGTTTAACTGTGCATTGGAAATTTGTTTAAACTCTGAAAGATTGTTTCAACTCGCTTAATATTTGGCTTATTTTTTATAATTTTTTTTTTTTACTATTTTTTTAACTATTATTGAATGCATTGGCTTTATTGAAGTTTTTTATTTGCTGTTTATAAATGCAATATTTTTTTGTTTTTATTTATTTAATTTTTTGTATTTTTAGCATAAATTTATTTGTGTATGCTATTGAACTGGTAAACATTTTGAGATTCGTGATTGTTTTTGTAATTATCGGCAATTGATTTAAAAAAAAAATTTATAAAAAAAATTCCCTTAAGACTTCTCAACTGGCTTACGTATATATGTTGTAAAGTTAAATTTTTGTACAATATATATTTGGAAAATTTGGAAAAAAAATTCGGCATAAATAATGGACATAAAAATACTTTTTTATTAATTAAAATTTACTTTTAAAGTTATAAACGTATAAGAGAAGCTACTTAAGGTTAAAAAATTTCATACAAAAAAAATAACCATACAAGTTTCTAGAATTTTTTCTGCTATAACTAAAAGAAGTCATAAACGACTTGTCACCTTGTGAAGTATTGAAAATGCATAAAAATTAGGAGTGAAAAGGTGCTTAGGTACATATGTACATATATACTACGTACGTTATAAGGAATGGACTTGTGTTGTGAGAAAAATTTGTGAAAAAGGCGCTAAAAGTTAAAGTATTTTTTTCAAAATTTTTAATTTTCTTAACCTAAAAAAAATTCTTTTTAATATAAATATAAAAAATAGCACTCTTTTGAAGCGTTTTTGAACAGTGCAGGGCAGAAACCATTGGAACGAACTTATCGACACCGCTGCGTATTAGGGATTCAAGCGGTAAGGCATGCTTATCGTAAGCGATGATTAAAATCTCATAGTTCCCGCAACAGTTGGGTCTTTATACCGGAACGATCCGGATTTTCAACCGGCCTAGGATTGTCACTACAGCAACATTCCCCAAAAATCACAACAACAATAAAACCATCGACGTATTTGAACAGAAAAATGATGGCAAAACTAAAGAAGCAAATGCAAAATCATGAAGGATGTAGCGTGCATCATGGACTGCTCCAAACACATGGTATTTAGTTACCACCAAGTAGTGAAAGTAACTCGAAACTGGAGGAAGGTCATAAGCTCGTGTTGCAACAAGATTAAACTGCAATCCATTATAATACCCGTAACCCGTAGATGAATAGTGGAAATCCACCTGCAGCTTCGGCTGTGTCATGAGCAAGTATTATGGAAGTCTCAACCTCCGTTCCCAGACGAGCAACCCTCGTTAAACTAAACCGGAAAGATAAGGTGTGGGAACACTCGCAAAAGGCGTGGCTAAATGCGCATCGCACAAGCTGCGGATACTGGCAGCCGTAATCAACCAAACTAGTTGCGAACCTAACCCTAAAATGGAAATAGATAGGAAAACTTCTACAGACATTTGAGGTTGCCAAATCGAAAAAAAAAAACCAGAAGGCCCACTCCCTTCCCAAACGACCACCTGTTGGGGCCAGTAATGAACTAACAACCTCAGGAGCTAGTCGGGGAGTTATCCCTCTTAGCAGCGAAACAAGGGGCAGCAGATCGTACGCCTAAGCTACTCGTCCCTTTAATTATACTAAAATCAACGCTGGGAGATCCAGAGGGTTCGGGCCTTCCGAACAGCAAGGACAGACAGGTCTATTATTATTCAGTTAGATAATATTCGCTTCCAACTAGCAGTTCTTAGATTGGCTATCAACTCGGTCTCATGACGTCGCAGCAACCCGCTTCATGGTAGAGCCGTAGCAGAGAAGGGAAGGGACGAGTGACGTCAGTACACACTTGGCTCGTCAAAATTAGAAAAATGTGCTTGGGCCGGATGAAACCAAGATGCACTTCTTTGGATGGGACGAGATACGTCTATTTACACAAAGTAGAGTTTTAGCACGACAAAGATCCCCATCACTCCTCACAACTCATCAGGCATTGGTTATATAAAAAATGTGTTTCCTTTATGAAGTGACCCACATAGTATCCCGATATTAGAGCATCATAGAGCACTTTTATGATGCTTTTATAGGTAAGAGGTACACAAATGAGAGCTAGATGTGGGGAAAAAATATATACAAGAAGCTTGATGTGGAGCAGTCGTTCCTATTAATTCAAGCACCAGTGTAGTGTCGGTACATCCGTACTAGTGTGAACGATTTGAATTGAATAAAAATAATTTTATTTTCGACTAAATAAACGCGTTTTTAGCTCAGCTAGTTTTTCCCACCCTTGTTCTCTAACCCACAGTATTAAAATTATACAATATATCTATTATTTCTGAAGTCTCCAAAAAACTTATTTTGATGAGAAAAATTTAATAATATATTAATGTATATTGTTACTAGCCATATAAAAATTATGTATGTATGTACATATATATGTAAAAAAATTCAAAATGTGCTATTACAAAAGGAATAAACAGCAAAAAAATGTTGAAATTAATTTTTTCGTGTAGTAAAATGTCATTTCGAAAAGTGGTTATAAAAAATGATCGGAGTGAGGAGCGAAATCATTGAAAAATTTAGAAAAAAAAGGTCAGAAATTTATCAGAATTTTCCAAAAACGTCAATACTGCTGGTCTAAGTTGTTTTAAAAAAGTGGAAATAATTACTAAATTAAATATCCGATTGAAATTAACACAATAAACAAAAACTGTTGCATACTTCTAGGGGCAATTTTCGACTCGACTTCATAGAAAGCTAAAAAAAATTTATATAAAGTTTTTTCCTATGAAGACCTCTAGTCAAATTTTCCAGAAAATAATTTTCTATAGCATTTTAAGCCGCTATCGGCCTTCCGAACTTGCTTTCTGGCAGAATTCTTAAAGTAAAAGTCAAAACGCGACTTTACGTGGCAAGCTAACGGTTTGTAATATGTTACCAAATTGTTCCTGATTTAATTTTATTAAATAGAGTTAAGTTTTTTATTTCACTCAGATACATATGTATATTTTAATTTTTTTTAAATTTTTTCGAAAAAAATAACAATACACCAGATGATGAAAACTTTTGTAGACCAAAAAAAAAATTTTCAGCTAACTTTTGAGTGTTTTTATATTTATTAATTCGTCAACATTTTTGTTTTATTCACTTCATTTAGTTTGTTGAATGCAAATTTGGTAATGGTATAAATACCAAATAATTTTTTTAACTCTTTTCAATATATATTTTTGAATAAACAATATACACAAAATGGAATTATGTATTTTGAACACAAAAAATGCCAAAAATAATTGTAATTCTAAAGAAAGCTCTTGTATGACAAGAACTCAAATGGAAAATGTACTCGTAAGTATGTATGTATGTATGCATGAAAAGGTATAATTAATAGTGTATACTTGTATGTAGTTAGATAACTGTACTTACAATTTGCAGAAACATATAAAAAATAATAATGAAATAATACGAAAATAGCAAAGGAGGTAAGCACTACCAATTGCTAATTCTATGTTTTTTTTCTGTGTTTTTATCTTTTAACTTTTGTGATTTACGAATTGCTAAATTGCTCTTGGACGACACACTCCTCCTCGACTATTGTGCCGTTTGGTGAACGCCTATGATAAATGCCGCTAAATTTTTGCGTTACTTGGTGGTGGTGGTGGTGCTGATACTGCTGGTGTTGTTGCTGTTGCTGTTGCTGCTATCCAATTGGTAATGCAACAGCGCCAGCTGCTTGTCTTCGCATTGGCGACCTCACCAAAGTGTGTGAAGACGTTGGCTGTTGATGTGTTGGCGTTGGCGTAGGTGTTGGTGTTGTTGGCGGCGGCGGCGGCGGGTGTGGCGGTAGTGTTGGTGAAGGCGTTGCTGAATAGTGTTTTGTTGGCGTTGCCGATGCCGACACCGATGCTGATGATGTGGAAGTAGATGTTGTTGCTGCCATTATTGTTGTTGCTGTACCGCTCATGCCGGTAGCTGCTGTTATGGATGCACACGACGTAGACGCTGACGTTGTTGCCATTGCTGTGGCAGAGCCTGACACCGTTGCTGATGCTGCTACCAGGTTAGCCTGTCGTCAGGTGGTGCTCAATAGCAACATATCACGTTGTGGCGTATTTTGCAAAGCATTTGCCGTCTTTAAGTGGATACTGTGTGTGAAGTGCAAGTAGAAGGGAATAAACTAATTTTTATTTTGCTTTAAGATTTTAAATTTTATATATGTATACATACATATGTATGTATTTAAAACCAAAAATTAACAAATTGCAAAAAAAAAAATTGAATGCAAAATTTTTTTTTAGGTTAGAGATGAACAAATGTCATTCATTGCAAACACAAAGAACTGTTGCATTCAAATGCGACAACGGAAGCTTTGGAGTTGCCACTGTGTTTTGAAATGATGAAATTTAAACATTTTAAAATTTTTTGTTTCCGGATTTAGATGACGAATATTAAAAAATATAAATGAAAAATAAAATTTTAATATTAAATATAAAAAAATACTCACTTATTGTCTTCCAGCGAGAATGTCTCCGACGAACCGTGCGAGGCCACCGAAGTACCTGCAAGCGAACTTCGTATTGAGTGCGTGTCCTCGGGTACGTTTAGCGTTACTAGCATTTTTTTATTATTATTAAATGTACGTATCGATTTTTGTTTTCAGTTTTTTTTTTTTGTGATTGAATTTATTTAAAACATTTGTCGGTGGTGAAGGGTAGTTGGTTGTTGTTGATTGTTGTTGTTAAAAAAATGTTGTAAATTTTTTTATTTGTTTCCAATTTTTTTTTCCAAATTTATTATGGGTCAATTTGTTGTTGTAGGTACATGTTGTTTGTTTTTTTGCCGAATTATTTTTGGGTAACAGTAAAGAAGTAAGTATAAATGTTGTAAAATTCATTTTTTTTTTTGAATTTTCGGGATTTTACGAATGTAGTTCATACATTTTTCACGTTCGTTTTATCGCAATATTTTGTTTTAATATTTTAAATTTTCATTTTATTATTTTTTTGTTTTGGATTTTTTTTGCAATCAAGCCAATAGTATGGTAGTGAAATTATTTGCAAAGGTGAAAAATACCAATTTTTTATTAATATCTTATTTGTATGTATGTAAAGAGGTTTTGTTTTATGAAATTTGAAGAAGAAAACTACTTTTTTTTTGCAATATAAAGGGAGCGTAACATTTTCATATGCAATATTTCAAAATACAGAAGAAGGTAGTAAGTAGTTTTGAGAGGGAAGGAGTGTGTGTGCGTGGAGGTGCGCCTAGCTTAATAGAATCAAAATCGAAATTGCAGTTTGGGAAGGAGGGCGGTGCGTCATACTCTGTTAGTAGTTGTGTTAGTTGTAGTTCAGTGTTATGCAAAATTACTTAAATTTTAATTAGGTTTTCATTTCAATATATTTATAAACACAGAATCATAAATCAAAAATGCTTTTGTGGTATGTGTAGCAAATAATTTCGAGCATTTAAACACAATTTGCATGCAAATGAACTGTAAAAACTTGATTTATTTATTTTGGTTTAACAAAAGTTAGAACAAAATATTGCATAGCGAGCTATTTCTTTGAATAATAAAATATAAAAATGAAAGCATACTGAAAATAGTAATTTTTTTTATTATTTATTTTTTTTATAAAAAGAATAACTGCTAGAATTTTTGAGTAAAATATCAATAATACACTTACTAATAATATTTATTCAATAAAAATTATAATTACGAAAATATTTCCACAATTTTCTCAGAAAAAAAAAATCGCTCCCGAATAAAATTTGCTAATTTTTAATTAAATTTAATTTCTTTTTAAACTTGTACGAGCATAAAACACAATAAAAAAAATCAAAAAAAGGCATGCAGTTGCTACTAACATTTATTTTAACTTTTTTTATAATTATAAAAATATTTCCATTATTTTTTTCCACAAAAAAGTGCACTCGATTAAAATTTGGGTTCGATGATTTTTTCTTCTTTTAAATTGAAACGACAAACCACTGAATTATAACTCATATTTCGAGAAAAAAAAACACATGTCATGGAAGTATTAACATAAAATCACTGAACTGACGATTGAATTTAATAATCTAGCAATATTACCAACGCTAACGAGATCTTGGCTGGAGCACTTTGTAAAATTAAAAACAAACAAAAAAAAAGTTTTTTTAAGTCAAAGTATATAATATAATATATATTTTTTCAATTCTTTAATTTATTAATTAAATAGATATTCATTGAGTTTCAGTACATTTTTCTTTAAAAATTCTAAACAAACATAAACTACACTGTAAGTTATGAAATGCTTAGACTTTTAATTGATTTGTACAAATTATAAATGTTACGTTTTTTATATATTTGTATGTGCATTGTATTTTTTTATTTTAAATTTTAAGCATTCACGAAAAGCGCAATAAAATTTTTAAATGTATGCAAAATCCGTGGGCTTGTTCGAAACGCTTTATAATGCATTAAAAAATGTTTGAATTACACAGCTGACATACATAAATAATTTAATTTAAATAACAATTTTAATAACTTTTCGCCTTCCTTTGCAATCATGCAAACGAAAATTTTTATATTTGCAAATAATTTTATTTATCCCGCAATAACCGCCGTATTTTTTGACAGCTAATACGTTAGACCATCGACAAGGTTGCCACTGCGTCGCAACGCAACACGTTACGATTGTAATTCGCACAAGCTTTTTTTTTACAATAAATTTTTAGCATTTTTTTCTTCAAATTATACAATGCAAATACACACACAAAAGGTAATAAAATATATAAAATACCGTTTTACCTAAATACAAATCATAGTGAAGGTATTAAAATATATGCAAGTAGAATATAATATATGTAATATACTAGTTGACAGTACTCGTATATAGGAATAAAATAGGAATTACATGTTTAATTGTTATATATATGTTGATATTGAAAATAATAGCTATAGTATATGTGCATACAAAAATATATATATAATGAAATTGAAATTAAATAGAGTATGACTAATGTTATCTGGTATTTTCGAAAATTTGGCACAGACACGCATTTTTTTTTAGCATTGCATACAAACAATACGATATTCTGGCACAGAAATACGCTTTATTTAAAATAAAAATAATAAATTTGAAGATTTATGCACTTTTGGAAAAAGCTTTACAATCGTCAAACATATGAAAAATCTTAAGAAAAATTATTAAATACTATATTTAAATATTTGCAACTTTCTAAAACATTTTCTGTTCAATTTTAACTCAAAAATTCAACTACAGCGTAATTTACTAGTGACTGAGCAAGGAAAGGGAAATTTAAATTGTAATTTGATGAATTGCAGTTTGTTTGCTTTGAAATGCTCTCAATTTTTCTCGCGTATTAAGAACAGGGAAAGAATACCGATTAAGGTTATATTTTTACTAGATAAATGTTATTGAAATATGCATGAAGCTGTTGCGAATACAAAAAAATTATCTTATTAATGATATACAATTGTTTTTTTTTTATCATCTTAAGAATGACATTCAAGAGATTTTTTTTCAGATTATTTGCATAAATGCATATTTGGGACTTTTTCGGTACCATTTAAGAAATATTTGCTAAAATCAGTACAATTTTTCAATAAAAAAAAGGCGATAGCTACTGCCGCGTAACTAAGGGAATGTCTGCAGTAAGCAATTTTATAACAAGCGGCATTAGAAAATATCATCGAGGAGATTCAAAAGTTTATAAATCATAGAATTTACATACGCATGTCAAAAACTGACAAAATTTTTCGAAAATTAAAAAAGAAAAATTTAAATTCACTAGCGCCGAGCCAGAAAAAAAATTAAAAAATAAAAACAAATGAGCAAGTTACAAAAAAAATTAAATTTTTAAAATTACTACAATTTAAATTTATAAGCTTTATAAAGAATTTTACTATATTTGTATATGATTAAGCACATAATAGACTACCAGCATTAAATGCGATAAGATGTGTCAACTCCGCTTTTGCTGGCGGCGATAACAATTATCGAGCAATTTTTACAATGACAAAGACAGTTCTTTATTTTAGATTTTTTTTTACCAGAAATGTAGAAAAGTAGATTTAGCAAAGCATAAATGCACTTAAGGACTGAATTATGCATACTTAATTACGCCATTTAGAACACATGGGCAACGTAGAGCTGGTCCAATTGTAGATATACAGTCTGGCAACTTCAACAGCTGTTTTTGAATTATCATTTAATTTAAGCAGAGAAAATTTGACTTTAAAATAATAAATTTAACTGCCACTAAAGAAACGTTTTTTGGACTTTAAAATAATAAATTTAATAGCTTTTAAGTAAAAGCAAAACAAAAACAGCGTCCAAAGATGGTAGATGTGAATGTGAAAGAAATTGTAAAAAATCCAGAGAAAATACGCTTGAGGCAACACAAATAAAAGTTCAATAGACTTCCATGTGAAGCTATGTGCGCCTAGTTACTTATACATATGTACATAAAGTTGTATATCTAACTGGTACTTGCTAAGTCAAGTCTGAGTCTTATATGTGCACATAATTGAGCCATAAGCTTGACTCAACTACTTTTTTGTGTGGTCTTTCAAAATTATTAAACATTCAAAATGTACATTTGTAATGTGTTCAGTCTAAAAATAAGCAAATTTTTCTCTAATTTATTTTTGAACAAAGTATTAAATGCTGGTATTTTTTTTTTGTAAATTTGGAAAAGCAATAATAAATGAATAATTAAGCTTCGTAATAACTACATACATATGTATATATATATTATTAAATTAATTTATATGCTTAAATTGCTACATATAACATACATACATATACAGTGTTAAGTATGCTGTTATGGAAATATGGGATCACTTAATTTATATTTATAAATATTTATATATGGAAATGCGATTCACATATGTATATTTATAGCCGAGTATTTTGTACGCTGAGCTCATCATCATCTACATCAGCGTCAAATTCATTAAAATCTGGCGGTAAATCGTCAAAATGCGAATAGTCAACGACGGCGTCAGTATGATTTTGTAACGGTAACATTGTATGGCTGTAACTATAACTATTACTGTGCCTATGTATATGACTGTAACTGTGATTATTGTGACCATTATTATATGCGTTGGTAGTGGTATTGTTGTCAAAGTCATTATTGTATAATTTATTATTGGTGGTGACAACAAATCCATTACTATATAATGAATAACTGCTAACTGCCGGTGAGGTGGCTAAACTAGTGATACTTCGATACGTTTTCATTGAATATGCATCACCTAAAAGAAGAATTTGTTGTTGTTGTTGTGTTTTTTTTACGGGGCGAAGATGGTGGAAAGAAAAAAATTTTGATTTTATTTCGTTTGTATGCGTGTGTATGTGTGTGTGTGTGATATGTATAAAAGAAACAGAGAAAGAGAGAAAGTAAAATAATCATCATGACAATAATCATTCAACAATAACAATAATAATAATTATTAAATAGTTTTTTTTATCAAATAATACATATATGTATATGTATGTACGAGTATATGAGTTTATGTAAAAAAAACTGTTTCAACCAATAGAATTTGAGAAAACGTTTTTACAAAGTATTTGAAAATGATTTACAGAGGCAGAGAGAGAGAAGGTACGTCCAGTAACCAATGATAACAAAAAATAACGTATGTATGTATGTTTTAAAGCATTGTAATACAAGAGAATATGAAATTATGAATCTGAATGTTCTAGTGAAGCTTTAGAAATTGTCACCCAAACGGGAGTTTATTAAATATGCATACGAGTACATTTGTATGTTTGTGAGTATGTTAAAAAGCTGTAGTAATGGATCCAGTTAAGTAGCACCAGCATTCCGTTTAGTTTGTAGGCAGTTTTTAGCATACATATGTACTGTTTATAACTAATAAGTAATAACTGTACAAATAACGGTTAATATATAGTATCTGTATACATATGTATTTATGTGCGTAGTTAATTTTACACAAAAAGTCATGTTTTAATTTTTTTTTACACGCACAAAAAATTTAATTTTTTACTATTGTTTAGGCATCTGCCCTAAATATTGCAAGTTTCAAGTGCCCGGCTAATACTTAACATTATTTATGTTAGTATTGCGTTTAACATTAGTGCTGCTACCTTCTTTAGGCTAAGCAGTTAACATTAACTGTTCGAAAAAAACTTCATCTTGAGGCTAACGTTAAACAACGAAAGAAAAGTTCAGACATTCCATTTTCTTTGTCACACAAGGATATGAGCGATACGAGATCCAACAACCACGTTTCAGAAAGGTAATATTTTAACAATAAAACTTATCCGTCTATAAATCACTTAAAACATTTCAAAGAATAGAGATTGAATTATTGTATATCATTTATCATTAATTCTGATCTTTTATTTCTTTTTAAAATCATAAAACATCGGGGTCAACGGTCAATTGGTTGCACCACAAATCCACTGCCACGATGTTCATCTCTTACTTAGTTTTAATTTCTCATCTAAATTGAGAAATGTAATTGATAAAGGACAAAATTACAAAATGTGGAGGAATAAAAAGAGCATGTAAAGAGGAAAAAGACACGAAAATAAGATCTGATTTAATTTATATGAATACAAAACGCTGTGAATTGAGTCAACACTTTCATATTAATATAATTTTTTTAATTAAGATTAATTTTTAATAAAAAATCAATTTAACTTTCGCCAGTTTACATTTATTTTTTTTTAACGAGAAATAAGTGGCAACACTCTAATTGTTTCTTGAAGTTGGTTGCAAAGAACATGTGATTTTTGGCAAAAAAAAAAAAAAATATCAACATATATTTAAGTACGAGCTCCAACTTCAAAAATTCAAAAATAACCCAACGGAATATGTTGTTGCTTGATAGAGAGCAATTTGCAGTTTCTAGATTTAAATAGCCTTTTGGCATTGGTTATTTGCAGCGGGTATAAAAAACACGAGTGTGCTGCGGTGAAAATATAATATCTGTTGCATTTTGAAAAAACTCTTTTATTATATTTTTGATATTGAAAATACTTTTAATGAGAACAAAAATAGCACAAATTGATTGCCGAACAATGTTAAAACTTTCATCCACATTGCAAAAAAAAAAATTAAAGATGATGAGCAGACGCTGTGTATATGCACTATTCGGGTAAACACATGTTCTGGAATATCTAAAGGATCAGAGTGGTCTCTTAATTGAATTCCGTTTAACTTGCTCAATACTTTTCCAAATTATATTAATGTATTAGCAATAATTTTAACACAAATTTAAAAATTCCAATCAAATATTGGTTGTGGTTTTCAATGAATCAGCTGATTCGAAGTTAACTTCGAACAGTGTGTAAATTGCGTATATATATTTCATGACAAGTTTTTTTTCTTCAAATTTTTAGCACTCAATTAAAAATTTATATACAATAAATAAATAAAACATGACTTTTTATAACAATAAACGATATTTCATAATAATTACTGGTTGTTAAACACTTTAGCTCGGTTAATAAATTATAAAAAGCATAGTTAAAATAGTTAAGGAATTATAGTGTACTGGAAAGGATTATATAATATACATAACAGAGAATTATATTAGACAGAAAATAATTGTTTTAATAGTTTTATGTATTTGTTGCTAAGTTTAGCAATTTTAACTTTTTTTTTAGTATACAGTTAAATCTTCTAAGTATATCCTGAGATGACTCCTTTTTAATTAAAGCAAGTGGAATAATATTTTTATGTTAGTACGGTATAAATAATATTTATGTAGTACATGTTTTTGAAAGAAGTTTTGAGTTTTTCACACAATATTCGAGGAGCTTACAAAACAAAAGAAAAGATAAAAGAAAACAAATAAAAAAATCTGAGCAGAAGAGCCTCCCAAAAACTTTCGAGGTGATAAAATATAATGAGTGAATTAATATTAATTATCAAATACTATAATTTTCTTATATAAAGACAAAAAATTCACAAATGTTCAGTCTTGAATGATACCAGCGTTCTCAGGGAACTCTCGACTGTTTCAAGCGGTAACGAATTAAAGGAATCGCCTAATGCTCGGAGCTTAGGAAAATATATCAAGCGCAATTTCTAACTTTTTAAATGATTTTCTGCATTCAAAAACTGCAAGAGAGCGTATTTTTAGTTTTGTATCAAAAATACCATAGGTTCGCAGCCTTTGAAAGGGTAAAAATTTATATTTTTTAGTTTCTGTACTGGAAAATACCATGGCTACTAGGGCTTTTCGTTGGTACTGTTCGTAAGAAAAATCAGTGGGGATTGTTTGTAGCAGGTTAGTACTATCTAGATAAAAAACATATGTTTCTTAGGGGTAAAAACCAAGTTCTTCTATGAATCCAACCTCTTCACACAGGCAAAACTAAGTTTTTTTTTTTCTTTTTTTTTTTTTGTTAAATAAACTAATAAGGCATTAAGAAAAAAAAAGCGAAAAAAATTTAAAGCAAATAAATCAAGCAAAAATAATACTAATTTACCACCAATAGAAATTACAAGTAATATACATACGTAAAATATGCACATTGCCTTCTCTTAGGAAAACCTTTATTTAAAATATGATTCATTCAATCATATCAAAATTATGAATGAAAGCGATAAAAATTGTAGAATTATAAACAAGCGTATTTGTGTGAATAGTTGTTAATGAATAGAAATGATAACGAGCACAGAAAATAATTATCAGATGTTAGCTTCCTAATGGCAAGCCCCCCAATCATCGACTTTAATCGATTATAAAAACACATAATAAATTGTAAATATTATACTTATGACACAACACCTGGCTATAATTATTGTATAAACAATTTTTATTTATTTTAAATATTGATAATGAAATAGTGATTAGCGGGTAAAATGTAAACAACAAATGTAAACAAAATAGAAGCAGAAATAGAGCAAACGGCAAATCAATTTTACTCCGTACAGCTGTTTGATAAGATTGACAAGTTCAACGCGCAAATTGACAATAAGTAATAAAATATGTATGGATATGTGTAAATAAATAGGTTTAAAGTGTAAACTGTGAAAAATGAATAATTAACAATAATGACAAGCAAAAGATTTAATATTGAAATAAATAACATAACAATAAATAACAATAAAGTGTTATTATAGAAGTGCAATAAATAATTGGCAGACGCTTGGGCGTTTTTAATGTTGCTGATGGCATATACATACATACAATTGTGTGCCTTATACATATATATAATACATATTACTCGTTATCATCATTCGTTGAATTTATATATAAAACATTTAAAGTGTCATAAATGTGAAGGAAACCTCAGCAAAAAAAAACCAATAAATGAACAGCAAGTGGAGATTACAACAGGTCAATTGAAAAATCCCCGGCCTGACACATAGATGACGCTATACTACAATTAAATCTATAGAGATTTTTAGTTAACCCTAAACTTCATTCTTTTGAAGTGTATAAATATGACAGCTATGATGAACCGTTTGTGAATTGTAGCATTTTGTGTGAAGCAACTTTTGTTATTGTGAAACAAAATGGATAAAAAGGAATTTCGCTGTTGATAAAATATTGCTTTTTGAAGGGAAAAACTACAGTTGAAGCAAAAACTTGGCTTGATGACGAGTTTCCGGACACTGCGCCAGGAAAATCTACCATCAAGGATTGGTATGCTAAGTTTAGACGTTGTGAAATGAACTCCGAAGACGGTGAACGCAGTGAACGTTTAAAAGCGGTTGTTACCGACGAAAACATCAACAACAAAAATCCACAAAATGATTTTGAATGACCGTAAAATGAAATTGAATGAAATAGCAGGCACTCTAAAGATATCAACTGAACGTGTATATCATAACATTCACGAATATTTGTTTATGAAAAAGCTCTGGGCAAAGTACCGCGCGAGTCCATTTTTGACCAGTTGATGATTCGGAGCAGTGTTTGGAGATGTTCAAGCGTAATAAACCTGAGTTTTTGCGTCGATATGTGACAATGGATGAAGCATGGCTCCATCATTTCACTCCGTAGTCCAATCGACAGTCAGCCGAGTGGACTGCACAAGATGAACCCGCTCCAAAGCGTTTAAAAACGCAACAGTCGGCTGGTAAGGCTATGGCGTCTGTAGTTTGGGATGCGCATGGAATAATTTTCATTTGACTACTTTCATTGAAAAAGGAAGAACCATCAACAGCGACTATTACATAGCATTATTGGACCGTTTGAAGGACGTAATCGCCGAAAAACAGCCGAATTTGAAGAAAAAGAAAGTGCTCTTTCACCCAGACAATGCACCGCGTCAGAATTCAGTGTGAAATCGATGGCAAAGATCCATGCATTGGGCTTCGAATTGCTTCCGCAACTACCATATTCTTCAGCGACTATTTCCTGTTCTCAAATCTCAAAAGAATGCTCACTGGGAAGAAACTTTCGTCGAATGAAGAGGTGATCGCCGAAACTGAGGCCAATTTTGAAGCACAAATGACAAATCTTACTACAAAAATGCTATCGAAAAGCTGGAGGGTCGCAATAATCAGTGTAACACCCTTGAAGGAAACTATGTTGAGTAAAAAAAAAAAATTAATTTTTCCAAAAAAAAAAGTGTCAATATGGTAGGCCGGGGCTTTTCAATTGACCTGTTATATACATATATAAGTATATGTATGTATATGGAGAATGCAGCCAGGCGTAGAATTGAAAGAAAGATTTTGACTGCCATTTTCCTGGAAGTGCCTAGAAACGATTCTTTTACATATTTACATATGATTTAAGCAGCACATGACTTCCGGTCTTATAACAGGTATCCTCTAGGTAGCCAACAAACATCCGTTTGGAAGTACAGAGGATAAAGGAGGAGGTTTATCCTCCCCTCCCTCTATTACATGTATGTATATGTAAGCCTCTATGGCGCAGTGGTTTCATATTGTGTATTTAACGAAAGTTATCTGTTAGCTAAGCTTACTTATCTTATTTGCATCAAATTTTTTTATTTTTTTATCAATTAAATTAGTAAACGTGCTAGTAAAAAAAATGTAATATATTTATACATGTAAGTTGCCATAATTCCAGAATGAAAATTAAAAAATATTTACAAATTTACATAGAGCAAGGTACATATCTATTTTTTGTAAAAGCATACTGTAGTTTAGTAACAAATGAAGCATTCTAAAAGCAAGTTGGCACCACACAGCGGAATTTTTGAGTGAGTTGTAAGGCGAAAGAAGAGTGAAAGGAAAATGTTGGAATATTTACATAAATTTATGAGCTTATTTAAATATTTTACTTATATGAAGTTTTGAAATTGACAACGTTGATTCTAATATGTACATAAGTCAATTTTTTATACCTTTCATGAACATGAAGTGGTATATGTAATTACCAGAAGTATGTAATTACCAGAAGAGAAGAGATGGACCCATAAAAATCTGTTTCAACGCAAACTAGTCTCTCAGTTTTTGAGATATTTGAACGAAATTTAGTATGCGGGTGTATTTTTGTGTAATGCATTGATCATTTGTCGGAACCAAGTAGATCGATCGACTATATCATATAGCTTAAATACAACTGATTGGTTCAAATATGAGGTTTTGGGTAAAAAATTCGTCAAAAAAGCATCAGAGTGTGAAATTTGGTACTCTATGAATGGAAATTCAAATAAACATTGACACTGAAAATCATCGAAAACAGACTACTATATAGTATAGCTTCCATACAACCGATCTCTTCAAATATGCGATTTTGGTTCAAAATCTATTTACATATATTCTTAAAATATTGAAGCGGAAAATCATTGCATTTTGCATTTTTACAATAAATTTTATATATTCATGAAAGGTATAAAGACCGAAAACAATACTTTTTTCTTGTTCTCATTTATTTTGGAATTTTTAAAAAATTTTAATATTCTTTTTCAATTTTTTTTTTAAGAAATTGCCATTTATGTATAACATTTTCTCCATTCAATGAAAAAAATTATTGGTATATATATTTCAAAACTTCATTTTCAAAACCCAAATCTCTTATACTGTGCATATATACAAATCTACAATGTTAGTAGGATTCTTCGTTTAGCAAATGTAAAGCAGCATTACTGCGTAATAGCGTAAAGAACAGGCAGGTGAGCAGTAAGTAGTGTTATTTAGTCAAAGGAATTTATAGAATTAAATTTATGTATGTATGTATGTAGATAGTAAGATAGAAGAAATGAAAATCAGTTGAAAATGTATTAACTAAAACTTACCGGTAGCGCATTCAGATGTCTCATACGACATGGTTGATTGTACTTCGACTGCATTTTGTTCAGATCTAAAAGGAAAGAGAGCGAAAGAGAGTGAGAGAGATATGTTTTTAAAATTATGTAGATAGTGAAAATGTTTAAAATATAGATAATTTGAAATATACGCCAAAATGTATGCAACGTTTTAGACTTTCTTCACGTTACACGTAAAACGTTGCCTACATTTTGGTGGCATATTTTTCCTTTTTGAATGAAAGTAGATTATAAAGAGTTTGACAATGAATTAATTTAAAATATTTAAACTCTTTTTGTAAAGTCCATAAAAAACTCAATTTCTAATACTTATGTATATTGAAAAAATACTGTCACTCACCTCAATATCACATCAGTTATAACTTGTTTCTCATTATCCGTATATTCCGATCTTCGTCGTCCGATCTTCTTCTCAATATCAGCCTCAACAAACTGCCCTAAAGGTCGCACCGGGAATTCATTCGCTTTCGGCGGTGGCGCTACATCCAATTTTAAATCTTTCAATTTCTTTAACATACGTTCGAGTGCCTCGATTACGTAATCGTCGTTGTAACCGAAATTTTTATGCAATTTCACTTGTAGATATTCAATAATTGAGTCCATATCGTTGAGACGCAATAATTCATGTTTGTGCAAATAGAGTATGGTGACGGCCATGGCGGTGACGACACGTTCACCCTCCAACAGATAAATGTCCCATACGCGTAAAGCTAAATTGTAGGGTATCTAAAGGCGAGAGAGAGGAGGGAAAAAGCAGAGGTAAAGTGTAAATATGAAAGTTATTATTGTTAAATATATGGCATATAAAAAATTTCATATTTTATGCTTTATTGACAGTAAAAAGCCGAATAAAGTGATGAAAACTTTTATGGTGGCAGCTAACCAAAAATGATGGAAAGCCAAATAATATGGATGGTGTGCACATTATTAGCACTGATGTAATATTTAGCAGATAAAAAATAGAGAGAAAAAGTTTAATAAAATGAAAAAAAAAATAAAATAAAATAAAATTAATTGAAAGAAATTAAATATAAAACAAATTTAAAAAAATATATAAAATAAATAAAAAATTAAAATTAAATGAAAAAAAATTAAAGAAAAGAAAATAAAATTATTTCAAATAATAAGAAAATAAAGTAAAATTAGCTAAAAAAATGAAATGAAATACAGCAAAATGAAATTAAATTAGATTAAAAAAAGTAAAATCAATAAAACAAACTAAAATTAAATAAACAAAATAAAAATATATGAAGTAAAAATTTAAATAAAACAAAAAGAATAAACAGAGTAAAAACTAAACAAACAAAAATATAAATTAAAATTATATAATATAGAAAAAATAAATAAAATAAAAATTATAATACATTAATTAATTTAAAATGGAATAATATGAAAATAATAATAATAATAAAAAATAAAAAAATCAAATGATTTTAAATTAAATACTTTATGAGAAATAAATAAAATAAAATCACTTAAAAGGAAATATAGCAAGCAAAATAAAAAAATAAAAAAATTAAAACAAAAATAAAAATAAAAATGAAATAAAATACAAAATAATGTAAAGAAGAAAAAAAAAACAAACAAAAAATATATACAAAATTTATTTAAACAAAATTAAATTAAATTAAATAAAAAATAAAATTTTAAATTTTAATGAAATGAAATAAAAGGGGGGAAAATAAAAAAAGCAATGAAAAATGAAATAAAATAAAATATAAGAGAAAACCAAATTAAATTTAGAAAAATTGTCGAAATAAAATAAAATAGAAAAAATAAATAAAAATTATATAACAAAAAAAGAACAAAAATAAAATAAAAAATACACAAAATTAAAATAAATTAAACAAAATAAAATGAAAAAAGAAAAAGAAGAATATATATATTATTGGGTTAGTTAGGTTTGAAAATTTAAAAAAAAATCACTTTTTTTTTGTCTTATTAAATTGTAAAATATGTTTAAAATATTCTCCTAAAATTTCAAATCGATTGGAATAAAATTCTAAGTGATAGAACCTTTGGAACTTCCGCAGATCATGTCTGTGGCAATTTTGAAACTTTAACGCGTTTATCTCAAAACTCTATTTTTTAAGTCTGTGTACCCGATTTTTCGAAAAGTTTTAAAGCGATTTTGTTCAAATTTGGCGCACATCTTTGTAATAACATTATCTAGTCATTGAACGAAGGATTTTTTTTTATTGCAACAATTCTTTCAAGCCAATGCATGGCGAAAATTTGATCAAAAAATGTGTTTTTTTTTTGTTTAAAGTCTGTCAAAAATTCAAATTTTAATTTTTTTTCTCCTTCGTCCAATAACAATATTTATCCATATGCCAACGAAATATTTTTGGTTTTTTGATTTTAGATGAACCAATAATGAGTTATGGTGTCCACGGCGAGAGCATTTTCTTTATCAAGGACATCAAGGGAGATGAAGTACCAAAGGCTGAGTTTTCGGAATTTTTGAATAAAAATTTTACAATATACTGATATTTATATATATATATATATATGAGATAGAACAAAAATTTGTTTTTATAAAAAAAAGGGAAATACACATGTATACACTGAATTTAGATTTGAAAAAAAGAAAAGCAAGATTTAATCAACCGTTAAATAACTTCTAAGCTTGTGTTGAAAGAATACTTTAACCTTAATGATTTGTAAAAAAAATTATATAAAATAAATTCAATAGTTGTTATAATTAGAATATTATAATAACAATACTCGTCTCTCATACACACCCGCTCCACGAAGATCACGAAAAACCACTTAATCGAATACAGAATGGCATCCACATTGTGTTTCATGAAATGCTGATGCAGCTTACGCATCATCTTCGACATGATACGATCATGATGTTCCAGGAGGCGTGTCAATTTCGGGAAGCCCTCTATAAATAGGCCATGCATAGCATATTTACGATCAATAATCAATTGATTTAACGCCCAAAATGCCTCTTCCTCCTGCATGAAGAGCAACAGCACACCGGCCAGACAGGCCATACCTTGACAATAACCCAATTCCGGATTATATATACTATACGCATTTAGTACATTGAATAGGGAGCACTGTTTAACGCTATACCGTTGACGGTAGGCGACATTATCACGAAATTGTCGATTTACATCGGAATCGATTTGACGCACCTCGGTGGAGTATTTACGCGCCAATGCCAACATAGACGCATACTTATCACGATTGGCCGCAATCAGTTCGTCCACCTTCAGTAGTTTCTTCCACGCCGGCCAACGCATACGATCCGGTATACCTTTGAAGACACGCCGTCGCACTTTCTCATTATTGATATTCCAATTTGCTAACATTTTCATCCATTTCTTGTCGCGTTCCAATTCAATTTTGGTACGTTGTAATTCCTGTGAGTCGCGGGTGTCTGGCAGGCGGGAATCGTGCATGAAGCCATATCTGTGCGGATAAAGGAGAGGAAAGAAGATGAAAAGAATGTAGAAATTACAGTAACTTAAGTAACTGGGTGTGAGAAAATTATTTATTTATACATATATTCTTAGTATATATATGTACATATAATGTATATATGTATGTATGTATGTATCATATATGCTAAGTTGCATTGCTTTATTATATGAAAACTTGTAATTGTAGCAAAGTAACAGGTATTCATACATACATATGTACTTATATGTGCACATATATGTATATGTTTATATGTTTGTAAGTATATTTATGTTTAAAGGGTTCATTGTAATAAGCATTTGTGGTCGGTATGTGGTATGTGGCACCACGGTAGCGGCAAAGCAAGTTCGCAAATGGGAAACGAATAGAAATTGTGAAGCGCACGACAGCGCGAAACACGCGTTTTGCATTAATTTGCAAAAGAATTTAACAAAAACAAAAATAAAAATAAAAACTGTAGAAGAAAAAAATATGTTGCAAAATTATGCGCTTTCATGTTTTAGTTTCATATTTTTACTACGGGTAAGCTGTTTTTTTTGCTTAAGAACACTTACACACACATACGAGTGTTCATAAATTACGAAACGGTGTGAACTAGCGGTTTGCGAATTAGAAGAGAACTTTAATTCTTTACCAGCTGACACATAATTGCCTCAAGTGGCTTTCGAAGCTGCGTGTAAGTAAGGCGGAAGCCGAGAAGGAGGAAGTACCGGCAGGCGCTCATGCAAAGTATTGACAAATTGCCCGGAAATCTTTACGGTGGCCAAGATACACTACTTGGCACAATTGTAGAATACCCTAACCTCAAATGAAACAGGGTGTGGGAGAATTTAAAAAAAGAAAGTGGGTGGAATTAAGGATAACAGGTCAATTGGAAAGTCCCCGGCCTGACACATAGATGGCGCTACTATAATTAAATCCACATGAATTGATGCGATTTTCCGGACACTGACCCGGGAAATTCAACCAAGGTTATGGCGTCTGTATTTTCGCATTTGAAGAAAAAAGTGATATTTCACCAAGACAATGCACCGTGTCACAATTCAGTGAAATCGATGGCAAAAATCCATGAATTGGGCTTCGAGTTGCTTTCGGATCCACCGTATTCTGCAGATATTTCCCTTAGCGACTATTTCCTGTTCTCAGATCCTAAAAGAATACTCGCTGAGAAGATGATCGCCGAAACTAAGGCCTATTTTGATGCATAGGACAAATCGCACTACAAAAATGGTATCGAAAAGTTGGAGGGTCGCTGTGATCAGTGTATCACAGTGTGATGTACCGCCATCAGTACCTGCAATATCTGAAAGAGCTGAGTCAACATTTATGCGTCCGTTTTTGTCCGCCTTAGCACAGTCAGCCACAAAGCTTTCCGGCGCAGCTGAAAGTTGGGGATTCTCCGCCCCCGTCTCAGTAGGGAGGACTTTAAGGAAACCAAAGTTAGTGCACCTTTCACAATGCTGGGAGGATGCAGGGACTCTTCGTTCAGCAATACCAGCGCTTGCCAATATGGCTCCTCGATCTACTCAAGCCGAATGATATTTCAGGTGTGCGACTGAAGGATCTGTTTGCATTATTTGATCTTGGCTTCAATCTCCGCATGGTAGGAACACAAGCAGCAGAAAGCAAGACCTGATCCCCTGACAAAGTGGCTTATCTACCGGCGCCACTCTATCCGGTTTCTACATGTCGGGTATTGTTAGAGTGGTTAAAGACAGTTTGAGGACCTTGGTGAGGTATTCTGCTTTCGCAGGACACAAATGTTTTAGCAGCAGCATGTTTATTCGGTCGCAGCCGATAGATTTTGCCTTCCCGATTATCCGCTGCACTTCTTCCCCGGAGAAATCAAGCGACATGCTGGAGTTTGGTAGCTTGCTCAGACGGCGGTCACTTTTCACTTCTTTTGTCAACCGAAGGGTGCAATGTAAAAAGCGAGTTAAATAGCTCGCGCGCTGATAAGAACAATTTGGAACAAACCCGCTGAAGGCTGGCTTTTGTGAGAGTTGAGAGCACCATTCATTACCAATGAGGTGAGATGAAAAAGGAAATATTTTCTGTTCGAATTGTGTTAATAAGTAATACTTTGAAGGAGTTTTAATTAATTTATTTGCTTGTTTGCTTTCTTTTGAATTTTCTATTTTTTCCAATCCTTTATTTTTTATTTTTTGCATACCTTTCTATTGAGAATGTGCCGTGCCGAGTGAAATAATTTATTTTGATTTAAGTATTAATGCATTTTTAATTACACTCACGTGCATGTCGCCTGCCTCCTTCCAAAGCGACGACATTCTCACCCACATTTTCCTGCACTGTAAATGCTTTGGTGTGAAAATTTTGTTTATTCTTTGTGCAATGAAGGTCGAGTGTGCTGACTTTTCACCGACTTGCAGTGAATGAGCAATAAGGTCATATCTAATATGTATATATGTATATACCTTACATATATATGAATGTATTTAGTGTAATTATGTGTCTTTCAATTGTTCCTGTTTTTATTACATGCACAATGCTTATCATGTATGTTGTGTATATACATATGTATGTATAAAAATTCAAAATCTAGGAAAAAATTTCAACAAATATGGAAATGTGTGTATTTTAAAAAGCACCAATCATGAATCATGCCCACAATTGAGGCAAGGGTTCAGACAAATGTGCATATGTATAAGTATGTATGTATAATATTTTTATTTTATACTTCTAGTGGTTTACTAAATAAGAAGAATTTTTTCTAATTTATATGCACACAACAGTTGAGACATATTTTCCGCCAACTTTTAATTTACACGCCATATAATTTGTATATAAAATAACGCACAAAAGCAAATAAAATTTGTTTTACATTTCATTTTGCTTCTATTTAATTGAATTCAACACTTTGGATGGATATTTTTAGAAATACGAACTTTTAGTGATTTTCAAGTGTATTGCTGTAAGTATTGCAAATGAAGAATATATCACTTTTCTGTGAAATCGCTGGAAGTGTGAACAAAATGTAGAAATATAAGCGCTTTCCACCTAAATATTTTCTATTTATAGCAGATTTGAAGATTTAGAAATATAATACTGCACTTTATACGCATTTTATTTATTCTAGCCACAAAAGAATTACTTATAACATTTTAAACGCATGAGTAGCCTCTATAAATCAAACCTTTTTTTACAATATCCCATTATTACTACTAAAACTCAAGCTTCCTTTGTTCAAACGAAAAGAATGTGGCCGCCAACACAAAGTCGTAGGCCAAGTGATGAGGGCCGTAACATTGTTTATTGTTTTTTTCTTATTATTATTGGACAGGAAACTATTTTAGACGAGTAACTACTTAAATGCGCATCTTTAATTATTAGAAAACAATGGCTGTTATACATGCACTTGCCCAAAAGAGTATACCAGACCAGCCTTACTTATTTGGATTTACATATGCTGCATGTATGTACGTACATATGCCACTACAAGAGATTCTAGAGCCACTTAAGCTCTAATACTTTTCATTTTTACGTTTTTCTGTACACAGCCGACCTATAAAAGTCAATGAATAGCACGATAATTCAAATGTCGAGACCCTTTCGACCCTTTCGAACACATATTACTTGGACCATGCAAACACAAGCATATAAAAAAAAGCATAAATTGATTATTGTTTTATTTTCCACACTCTTCTCTAATATACTCACTTGTCCGTAATGTGATATAGCTCGAATGTGGGATTCTCCCATGGGTCCACCACATTCTTTGGATCTAAACCCAATGCGTAGCGATTGAAAATCGCTTCACGTTCATCGGCGGCACGTTGCAACAACGCTTCCTGATCATCTAGTGCCGTTATAGTTTTGCTACTAATATTATTGGTCATTACCGGCGCATTTGCTGCGTCTCCTCCTGCTGCCGTTGTGTTTGAAACTGTTGTTGCTGCTGCTGTTGTTGTATTATTGCTACTACTGTTCGTCGTCGTTATGTGAGTAGTTGTTGTGTGATTTGCAGCGGCGGCAATTGTTGCTGTGGAGGCGGGCAGCGCATTGCTTATATTATTCACATTGCTATTACTCGTATTTATGACAATGCTATTGGTGTGGGTATTGATGTTGGTGCTGTTGTTATGATTGTGGCTACTACTATTACTATTACTGGTAATGATAGTGACGCTATTGATGTGCCCAGTTGAATTCATGTTTGCAATAATTTCTTGTTTTTGTTTTTATATTAATTTTTTTCTTTTGATTCGCTGTATTCTGCTTTGGCAAGAAATGGTTGTGTGGTAGCTTAGCGATAGCCGGTAGCACTGAACTCTGAAGGCTGCTACTTATAAATGTGTATCAAGTTGGATTGTATATATTGGAATGATTGAATTTTTGGGGGCAGGGTGGGGTGTAACGGAAATGTGTAACAAAAATAGTTCCACAAATAACTTTATGCTAAAATTAACATGTTTCCATTTGTGTTTTATACATAAATATTTGTATGGAATTTTTGTATTTATTTTGCATTTCCAACAAACAGTGTACTAGCGTTGTTTTTTTTTTTTGGCACTATTATAGAAGTTTGCCATTTATTTAATTAATACTCCAAATTATTTTGGTTATGAATTATTTGTTGTTGACAGCAACA
This sequence comes from Neoceratitis asiatica, assembly GCA_030068015.2. Classification (NCBI taxonomy): domain Eukaryota; kingdom Metazoa; phylum Arthropoda; class Insecta; order Diptera; family Tephritidae; genus Neoceratitis; species Neoceratitis asiatica. Next base: position 75,105,243 of record CM061527.1, read on the forward strand.
GTGGATGTGATTCTCATAAATAGGCCTTCGAAATTAATATCTTGTATAAGCTTGTGTTGAGCAGCTTAACGCCCCCACTTTGAGAAATGCTTTATTTTCTTTAGTGGGATCAAATTCAGCTCTGCGATCGATTAGTTTTTATAAGCGTTTGTATTACACCACTTTAAATTAGTAATTATCATGAGATTTTTTTTTAAATATATTTCTTATCGCATTAACTTCCTTTTTATATGTGCACAACACAAAATCGCACTCAAAAAACACACACGCACATACACACTCTTTTGACCGTCATCAAAATTTCTCCCTTTTTCCTGGACAGCGTTTTCAACGCATCGCCTATTCACTCAAATCTATTTTGTACATTTTTATTTGTGCCGCTCATATCTTTAGCACACTTTTATTGATATTCTCATATATTTTGCACATTTTACAACCAATATTTCTGAATATTTACACACAATTTTCAACAAACTCATAAATTTTTATACTTTCCCCTGTGCAAGAAAATTGTAAAAACCACTCGGAATAGGAAGAATTCTTTGACAGCATTGACAGTTAATTTGCGAATGACAGTAGAAATTTCAAAAAATAGATGTTAAAGAAGAAAAAAGTGAATGAACAGTGTAACCACTTTGTGCAAATTGGGGGGAAATTTTTAATGGAAATTCAAATTTTGTTATCTTCGAAACCCATATTGGCCGCCCAGATACTTCTATGTATTTCAAAAAGATTTCATCAAGAAAAACAAATATAGTGTGGAGAAGTTTGCAAATAAAAACGCCAGAAAAAGGTAAGAGATTGAGAATTACAGTATGTTCGAAAGTACATGTAAGAAACATTCATTATAGGGTGTTCTTACAGAACTTGTCATTTCGTAATTGTTTTGCCAATTTTTTTTATTTATTTACAAAGTTTAAAATTTCAAAAATTATATGTTAGCTATACACGGTATCAATACAATTCATTTTTCAACAATTCATTTTTGTCGTCTTTCGATTTTTGTTCGAATATCTCAAAACCGAAATTTGAAATTTTTTTAACGCACATTTCTTCTGGCAACTCTTAATTTTACGGTTAATAGCACCTTGGCAATCATACTCCAATCAGCCGGCTAAAAATTATTTGACATTACGTACAAAATAAACAAATCAACATGAAGTAAAAATTTAAATATTTAATTTTTATTATTTATTATTTATTCATACATTTCGCAGATTAAGTGTTGATGGCCTACTTGTTTACTTTCCATACGAATACATCTACCCGGAGCAGTATGCGTATATGCTAGAATTGAAACGCACATTGGATGCGAAGGGACACTGCCTGCTGGAGATGCCTTCGGGTACCGGCAAAACTGCCACACTACTTTCATTAATAGTCGCTTATATGATTGAACATCCAGATGTGCTACGCAAATTAATTTATTGCTCACGTACCGTGCCGGAAATTGAAAAAGTTATTGCAGAATTACAAAATCTTATATCCTATTACGAAAAGAGTGCGCCTGAGCCACCCAAATTGCTGGGACTAGTGCTTAGTTCACGTAAAAATATGTGCGTACATCCGGATGTGAGTAGAGAGCGTGAAGGTAAGGCAGTCGATGGTAAATGTTATGGCCTAACAGCAAGTTATGTACGTACACATCATGAGGTAGATCCTGAAAATACGCCAATATGTGAGTTTGTATTGAAATTGTGGCAAGCGTGGCACTCTTAATACTCATTAAATAATAATAATAATTAAAAATAATTTTTGCTTATTTACAGGTCAATATTATGAGGGGTTCGCTGCCGAAGGCAAAGAAACCTTAATGCCACATGGTGTCTACAGCATTGATGATCTTAAAGAATATGGCCGTGAACGTAATTGGTGTCCGTATTTTTTGGCACGTTTTGCTATAACACACGCACAAATTGTCGTATACAGTTATCATTACTTATTGGATCCGAAAATTGCGGAGGTAGTCTCCAAAGAGATGAACAAACAATGTTGTGTGGTTTTCGATGAGGCTCACAACATCGATAATGTGTGCATAGATTCGATGAGCGTTAAAATTAATCGGCGTATAGTGGAACGTAGCACAAATGCATTGAATAATTTGCAGAAAATTGTAAAAGAGTAAATAATATTTAATTTATATATATATATATATATACAGAACAATAAGTAAAATAGCGGCTAAATATTAACGCACTTAATGCGTGTTGGTTGGTAATGAATTGAATATCACAACAAAAGATTACATTCATGATTTTGGCTCAGTGGAAGAGCACTCGCTTGTGAAGTCACGATCCGTTGGTTCGATCCCTGGCAAAAGAAGTCCGATGAGGAGTTGTGGTGGTCTCCGAAACATCTGTCCACTTTTACCATTTTTCTTTGTTTTATAACAAAATATTCAATTCAAAATACTAACAAATAGGCCTTTCGAATAAAGCTCATTCACTTATATCCACAAACAATTACAGGCCGCAATAAATAATTAAAAAATGTTATATTTTGCGCTAAAATTTATGTTATTTTCACCAGCATACGCGATGAAGATGCCAATCGTCTAAATGAAGAGTACCAGCGTATGGTACAGGGTCTGAAGGATGCACAGGTGCAACGCGAAACCGATATGGTAATGGCGAATCCAGTATTACCCGCGGATATACTGAAAGGTGCAGTTTTGTTTAAAAATTTAATCCACTTTATATACATATGTGAATAAAATGTAATTCCAGAGGTTGTGCCTGGTAACATACGTAATGCCGATCATTTCCTCAGCTTCCTGCGCCGTTTTGTTGAGTATATAAAAACACGTTTACGTGTGCATCACGTTATACAGGAATCGCCCGCTGGTTTCCTAAAAGATGTTGCAACGAAAATTTGTATTGAACGCAAACCGTTGCGTTTTTGTGCTGAGCGTTTGGCCAGCTTGTTGAGAACGCTAGAGATAACTGATATGACAGAGTATGGCGCGCTAACTTTGGTAAGTGAAAGAAATTAGAGAAAAAATACTTCTCATTAAACTTTTCTTTCTGCATGTAGATTACACATTTTGCTACCTTAGTCTCAACCTATACGAAGGGTTTCACAATCATTGTCGAACCTTTTGACGATAAAACACCCACGGTCATAAATCCCATATTACACTTTAGTTGTTTAGACTCTTCAATAGCTATGGCGCCAGTGTTTAAACGCTTTCAAACAGTTGTCATAACATCGGGCACACTTTCGCCTATGGATATGTATCCGAAAATTCTAGATTTCGATCCAGTTATAATGAGTTCCTTTACAATGACGCTGGCACGACCTTGCTTGTTGCCAATGGTACGCATTTTTCTTTACTAGTTTAAATATTTGATAAATAAGCATAATATTTTCTTAATGCAGATCGTTTCGAAAGGCAACGATCAAGTGGCTATTTCTTCGAAATTTGAAACACGCGAAGATACAGCTGTGATACGTAACTATGGCCAACTACTTGTGGAGACGGCAAAAACGGTGCCCGATGGCATAGTATGTTTTTTCACATCCTATCTGTATCTTGAGTCTGTTGTGGCTTCCTGGTATGATCAGGGTATTGTCGATACTTTGTTGCGTTATAAATTGTTATTTATCGAAACACAGGATAATGCCGAGACAAGCTATGCGCTAATGAACTATGTCAAGGTAATTAGGGAATGCGCAGAAAAGTAATTAGAAATTATTGAAAAAAAATAAAAAAAATTCTCCCAATAGGCCTGCGATTGTGGACGCGGCGCTGTTCTATTAGCTGTTGCACGTGGTAAAGTATCTGAAGGCGTAGATTTCGATCATCACTACGGACGCGCTGTACTTATGTTTGGCATACCCTATGTGTACACACAATCACGCATACTGAAAGCACGTCTCGACTATCTACGCGATCAATTTCAAATACGTGAGAATGATTTTCTCACCTTCGATGCCATGCGTCATGCGGCACAGTGTGTGGGACGCGCACTGCGTGGTAAAACCGATTATGGCATAATGATATTCGCTGATAAACGTTTCTCGCGACAAGATAAACGTAGTCGTTTGCCCAAGTGGATACAGGAACATTTGGTTGATAGTTTTTGTAATTTGAGTACAGAAGAGGCAATGCAATTGGCGCGTCGCTGGTTGCGACGTATGGCGCAGCCGTTCACGCGTGAAGATCAACTCGGTATATCGCTGTTGACATTGGAGCAATTGGAGAACTCGGAGAAGGAGAAATTAGAGCGGCAGGCGCAAGGTAAAGAAGGTGTTGGCGGCGAGGTGATGGAGCTGTAAGTAGCTGTAAGCGAGATGAATTGAATGGAGAATAAATATAAAATAAAATATAGAGATAAAACTTTTCCGAAATGCAGTGGCGTTTTTTTATGTATGTATGTGTGTATGTATGTTAAGTAAAGCATTTTTAATTATCAAAAAAAAAAATTAAATAAGAAAAAAATGGTAACATAAGTCGCCCGCGAGACAAATTTCAAATTAACTTTAAAATCTGTACCGGCCTGATTGTGTCGTGCGCTGCATTTGTCTTCCGGTTAGCGTCGGCGCACAGCTGTTTGTTTATTTTTAAGGCTCGTTTGTTTGCTTTTATTTTTTTGTAATTGTTTATATTTTATTCTTCTTTGTTTTTTTTTTTTTTTTTTTTTGATTGTCAGCGTGCTGCATTTATTTATTCTTTTTTGCCGTTAATCACCGGTTCGGCGCGCGCAAACGTCAAGTTAAGCGCAAGCAAAAAGTGTTAATGACATTGACCGTTTTTTTACTTGCAATTCCAATACCTTTACCTTTCCTTCCGCTCCATTTTTTACGAGCAATTAAAGATTTGTTTTTTTCTTTTTTTTTTTTCTCGCTACAGAATATTCAAGTATTGGCTCAGATTTAATATTAACTTTGTTGTTGTTGTTTTTTTGCTCTGCTATACCTTTCTAATTTTTTTGCATTTAGGTTTAATACATATATTTTTAATATTCATTAAATATTTAATTTTTTTTTTGTATTACATATAAACATATATTTTTAGAAAATAGTAACAAGCAAAATTTAATAGCTTTTCGAATTTTCAAATTTAATATAAGAAAATATTCATTAGAAATATTTAAATTTGCAACGCATTTTTTTTTACTTGCAAAATGTGCTAATTAACAACAATTTTTTTTTTTTTTTGTTATAATTATCACGTAATTTGAGTCAATTATTGTGGTTATTATCGGCGAGGCTGTTTGGCCACTTTTCAGTTACTTGGGGTTTCCGTGATTCATTGATTCAAGTCAGACAGTACGTATATACGTATGTATGTATTTATTTTTATTTTTATTGAGACTCTTTAAACTGTAGTGTGATTTTTCTTAACATTCTTTTGGGTAATTTCCATTTACTTTGAATTTTTTTCCAGTTTTCCAGTGCATTAGATTATATTAATTCTATGAAGTAGAGGAAATAATGAGTTTCAGATGTGTAACTCATTAAAGCTACGATTTTAGTTCATTAGTGTATTTATGTATATGACTTTTAGGTATATTACCTCATAAACAATAGACCAGTAAAAAATTTAATTGAAATAATTATCATTCATCAATCGTTCTTTTAATAATTTTCTACGCTAATTGTTAGGAATTTCGTTAAAAAAAACACTAATTTCACTAAAATTCTCATACAATTTCACATTTTACATGAACATTTGAACATGAAAAAGCTAGCCGCGTGGTGAGCGCCGCAATAGCTCACACACGACCATAATCGTAACCTTGTAACCAACAGCAAAGGAGTGTTTGACGATGTTTCAACGCAATCCAAACGAATTTTTGCACCATATCTTTACCGTAGACGAAACATGGCTAAATCACACCACACCAGATATCAAAGAACTATCAAGTCAGTGTATATTTCCGTTTGAACGTGCATCAAAGAAGGCCAAGGTGGGTCTGTTGGCCAATAAGGTCATGTTTTACAGTTTTTTATGGGATACACGAGGTGTCATTCAATAGATTACATTGAAAAGAGTAAAACGGTGTCGAATTGGACAGATTCGATATTGATTTGAAGCAGAAATGAACGCATTTGGAGAAAAAAAGTGCTGCTCCATCAGGATAATGCACGGGTACACACGTGTGTAGTCATCCAGCTTATTCTCCAGATTGATTTCCCCTGTGACTAAATTTTGTTACCAAACCTGAGGAAATGGCTGGGCGGTAAGAGATTTGGATCGAATGAAGAGGTCATCACAGAAACCAATGCCTTTTTTGAGGGCATTGAAAAAAATCTATTATTTTGAAGGAATAAAAATTTTGAAAAGCGCTGGAGCTAAAAGGAGACATAAAATATATATTTTATTCAAAAAGTCACTGACTCATCAAACGAGCCTCTTACCCTCTAAAACTCACTAATCTAATATCGAAACAGCTCGTTTTCTCGTACAACAACCGTGTAAAAATCAACAACAGATTCTTTCTGGACTCTAAGAACACTCATCCGCAAATCGGTATAAGGGAGTTCTGGGAATCATTTTCGTATTTAATTTTACTTTAATTTATTTCGTTTTTTTATTTGTTTTATTTAACTTTAATTTATTTTATGTTGTTTATTTATATTATTTTTCAAGTAATAGGATAAATTTCTTAATTTAATTTTTTACTAAATTTTTAAAATTTTTAAATTTAATTTAATTTTGTCTCGTTTACTTATTTCAATTTATTTTATTATATTTTATTTTTATTTTACTTTGTTTCGTTTTTAATTTTGTTGTATTTGTTTTTTATTTAATTTGTTTTATTTTATTTTTTATTTAATTTAATTTAAATTATGTTCTTTTATTAGATTTAATATTTCGGTTTTCTTTTGTATAATTTAGTTTTTTATTTTGTTTTAATTCGTCTTTTATTTAATTTAGTTTTTATTTATTTTCTTTCCTTTTTTTATTTATTTAATTTTATTTATATTTATTTTATTTTGATTTTACTTTATTTCCTTTTTAATTTTTTAAAATTTTAATTCCTTTTATTTAACTTAATTTAATTTGTTTTATTTTCTTTATTCTTTTATCATTTGTTATTTTATTTATTTAATATAATTCTTACTGTTTTATTTTATTTTATTTTTATTATTATTTTAATTCCATTTCGTTTTTTATTTTTTTATTTATTTTAATTTTATTTCTATTTATATTAACTTATTTTATTTTGCTTTCGTTTATTTAATTTTAGTTGTTTTCTTTTAATTAATTTTTTTTCGTTTTTACTTTAGTTTTACTTTTCTTCTACTTAGTTTGTTTAAATTTTACTTTACTTTATTTCGTTTTTTTATTCTAATAAATTTAATTTAATTTTTAGTTTGTTTCATTTCGTTTTTTATTTATTTGAATTTAATTTTTATTAATTTTAATTTATTTTTTTCGCCTATTACTTTTTTTAAATTTAATATATTTTGTTTTCTTTTATTTGATTTAATTTTTACTTATATTATTTTATTTTAATTTTAATTTTTTTGAATAGAACCTAATTTATTTTTTATTTTGTTTTATTTTATTTAAATTATTTTCTATTTGATTTTATTTAATTGTTATTTAATATTTTTAATTAATTTAATTTAATTTTATATTGCTTTATTCATTTTATTTTTTTATTTTCATTTATTTTGTTTTATTCTTTTTTTTAATATTATTTTTAATTCAATTAAATTAAACTTTTATTTAATTTAATTTTTCGCATTTTTTATCATTCGCACGAAGTAAATAACGGCCGTAATGTATGAGTGACATCACATCCTTTCCATGCAAATTTTTTGTTACGCATACGCCAAGGCTCACCAAATGCAGACATTGTAAATAAATTACTTCAAACTGAAAATTGTGTTAGTAAAATATGGCAAAAACTGGTATGTTACTGAAGTGAACAATTTATACGTAAATAAGAATTACATATACTCCTAAGTACATATGCATGACACAATACACAGACAAGAATTTCCACCTCCAATTGAATGGTTTTTTTTGTTGTTTTTGCATTAAAAGAAAATATATTTATAAGCCAAACACAAGAAATCAAGCAAAAAAAAAAAAAATCTAAGATTTAACTGTGTAACTCTGCCCAAATGCAATGAAGTGAGCGAGCGTAAATTAGCACCAAGAGAGAGAGAGAGCCGTGAGTAAGTGATATGAGTAAATAACAAACGTTCAATGACGCAGTGCACGTACATATGTATATGCGTACATTCAGTGGCAGGGAAGGGAGCAAAAAGGTAAAAAGATTCAATGGAATTTGATAGCCGGAACTCACCCTCTTAGCGGATATAGAAAACAAAGCAAACAAAGCAAAATCAAAAGGCGAATGAGTGAGTATTTGTTTGCATGATGTACAGTATAGTATGTATGTATATGTAGTACAGCAAAGCGTTTGTGTATTGGTCAGTTGATTTACAGTGAGCATGACATTACAGAAAGAGTAGTTTATGTTACAAATCTTTTTTTTTTTTTTTTTTTTGCGAAAATACTACAACAACAACATGGCGCAAATATTATTAGAATTGTAATTGGATAATTTCAGCGACAACAACAAACAAGTAAACAACTCATAGAGACTCTTTGAGACTTTGAAGTAACTTTGAGAGCAAACAATATAAAAACAACAATAACTAAACAAAACTCAGCTAGAGAGCATAGTAAAGACAATAACAATAACAATAACAACAACAACAACAACAACAACAACAACAACAACAACAACAACAACAACCAAAATGTAATTGGGACCGATACGGACACTAAGCGGAAAGTCAGAATTTGCCGAATTGGCAACGAGTCCCATGCAGAGTCGACAGCTATAACAACAACAATAACAACAATGACAAATACATACATAAATGTTAAGCGAAACCCATACAAATACACACACAGCACATATTTATCATAATATTTGCACGACCAGGGCAAAACAGCGTAGAAGGCAAAAACAACAACAACAACAACAACAGAAACAGCAACAGCAACAGCAACAGTTGCAAAAGAAGCAAACAGAAAAAAGAACTTTACGATTTTTCATAATAAAAAGGTTTCCACTAAATGACGAGCCGTTTAGTCGACTCTCGATGCTGAGGAAAGTGAAACGCGACACGCTAAACGCCAATTGACAAACAACGCTCTAAACATTAAGCGTCAAGCAGAACTATTTAAATACGCGTCGTAACTGAAGCAAAAAAAAAACAACTAAAATTGTGTAACGGGAAAAAATAACAAAAAATAACAAAAAATTAAAAAAAAATTCTAAAAATAAAAAATTAATAAAAATAAAATATATTTTGCTATTAAATATAAATTATACCAAAAAATCTGAAGGCAGTGTGTGCGCGTTTTTATTACTCCTCGAAGCGATTTTTTAGAGATTTTTTTTTTCTCCGCGAATAAAAATTAATAATTAATAATAACGATAAATTGGAATTTTTTTTATTCAACTCACCAAAACAGTATTTAAACCAAAAATTCGATTTCTCTGCCTTCCAAACTTGTTTTAAAAAAAAAAAGTATTTAGCATTTCATAAGAAAAAAAATATTTAAAAAAATATAAAATAAAAAAAAATAAAATAAAAATAGAAAAATAAAAATAAAAATAAAAATAAAATGAAGCAGTTAAGTGAAACAGTAGGCCAACAGCAGCAAAATGGCATTGCCAGCAGCACAACAGGTGCTCAACAACAACAACAGCAACAACAGCAGCAGCAGCAGCCATTGGCATTACAGCGCCATTGTGGCGAGGATTTATCAAGTAACGGCGAACAGAAACAGCAGCAAATGCAGCAGCAGCAGCAGCAACAGCTGATGCAGTCGCCAGCGACAAAGAGTGGCTTGCAATTGGCATTAACAGTAAATGGAAATAACGGCAGTAGCAGCAGTGGCAGCAGCAGCAGCAGCAGCAACAACTTTTTGACACAGAACGGCAAGATTGGCAGTGAAAACGGTAAGTGGATGTATGTGTATATAATATATTTACATAGTACATACGTACATATGTATTTTATTATACACATTTCATACATAAAAGTGTAAGTGAATTGCATAAATCAAAAAAGAGTAGCATAAATTGGCCATTTCTTCAAGTTCCATGCGTAAATTAGTTGAAAATTCAGGGTAAAGAGTTTTCAGTGCGATTTTTTCAACTGTTAAATACTAGTTATCCATTTTGTTGTTTCTCAAACGTAAATATATATATTTATGTATTTTTTTTTGCTGTCTTCCATTATATTTTCACAATTTCTCTTATATTTATCCAAGTATCGGAAATTTAAATTAATTTTTTTTTAATACAACTTTTTCGTTAAAAAAAATCCGAATTCCGATTTTTTCCATTTTTTCACAATTTTTAACCTTAAAGACTCTTAACATAGTAAATTATTTCCACATTAATTTATCAAAAAAGTGAAAAAACATTGAATTTAATGTGCACCAGTAGTATTTTCGTTCACTGCATGACTTAACCTTAAAAAAAAGCATTTCACATATTCATGTTTTCGTTCGTGGTTTCGTCACACAGTTTTTCTATTCTTAATTATGAAATCATCATCATTTAATTATTTCCACTTCTCAAAATTTTGTTGAATTTGTCTGCTTCCTTGCTTTCCTTGGTGCATTGCAACTAACGCGCTAGTTCCGGTAATATTTCTAACACTTCTCTTTGGTTCAAACTCTTAATATTTTTCAGTGACTTTTTGAATAAAATTGATTTATTTTCGGCAAAAAAACGTTTCCCTCCTCCCTCCTCTAGCTCTATAAATTTAATCCAGCGCTTTTCCAAGTTTTGTATTCCTTCCAAACAATAGGGGTTTTCAAGGTTCTCAAAATATGCGTTTGTTTTTGTGATGACCTCTTCATTCGACTAGACTCTCTTACCGCCCAGCCTTTTCATCAGGTTTAGAAACAGGAAAATGTTCAAGCGGGCTAAATCTGGAGAATATGTTGGATGGGGTAGTGGTTCGTGGACCGATTTATTAATTTATGCCATGATGAGGCTACACACGTCTGCAACCGTGCATTTCCTGATGGAACGGCACTTTTTTCTGCAAATGCAACCGTTTTTGCTTCAAATCATTATCGAATCTGTCCAATTCTACTTTGTTTCACTCTTTTCATGATAATTGATGCACCTCGTGCTCCCTAAATAACTATGGCCATGACCTTATTGGCCGACAGACCCACCTTGGCTTTCTTTCATCTACGGTAACAGAACGGCGCAAAAATTCTTTTGGTTTGCGGTTGAACATCGTCAAACACTCCTTTGAAGTGGTTACACGGTTGTGTTTATGGTCGTGTGTGAGCAATCGCGGCAACCATTGCGCGGATAGCTTCTTTATGTCCAAATATTCAAGTAAAATGTGATTTACCCGCTCAGTTGAGATGCCTTTAGCCCCAGCCACCTCACGCACTTTTAATCTCCGATCGTCCCATATCATTCCAAGGATTTTATCGACGATTTCTGACGTGACAACATATTTTGTCCGACCTGCACGTTCGACGTCACTTTTACTGGTAAGACCACAACTGAACTCAGTAAATCACATCTAAGCCATTGAAATTGATGGTGCAGAGTCCCCATAGTATTTATCAAGTCTTTCCTTGATTTTGGCTCAAAATTTTACACCAATCTATTATTCGATAGCAGCTCAGGGTAACAGTGTTGTATTTACATTAGCTGCGAGGAAAATTAACAAAGTCACTGACTTATCAAACCTAAAAAATAAATGTGATATTTTAAACTTGCAGTAAAGGATAAGTGACAGACAATAAATCATATAAATTAATCGAAAATCGATAACATAGCTGATCGTTTGCTCCTTCTGCAATTAGTCTTTAATTAAAATAAAAACACTTCCTATTTAAATCAATTTTATTTGTCGTTTCTTGTGCTGAATTTTTAGCGTACTCTCCAGTGTATCATTCACAATAGCATCACTTCTTCACTGCGCAACGCCATTAATGAAGTTGGTTGTTATTGGTGCAGCGTCTGTCGCCCAGACAGCTTATGTCAAATCAGCTGGATTATTTTTGTTGTTGCTTTCCATGTATCAAAATAACCAACATGCTGTTCTTTTCAAAGTAGAATTGCAAAAGAATACAGAATTTATAAATACATATAAATACTGAAGTAAGAGGGGAATTAAAAAGTCCTCGACCTACCATAGTAAAACACCTTTTTTTGACAAAATTCATTTTTTTTTTTATTCAAGCGTGATACACTGATTATAGCGACCCTCCAACTCTTCGATACCATTTTTATAGTACGCTTTGTCCTTTACTTCAAAATATTACTCAGTTTCGGCGATCACCTCTTCATGCGACGATAATTTCTTCCCAGCGAGCATTCTTTTGAGATCTGAGAACAGGAAATAGTCGTTGAGGCGAGAGATCTGGAGAATACGGTGGTTGCGAAAGCAACTCGAAGGCCAATTCATGGATTTTCGCCAATGATTTTACTGACTTGTGACACGGTGCATTTTCTTGGCGAGACAGCACTTTCTTTTTCTTCAAATGCGCACAATTTTCGGCGATTTCGTCCTTCAAACGGTCCAATAATGCTATGTAATAGTCGCTGTTGATGGTCCTTCCTTTTTCAATGAAAGTAGTCAATTGAAAATTATTCCATGCGCATCCCAAACTACAGATGACATAATCTTACCAGCCGACTGTTGCGTTTTTCCACGCTTTGGAGCGGGCTCATCGTGTACAATCCACTCGGATGTCTGTCGTTTGGACTTTGGAGTGAAATGATGGAGCAATGTTTAGTCCATTGTCACATACCGACGCGATAATTCGGGTTTATTAAGCTTGAACATCTCCAAACACTGCTCCGAATCATCAACTCGTTGTTGCTTTTGGTCAAAAGTGAGCTGGCGGGGCACCCACTGTGCACAGAGGTTTCTCATACCCAAATATTCGTGAATGATATGATGTACACGTTCAGCTAATATCTTTAGAGTGCCTGCTATATCATTAAATTTCAATTTAAGGTCATCCAATCCAATGTTTCCGTCGGTAACAACCTCTTTAAGGCATCTACTGCGTTCAACGTCTTTGCTGCTCATTTCACCACCTCCAAACTCGGCATACCAATCTTTGATGGTTGATTTTCTTGGTGCAGTGTCCGGAAACTCGTCATCAAGGCAAGTTTTTACTTCAACTGAAGTTTTTTCCCTTCAAAAAGATATTTTATCGCCACGCGAAATTCCTTTTTATCCATTTTTCCAAAATAACAAAAGTTTCTTCACTCAAAATGCTATAATTCACAAACTAATGATCCGACAGTTGTCAAATTTATACACGCGCCTTTTGAAGGTTAGGACTAACTAAAAATCATTAATTAATCAGTTCGAGTAGCGCCATCTATGTGTCAGGCCGAGAACTTTTCAATTGATCTATTAAACACACACAAGCATTGTTTATTTGAGCAGTGGTGCCAAAAAGACAGCGCTACGGGAGCTCAAAATGCCCATGGATGCTTCAAGTTATGATTGAAGACCGAAGGCTGAACCTGAAGGCAAGTTTAAACTTTTATAAAATCATAAACGATGTCACAAGCGATATAGTATTTCTGCTGGAGAACCTCATGCACACGAAAACCATAACCAATTATTGAAATAAGTAGTTAACCGCAAACCACTAAACGGAAGAGAAGCTCGGCTTACTGCAAGCTGATATTCCTCATGAACTTGACATTGCATTGACGTCTGAAATTTCATATCTTTGAAAGTGTATTTCCCAAAACTCGCACTCAAGTTCCTACTGAATGTTTTTTTTTTTTGCTTAGAAATCAGTCACTTCATACAAACGATTGAACATAATTCAATGTTCAATGTCAACAATGGAGCAGAGCTGTCAAATTGAGGGACACGTGCGCTGCATTGCAACCCTGTATAATGGTGTGCTGCAATTTGATACCGTTATGTAGAAGTAGAAGTGTTGTAATTATACCGTTATTGTAGGGTTGCAATGTGGTTAATTTTTCGCACATATTTTTTGACCAACCTTTCCGCTACAATTGTGTTGCATTGCATTTAATTCACAATAGTTACGCACGAGCGCTTCCAATTATGTGTAATGCAAGTAATTTCATATGTTCAATGTCATTTGACATCTATAAGTGATAACATAAATTGGAAAGATTATATTTCAACAACACAAAGGCCTTTCGCACTAGTTCAAAATGCAAAAAAAAAAAAAATTTGAACAAAGAAAATGCCTGAAATCAATATAAATCTATGCACTTGCGGTTTATGTGCAATTTGTAGGCGCTTATTTTATTTAGTTTTTAATCTTGGCAGCATATTTGTGACACAATGAATACATTTCATTCCAATATTATTGCGGTTCTTCATAGTTATTTTTATATTTCTATATTTCTAATGTCAATTGCATAGTAAAAATTCTTAACAACAAATGTAATGCAACTAACATTCCAGACATACATACATACGTACAAGTACATACATACATAACTACATATGTACATTCAAACATATTTATTTATGAGTACATATCCATACTTGTCTGTCTGCTGCTATGTTACGCCGCCTCATAGAGGTGACCCTTTACCACATCATTACCTGTTTATTCAAACGCGCGCGCGCACCTTCATACATATTGATACATATGTACATATGTACATACACACAAGTACGTACGTACAGCATATGAGTATGCGCTGATGAAATACCTTCGAAATTATAGCAATTTAAATCATAATAAAAATAATCTCAAATTACAGCCATTAAAAATACCTATGACACGTGTATTTCAATTGTTTATACTGCGTTGTTGTTATTAGCTGCAAAGATAGGAAAGATAGTTTTAGCGCTACAGCATCAGAGGGAGGGAAGACTATGAGATTTCTTTACAATTGATTTCTAATTTCTTAAGAAAATTCTGAAAGAAAAATATTCGACTTTTCTTCTAGTGTAAAATTAAAATTTTTATGTTCGACTCTGCATTGTGAATGGCATGCGGCGAAAGAAGAAGATTACTTGCAAACAAAAAATTTATTCGTTGAATTTTTATTTATATTTTACCACGAGATTCAGCTTAGATTAGAAATTATTTGAAATTGTGCGTTTCCTTGAGGTTTAATTCTCCCAATTTCAGCGAAAAATTGCAAGAGCAGCAGTACTGAATGAAGAAGTTGGCCAATTGGCATTGCGAAGGCGAGAGATTACGCCGCCGGGAAAATTCTCTCGCAATAAAGCCATATTCGCGCGTGTTGTGTGGCATGTGGTATCATATTGTTGGCACCACATATTGCCCAAGCCGTGTTCTTCAATTACAGACCAAAAAAAATCGGCTATCATACGACCATAACGCTCCGAATTGAGAGTGACAGTCTCACCGCTATCGTTTTCAAAGAAGTAAGGTCCAATCACACCTACGCACCAAAGAGCGCACCAGACAGTAAGTTTTTTTTTTTTGGCTGTAATGGCCTCTCTTCAATTATTCGAGAATTCTCGGTGCGCCAAATGCAAAAAATTTGCTTATTTACATAACCACCAAGTGAGGAATGTGCCTCGACGCTGAAGAAAATTTTGTTGGAAAAATCACGTTCCACTGTCGGCGTAACTACGGCGTTGTGCATGATCAGCTGGCTTCAGTTGTTGTGTAAGCCGGGCTTAATATAGATGCAAGTGTAAGTCCAAGTGCAAAATACGCCACTATGTGCCGCCGTAAAAAAGTCACAGCCCTTGAGAACGTCGAGAAATAGACACATTCGGCTCTACGGCTACACTTTCGCTTACAGCAGCGTTATTTGAGTTGGAACGTGCTAAACGATGATGCAATATCTGTAACCGACCTAAATTTCTTCAAAATTCTAAGAATTCCCTGAGTAATTGGTGCACCATAACCTCCTCTTGAAGCACGAAACGTGGCCACGTTTGAAACACCATTTTTGTTGTAGGTTTCAACCAATTTTAATGCGTTCTGCGATTGTTAAGCGTTCGATTTTCCTAAATGGTTGACTTTTAACTAAAACAAAACTTGTTTGCTTTGACAGTTAAGTTTGACAGATGTCAAAATACAATACCAAATACCTGAATGGATAACCCTTTTTATACATATTTGGCATTTCGTAACCGCTGAAGCGATATTCCACTAAGCTCCTTCTCTAGTTTGTGGATTTCTATGAAAAGCTTTTCAAATTTTCATGTTAAAAATACACTCGGAGGGCTTGACATGCACTGCTAAGGGACGGGCGCAATTAGAAAAATTAATTAACTATAATTTTGGATGTTGCTGGAACCTGGACTTGAGCTCTAGCCTTTAGCCTTCATAATGGTATTACGCAATACTAAACACTCGGTTATTGCGGCCGCCGAAGCAACAAAAAGAGCGCGCACACATAATTGCCAAGTTGAGCGTTAAATTATTCGGTCAATTTTTCCACTGGCTTCCAGTGCATGACTATTTTTTTTTTATTAGCGAAGCTCCACTACGCTTTTTGACCGTATTTCAGCCGGGGTATATTCTTTCTATTCCCTCCATTCTTAGCGGTTGTGCTTATGAAATTCCATTTCTGAATTTTTTTCACTTTGATTTCGTTTCAACAGTGGTGTAAGCACTTTATTTCTTGTAAATAACTTTTATTTGACGTTTGTCTATGCTTTTTTCTAAATCATTATTCATGCAAAAAAAGTAATTTTTAAAAGAGAACCTCGCGCAGATTGTAGCTATTTCGTATTAATTTCGCTAGATAATTGAATTGAAATTTCTGAAAATGTCAAACCATGACAGATCCGTGACCAGTGACAGTGAATATGTGTTATTATGACGTCATTTGATTGAAAGATTGAAATATTATTGCAAAAAGTTAACTTTCAATTCATTAAAATCAATTTTTTATCATAAACTTAAAATCACTTCAATTCCACTAATTTAAAAAAAAAAAACAAAAAAAATCTCAATTGCTCAGCATTAACGCGAATAAATATCTTATTGACTTTGACATTGAAAAAAATACGGGGGAAAAAAAAGTAAATTTTGATTTTTGCAAATAACCACAAGCACACAATAGCCAGCACATGCCCTCTGCACGATTTTACACATTAAATTCAAATTCATGTATGAACGAGTGCTTAAGCCATATGTACATACGCAATTACTGAAATAGTAGTAGCAGTAAAAACGTGCTGTTTAAAAATCAAAAATAAAAGATCAAGAAACAACTTAACAGCGGCGGCGGCAGCAGCAGCAGCAGCAATCATTGTCTGCTTGAAGTGCAATTAGAAGAAGAAAATACAGCTGAAATGAATGCCGAAAAAGAAAAAAGAAAAAACAAAAACAAATATTTAAATAGCCGTAGGCAAAAAAAGGAGTAGTTGAAATTTTGAAAGGGGAATGGGAAAACATTTTTGAAACACCTACAACAAGTGACGTGCGGGCAGCACACACGATCAAATGATTGACAGCTCAATTGGTGGCTGCTTGCGCAGATGAATGATTTGTAGAAGCAGATATGATGGTTGCTGTGGGTGTGTGCATGGTAATTACTTACATATAACGGGTGATTCATTTCGAGGTTCCATACTTTTTTAAAAGAAACAAAAAGACAGGAAATTCAAATTCAATGGAGAATGTTCAATATCATTCAAAAGAACATTTATTTTTTGGAAGATTATCTCTTTCAAATGTTGGCCGCGGCTACGTCTCAGATGGTCCATCCGTTGTATCCAATTTTCGTTGACTCGTTCGAGCATTTCGACTGGTAACTGGCGAATGACACGCGTGATATTTCACTCCAAGGCCGGAATCGAAGCGGGATCGTCCGCATAGACTTTAGATTTTACATATCCCTACGGGAAAAAGTCGAACGGTATGATATGACACAATCTTGGTGGCCAATCGATCGGCCCAAAGTGTGAAATTATCTGCTTACCGAAGTGTTCTCTCAATAAATCCATTGATCACTAGCTTCAATTTCAGACATCAAATAGTCGGTTATACCTTATCACCGGCATCATTTGGGAAGAAATATGTACCGATGATTCCACCGGCCCACAAACCACACCAAACCGTTGTTTTTTCTGGACGAAATGGCAGCTCTTTAATCTCTTCAGGTTGCCCTTCGTCCCAAATGCGGCAATTTCGCTTGTTTACATACCCATTGAGCTAGTAATCGGCCTCATCGCTGAATAAAATTTGTCTCGAAAACATCGGACCCTCTTGGAACTTTTCAAGATCGCATAGAGCGAAGCGATGTCGCTCGGGAAGGTCAAGCGGTTTCAGTTCTTGCACCAGCTGTACTTTGTACGTTTTCAATTTAAGATCTCGACCTAAAATGCGCCAAATCGTTCCATACATCAGTTCGAGTTGCTGCAAACGGCGCTGAAACGACTCTCCACGGTCTTCGTCATGTACACTCTCAGCTACGGCCGCTATATTTTCTTCACTGCGTGCTGGACATGGTCTATTCGGTGGATTATTATTAAACAATAATAAATGCTGGGTCTCAAGATGATTGATGGTGTTGCGAATATTACGCTCAGTAGCCCGTTTATGTTGATCATAAGTTGAGCGAAGCGCGCGCGAAACACATTCTTTACAGAACGTGGATTTTCGTAATAAAGTTGAATGATTTGTGTAATCGTTGCTCAGGCGTGACTTTTTCCATGATCAAATGCCAAACAATACTGAACAAAAATAACGACAGCTTGACACGATTCACGTGTGATCTGTCCAAAAAAAAGGCTATCGAAAAATGTACCTCTATCTACGTGGATCACCCTTTATATATGAGCATGTAAGTATGTATGTAGTAAGTAGAAATCTCAAATATTTCTTTTATTTTTGTTTTTGTTTTTACTTTTTTTTTTTTTTTTTGTTACCAAATGTGCTAGTGAACTACTTTCAACGGCGGACATGAAATTCTTTGAAGGTTAAACGGTTAACTTATTCACTTGCATACAGACATACATATGTACATACATACGAAGCGTGTGTAAGTACAGTTGTACATATAAAAACGTACCGTTTTGTTGTTGTTGTTGCTATTAACGGCTCTTAGCTAGTTGGTGTGTCTTGTTAAATATGCGCGTGAAATAATTAACTATATTTTTATGTACATATGTATGTATGTGTGTGTGTTTGCACCGATTTGTTGTTATTAACTGCTAAACAATAGCTGACGGTCGATTCTTAGTTTTATATTGCATTTTTTATTGTATTTTATGTAACTTTTTTTTTTATTAAACGCCAGTCAACGTTACAACGCCTCACACACACGCGCACACGCAAACACACACAAGTTGGTACTAAAAAAAATAACAGTAGCTGGCAGCTGAATGCCAGCCAGCAACCGATTTTGGATTTTAACTCTTTGTTTCGCTAATGCTTTTGCACTATATTCATATATTTTTGCGTACATACATATTTATGTATGTTTGTTTGTGCATACATACATACGCACACATTTTATATAAACGTGAGTTTTAGTTAATTCACATTTGAATGATTGCGGTCAGTACGTGTGTGTGGCAATTAAATTCATTAACATTCTTTGCAATTTGTTGTTGTTGTTGTTGTTGTTGTTGTTGTGATTTTTGTACACATACATGCATACATATGTATATATATACGCATGTAAACATTTTTGACTTCTGATTAACACGCTAAAATCGCATTAAATGTAACGCGCCTACAACTCAAAGAAGAAGAAGAAGAAGAAGAAACCAATAATTTAAAGGCCAAATTTCCAATAAAAGAGAAAAGTTTTAATTAATAATGTGAATTCAGTGCTACAGCACTGCATGACATTGCAGTAAACGCCAAAGAATAGTTTGAAAACCCACGTGTCACTCATTACAATCGATGGCCGTAACTGTTTGTTCGATATATTTATCGAAGTGAAAGGTTGATTATGTCATATCTAATAAATCAATTGTCAAAGTCCCAGGCCTACCATAGTAAAGCATATTTTTTTGGCAAAACCAATTTTTTTATTCACCATAGTGCTCTTCAAGGGTGTTACACCGATTATAGAGAACATCCAAATTTTCGTTACCATTTCTGTGTAGTAAGATTTGTTATTTGCTTCAAAATAGGCCTCAGTTTCGACGATCACCTCTTCATTCGACAAAAATTTCTTCCTAGCGGGTTTTATTTTGAGATCTGAGAACAGGAAACAGTCGCTGGGGGCCAGATCTGGAGTGTACTCTGGAAGCGGAAGCAATTCGAAGCGCCATTCATAGATTTTTACCATCGATTTCATTGATTGGCGACACGGTGCATTGTCTTGGTGAAACAGCACTTTCTTTTTCTTCAAATGCGGACGTATTTCGGCTATTTCTTTCTTCAAACGGTCCAATAATGCTATGTAATAGGCACTGTTGATATTTCTTCCTTTTTCAAGTTAGTCAATTGAAAATTATTCCATGCCCATCTCAAAATACAGATGCCATAACCCTGCCAGCCGCTTTGGGACGGATTCACTCGGATGACTGTTGATTGAACTTCGGAGTGAAATGTTGGAGCCATGTTTCATTGTCATATATCGACGCGACGCGAAAACTCGGGTTTATTACGCTTGAATATGTCCAAACACTTCTCCGAATCATCAACTCGTCGTTGTTTTTGGTCAATAGTAAGCTCGCGAAGCTCCCACTTTACACAGAGCTTTTTCATATCAAAAATTTTCGTGAATTATACGATGTAAACACTCAGTTGATATCTTTAGAGTGCCTGCGATTTCATTCAATTTCAATTTACGGTCATTCAAAATCATTTTGTGGATTTTTTTTGTTGATGTTTTCGTCGGTAACAACATCTTTTGAGCGTCCACTGCGTTCACCGTCTTCGGTGCTCCTTTCACCACGTCTAAACTTGGCATACCCATCTTTAATGGTTGATTTTCCTGGGGCAAGCCCAGTTTTTGCTTCAACTACATTTTTTCTCTTCAAAAAGCAATATTTTATCAACACGCGAAATTTCTTTTTATCCATTTATTCCCCACTATAACAAAAGTTGCTTCACACAAAATGCGGTAATTCACAAACTATTGATGCGACAGCTGTCAAATTTATACACGCGCCTTCTGGAGGTTAGAGCTAAGTAAAAATCTATATGGGCTTAATTCTAGTAGCGCCATCTATGTGTCAGACCGGGAACTTTCCAATTGACCTTTTAATATAAAATATAAAAATATCGCAGTGCAAACTGTGTTAAAAAAAAATTAATCTCCTCTAGTATTTACATGAATAAACCTTTTCCTTAAACAAATAAATATGTATTGTAATTTATTCCTAACAAACATATCGTTTTACAATTCAAACACCTGCTGATTGATTCAGTTTCAATTACAACTCGCTAGCACTTTCCCACATCTATTTATTTTTGCTGATCTAATTAAGCACTGGTCAACATAAGCTTTAAAAAAAAAGAGAAATAAAATAACAAAAACAAAATATGGAATTACAGCGTGTAAATAAGAGATTTTCGTTGCTTACTTTCGTTTCGTGTTCAGTGAAAAAACTGAAAAAAATTTTTTTAAATGTTTTGATGTGAAAAAATATATGAAAAAAATTCTCACTTAGTGAGATTGAGCATTTACCATAAATTTAAAAATATTTTTCATACTTTGCTTGGTAATATCTGGATTAAATACAGTTTTCACAAGAACAAAAACCAGATTGCAAGAAGAAAAACGCAACCCTGTGTTTGACTTGGATTAGCAACAGAGCTGCTCTCGTTTTCTAGCAAATTTTCATTAAAAATATTTGCATAGCATGCATTTTCTAGAACAAAAGATACGCTCTTAAAAAAATAACAAAAATTAACAGTTTATAAAATTTTTATTCAACAAAAAGCTGTCACATTTAGAATTTTTCTTCAATCTTTGCGCCTAATTTTTTCTACTACTCAACAATTTACTATAATAAACCATTTTATTTTTATTATTTAGTGTTATAGAAGTTCTGTAAATTCGTGAAAAATGTTGCTTGCAAAGTGTAATTTATTCTGGGGTTTCCCGAACCGCATTTCTGGCGTGTAAGAGCATTTTACTAGCGCATGGAATGTACATATGTAGTACTCGCATACAACAGGTTAACTGAAAAGTTCCCGGCCTGACACATAGATGGCGCTAGTAGAATGAAATGCATACAGATATTTGCTTATCCCTAACCTTCAAAAGGCGGGTGTATAAATTTGACAGCTGTCGGATCATTAGTTTGTGAATTCTTAGCATTTTGAGTGAAGCAACTTTTGTTATTGTGAAAAAAATGGATAAAAAGTGATTTCTCGTG
This sequence comes from Neoceratitis asiatica, assembly GCA_030068015.2. Classification (NCBI taxonomy): domain Eukaryota; kingdom Metazoa; phylum Arthropoda; class Insecta; order Diptera; family Tephritidae; genus Neoceratitis; species Neoceratitis asiatica. The sequence continues at coordinate 75,127,497 of CM061527.1, forward strand.
TTGATGAAATATTGCTTTTTTAAAAGGAAAAAATACAGTTGAAGCAAAAAATCGGCTTGATGACGAGTTTCAGGACAGTGCATCAGGAAAATCAACCAACAAGAATTGGTATGCTAAGTTTAGACGTGGTGAAATGACCACCGAAGACGGTGAACGTAGTGGACGCCCAAAAGAGGTTATTACGGACGGACATAAAAAAAAAAAAAACACAAAATGACTTTGAATGACCGTAAATTGAAATTGAATGAAATCGCCGGCACTCTAAAGATATCAACTGAGGGTTTACATCATATCATTTACGAATATTTGGGTATGAGAAAGCTCTGTGCAAAGTGAGCTCGCGCGTCATCCACCTTTGTCCGAAAACAGCGACGAGTAGATGACTCGGAGCAGTGTGGAGATGTTCAAGCGTAATAAACCCGAGTTTTTGCGTCGATATACGACAATGGATGATTTCATCATTTCACTCCAAAGTCAATGCGACTACATACGAGTGGACTGCACTCGTTGAACTCGCACCAAAGTGTGGAAAAACGCAACAGTCGCCTGACGCGGTTATGGCGTCTATATTTTGGCATGCGCATGGAATAATTTTCAATTGACTACCTCGAAAAAAGAAGGACCATCTACAGCAACTATTATATAGCGTTATTGGATCGTTTGAAAGCCGAAAACCGGTCGCATTTGAAGAAAACGAAAGTGCTGTTTCACCAAGACAATGCATCGTGTCACAAATCAGTGAAATCGATGGCAAAAATCCATGAATTGCGTTCGAATTGCTTACGCATCCACCTCATTCTTCACATACGGCCCCCACCGACTACTTCCAGCACTCAGATCTCAAAAGAATGCTCGCTGGGAAGAAGTTTTCGTCGAATGAAGAGGTGATCGTCGAAACTGAGGCCTATTTTGAAGCGAAGAACAAATCTTACTACACAGAATGGTAACGAAAAGTTGGAGGGTCGCTATAATCAGTGTATCACTCTTGAATAAAAGAAATGATTTTTGAAAAAAAAAAAATGTGTTTTACAATAGTAGGCCGGGGACTTTTCAATTGAACTGTTATGTACATACATATTACGTATATATATGAAATATATATATGAAAATATTTATCAGTTTGTTTACATTTACAATTATTTAGTAGTTCTTATGACTTAATTATTGAAATGTTTGCATAAATCAATATTAATTTTATGCTTTTAATTAAATAATTAATGCACAATTATACAATATTATACAATATTTTCTAAAATCAATTTATTTATTTTTCTGCATACTTTTATTTAGCACGTAGTGTTTGTTTATACTGAAGAATTTCGAAAGAATTTGCATTTTCTATAATCTTTGTAAACTATTTTAAGTTTACTGTGTTATTTTCTGGGTTGAATTTTTTTTTTTTTTTTTTTTTTTTTGACAAATATACATATGTGCACGTGTACACACAAATGTCACCCTTATTGGTAAACCCTATATATACGTAGGTATTGGAAGTAACAAAAAGCTGGCCAGCCATTGCTATGCACACATGGCTACCTTTTTTTCTCTTAGCCCACGGAGCTGTACTAACTAATCTTTCGCCTTTCCAACGAACACAGCTTGTTTATTTTGCTTCCTCTATTACTTACATACATACATATATTGCATTTCAATATTTTTCCAAAAATTTTTTGCATTGGTTTTGTTTAAAAAATCGACCATATCACTTCTCCCCTTGTAAAATTCTAAAAATCTAAATTTAATTGACATTTTACTTATTCTTCTTTTAACTCATGAACTATTCACAATAGACATTGCTCAGCGTTGTAATAACAAATTTCAAGCATTTACATCTAAATTTCGCTAGAATTAAGATTTTTGCTCAGATTTCGTTTATTTGTGTAGTCAAATTGTGTGTCGTATGACAAATTCAGCCGAAACTGAGAATAGTGTCGAAATACGAAGGCTAAAAAAAAAAAACATGAAAAGAAAATAAATAAATGCGCGTTTGTATATTGTGAGATCTCCGCGTTATGTGACCTTCGTTGCAAGTTTAGATTTGAAAAAATAAAAATAAAATAAGAAAAATAAATTCTCAGTTAAAAATATTCAATATCCCGTTTTTTTTTTCTATTTTATTCTATACTCTACTGAGAATTTTCAATTGTTCAAATGCGCATTTATTTGCATAGAAACTAAATGATTTCAACATACTTTGAATTTTTGCAATACATTTATGTACATATTTTTTTTCGAATATCTATGCATGCATGTATGTATGTATAAAGAAATGTCTGTATGTAGAGATAGCTCGTAAATCTGTTAAGCAATTTTCTAAAAATTTTCTGTTTATTTCAGTTATTTGAATGATTTATAAATTTCAAAGCACGTGTTGAGTAAAAAAAAATGTTTTGTGCATACACATACATACACATGTAGTTGTACGTACAGCTTTATATTTTAAAATCCATTAAAAAAATTGTTTTGAAATGACTACAGCCTAAACTAATGCAGAAGATAACCTTTGACATGGTTTTTGTGTGCCTCTTTTTGTTAGAAAAAAACTTTGTAGAAACCAAAACAAGCGTTTACTGATTAGTAATTAAAAATATTGATAAAAAAAAAAGAGTTTTGTGCTATTTTTTAAAAACCTTTTCTTGCTGACGCATACGAAGTTCTCTACACACTACCAGTGCATTGACCCAAGAAATTTTGGAAAAATAAAAAAAATTAAACATCAATTCTCGGCAGCAGAGCTTAATATTTTTTTGGGTACATACAAAATATAGAAAATAGGCGTAAAAGTTAGGCTCGAAAACTGCGTATTCACAACGCTCTCCTTTCTTGCTCTGAAGATTGCATCTAATGTATGAATCTACATATATGTATGTGCATATGTATGCCGAACATTTCAAATCACAATTAGTTTAGTAAAACCATAAAAATGTTACAAAATAATTGCATTTAGCCAGCCAATCACTCTTACTCCAATCAGTTCGAACTTTGGCAGTCAATGACAACGAACGAGCAGTCAATGACTGTACACATGTACAGTTATCATAATAACATCACTTTTGTGGTTTCTCTGGAGAAGTCAAAATAAGAACACTCAAAATCAGTCTGTTAACAGTTTGTTGTTTGAGGTTGGGATGTTGAGAACTTGATTGTGTACTTGTACCGTACTTGAATCATTGTGCTCCCGCGCTTAACCTAGCAAAAGGAAAGCTTATCCGCCATACTCTTGGAGGGGTTGACATTCTCTGCGGAGGGGCGACATCAACTCTTTTGTGGGCGCTAAAGTTGAGGAGTTGCATGGCAGTTAGGAATAGGATACCAGAAGCAGCATGTAATTTGCCGGTTTCACCACTGCAATATCCCTGGATGACAGATCTGTTAAAGTAGAGAAGTTATAAGGTTTGTTGTAGACTATATAAGTCCTTGGTTTGATCCCGCAGCTGGCATAAAATGGAGGAGCAGTGACCCTGTCCGAGCAGGTTCTAGGTTTCTGAACTAACGAAATATCAAAGCTACCTTTAAATAAGCGTGGAAGCGCTGCTCTGATCACGCTTTTGCATGCGTAATTAGCGTGTTCTTCAATTTGGGGGGTGCTAGGCTCCCATCCTCATGAGAAGAGGTTAGTCTCTCGGCTTCACACGCTAATTCACGGAATAGCAGGACGTCAATGGCAGCTATCCATGTCTGTCCTTTGCCACTGTCGACGGACCGCCCAAGGACAGTTGATTTGCAATCCCACCCGGTAGCGATATCGACTACTTTGCTTCCCCGTCGACCTTAGAGTGAGCACCTCTCTACCGAGGAAGTTTAGTTGTTGTTGTTGTTGTTGTAGCGGCAAGAAGTTTAGTCGCCGCTTATGGTGCCGAAGAAGATAACATGAGTCCTACTCCCCACGGATTCAAGAAATGAATCCTGTTTGATACCCAACACAATGACATATTCTTCCGCAGTGCCGTCACAGGTAAATACCCTCCACAGATCCGTTTTCAATTCTCTGTTTTGCTTGCTCAGAGTTTTCAGGAGGTGGCATTACAGTCACCCCCCCCCCGCCCCCCATCTGACAAAGACATATGCATGTCTTTATAAGCTACCGGAAGACTCTCTACCATTAAACGTACATATGTCAGCGAGGCCTTTAGCACTGTTGATTTCCAGTCTATATACTGCCTGTAGAACAGACTTATCTGAAGTTGACGTAAAAATGGGAACCGTCACTAAACACAAACACTGTCTTTAGCAAGGTCTGCTGCTCCGAGTCTGTCAGCAACTCTGGTTGAATTGAATCGTAATTGAGCAGACGGGTCACCCCCCTTTGGGTTTCAGCCAAACAGGCTATTAGGCTGTGTGTCTAGCGTCCTCGGAGTTTTTGCCAGACTTCACTGCCACTTTTTCTTCTAATATAGTCGACGAGTGGGATTGGGGCCTCCAGAATTCGTGCCCCTGCTGCAGCCTATTTTATTATTATTATTATATTTTTTTTTTTACTTTTTTCTATTTTTTTTTCTGTTTTTATTTTTTTTTTATGATTTTTTTTTATTTGAATTTTTTTTATTTTATTGCATTTTATTTTATTTTATTATTATTTTTTTTTTTATTAATTTTTTTTTATTTCGTTGCTTTTGTTCTTTTATTGTTTAGTTTTGTTGTTGTTGTTTTTTTAAATATATTGCATGATTTATTAATTTGCTTTGAAGTACATCACACCTCTACTGAATTCCTTAGCTGACCTTCCGTTGGTGTCAGACACGAGCTTTTGTCTGCTTCCACGTTTTTTGCTTCCTTATATGTTAATGTTCTTTTTAAAAGTGAAAGTGGTTTTAGTTATTTTTGTATATTGAATTATTTTTTTTATAAATTTTTTATTTTTATTTATTTTTTATTACTTTTTTTATATATTTTTTTTTTAATTTTTTTTTTTTTGCTGACCACGTGTAAGTGGTCGCACTGATTGATTGATTTTTAATGTTTTCTATTGTTTGATTGGCTGAGTGTGTTTACTTTGGATGCTTTAATGGCTCAAATTTCACAACAAATACATACATATATGTATACATAACTGGACAACACGCAAAGAAGAAAGAAAGACCGAATATGCAGATATAAACAAATTCGTACGTAAGCAAAATGAAATTCGAGGGCCACACTGCCTGTTAAAGAAATGTAAAAGCAAAAAATATGATATACATTTTTCTATGCATATATATGTACATATATTTACATTGTGCACAAAAAACCTAACCTTGAAATTGTGTTACAACAAAATGACACAAAGAAAATGGCTGCTGTAAGCCCTGTTAGGTGGCATTATACTCGTGAGTGAGGGTGGTGTGACATGCAGTAGCAGCGGCAGCAGCAGCAGCAACAGCAGGAGAGACATGAGAGCCTATTATGCATTAATAGCATGCCATATAACAGCAGCAGCCGCAAAATGTCAACCAAAGCAAAGTAAACAACGACCAACCAGGAAGCTCAAGCGCGCCTCAAATTGGCTAAATAAAAGCTTCTGCTGCAGCAGCTGCATGCTGCTGCCATTGCGGCTGATGCTGAGGTGAATAACAACAAAACTAAATAAAATTGACAGCGCATTGTAGTGCACCAACACCTACCTACAGAGCACACAAATATCAGTGGTGGTATTTGCCACCCTGTGCTTAAAATGGGTGTGTGTGTTTACATGCGCGTCGTGTGGCGCCAAGAGAGTTGTTGCTTCCCTGGGGCATCGTGTGTGTATTTTTTATTTAACAGCCGACTTGTTGCTGCCCAACAACAGCCAAACAGGGGCTGTTAAGAGTAGCACATAGGCACACAGAGCGTCAATGAAATTTAACATACATATGCATGTACATACATACCCACACTACCAACTAATTTTTCTCTTTTGCATTTGGGATTTCTCTTTCGAAGCTTTATTCAAAACATTAAGCTTTGCTTGAAAACTATATGCCAACATAAAAATATATTTTTTTCCAGTTTTTTTTCGTTTGATAATTCTGATTTGTATGAGCGTTGGCCGCAGCAGCGTCACGGCCAGAGAAATCTTGCTTGAAAATTTAGTGCTTGACGGTATTTTAAAACGTAAAGTTGTTCAAATTAATGCTCTCGCAATTGAAAAAATCGCAACATCAAATTGAACAAAATAAAAATAAAATACACATACATATGTACATACATATGTATGTATGTATATAAAAAAGTTTAAAGCTGCAACAACAGGAGCTTGTGAGCGTATCGACGTGTGGTGAATGAGTGAACGAGTGAGTGAGCGGCTTGTGTGTATGCGTGCAAACTACAGATTGATTGCATTTTGTGAGATTAAAAAATTACAACAACAAAAAAATTATTTGAAAATAAAATTATAAATATTTGAAATTGCAATATTTGTATAAAAGGCAGCGACAACAGTTCGCACGCAGATAATTCCATTTTAATATTCATTGCTAACACACACGCAAACTATCAATAGCTCGCGCGGTATTCGATGACAACGATATACATATGTATAACCAACGATTACGCTAACGATATTAGTTAAAACGTTTGTGAAACAGTGTTCGATAAATATTGATACTAACATACATACAAACATACGTAATTTGTGCACCACTCTTTTCAAATTTCCACATTATTTTCAGTGTTTTATTTAAGCGACAATAAAAATTATTTAAAAAAAATTAATTACAAAAAATAAACGTGCAAGAAAGGGCATTTTAAGCAAGCAAAAAGTACAAATTTAAAGCATAAATAAATAATAAAAAATAATTATCAAACAATTTATTTAACTAGTTCATTTGCAAAACAAATATAATAAATAATAATCCCCAACAATGAGCATGAATTTCACCCGTCAACTATCGGAAATGAGCGCCAGTGAACTAAATGACGCCATTGATGATACCAATTTCCCACAGGCGCACATCCTGTCACGTGGCCGCAACAATAGCGTCTGTTCGTCCAGCTCTGCTTCGGGCATAACACCACTTATGGATCGTACACTCTCGCAGACAGATGCAGAAGTGCCAAAGGCGTTAGCTACAACGACCACTGGCAGTGTTAATAGTGCCGGTGTTGTTGGTGGTGGTAGCGTGAGCAGTACACTATCTAATGATGGTGTCATTACATCGCCACCAATTGCATTTACTCGTCCGAAATTGATGTTAAAAACAAATGGTATTATACCGGAACATGAAGCCGAAGTACCGATGACACCAAAAACACCACGTACATCGACTACACCAGGTGGGTTTGTGTTTGTGGAAATATAGCATGTGCTCCGTTGATTGAGATAAGCAACCGAATCTAGTGTTTAGTGGGTTTAATCGATACATATAATTAGTCGATACTTTACTTTTGATACCAAGAATTCTCTTTAATCGTTATATTTTAGTGTTGCTTACGAGTTAGTGCCCGTAGTGTGTTCCACGACGCTCTGTTATCCTTTTTTTTTACCAGATTTCATTCAGCGCATCTTTCTGCTGTTCTGCTCACTCCGATTGTTCTTATTTCATCACTTTTGTTGAATTTTATGCTACATATATTTCGTTTAATAATTGCTTTTACCACAAATTTTCTTGTGCAAATATTTTATTTGACGTCTGCTTATTCTTCTTTGCAGACATTATTCATTCACAATAGGCACTGCTAAGAGTTGTATTCCTGAATTTAAAGCAATTTCATCTAAATTTTACTAAAATTCAGCTTCAGAGAAGAAGTTTTCTTTTATATCAAAGAAAATTGATGCTGATATTTTACTGAAAATTAATTCCAGCGTCACAAATTAGTTAACGGATTCAGCTTTAATAATCAATTATTAATTGTTCGCTTCCTAATTATTTCATTAATCTACGTTACTATGCTAGAAAAATCTCCTATAAAATTTCCAACTTTTAATCGTTTTTTTTTATTTCTTCAAATTATTGTTTATTTTGCACATACATACGTCATGTATATAGCTAAAATTGTATAGGAAATAAAGTCTTATCTGCATTAAGTATATTCTTGAATTATCTTGGTTCGTGTCTCCTTATCAGTTCCTAATTGAAAACATACATACGAGTTTTTACAAAACTAAATTTTATTATTTCATAAATACAAAAATATATAAATCCTTTCTGAATGAATGTGACAGACAGTGACGTCCCCAGCTGAGGGATGATCACATACTGGAAAAACTTTTTGTCTGCTTTTTTATTATTATTTTTATTATATTTTGTTGGTAGAAGTCAAGCACATGAGCGGCTAATTCGTAGCACGCACTATACCAATTGTTCTATGTATGATGTGTGAGACATCTGAGTAGGCTAGGCTTAAAACTTAATGAAAGCATCTAACTTGAAAAACTTATTTGTTCCCCTTCGGAGAACTATAGTAATCGCTTCAGTACTATGTCAATTGCTGACTGAAAGCACTGCAATTGAGCTTCTCACAGCAAATCTATAGACTCTCACCATCAAACGTCTTTTATTCGCTAAATCCATCCCGACACATATTTAGCGTATGTGCCGCCAGTAGACGGCACCCCGTTAGCAGTTTAGTTAGCGATACTCATGCAATCCGACTACATAGTAAAGATGTAGAACAGTGTTAGACCTCCTTGCAATCTGCTATAATCAGCGATATGATCCTTAATGCCTTGGTAGTACGAATTATCCAGAGAAAATGAAGAGTTCTTTTGATATCATTTTATGAAATTACCGATAAGAGTTTGTAATTAGATTCCGCTAAAAATTCCTAAAACCTCTTCTCCTCCTAAATTAAGAAGTTAAGCATTGCCTATGCGATTATAGTCCAGTCAGCAATAGCAGGGCAAACGTTTTTTTTTTCTTTTCACAGTTCAGCGCCAGTTGGAGACACCAAGTGAAGCTAGGTTTTTCTTCACATGATCTTTTCAGCGGCATGGACGTCTCTCACTTCCTCGGTTTTCACCAACTGGTTCGAATACTCTCAAAGCTGAAGTATTCTCATCCATTCGGATCACATGAATTAGACAGCAGAGCAGATTCTCAGCTACCTGCTTAATTCAAAAAAACAAGATCGATTCTGCGTTGGATTTTGGTGTTTGCAACTGATTTTTCGTTTCTATATTTAAATTTTTGAAAACTTTCGCAACCTTTTTTGTTTAAAAAAAGTGGAAAAAAATTAAATTTAATTATTTGCCAATATATTATAGAAATCAATTCAATGGCGTCTCACAAATCATTGTTCTCGCCAAACCTTTGTCTTGAAAATTCCTTTCACTGACTCTTTGGATGTCATTGTCGTCCTTTGTTCAGCAAGACAGAATTCGTCAAGAGAGAACATATGTAAGTTCTCAACTAACTAAACGTACTCGATTAGATCGATTCTGTGTTGGATTGCGCGGCTAACATTATTATTGTTGTCGCAAAGCCTTTGCAATTGATTTTTAAAAAGTTTTCGTTTCTAAATTTAAAAATTTTGAAAACTCTCGCACACTTTTTTATTTAAAAATAATAATAAAAAATAATATAATTTAATTGTTTGCCAATTTATTATTAAAGTTTTATTAAATTTTGGATTTCTATTGTGAATAGTTTCATTTGGACACCAACTAGAGATCACAATCAATATGGGAAACAGCTGTGGCATATTACTTTATTATTATATTAATTTTAAGCGGAACATAAGCAATTTTTGCACTTTTTATTACTCAATAAATATTAAAGTAAGACAAAAATCTGTTAATAATTTCTATCTTGTCGTAGATAAGCCATGGTATGCAGATATATGCATTAGTATTCCATGTTTAATATGTGAATGTGCGATAAATCTTTGCGTTTTTACCGGAAGTTGTTTTTAAAGTGAGAGTAAATTATTTGCTAGCAATTTGGTAATTTTATAATTATATTTTAAAATGCACACAAATGGTAATTCAAGGCTATTTCCTTAATTTTCGATGATTGGCTTGAATAGTTTAAGAAAAAAATTTTTTTTTAATGTAACTAAAGGAATACTGAACCTTCAGTGGTCTTCAGATACTAGAATTTTACAATTTCCCCCAAAAACTTATGTATATCTAATATATTCTTTTGCTATTTATTTTATTTTATTATTCATTAAAATAGATACAAAATAAGTTGGGCTTGTTTTGTGGAAATTCTATATTGTTTCTTGGCAGCCCGTCCAGCGTGTAGTGTGTTGGCGGCGTTTGAGTAGATTAATTTTACGTATTGAGAATAGAGAGATAAGTAATTTTTTTTTTACAAAACAAACAAAAAAATAAAAAATTTTGGCTTTCAACTTAATAACGCTTCTACCTTGTTACCAGAAATAAAAATTATATCAAATAAAGTATAATGCTTTGTATATTTTACATAAAAGTGGTTTTTTTGTGACTTAAAAAAAATTAAAAAATTAAAAATAACGGCAAAACCGAAGCAGATACACATTTTGTTTCAATTATTTGCATTTAAAAGCAAATATTTTTGAGTTAAGCAATTTTTCTTATTTTGTTTGAGTTTATTGAATGAATTTTTTTTCTTTTTTCAATATTATTTTTACTGAATTTACACTTCACTTGTGTATAATACTCTTCACATGACTTGTCTTAATTATTTTTATTATTTCCTCATTTGTAATTAAACGACGTGATTGGCTTGTTTGCAGAGAAATATATTTTTTTTAATAATTTTTATTTTATTTTTATTTTTATTTTTTTTTAATATTTTTTTTTTATTTTTTATTTTTTTTATAACCATCAGCCTACGAAGTGTATAATTTTTTTCATAAAAAAATAATTACTAAAACGCGCAATCTTCATAACAGACACACTGCTGATTATTACTCGTTATAATGTTCGATAACTTTTGCACAGCCACAATTTATGCTACTCGATTTTGTTTTGTGTATTTTATTTTTATTTTTATTTTTTGCTCGCCTATATATGTTGACATGACTTTTAGTTTACAATTTATTAATTTTATTTTTATTTATTTCATATTCTTCAACTTCCCTAGGCCATGAACACTGCACATTCCATCATGATCTCGAATTGGATCACAAACCGCCCACACGTGAGGCACTTCTACCAGAGCTATCACGCTCCTATCGACTTTTGTTAAGCGGTCTTGGTGAGAATCCCGAACGGCAGGGTTTGTTGAAAACACCCGAACGTGCGGCGAAGGCTATGCTGTTCTTTACAAAGGGTTATGATCAGAATTTGGAAGGTAAGTAATAACTAATTATGAGGCTAAAGTGCTTGTAATGTATGGAATTGGAGTTGACTGTACTGTGAGAGAAATTTAATATGAAAATAGATGTATTTTTTTGTTGTTGTAATAAATTCTAACTAATAATTTATTTTTATTTTATATATATTCATTTAAAATTTTTGCCACAAAAATGCTACTCATCTATATTCATTAATTCGTTTGCTTTGTCAGATTTCTAACTGCCTATGCGAAGCAGAAAAGCAGAAATTCTTTGCGTTTTACTGCTCAGTAGCTAATCGCCAACGTCATCAGTGTGACAGCAATGTTGTTGTTTTTTTTTTCTTTTTTAATTTTTACTATAGAACCAGTAAATTTTTTTCTATTTTAATCACATGGTTTAGTTTTAGAGTCTAGTTTTGTTTTTCGGAACAGCCGCGAGTAGCAGGTTTTTGCATTGCAAACTAGTTTTACAAAGCATAAATGTATAGTCTCATACATACATACATACTTTATGTACGTAAATTGTTGATTTCTATATTTAAAATAAAACAAACAAAAAAACTCCAACAAAAAATAATAAATTTCCACTACAGTTTGATCACAAAATTCCTTATAAATATATTTGCATACAATAAATACTCATATTGTGCACACTTTTTACATTGATACTCAAGAAAATGTAATTAAATCGGTGTATAATACATTAATTTCACTTAAATCGGTGTGCAATGATTAATGAATGCGATGTGATCTAGGAAAAACGGGCTGAGAAAGTAATAAAGGAGGTGGCATGCTCCTAACTTCAGTTATCGCAAATTATCGAATTCATCGCTAGATATGTAGATCAGCTGGCGAGCAGCCGCAAAGTCCGCTAACAGTGCTTCATGTAGTATATTTCCCCTCAAATGAGCTACATCGTGACATTTTAAGTGGTTAAATTGTTGTATTAATGTTTTTCTAAGGAATGGAGCGATCTACACTTTATTTTCTATTGGCTTAAAATTATAAGTTATTTCACTTGTGATTAAGTAAAATGTTATTCCACTTCTGATTGAATAAATGCTATTCCATTTCTGATGATTGTTACAATCTATTCACTTAATAGTATAAAAACCCTACTGCATAAATCACTTTACAGTCATTTTTCCACATAAATTCAATATCATTTAAAAATATTTCTCTCAAGTTTTGAAGTATTTAAACTTGTGTGCGTACGTGAGTTGATTTTATATATTTTTTGTTTTGTTTTTTTTTTTGCAATAATTCTGTAATTGTAATGTTTGTAATTTTTTGTCATTGCTATTCTCAAAATACACACATTTTTCGATCACTTCCTTTATTCATATTTATTTAAAAAAAATTAGATTTTTCTCGCCATTGTCTTTTTTTTTTGTTCTTAAAACCCCAACATTTTCCAGTAATTTCCAGTAAATAGTCATTGAAATGCAAACGCCAATCTTCCTTGGTAACACAAATTTCATTTGTTATCGATTTTTCTCCGCTTTGAACATCACTGAAATACAGTTAGGCGTGCATGGCATCGATATGATCGATGATAACAATAAATCAGCTATAAAAAATCAACGTGTAATTAAGCTGTAACTTAATAGTAGATATATACATATGTACGTATGTATAATAATTATCGGGCAGCTGAACATTAGCGCTAATTGTTGCCATTTTCGATATATGTGAGTACGCACATAGGTGTATTCGTATGTATGCACTCGCGCATTAAGCCTTTTCAGTAATTCATGTTCATGTCTGCTTAGTGTATGCCAATCACGTAAGCAACTTCATTTTCTCAACTGATTTTTCTTACATACATTCATACATTCATACATACATACACACACGGAGTAACACATAAAATACATATCTTTAAACACAAGAAGCAGCGTCAGGCTTTCATAAACGGTCAGCGAACTTGACTTGACATGATGACTTTTTCAATTATCCAAACTAACTGTTGTTCCCTTTCATTGCAAAAATCACACACACACACACACTTACACTTTTAGCAAGTCACAGACGTCACTTTCCTCTTGTTTCTATATATACATACATACATGTATGCATAAATAACTTAAATTATCGAAATCGTGGGGATTTCTTGCTTCTTGCTTGGAACCAGTTCCACAACAACGATGAGTCAATTGGCCAAAGAAGTTTTTAGCTTCTGTGTGAGTTGGTTATTAGCCGCTGGGGAAATACCACAAATTGTGCGTAGAGTGCAAGCAATTAGTTTTTTTTCCATGTTTCGCAGAATTAGCCAGTGCAACATGTGAATGCATGCACCAGAAACTGTTGCAATTTGTATTGATACACAATGAAGTTTGGGTTTTTTCAGAGCAAGCCTCTGCACGAACGAGATTTCACAAGTATCTGACAACACCACCAGTGAAAAGGCAAGAATATGCTGTAATAGCATGTAAAGGGTGATCCAAGTAGTGACAGCTTGACACTGTCATGTCATTTCTGTTCAGTATTCCTTGGCATTTCATCATGGAAAGACTTACGCCTGAAAAACATTTACAAATCATTCAACTTTATTACGTTCACGTTCACGTTCTGTAAAGAATGTGTGTGTTTCGCGCGCGCTTCGCTCAACTTATGGTCAACATAATCGACCTACTGAGCGTACTATTCGCAACGCCACCACTCATCTTGAGACCCAGCATTCATTATTGGATAATATTCGACCGAATAGACCACGTCCAGCACACGCAGTGAAGAAAATATAGCAGCCGTACCTGAGAGTGTACACGACGAAAACCGTGGAGCGTCGATTCGGCACCGTTAGCAGCAACTCGTACTGATGTATGGAACGACCAGGCGCATTTTACGTCGAGATCATAAATTGAAAGCTTAAAAAATACAGCTTGTGCAAGAACTGAAGCCGCTTGACCTTTCCAAGCGACATCGCTTCGCTCTATGGGCTCTTGAAAAGTTCCAAGAAGATCCGACGTTTTCGAGCCATATTTTGTTCAGCTATGTGGCCCATTTCTGGCTCAATTGGTATGTAAATAAGCAAAATTGCCGCATTTGGGATGAAGAGCAACCCGAAGAGATTCAAGAGCTGTCATTTCATCCAGAAAAAACAACGGTTTATTGTGGTTTGTGGACCGCAGAAATCATCGGTCCATAATTTCTCAAAAATTATGCCGATGAGAACGTAACCGTCAATGGCGACCGTCACGTCGCGCCATGATAACCGACTATTTGATGCCTAAAATTGAAGTTCGTGATCTCCGTGACATTTGATTTCAACAAGACGGTGCCACTTCTCCCACACATAGCATCAATCAATGGATTTATTGAGAGAACACTTCGGCGAGCAGATAATTTCACGTTTTGAGCCGGTCGTTTGGCCATCAAGATCGTGTGATATCACACTGTTAGACTTTTTTCTGTGGGGATATGTAAAGTTTAAAGTCTATGCGGACAATCCCGCTTCGATTCAAGCCTTTAGAGCAAAACAGCACGCGTGTCATGCGCCAGTGCTCGAACGAGTCAGCGAAAATTGGACTCAACGGATGGACCATCTGAGACGTAGCCGCGGATAACATTTGAAAGAAATAATCTTAAAAAAATAAATGCCAAAAAATATTCTTTCGAATGATAATAAACATTCCCAATTAAATTTGAATTTTCTGTGCTTTTTTTTTTTAAAGTAGTGAACCTCTATATGTATCACCCTTTATTTATACACATAAACATTTGTTAGCTACACTATATAAGCAAATAACGTTTTTTTTTTCAACATTTAAATTGAAATGAAAACACACACAAAATTTTGTTTAACCTTTTCCTTCACATTTTGTGAGCCCATCAAACGAACCTTTGTCACAATTGCCTTTGTCAGTCTGCGTGCATATTATAAGTGGTTGCCACTGACAGTTTGGCAGCCATAAGTTGGCCACACACAATTAACTGCTTTACGCAACATTTAAGTTGAAAAGCGACGCGGCGTGGGCGTAAGTAGCTGTCTGCTTATGCATACATACATACATCCATACATATATATATTTACATATATGTAGCTATAGTAAGAAAGAATATAAGAAAAAATGGTAAGAAAATCCACAAGTAAATGTCCTTCTGTGTGAGCTAAAACAAAACTAACAAAAATAGTGTTGGAAAGCATGCGTGAATGGCATTAAATTGCCTTTTCAAGTATTAAAAAAAAAAACTTTTTTTTAATTATATAAGTATTTTTTTTTTTTGCATACATACTCATGGATATGTACATATGTATGTATGTACAGAAAATTTCTCAATAGAGCATCTGACAGGATTTTTCGATCAATATATATAAGTATGTATGTATGTATGCATCAAGAAAAGCTTCTTCCTATCAAGTTTTTGTTATCGTTTGTAGTACTAAAAATGTCTACGTGACTGCATTGTAGTTTTCCTTGAATCCCTAAAGTATACACAACAAGTGGTTGTGGAAAAAAAATCTCTATACATACATACATATATAATAATATAAGTTGTATATTCAGTGTATACGTATATATGTATGTATTAAACGACCAACCCCACGCTTCCTCGCATTATTCTGTACCGCACAGCATCTGCTGCTACCTACATACAGCTGTGCGACTAGAAGTCTAATGTAAATTAACAGTACTCAGCGTTAAAGAACTCAAAAAAACAAGCTTCTCTGCTGCTTTATTAACTTAACTTCCTGCTTTCTCTTTTTCCAATGCAACAAGCTCTCTTCCGGTAACTGTACTGAGCTTATGTGCTGTAGAGTTGCCAGCATAGGCAGATATTAAGTAGTACAATTTTGTTAATATCTTGGATGTGAAACTTAACGTTGTTTCACATAAAAATTTTGATTTCGCTTTACTTGGATATCTTTTTTTTTTTTGCAGATATGATATAAAGGGTGATACATTTCGAGCTTCCCTCCTTTTTTAAAGAAAAAGAAAAACACCGAAAATTCAAATTTAATGGGAATTGTTTATTATCATTCGCAAGAACATTCTTTGGCATTCTTTTTTGATGATTATCTCTTTCAAATGTTGACTGCGGCTACGTCTCAGATGGTCCATCCGTTGAGTCCAACTTTCGATGACCCGTTCGAGCATTTCGAATGGTAACTGGCGAATGATACGCGTGGCACGAGTGATGTTTAGCTTCAAGACCTTTATAGAAGTGGGATTCTCCGCATAAACTTTAAACCTTACATATCCCCACAGTAAAAAGTCGAACGGTGTGATATCACACGATCTTGGTGGCCAATCGACCGCCACAAAACGTGAAATTATCTGCTCACCGCAGTGTTCTCAATAAATCCATTGATTGATGCGATGTGTGGGGGAAGTGGTGCCGTCTTGTTGAAACCAAATGTCGCTCGCAGAGATGACGAGCTTCAATTTCAGGCATCAAATAGTCGGTTATTATAGCGCGATAACGGTCGCCATTGACGGTTAGATTATCACCGGCATCATTTTTGAAGATATATAGACCGATGATTCCACTGGCCCACAAACCACACCCAACCATGTCTGGATGAAATGCTGACAAAAAACTAGAACGCGCTGATGATTCTCCGCAGTGTTTGGTAATTTTTAAACATTACAAACCTAAATGTTTACTTTGATATGTGACAATGGATAAAGCATGGATCCATCACTTCACTCTGGTTCAAAATGATCGTGGTTTAATGATCAATAACTGGTTAATCTCGTCTCCAAAGCAACCGAAAACACAACAATCGGCTTTGTGGTAATATATTTATCAACTATCCTCAGAGAAGAAAACCTGTCAACACTGAAAATTATATGGCATAATTGAAGCGTTTAAAATCCGAAATTACAAAAAAACGAGCACATATGACAAAGACAAATTGACAAACAAGACAACGGACCGTCTTGCAAGTCAATGAAAACAATGACAAAATTTAATAGATTGAACTTTGATATACTCCGCCATCAGCCTTTTATTGAGAATTCGTCAAATTTGGCTACCAGCGAATACTGCCTGCTCTTCAGACTTTCCAAAAAAAAGGCACAAATGTATGAAGTTACGCTCGAATGAAAATGGCATCGCGAAAACTGAGACCCTTTTTGAAGCAAAAGATAAATCGTTCCAAAAAGGAGGTATTAAAATTGAAAGGCCGGCACCAATAGAGCCGAAGATGCTCGGAACTTTTAATTAAAATTTACTTGCTTCGTTCTGTCTTAAAAATTTCAGCTGACAAATTTTTTTTTTAATTAAATTTTCAGTTGGTTTATTGAATTTTTTGAAAAAAAAAACATTTTTAGTGCAGACATTTTTTTTCTATTCTATCTTTAGGAATTCCTTAATATGACGCGCTCAAACTTTTCATAATTATTCCAGCCGGTGGTAACTCTGGCTGTATAAGTTGTAGGAAGAGTTTGGCAAAAAAAAGCTCTTTGCCTGCTTGAATTTCTCATGAGCGCCACACTTGAGATTGAGAGACTTTCAGCGACTTTCTGAGCCTATTTCCGGCCTAAGCTCTTTGTAGGCGTGAATTTTCGCTCATACATATATATTCAAGTGTAAATCCTTCTGAGCATAACTGGCATAAATATTTTACGCACATACATATGTATATTTTGTTTGTAAGTTTTTATACGCATAGAATTGACATTTTATTGTATTTTTTTTTTCTTTTCAAACAGGTAACAATTTAAAATTACTAAATATTTATAACTCTTTAATGCTGAAATTTTTTTCTTTAAATTTTTGAATAAAAATTAGAAAATATTTTTTTTATTATAAGTTAATTAAAATTTATTTAATTAATTGTGGTTGCAAATGTGCTGAGCACCACTGTATAAATGTTGAATTTCATAATAGCCATTTTCAACATTTTTTTGTTATTCTTATTTTTTTTTTTAATTGTGAAGGCAAAGAACTTTCATTTTATATTTGATATTTACGATAAAATACCGATTTTGTTTGACACGTTTATTTTATTAACACATGTGCTAAAACAAATCAGACACCTGTTGAAAGAAAAAAATAAAAATAAAACTGGAATTGCAAAAAAAAAAAATAATAATTAAGAATAAAAAAATTAAAAAGTAAAAAAATCATTCAGAACAAACGTAAGCAACTGGTTCTCAAACTTGTGCAATTTTCGTTAAAGTTTGTCGGTAATTAAATCACAAATACTCACATACAATAGTTGTTATATGCATTTTTGTACACTGAAACATGATTTTAGATCAAAAATTAAACAAAAAAGGAAAAAAATGCAAACAGCGCCAAAAAAATGCAATTTGCAATTTAAAAATTGACAGCTGTGAATGGGTTATGTTGCATTTAGACAGGCTGCGAGAAAATCAAATGTAGCGCAAATTGTTAAAATTTACATTGAAGCAAAATAGTTATGTATACACATGTATGTGTGCCTTTTGCTTAGGTATTTAAAAACGAACAACTCAAAATTTAGCTTTTAATTGATTTAATTTTATTTTTGGCAAAATGACAAAATCACCTAAATAAAGTCTGCCGTGTTTGCTTCTATTTGTTATTTATCGATTACTATGTTGACATTTCGATCTGTGCTGCTTTATAATATTTACACATATGCTAATTTGCACAAAGTTCGTTAGTACTCATGATATTTTGAAAAACTTTAATATAAGTTATAGCGAAATTGCATGTCCTCAATAAATATATTTGATTAAAAGCAGAAAAATCTGCAAGAGCATGAGAACAACTGCATAACTGCATAGGCAAATTCAATTAAAGCAGCACTGCATGTGGCTTATCGGCCGCAGAGAAATCGATAACTTTTCGCATGTGTTATGCATAGCTCTCAAATTGAGCATAAAATCATTTTAATTATTTCGTACTGCAACAATTGACTATAATTTTTTTTTGATATATTTTCCAAATTTGTGCATTATTAAACATTTTTTATTATAGTGAATGAAAGGATTATTGAATTAATTGTTGTTGTGCCCCGTGCTTTTATAGCTAATTTACGCTTGGATATTAGCACGACTCCGTGGCGCAACGGTAGCGCGTCTGACTCCAGATCAGAAGGTTGCGTGTTCAAATCACGTCGGGGTCACAATAGTAGACAATGAATTGTTTTTATTTTTAAATAAAAACATAACTTTTTCTCTGAAGTGAAATTCAAAATAAATACTGCATAGTTCTTTGTCAGCTTATATAAATATGAACGCAAGCATATTATTTATGCTACTTTAGAAAAAAATCAAAAAGTAAAAAATATTAAAGCAAATAACAAAAAAAAACCTCAATCTCTAACCAATTAATTATATTAAAGCAAGTGTCATATTTGGGCAAGTAAAACCAAACAAAATTTCGAGCCAAAAAAATATTTGCTTCCATTTTCTGCTATTTAAAGATAAACGTCCAAATATATATATATTTATACGCATATACACATGCATATTTGTGTAATTTGTTTGAAAAATGCGTAAAAAGCTTTAAAATAAAATACTATAATGCCTGTATTTTCCACAAAAATATTTTCATGCACTCTTTTGGCTAATTTTAAATGCAGAACAAATCAATTACTTCTCTTAAACTTCGGATTCTCTTAAAAATAAATGCTCTTCAACCTAGAAAAGCTCTTAAAAGCTGCTTTTTAGTTTTAAGTTGAAATTTCCATAATACGCTTTCAGCACTCATTCGCAGCTTTTTCCATTGATTTGAATATACACTATAGCTGAGTCGAAATATGCCATTTGCGCTCCTTTGAATATATGACTCCGTGGCGCAACGGTAGCGCGTCTGACTCCAGATCAGAAGGTTGCGTGTTCAAATCACGTCGGGGTCAATTGTAAATTAATTATTTTTTTATTAAAATAAAAACTAAAGGATTAAATTATTTTTTTACTAATTTTTATTTATAATACTAACAAAAGAAAAGCTTTTAATACAAATATTATTTATTTCATGCACAACAAATTATTATTTTAAGTAAATAAAATATATTGATTATTCTATTTGCGAAGCACTACTCTTTGAAGGCTTAATATTTAGTTGATTTATTGGCAAGTAGTCAAATAAAATTATTTAAAAGCTGCCAAATTTTTTAACCAAACACATAAATACATATTTTGATAGTTAGTTTTTAATTTCATTTTCATTTATACATTATTCTTTTATTTTTTTATTTTATTTTTTTATTTTTTGCTAATATCGTATTTATTTAGTGTTTACCCGCAGCTGCATTATCAATTGGATTTAAATTTATATATTTGCAATTAAATTTCTTTTCTTTAATACTTGTATTTTATAAACATTCCATAAAAAATAATTCAATGAATACAATTCAATTCTTGCTATAGTTCACATTACATCAGCCACATTTTATCAGCTAATAAAAAAAAAAAATTTTCATTGTACACTATTGTGAATGAGTACTTAAAATAATTGTTGATGCGGGGTAACTGCCACGTGTTTGTATTTAGCATTTGTGCATAAACAATCATGTGACTCCGTGGCGCAACGGTAGCGCGTCTGACTCCAGATCAGAAGGTTGCGTGTTCAAATCACGTCGGGGTCAATATGAGCAAATATTTTTTGTTCATCATAATATTATGGAAAACAGAAATATTTCAACTAACCATAACCTTTTCCTCCTAACCTTTCTTTTCTATATATTTTGCTTACAATCTGTGTAATAAGTGAACATTTTGTATTTTGTTAAAATGTGTGTTAATAAAGACAAAATATATCAGTTTTGAACTGAAATATACATATATTTATTTGTATAAATACTACTACATTGAGTTGGAGTTTCTTTTATATAACAACGTCAATTATTTTTTATTTATTTTCAGATGTACTCAATGGCGCTGTCTTCGATGAGGATCACGATGAAATGGTCGTTGTTAAGGATATTGAAATGTTTTCCATGTGCGAACATCATATGGTGCCATTCTATGGCAAAGTATCAATTGGTTATTTGCCGTGTAATAAAATTTTGGGACTTAGCAAATTGGCAAGGTGAGTGGGGTAGAAAAGAAAATAAACAAAAATTAAAATGTTAAATAATGTTTATTGGTAAATTTATACTTGAATAAATAAATAAATAAATAAATGTGATTTTTCTTAAATTACAGAATTGTGGAAATCTTCTCACGTCGTCTACAGGTGCAGGAACGTTTGACCAAGCAAATTGCCGTAGCCGTTACACACGCTGTACAACCAGCTGGTGTTGCTGTTGTTATTGAGGGAGTGTAAGTTGATAAAATAATGTATTTAATGAAGAAAAAAATAATTAAAATAAAAATTATTTTTATTTATTGTTTAATCAATTTAATTTTTTCACTTTTCTTTCTCTGCCTTTTAGTCACATGTGCATGGTCATGCGTGGCGTACAGAAGATCAATAGTAAAACTGTCACCTCAACTATGTTGGGCGTCTTCCGTGACGATCCCAAGACCAGAGAGGAATTTCTTAATCTTGTGACCAGCAAATAAAAAGCATAGCAAGCAAGCAAGCAAAAAGGAAGGAAAAAAACGCAAGCTGCTAAACATTCCAGTGAAACGAAAAATCATACATATACGCCGTGGGAAATTCTTTTTAACGAATGCTGCTTATACATACATACATACTTGAAATATTTAAAGAGAAAAATATTTAAAATTATTTTTAAGTTGCATAGTGTATAAAAAAAATTAATAAAAATAAATATATGTTTGTTGTGGTGAAAAAATAATAATTTTAACCGCAAAAAAATAATAAAAAAGCCGCAAGAGAAACGAATTGTACTTAAATTATAGAAAAATTGGAATGTGTATGTAAAGTAATAAAAAAAAATCAGAAAAGAAAAATTAATAATGAAAACTAAAATAAATAATTATAAAAACACTTAAGAAAAAATGAAGATATGATGAAGTGAAAAATATGAAAAAATCAACGAATTTCAGTTAGCCAAAATACACTTTCTTATTTACAAAAAAACCTTAAAAAAAATTGTTTACACATATTTGAAATTAAAATATGCTCAACACTGCATAGTCAAATTGTTTCGTACGCTATAAGCCCTTGAAAAGCTAAATTACTGGAGAATTTCATTTCATTTCTTCTTTATTTTTAATAAAAAGTAAACGAAAATGACACGCTTCTTCAGCATTAAATGGGGTTTTGGCGTTTAAATAAAAAATAATAAATAATTTCAATAAGTTTTATAAAGAAAATATACTTGCCATTTATGAGTTACAGCAAATTTTAAGAAAAATAAAATATCTTTTATGAATGCAAATGATTTTTTGAAACGAAAAAATATATATATACATTTATATTTAATATAATGCGTACGCACATACATACATTTGAAAATGTGTATATAAGTAAATAAAGAAACGAAAAGATGTCCTAAAGCATAAATTTCAAAGAATGATCAAAACGCATTTTTTGCCTGCTGCAAATCGTTTAGGGAATTTACAACAATCAAACGAGTTTACAAAAAAAAAAAAAAAAAAAAAAAATTAAAAAAATAAAAAACAAGGGAAAATAACTAATCGAAAATCGACTATTATACATATTTACAAAACAATATATATAGTATATAATAAAAATGCAAACAAATACATACATATAAACTTATGCTTTAAAATTTTGTCTTAAATAAAGCACCAAAATTCAGGACATTTGATGTGTTGTTAAAGAATTTAAAAATGTACAACAGTTCAGAAAAATATGGAACTATTTCAAAATGGGCGCTATAAATGTCGTAAATTATATATACATACATACATACATACATCCATACTACGAGATATTGGTATATTATATTAGTTGTTGCTCATTGTTGTCATATTCGTTAAAAGTAAAAAATATATACATATATACATAATAAACTTATAGCGAAATAATGTTATATAGTACATACGTACAACCATATATACAATAGTGTTAATAGCATGAAAATGTATTTAAAAATTAATAAAAATAAAATAAAATTGTTATAGAAGCAAATGGAAAAAACTACACTTTTATTCAAAAAAATAACGGAACAGGCTTAAGTACTTACATACTTTCCATTAAAAAATTGATTCGCAAAAACAAAAATATTTACAGTTGCTTTTTCAGGTCACTGTTCAATAACATCAATTAGTTTTTCGAGCTGCATCAGACCATATTTTGTATTTTTACAATTTACATTATAAAAAAGTGGCGAATCGGCACACTGCCTTTGACTTTTTTTTAAACCAAAGCGAGCCAACAGCTGTTTGACTTACAATCAGCTGATTTTGATTGCTTCGCTCCAAGGCGAATTCAGATAAGGTGAAGTAGCACAGCTGTTTTTTACTTCTATCAATTGCTAGGTTTCCAAAATATCAGGTAAATAAAAACTGAAATGTAAAAGAAAAACATTGCAGCGTCACACAATAGTTAATACATCTTGAATTTAAGAAATTAACTAGGTTAGAAGTATAAGCTTTGATGAATTTTCTTAAACTTTGTGCTGTAAAACCACTTTTTTTTAATTTGATGCTGTTTTCTTTTGATTATTCTCTGAAATCGGAAAGGCTAAAAATTTTTCTCGATCCGCCATTATTTCCACCTATAACGAGATCGCCTTGCTTTCACTGGAGGCGTTGTAACAAAGTAACTGCATTATCAGCTGACAGCACTATCACAACAACAAACAATTTACATGGTTCTTTGTTTTTGCTACTTTCCAAGATTGGCGTAGATAGTCAAAAAATGATTCTATAAGATTTGCCCAAGGCGAATTTAAGAAAATGAAGTTACTACGACAGCGAATTCAATTTTTTTCTTTCATTGAACTAGATTGGACGTAGAGATTTTCAAAATTATATTTTAGTTTATATATTGTTTATTTAAATTTCATTTGGGTTTCGTTTTGTAAACGTGACGTTCTAGAGAATCGCCATTTTGTGATTGTGGTTTGCGCGAGGAAAGAGTAGAATAGAGAGTTTATGGATTTTAAATGAATTTTCCATGATTTTGACAAGCGAAACCGCAGCAGTGTGAACAACAAGAGAAAAATCAGCTGTTGAGTGCTGAGAATCGCTATTTTGTAATTGTGGTTTGCGCGAGGAAGTGAGAGGAAATCACAGCAGTGTGATCAGCAAGAGAAAAATCAGCTGTTGTAGTGTCCAAACAAACTGGATTATTGAATATTGAAATTTTAGGTCTGAGTTTAATTTTGAAATTTAAGAAAAAAAAAGGAAAAATCTAAGGATATAGAATTAAAAAAAAAGAAAGAAAAATAAGCAAAGCAATAAGTTATGACAAACGGAAAAGTTTCCACATAAAAATGTCATCAAAATTTCTAATTTCAATGCTTTGATGACTAGGACTTTACTTCAATTAGCAGAACTAGAAGTTTTATTAAATTTAAAAAATTTTATTCGTTAAAATAAGTCAACTACTACTAACTATAAACCGAACTAAGGCTGGGGAGTTTCAAACTAGTCGAAACAGTGATAAATTTTTCACTCTATTAAAGAAAATAGTGTTTCTTTCATTATAATTATAATAAACAGAATGAATTGAATAAGAGCTAATTTTAAACATAATTACCAATATAAAATTTAGTTTTTAATTACATTGCTACTCACTAACCACTATTTGCTACTACCGGTTACACCGTTTGCAGGAAATACTCGGTTTTCCGTCATTGTGAACTAAAAATCCAAATATTTATATGGTTGGATTCCGCACAACTAATTTATGATAAGAAACTATTGTGATTTGTTTCATCCTTTGGCAAAACGTTCGGATTTCCACTAAAATATTTACTTGTCAACATCGTCGGTTATTAAAAAAAAAAAACTACAAAATACATATTTGTTAAAAACTTTTCAACTCCAACAATAGTTTCATTACAACAATAAATATTTTGCTGAACTGTTGACAATTTTCGCTTGCAATTGAATGTGAAGCACCACAAGTACAAGAATACATAAAAGTGTGCTGCTCCAATTGTTTACAAAAAAAAAAGTTGATTAAATTCAACTGAAAATTGAATTTGTTATGCAAGTGAATAATGAAATTACCGAAGAAAAAGCGACGCCCCAGCGATAAACTACATTGTGTGAAAAGCGAAAATATTGTGTGCATCAGTCGTGATGAATTTTGAAGGAAATTACACGAATTTAAACGATCAAAAACGATTATCCTATATTATATGGCAACATTCACGCACACCCCCCTCGAATTGCAGCACCCATAGCAGCGTTTTATACAAAAACGTGCTGTTTTTGTTGCCTTCACGCGACATGCCTTTTGACTGCGTTCGTTGTTGCACCACTGTGAATTGTCGTAGTTATTTTTGAGATAATTTATACGCGTATGCATGTGTGTAGTATACACATAAATGTCAGTACATAGATGCTTGCATCGGTGTTAGCCATTGTGAATATTCATTCGTTTTTCGCTGTGGTCACGTACTCTCTTTCGTGCTGTGCAATTTTGTTATAAACTTTAGCAGCAGCAGCAGCTTTCCTTTTACATAAAAAAAAAACATTCGGAATTAAATATGTGTATATTAAACTAAAAAAAAAAAACAAACATTTTTTTGTGTGTTTTCATTCAAGTGTGCAAAAATGATGTTAACAAAGTGAACATTCTTTAAATGGATCTACAAAACGCAGCGGTTGACATTGATTGGTAAGTGACTTTTGTGCTGTTTTATCTATTTTTGTTCTTTTGATTTTCTATCAAATTTTAATTGGCTAGTTGTGTATATGCATTTTTTAACGTCTACACCGTTTGTTCGTAATGAAAATGTAATTAGTGAGAATAAATAAATAAAAAAACACATATCATCGATTTATTCACAAATCAATTATGTGCAACGCGTACCTAAGAAAATATGTGTATGTAAAAACAAAAAAAGGTTTGCTGCTTGGTTTGGTGGTAAAACAGATTTTTATTCAGTGCAGATACCTAATTCCCCGCCAGTTTGGTGTGTGGAGGTTTAGATTCTACTCTTGCTGCTTTTTGTTTACTTAATTTACATTTAATCTCATTAGATATCTGCCAAAGCAGGTTCATTCGCTATTTAGTTGCATCTACTACTAAGGTATAGAGATGTGTTGAGTATCGGTGTGTGTATGTTGTACATATGTATGATTATATATGGACGATGTCGTTGAATTAGTGTTTTCATAACACTCAAGTGTTTTTCATTAGCCATTCTGCCAAGCCCCCTTCTTTCGTGCATATTTAATCTATGCGTGTTTGTGTGTATGTTTTTTTGCTTTAATTCGTTTAATATATATGTAGCAGAATGTCACAATGTTGAATGCATTTAATTTAGACAAAATTCTTTTTCTGCTCTACCCTTGCAATGTGGACAATATTTATGAAATAACCTTTTATTGTTGGTGTTGCCTAGGCGGTGTGCTGCCGACGCCATTAGTGACATATTTTTGTGTGTGAGGTTACTTTTATATCGAATTTTTTTATTTATGATTTTCAATTGAGTTCATCTATCTGCATGTACACAATTGTTAAATGAGCAAGGAGTTTATTCAAGGCAACACTCGAAACGGTTGACAAAAGAACAAGAACAAGAAGGTGAAAGACAAATATATGAATCTTAAGGACAACGTACGAATGTTCCACTACATTTTTATAAGGATAAAAACCATAACATCAGACTTAAGTCACAATAATTACAATTAAAAATTATATATTTATAATCAATGTATTCTTGCCACCTTCACCAAGTACGTACATACGTACTCCGCTATTGATATTTCAGTCTTACTATTAATTATTAATATTTACATTTAAACAAAAACACGCTCAATTTTAAATTTATAAATTTATTTATGCAAATGCCAACATACGTACAAACATCTATATAAATATACATAATTTTGAGGTTATTTCTAATGATAACATGACGGGAAATTCAGAAAAAACATCCCAAAGTCTTTGGAAAATTTACCATAAAAAATGGTTTAAAACCGTATAAAGATCCGTTTGTTGTTGTTGTAGTAATAACCACAAAAAACTACCCAAATTGATTTAACCAACCTTGGCTGAATAAAAATCCGGCATTAAGACCTGTTTATTGTCGTTACCGCAAACATACTCGCTAAAATTAGTTCTGACCCTTCATGGCCGGATAAGAACCCGAGTTGTTCCGGTACAGAGCTCTTACTGTTTCGGAAACTATTTGATTTTAGGCAAATCCTTCTGGGGCTAAATAATTAATCCCTACCCCGCAGTGTCTAAAAACCTTTTTTCCAAGAGCTACTGGCTAATAAAAGCCTCAAATGACAGGCGCACCTAACCGCATGTAAATTTTTACACTTCTGCTCCCCAAAACCACAGGCTTAAGAGATGCGTTCTACCGCAAAACAGCTGTTTTCCTTTAAAAGTTATTGACATCTGCAAAAATATTTTTTTTTATGTTGTTTAATTTCTTTTCAAAACACTTCTTCAATATAGCTCGCAAGTAAATAAAAAGTAAAATAAAATAAATAAAAAGAAAAAAACAAATCGTGACAATTGACAGAAATGTAAACAAACAAGCGTTATAAAAATATACAATAAACCGTTCACAATAGATAATAATTGTAAAATTGAGCTGGCTAACAGTTTGAAATCTACTAACCAACACACTTTGACGTGCACTGTTGCTTTAAATGTTATAACAGTTGAGACTTTTTATAGGAAAGAAAATTTATCGGATGCCGTTATGGCAAGTTATAATACATGTTTAAATGAAATAAAAGATAAAGAAATAAAAAATTATAACGAAATAAAAAAACTAAAAAAAATCAAAGATAAAAAAATAAATAAAATTGTCAAAAAGAAAATTTAAATATATAAAAACATAAGATTATCAAAATTATAAAAAAAAATTAAAATTTAAAAAATTAATTAAATGAAAATTTTTTTTTTTAAATATTAAAAATATAAAAAATAAAATAATATTAAAAAATTAAATATACATAAATTATAAAATATAAAGAATAAAAAATTTAAAACTACAAAAAAAACCAAAATAAAATATTAATAATAAAATGTAAAAAAAATAATAAAAAAAAAATTATAAAGAAATAAAAAAAGAATAAAAAAATCAAAGAATATAATATAAAAATAAATAAATAATAATAAATATATAATAAATAAAAGAAAATTTTAAAATATAAAAATTAAAAAATTAATTAAATAAGCAAAAATAAAATAAAAAATTTAGAAAATTTAATATATAAAAATTATAAAATATAAAGAATAAAATATTTAAAATTTATAAAATATATATAAAAAAACAAAAACAAAAAAAATTAAAAATAAAAAATATATAAAAAAATTAAAAAAGGAAAAAAATTAAAGAGAAAAAAATATTAAAAAAAAATTCAAAAAATTACAAAAAAAAATTATATAAAGAGAAAAGAAAAAAATTAAACAAGAGAAAAATGTTAAAAACATAAATATTACCAAATTTAAAAAAGTATTAAAAAAAATATAAAAAAATAAAAATAAAAATAAAAATAAAAAAATTTAAAAACAAAAATTTAATTTAAAAGAAATGAATAAAAAACAGAAAAAATAAATAAAAAATTAATAATTAATGAATGTTAAATATAAAAATATGAAGAAAAGATGTAAATAAAATAGAATTAAAAAAGTATAGTATAGCATTAAAAAAATGAAAAAAATATTCAAAAGGAAACAAAATAAAATGTAGAAAAAGAATGAAAATTATAAAAATTGAGAAATAAATAAAAAATATTGAAGAAATAAATAAAAAATGACCATTAGACATTTCACGATTACCTACTAAATAGACGCCTCAGTTGCTGTGCTGAAACTATTTGCAAATTATTTATAAAAAAATTTTCTTGTAGCACCAGCTACTTGTAAAGAAAGTAAAATATTTCAAGTGTGAGTCAAAAGTAAACATACACATAGTCTTATTTAAAAAAAAAAAAAAGCCTTATCACTATAATTTTGCAAACAAACTATGCTCAAAGTTCATTGAACTCTAAAACGTAAAAGTTTATTTTTCGCACAAAAAAAAATAAACAAAACAAAAATGGAACAATAAATAGAGTGAAATTTTTTGCTATTCATCGGCATTGTTTACGTTCGCGCAAAGTAGCGCACTTTGCAATTTGCCAAACAAACAACCCTTAGCCATGCGTGATAAGAAATCTATTTTTAGTCAAGGTCTCTTCTTTTTTTCCTATTCTCACCTTGGAAAACACCTTGACCTCGGACAAAATTGATTTGAAAAATTGATTGTGTAATAGAACTCTATCAAATACTTACATAACATACGTATATACAGTTGCGAAAAAAAAATAACATTAGTGTAGTAAAATTATTATATCTTCAGAAAAAAAACAGAGTTTCCCCACAAATTTTTTTAAAATTGGTTTTAAATGCAACCCTCTTTCAAATAATCTCCAAAAAAATGCGTAACACGAGCGTAATAGGAGGACGAGATCGTTCGTATTCGTTCATTAAAAAACGAAAAAAAAAATTGTTGAAAAATTGTTTTCAAATTAAAACCTAGTAATATAAATGAGCTTTAGGCAGTTGTTCGGGAGTTGTGGAGAAAAAATTTCTAAGGAAATGCGTGAAGACTTAGAAGACTCAATGTTAAGACGATGACGTACCGTTAATGCTAATAAGGGACAGACAATAAAATATTAAATGGTTCACATCTTATTCTTCATGATTTTTAAACAATTTTTTTTTGTTTTTAGGCGTTTTATAAATTATAGTGCTATTTTTCTGTATTATTTTATTTTATTTTATTTTTTATATTTTATTACAAAATATTTTATTATTTATTTTGTTTAAGTTTTATAATTTTAATTTAATTTTCATTTAGTTTTTTTATTTTACTTTATCATATTTTATTTTCATTTTATTTATTTTATCTTATTTTAATACATTTTTATTTTTTTATTTAATTTTAATCTAGTTTTATTTTTGGCTTATATTATTTTATTCTATTTTGTTTATTTTATTTTAATTAATTTTTATTTTAATTATTTTATTTTAATTAGTTCTTATTTTTGTGTTTGTTTTTGCTTTTTTTTTTTCTATTTTTATTTTTATTTAATTTTATATATATTTGAATTTTAATTTTTCTTTACTTTTACTTTAATAATTTTAATTTAATAATTTTGTTTTATTTTAATTTAATTTAATTTTAATTTTTGTTTTATTTTATTTTAATTTAATTTTATTTGATTTAAATTTATTTTAATTTTAATTAATTTTATTTTAATTAATTAAATTTTTTTTGTTTTTTATTTAATTTTAATCTAGTTTAATACTATTTTATTCTATTTTGCGCATTTTAATTTATTTTTGTTTGGAAATATTTTATTTTAATTAATTTTTATTTTTGTGTTTGTTTTTATTTTTATTTATTTATTTATTTATTTAATTTTTTTTGTGGTATATTTTTTAATTTTTTTTTTTAATTTTAATTTAGTTTTGTTTTTATATTTTATTTTATCTTAATTTTTATATTTTATTTTATTTTATTTAAAAGATTTTTAAAATAATTTTTTTTATATATTTATATTTTATTTGATTTTATTTTTAATTATTTTATTTTTAATTATTTTATTTTTAATTATTTTTTTTTTTTTTTTTAATTTTATGTTAATTAAATTAAATTTTTTAGTTTATTTATTTTTTTACTGTATTTAATTTAATTATTTTATTTTATTTAATTTTCTGATTTTTTTTTACTAATTTATTTGTTTATTTCATTTAATTGTCTGATTTTCTTACTAATTTTAATATTTTTAAGTTAGTTTATTTTATTTTGTTTTACTTACTTTTTATTTTATGTTATTTTATTTAATTTATTTTATTTTTTTTAAATTTTATTTTAGTTTTTTTTTTTTACTTCTACTTTATGTTTTTATTATTATTATTATTATATTATCTTTTATTTTATGTTTTTAATATTTTTTATATTATTTTTTATTTTATTTTATTTTAATTCTTTTTTCTTAATTTTTTTTTTGTTATAAAAGAAAAGTTCAGTAATAAATATTTTGGTTCACCCTGTGTTTAGTGTCAAACGCGAAAATATACCGCTGTCAAGCGCCAACTACAATTTTACCTACGATTCCTGTTGGTTAAGTGTGTGTGTATACGCGTATATATATATCTATATGTATCTATAATAATTACATATACCAGCTTTTCCATTATCCTTGCCACAAACGGCAGCGCGCATACCCGCCGCTTACGTCCTCCGACGTCCATCTATCGCTTCGATTGCCTTGTGGTGTTTGTTAGTGCAGTTCAATGCACTAAAAGCAAATATTTGCTTCTTCTTCTGCTTCTTCATCACTTAGGCTACGGCAATGCCATGTGAAAACAAATATAGGTACATACATATGGAACACATGAGACAGGACGCGAAGCTTAAATTACGATCACACGGCCACACCTCATATACTCGTACCGATGAGTATGAAATGCATGAAATGCAGACGGAAAATCAATTCAATATGAAAATTGATCATTACAAAGCGTTGATAAAAAATGGGTAGTAATAAAAAAATAAAATAAAATAAAAGAAGTGTGAAAGGAAATGTAACTTTTAAATACATTCAACATAGATTGTCCTCACCAATTGTGTTGTTACAATGTTTTTGTGTGAGTGTGTGAATGCGTGTGCATGTATTTGTTGTTTTGTTGGCAGCAGGAAATCTCAGAACCCTCATTTTGCCATTTTTACGTGTGACATGAGCTCATACATTTAGCCAGCAATCTTTTCACATACTCGAAGTGAGTAGTGACTTTCAAAGTCTACCTTTCTGTTTGTGGCATTTCCTCGGTGTCTCAGTTCGTCAGCTCTTCAGTTCAGCTCTTCGCTGGCAGTTTTTGGCCTTCAAACACCGCCTGTGTGAAATGTATTTGAACAAGTTGTCCATACAATACGGCCGCAGGCTTACACAGTAGCTTACGGTTTTTGGCTTGCTTGCGCTCGTTAATTCCTTTTACTGTTTACATGCTTCCTTAATTCCGTTTCTCACAAGTTTCTCACAAGTTTCTCCCCACTGTTTACATTGGTTGCAGCAATGGAATATGAGCTGATTTGTCAACGCGTTTGTCGTTTGAGTGGTCAGATTGAATTTCAATTTATAAAATGCAAACGCACATGCATATACATATGTACATATGTATGGGTAAGACGTTTTATGTGCCTTCAAACACATGTATGAGCACTCCTTTATATACCAGTCCATATATATACATGCATACATACATACATGTTATTGTACAGCACATTATATACTATTAATAAATTATATATTTTCCTTTGTTTACACTTATTTAATGTCTGTCGTTGTCGTTGTCGCTTTGCTTTCTCAGTTCCCAGTTCTCAGACAGCTGAAATTGTCATTAACATAATGTCCTTCTCGTATCGGCGTATTGTTCGCTGCTTTGTAACCGAACGGAAGCTATCACCTTTGTTGTTGTTGTTCTTACAGCTTTGTTTGCCGTTATGAGTTTTGTAATTTACACATTCAATATTTCACTTCTGTAATGCCACTCTCGAAGACTTGATTGTCCTTAAATGGTGCGGCTCTCGTGCGATTTTGCTTGACAAAACGAGTTTTTTGTTTTTTTTGTTTTTGAAAGGGAAGTGGCCGCTCGTCGTTCATTATGAAAACTACTGAATTTTGAAATTTACATTTAGTCTGTTGTCGAAATTGTTTTGTTTCGGCAAACAAAAGTTTGTACGAAATTTATTTGTAATTTATTCAAACTGAAAACACTTTTTCAATTCCCTTTTCTGTTTTCTTTCCTTCCCTCCTTCTTACATGCAAAAAGTAATAATTTTACGCACGCTTTGAAACTCGTAACTTCATGAACCTTAAATAGAGTTGGAAAGAAGATTTTGCTGTGACCATGGGGTTTAGGCGGTTCGGGTCTTTTGAAAAAATCAGTGAATGGTGGTTCAATGATTGAACCAAGAATAGAGAGAACTCATTTTTTTTAGAGATGGAATTCGTAAATTACCAAAGAGATGAGATGTTGTTGTTGTTGTAACCGCAGAAAAATTTCCCAAATCCCGGGTCGTTCCGGTATAAAGATCCAACTGTCGCGGGAACTATTAAATTTTAGTCACCTCTTACGACAGGAATGCATGGAATTTTTCAGTCTCTACCCCGCAGTGGTCCAGAGAGTTGAGTAGAAGTAGTCGCTTCCGACGTACAATACTCTGAATGTTGTATTTCTTATTTTTTTTGTATTCAATAAAAAACACTTTTTTGAACACAAAAAAAAAACGGACATCCAATAATTGCAAAAAAAAAAAAAGTGCCTCTTGAGGCTCCGATTTCAACTAAGCATATTAATTTTCGTGGAGCTCTAACCTTCAGCTCTCTTTTTCCAAGCAATGATAGAATATTACAACAGTCTAAACAGCGGAAGTAGCTTTCGTTATTACGCAAACTTATACATTACCTCATCAGACTTCCTTAGATACTCAGTTTTGAGTTGCTGTAGAGGCGATGGTAACTTTCCAAATACCGAAAGAAAAGTTAGAAAATAGTCAAGGAGTACGCTCCGCTCTGAAATCTACTGTAAATCGCCGCCGTATCTTTTTTTCTTGGAGAATTTTCACCCATTACCCCTGCCGACCAGCTACTTAAGCTCACGCATTCGAGCTTACCCCTTTTCCTGTCTCTGCAAATGCGTCTCGCTTGCTCTACAGCTCTCGGTGCTCCTAGAAAGCAACTTTGGTCACAACGTCCTGCTCCTGGCCGTTCCAGCTGCACATAATCGTGATCGTGATCCTAAAAAGTTGTTGCTGGACTCGTCTTATTTGTTGTTGTTGATGTGTAGTAACCGCAAAAACATTCCCCAAATTTCGTTTTCGTGGAATATTGCGGCAGTGAGAGTTCTTTGGCCGGATAAAAATCCGTGTCGTTCCCGTGGGTCGCGGAAACTACTGGATTTTGGTCGCCTCAGGTTTGTTTTCGGCATGTAAATTCTTGAACCCCTAACCTACAGGGAGGAATCGTCATCAACAGGGGTGGTGCCTCTCCCTAGTCTTTTTTGTGGTGTTTTTCATTGCGACAGGTTTTTCTATGTGTTGACTGCTAAACACAACGACCTACGCTCAACCGCAAACGGGTAGGTTCTGCCTACCTTGAGGATACTTGGTCGGAGACCGGAAGTGGGGAGCTGTTTGAACCATACAGCGCATTATCTTCTGTCTTGCTTAAAAGCCCCCGTCCTTTTCTTTTTCTTAATTAACACAGACACCACTTACGCGGTTATAGACGAGCTAACAATAGAGTGGTAGTCGTTTCAGGTTTTCGCTCTTTCGCAGCCGATGAAGATATCAAATGCAGTCAGGTCCTTCCCCACTTGATCTCTTCTCACTCGAGTATATTTCTGCAATGAAATAAGAAAAACTTCTCAGCCGTATGGAGGAGGCTTAGGATAGATTGTGAATGAGTGCCTCGAGCACATTTTAAAAGCCCGCTTTGCTCAGAGTTGACCTAGAATTGTAGGTGCTGCAAGTAAAGGAAGAAAGAATGAAACAAACAGCTAAAAATCACTTAAGATTTCGTTTTAAAATGAAATTTAAACGCAAAAATTAGTAAAATGTTGAGTATGAAGATAGTTTTCTATGATCCGAGACTCGCTAAAATCTGAGAAAAATCTTTTGTTTGAAACAATTCACAGAAAAAGTCAATTTTTTGACTTCCGGCGTCCTACTTTCCGTCCTTTGGTCGAGATAACAGCCAACAGCGGACGATCCAACCGCCATATGTTAAAGGACTTCCTTCTTCCTTTTAAAAAGCCATTAATTCTCCTATAAATGATTAAACATTTGCTTGATGTCAGGAATGCAGCACGTGTTTGCCTACTTCTCTCAGTCCTCATTCTACGTCTAATCTAATACTTCTATTTCTAGCATTAAAAGCGTATTTTTTGTTTGGTTTTTCTTACACCTTCTCCTTCTCAGCTCTAATCAGGTTAATCTGTACTGTAAATATTAAAAAAAAAATTAAATATTTTAATTACAATCATCAATTGCTGCTTTGGCTACGAAAAAGGCCGGCCTATCAGCAGCTGGCAATTGGAAAATGTTAATTCTAAGACCGACCGCCGCAATTATTCTATTCTATTTTACTAGCAGTGCATACCTACCTATCTACATACACATGGTACTAGGCATCGATCTAGGCACTCCCATACCTACACACAAGTTCATAAATGATAAAGGAAACAAGCGTAACAAAATGCATCTGCTGCCAGACAGTGTTCCAAAAAAATTGAAAAAAAAAAAAACAATCGAAGAATAGAATAGAAAAGGAGGCTTGGTCGTCTTGGTGATATTTTTATTATTATTATTTTTGTTTCTTGTACATCTGTTCTCCGCCTCTGCTGGTTGGTCTTTAATCATGCATTTTGATAACCTTTGCCGTCATGCTGGTTTAATGACAACAAAAAGACAAAAAAAAAAAAAAAAAAAAATTGAAAGAAAAAAATTCTAACACATTTTCATAGATTATTTTGATGGAACGTGGTTTCGGCGTATTTTAGGAATTTATTAGCAGGAAAGCAGCAATAAAATAGAGTAAGCCAATTTGATATTTAATAACAGATCAGATCAATTGGAAAGTTCCCGGCCCGACACATAGATGGCTCTACTAGAATTAAATCCACAAGGATTTTTAGTTAATCCTAACCTTCAAAAAGGAAACTCGCGTGTTGATAAAACATTGCTTTTTGAAGGGAAAAAATACAGTTAAAGCAAAAATTTAGCTGGATGACGAGTTTGCGGACACTGCCCCGGGAAAATCAACCATCAGGGATTGGTATGCGAAGTTTAGATGTGGTGAAATGAGCTCCGCAGACGTTGATCGTAGTAGACGCCCAAAAGAGGTCGCTACCGATGAAAACATCAAAAAGCTCCACAAAATGGTTTTGAATGACCGTAAATTGAAATTGAATGAAATCGCCGGCACTCTAAAGATATCAACTGAGGGTTTACATCATATAATTCACGAATATTTGGGTATGAGAAAGCTCTGTGCAAAGTGGGTGCCGCGCGAGCTCACTTTTGACCAAAAACAGCGACGAGTTGATGATACGAAGTAGTATTTGGAGATGTTCAAGTGTAATAAATCCAAGTTTTTGCGTCAATATGTGACAATGGATGAAGCATGGCTCCTTGATTTCACTACGAAGTCCAATCGACAGCCATCCGTGTGGACTGCATGCGATGAACCCGCTCCAAAGCGTGGAAAAACGCAACAGTCGGTTGGCAAGGTTATGGCGACTGTATTTTGGGATGTGCATGGAATAATTTTCATTGACTACCTTAAAAAAGGAAGGATCATCAACAACGACTGTTACATAGCATTATGGGACCGTTTGAAGAACGAAATCTCGGAAAAAAGGCCGCAATTGAAGAGAAAGAATGTGCTGCTTCTCCAAGACAATGCACCGCGTCAAACGACAGTGAAATCGATGGCAAAAATCCATGAATTGGGCTTCGAATTGCTTTCGCATTCACTGTATTCTCCAGATCTGGCCACCAGTGACTAATGCCTGTTCTCAGATCTCAACAGAATGCTCGTAGGGAAGAAATTTTGGTCGAATGAAGAGGTGAACGCCAAAACTGAGGCCTATTTTGAAGCAAAGGGCAAAACGTACTACACTGAAATGGTATCGAAAAGTTGGATGATTGGATGGATCCTTCAAAAGAAGTAAAAAGGAGAACTACTCATTTATATTTCTAGTTATAGAATAGGCTCTACGGAATCCATTAACTTAAATAAGATCTCCTTAGAAGGTGAAGTGTATATTTTGTACACGAAGTAATGCTTTTGATGACATAAGACTCGGGGAAAAACAGAACTGTAGTCTTCAGTATTCCAGGCTTTTCCTCAGGCTTGTTGAGCTTGCAGATGGTCTTGCAGTTAGCACGTATTTCCTACGTCGTCAGTAGGTTCTAAGATAGTTTGACGTATTCACAGAAGACAGAAGCTTGTGGCTAGTGCGCACCAAGGCCAATGGAAACCCTTTCCATCCAGTTCTAAAATCTAAAAAAAATCTAAAGCTCTCTCCTTCCACGATATGTCTTGAGCCGAAAGCCAAACTAAACTCAGTTTAAGGTACTTTGTAGAAAAAAGAAGAAAATGTTCCATGTTCGAGTGGCGAGGCTTCTTGACTGTTTGAAAATGTGTACAAGGTAATTAATGCGGCAGAAGTTCGGTTTCGAAGATCCCTCGGTAGTCTAAAGACAAAAGCAGCAGATCTTAAACTTTTATGTGGCTATTGCCATTACTACTGTTGTTGTTGTTGTACTATACTTTTTAATTGTCGCTTTGTAAGCTCTAAAGCATTTTTCTGTAGTACTCCTCCTCGAATTTGTGTTTCTTAATGTTTTTTCCAACAAATCGAGACATCTACAGATTTTTTTGAAGCCGCCTCCGAATGGTTGATGGATTTTTATAAGGAACTTTTCGAATTTCATTTCGGAAATACACTCGGAGGGCCTGAGATTCCCTGCCGAGGGACGAGCGCCATTAATTTTCTATAATACTAATCACTCGGCTCCTACGACCGCTGACCGAAAGTGGATTTCATCCATAGTTGCAAAGAGCTCACAGCGGCGTTCCTTGTCAAGAGTTCTCTTTCGAAGATCCCACCGGAGTCTATAAGCCAAAACGAGCGATTCTTAAACCTTTGTGTGATTACTGTCATCGCTCCTGGGGTCGTTGTTGTTGTAGTATTACGCTACACCCCACTTAGAGGCAAGCAAAACTCGCCATCTGAGTGGAAACTCAGAAAAAGATATTCTTCTACTCGTGCGGTTCAAATCAGAAGTTTTGATTGTTTGGGCTTAGGATGAGTTGTGGCTATGTGGACTGAAGTGGATACAAGCTGAGCATATCGGGTTCGAGTAGGCATAAGTAGTAAGCGTTTAATGTACTACAAGCAGCTAGAGTTTAGTAGCGTCAAAGATTTTGAGAGCCGGCTCGAGCCGACTCGAGTTTATGTTGTTGTTTTTGTTGTTGTAATTTCAAAAAGAAATTTCGGGATATATGTATATTGCGGGAGTAACAGTTTATGGCCATACGAAAAATTCGGCTCACAACGGTATAAAGACCTCACTGGCTCGGGGGGATTAGTTAATCGAGTTCATTCATCGTCTGCCTAAGTGCTTGGTGGCATTCTTATGTGTTCCGTTGTTGTTGATATGCTTACCTGTGAGGTTTCTTTATCCGTAAGAGCAGCAGTGCCTATTCGAAACAACTCAGCAGCAGCTCGAAACTCAAAATTTATGAAATATCACACCTTGTATCCTGCTGATCCTCTGTGGATTTCAATATGTTGTGGAAAACAAATTTCAGAATAATCAGAGAAATCTCTCTGTAATTTTTTTTTTTAATTTTTTTTTTGGTGACAGGCTTCACTTATCTCTCATTTCATCTTTCTATCGCCATTCGCGTTGATAATTTTCGCTAAAATTCACAAATGTTTCAATGATGTGTTTGTAATTTGTAATGATCAACAAACGCTGATGATCAATCTCTCGCTGATGTAGTTGAATGTATAAGTATATATGAACATATACATATGTATGTGTGTATGTGCATCAGTTGCGAAGTAACGCGCGCCACACAGCTGTCTTTGCGCAACAGCAGTTTCGAAACAAATGTTTCTATAACTCAACGACATATTGATGTTTTTGTGTAGGTACCAATATGTAGGTGTGTATGCATGTATGTATGTATAAAAATAAATATATTTAATTGCGCACATGTGTCGCTATACATACATATGTATATCATTATGTTCATTTTATCCATCTTTTTGTTGCAACATCATCTGCGCTTATTGCGGCGTTCCATCTTTTGTATGTATGTATGTGCGTATGTTTGCGCACATTTCATATCCTCGAATACAATCAATGCAACAGCAGGCGTAGCAAATTCTATTACTACACTTCCTCTTTGCAGTGAATTGGAAATTTGTTTTTTTTTTCTGTATTTTTATTTATTTTTTATTTTTATTTATGCCCAGCAGTACGTTTTATGCGCAGCTTATTCAGTTTGTTCATCTGACGGTGGTTTTATGCAACATTAATGTGGAAGCGAGTTGGCACTGTCCATCAGCCATCATCGTTCGCTGTGCAAAAAAAATATAACTCAAGTCCTTGGAGGGCGAAATTGTACGATAAATCATCGATCCCTGATAGTTTTTTTTTTTAGTCGGCTTTTGCGCGAGTTAGGTTAAAGGGACGAATGAGAGTACGATCGCAGAATGAACACGCCTGTTTCGAAAAATTGTCGTTTTTTAATATATTTGGTCTTTATTATATTTTTTGTTGTTGTAATTTTGTTGTAATCTTTTATTGTATTTTTTTTACTGTTGTAATTTTGTTGCGATTCTTAAATGTATTTGTTGTTGTAATTTTGTTGTAATCTTTTATTGTATTTTCTGCTGTTGTAGTTTTATTGTAATTTTTAAATATATTTGTTGCTGCATTTTTGTAGTAATCTTTTACTGTATTTTTTGCTGTTGTATTTTTTTGTAACTCTGAAATGTATGCGTTGTAATCTTTTATTGTATTTTTTTGCTGTTGTAGTTTCGTTGTAACTTTTAAATGTATTTATTGTTGTAATTTTGTTATTGTAATAATTTGTACTGTATTTTTTGCTGTTGTAATTATTTTTGTTGTAATTTTTTACTGCATATTTTTGGTGTTGTTATTTTGTTGTAATTTTTTGCTCTTGTTATTTTAAGAAATTTTCTTTTTTTTTGGTATTGTAATTGGTAATTGGTATTGTAATATTGTACAGTAAAAGGTTATACTATTTTCTTACTGTTGTAATTTGGTTGTTACCTTTTACTGTATTCTTTCGGCTGTTTTAATTTGGTTTCTACATATTTTTATATATGTAAGTTTACTGAATTTTTAGTTGTTTTAATATTTTTTTTTACTGTTGTGATTTTGTTGTTATTTTTATGCAACTATTCTGTTGTTGTTGTAATTTTTTGTTGTAAATTATTCAGTAATCAAATCTAACTTGAAGTTTACATAAAAAATTTCATTTTCAAGCTACTCGTTTCCAACTGAACTCTGGCCCATGAGGCTCCATCACCTTTTTACAAGTTCGTTTTTCGCCTCCCCCGTTGTTTGTTGTTGTATTTGTTTTTTCATTCTTATTTAGTATTTGCAATTGCTGTTGCAATTTTCTTCTACTTGTGTTGTTGCGTTTTTTTTCACACAAAAAAGTTTAAATTTTTGTAATAACTTTGTGGCAATTGCTACTATGCTTTTTTGTTGTTGTTATTTGTTTAAATTTGCTGTAATTAATTTAAAAAATAAAATAAAAAATACAGCTCTTTTTTTGCTGTTTTAAATTTTTTTGATAATTTTTGTGACTGTAGTTTTTACCTGTTGTATTGCTGTAATCTGATTCTGTTATACTTATTGTAATTGTATTATTTCGTTGTTGTAATTCGATTTTGTGATAATTTATGTTTTTCTTCTGTTTTTTCTTATGCATTTGTTGTACTTTTTTGTTGTTATTTGAATCTGTGGTATTTTTTGTTACATTTTATTTTATTAAATTTTTTTTTTAATTTCTCATCGATTCCACTACAATATTTTTTAATTGCTTAAATTCTTTCCTTTTTTAATTTTTTTTAAATTTCTTAGTTAGATTTAAAATTTGTTATAAAAGCATTCAATTTTTTTTAAATATTTTAATTTTTTTTAACTGTTATTTTTATGTTTTTTTTTATTTTTATTTTTTATTTTTTTATTTTTTATTTATAACAGTTCAATTGAAAAGTCACCGGCCTACCATAGTAAAACACATTTTTTGGACAAAATTAATTTTTTTTATTCAAATAACATAAGCTTAAACATTTATTTATTTATTTATTTATTTTTCAAATAAATTCAAAATTTTTTTAGTTTTTACATACATATGTTGATATTTTTTTTAAAGTTTTCTTCGATTTGATCTTTTCTAATATTTTTTTTTATTGTTTTCTAATTATTTTTTAAATCTCAATTTATTTTAATTGTTTTAATGGTTTTAATTGTTTTAATATTTTTTATAACTTTTTCTAATTCCAATATTTACATATTTTTAATCAGCGCGCATTTTTTTATCTTGACATTTTTTAGCATTTTTTAAATTTTGAAATTTTGAAAAAAATTTTCTGATTTTTTTGTGTTTTTTCTTTAATTACCTTTTAAGTTTTCACACTTGTCTCTTCATTTTTTTTTTTAATTTTTTAACATTAGTATTTTTGTAAGGGTTTTATCTTCCATTTATAATATTTTTATATTTTTTTATACCTTTTTTTTTTAAGTTATTATTATTTTTTTTATGTAATAATTGAAGTTAAGTTTTCTCTGTAATTTCTCTAATTATTTTTTAGTTCTTCGATTTAAAATGTTTTGTTAATTTTTTTTTCGTAAATTTTTTTTTTTTCATTTTAATTTTGTATTTATTTTTAAATGTTTAAAAGTTGTTATTAAATAAAAATTTTTTTAATATTTTTTATTTTATTATTATTTTTTTATTTTCCAAATTTTTTTTAGACATTAATTTAATATTTTTCTAATGTGTTTAAAATTATTTAAATATCAAGTTTTTTAATTCTCTATATTGAATTATTTTATTTTAATTTTTAAGCATATTTCATTTTTTTAAATTTATATTTAATTTTTTTGTGTAAATTTTTTATATATAATTTTTTATATCATTTTTTATATTTAAATTTTTTTTTTGAATTTTTAAAAATTAAATTTTTTTTGTCTAAAATTTTTACATACATATAATTTTTTTTTAATATTTATATATATTTAAATATTTTAAGTTTTTTTATATTTAAATTTTTTGTGTTAAAAATTTTTATATTTAAATTTTTTTTATTGTAAATTTTTATTTTTTTTAATAGTTATTGTATTCAAACTTTTTAAATTTTTTTATATTTAAGTTTTTGTGTCTAAATTTTTTAAATATAAATTTTTTTATGAAATTTTTTATATTTAATATTTTTTTTGTCTAAAGTTTTGTATATTTAATTTTTTATGTATATTTTTATTTCAATTTTTTATATTTAATATATTTTTTTAAATTTTTCTTTTTAATTAATTTATATTTAAATATTTTTTTTTAAATTTTTCACTTTTTATTTTAATTTTTTTTTCATGGCTTCCACTCTTTTCTGCCTACTTAGAACTTTTCATAGCACATATATACATACATATCGTAAAGTAACTTGCCGCCGCCAGCCATCAGCCGGCTGTTTGTCCTGCGGATAAGCTGCGCGCGTTCTTTGCCAATGCACATGCTGCTCTGTGTGTGTACATATGTTGGTATGGTATGTATGTATGTGCGGTATGTAAGGCCAGTTTTATTAATTTCTCCACGACTGTGTGTGTGTGTGTGTGTGTGTTTGCTTTACCGCTCCCAATTGCATGCACATCTGTCCATTTTTACATTACACACCAGCGCGCGAGTTCATGGCACTCAAAATTGCTGCCTTCGATGCGATCGTTTGGTTTGAATTGAAGTCCTTTTTTGGTTTGAAGTCCTTTTTGGTTGAATGGATGAATTGCTGTTAAATACATATTTGTTGTATATGCTGCCGCATTGTTGTTTTTGTTGCATTTTCTTATTTAGCCTGTTACTGCTTTGTAGTTTCAAAGTCACCGACCGACCGAACGGCAAGAACGGACCGCCTGGCGGATCGACAAATTCCCTCCAACCGGTGCAAGTTGTACGTGTTTTTTTCGTCGTCATCGTCGTTTTCTGCTTCTTCTTCTTCTACTACTTTGGCTGCGTATTTTTATGTCCTTTTTCAACGTCTGCTGGTCTTTAGTGTTTTTTGCTTTTTCTTTCTATTTTTTTTTTCCTTTTTTTTTCTCTTTTTTTTTTTTTGGTAGTTTCGGCTATTTGTATGTGCGTGTGTTCGCGCATAACATAAACTAAGGAATTTTGATCCGTTAAGGCGGGTCGGGTCGTTGACGTCATTATTCTTGGTTTTTGCTGTTATTTGAGTATTGCTTTTGTTGTGTGGCCTTTTGTACATGCTTTGTTGTTGTTGTTGTTTGTGTGTGTGTGTATTTCACTCGTATTGATTGCTCCACATGCTTGCACCGCGCTAGGTATTTATGTATGTTCGAACCGACCGCCCGCAAGTATATTCTGCGTTGCTTCTTCTTCTCTTTGTTCCTTTGCTGCCTTTGTCCTTCTTACTGTACTCACATTGCGCGCCTTTGTAAATAAATATCCTTCAGCTGCTGCTGTTGCTGCTCCACATTTAGATGCGGGCAGGTGATGGTGGTCCTAAGTGCTATTGTTGTCCTTCTTCTTCTGCTTCTTCTTTTTTCTTGGTAATACTGTCTGCCATTGAGTGGTGTAGGCGTCTATCGAGCTGACCGCACACATGTTTTAATCGATTTATATATATATATATAGATATATACGTATGCCACTACTCTCTACGTGCCTCTTTAGCCCACACTCCACTTCGTCGTCACATCCAGCTGACAGTCGTCTTACGTGCTTACGCATGGAATAATCACACGTGAATGTGCCATAATAGCGCGCTGGAGGAGACTGAGCTCAGTACGTTAGCTACTCATCCGACCAATTCGGGGGAAAATCATACTATAACGGCACCTCACTTGACCTAGCCCAGTTGGTTTGTGTGAGTGCGTGTGTGTGCGTGCGTTTGAGCGGAGGCATATCATCCTCGCTAGCTGCTCGGTGGTTGTTTTTCCACCGGCACAGTGTCACATGGCAATACTCCCTTAACTAACTTTGCTTTTCCTGGCTCTCCTCTACCAGCAGCAAAAGCGCCAGCAACAGCACCAACACCACCACCGCCACCACCACCACCACCGACCAACCCTCTCCCCGAGTGCCGTGTATGGAACAGCCTTAAACACGCTAGCAGATTTTGAGAAATGTCGAGACTATGTCTAGACACGTCTAATGGTGTAACCTACATT
The DNA here is from genome assembly GCA_030068015.2 of Neoceratitis asiatica. NCBI lineage: Eukaryota > Metazoa > Arthropoda > Insecta > Diptera > Tephritidae > Neoceratitis > Neoceratitis asiatica. Next base: position 75,171,621 of record CM061527.1, read on the forward strand.
GCTACCACGTGCTACGCTCTGGCGGAACTTCCCGAAATCAGCTGTTATTCGTAGGTAGCCTACATTTTCATGCACTTCCTGCCGCCTCACCGGTTGGATTTCTTCTTATACACACTTGCATATTGCGCTCCGATTGTTTATATCACTGCTGCTGCTGCATTGCCGGCTTTTGTTTGTACCGTCCGTTGTCGTCATCATCATCAAACAACATCTTCAACAGTGTTGGTATTTGGTATTTTGGTATAAAACAACCACCGGCAGCTCCAAGTGTGCTACGAGCCGACTGCCGGTTTCCACCACCAACATTGTGTTGGCCAACATGCGGAGCAGAAGTCGTAGCAAAAGCAGTGCAGAGTAGCAGCAGCAACCACCATTAACTAGCAAGCAAGCTCAGATGGCTCAGCTCTTTAGCTCTGCAACACTGGAGGCCAGAGACCGCCGGAGACCTACACACTGCTACCAACCAACCAAGCACACACCACTGCTACTGCTGCTACCACCGACAGTACCGACTGACTCGTGACTCTTCTTCTCTTCCGAAGGGTGGAAATGAGTGCGCACACAACAACAACAACACAACAACAATAGGAAGGAATGAAGCAAGCCAACAAGCCCATAAGCCAACAAGCACTTGTACTTTCTATTTATGTAGGTGCAAGGCCGTTCGTTGTGCCCTTTATTGGCATTTATTGCCAGAGCATGCCCGACCGCACGCGCCACACAAGTCATATGCGTTTAACTCCAAACACACACACACACACACACACGCACACGGACTAAACAATAAGCCACATGCCGGTGTTCCTGGTTCTGGTCTGTTGGCTCTGTCTGACGCCGCTGGGGTTGGGGTTATACGGCCTTGAGTTAGGCGTGGACGGGGGAGATAGTAACCACTAAGTGGATATTTTTTTCTGCGCCACAACCTACTCATATCATCACACACCCGCAGGCCGTGCAGCATGCGTGTGACCGTCGTCAACATGTGTGCTGTCGCTGTCGCGTCGCTTGTGGGGATTTCCCATCAATCCCAAAAAAAAACAAAACAGAAAAAAAAAACAAGAAAAAACGCAAGAAAAAATCACAAAAAGATAAAAACACGTCGACCCGCAGATGGTCAAGAATCGACAGGAGCGCTGGGCTCTGATTTGTTTGTCAACAAAAAACATATGTTTTACCACCAAAACATCATCAGTAAATTGGCAAATCGGTGGATCCATTTGGTGGTTGGTGCTTGGTGGTTGTTAGCTGCTCATCAGTGCGCTAGAGTGTCATGTGCTCAGCTCAGTTCAGCTCAGCTCAGCTCAACTCAGCACTGCACTGCACTGTGTGGAATCATTGTTTTGTGGATGGATTGCTGCTCTGTTTCTGTGCCGGCCGGCTCGGCTGAGTTGTTATCGTCGTTGTCGTAGACGTAGTCGTAATCATTGTCGTCGTAGTCGTCGTCATCGTCATCATCATCATCATAATCATCGTCATCGTCGGTGGTGGCCACCACTTTTTAGGGGTTCTTCTTATCGCCGCTCGACTTGGATTTAGTGGTAGTTATTTGGTAATATTACATACATACATATATGCGAGTATATATTGCAATTACTTGCCACTCATTCATTCATTCATAAAAGTCGAAATGCTTTACTTGCTGGCTCTCATCGCTCATTCATTTCATGCCGATACTGATAGGACAGTAGGACTGATGTATATATATATATATATATATATATACATATGTTGTTTATAAACACTTTCATATGTGTAGTATAGACGACGGACGACCTTTGTTGTTTGTTGTTGGCATTGTTTACGAAATATGTCCTTGGGAGATCAGGTGCAATACAAATAAATGCCTGAGATTAAGGGTAGATCTCATGTTTTCGTTTTGTTTATTTGTTATTATTTTGTTGTTGTTTAATTTGTTTTTGTTATTGCCTTACACTTAGTAGTGACCTAATTTTCTGGTATCCACTTTTTTTTTCATTCCTTCCGTCCGCAAAAGTGGTTGTTGTTGTTGACAGCAAATTTGCGCGTTGGCATTTCTATGTTGATTTTCCTTTGTAGTTGTTGTTGGGTCCTTCACTGTGCGAGTATTTTGCGTGAGTTGCGTAATTATTTAATTGCTAAAAATCGAAAATTTCCACATCTAACCGCTTTTTTTTCATTATTTGCATTTTTTTTTTTAAATTCTAAAGCGAGAATTACCGTTAAAATGGTCATAAAATCAGCTGCCCGTAGACGGTGCTGGCATGAGGTGTATGCCCAAGTTGTTAAGAGACATTTTTCCCCCGGAATATCCTCGTTAAGTGTGAAAATTCTAATTGCCTTGTAACACGCTTTTTCAATATCATAAAAATCAAAATTACACTTTTTAACGATTATTGAATATTCTGCGCCAAGTAAGCATATCCTTTGTTTGCCGAACATCAGTGTCTCACATATTACTTGCTGGACTTGTCTCGCTACACTTTTTCAACATTTTCTGCTCCTGTTGTCCTCTACTAGACCTAAAGTCTTAAAGACAGACGACGTCAAGAGTCAATGCCACTGAAGGCGTGCTAGCTCTGCATTAGCTCTGTCGCTATTTTTATAGCTTGGAAGATATCCTCGCAGTATCTTTGGCAGCTTAAATGATGTTTTTTATCTTTAGTGGGGCGCGGTAAACGCGCAGTACCAACTACTCCACCGTTCAGTTTAGAACTGTCTGTAAAAAATATGCAGAACTTGCCTTTCAGTCCTTTACACCAGCCCATTCGCCTTAATTTACTCTGACAACTCTGAGTTTCACCAGTCCATTCGTTTCAATTGACTCTGACTACTCTAAGTTTTCCGAAAGTCAAGCGCGTGACTAGACTACGTCATTCGTATACTCTATACTGGTGTGTTCGTATGTCCAGATTTACAGCTGAAGCGTATAACCTAGCAGCAGTTACGAATGTCCCGTTTTTAGCTACTAGGTTTGCCCAAAATAGCATGACGTGCGACAGATGCTTTTGTTTTGAGCGACCCAGTCTTGTTGTTTATATAATTCCAGTACACTCCGTCGCGGAGAACTGTTTTTACGATCACAACAAAGATCCAGTGCGAGGGGGAAGGTGAGAGAACCTATGTAGGTGTAATCCAGCATCCTATTACATGTAAAGGCTTATCCATTTAGTGGTTTCGAAAGTGTGGGGCTGTATTTTGACATCTGCTAAACTTAACTGTCAAACTAGAGGCATTTATGTTGAAACCTACTACAAAAAAGGTGATTCAAACATGTCCAAATTTCGTGCTTTAGTTTCATCCAACTACTCAAGCAATTGGTAAATTTTTTAAGAAATTTGAAGAGATTGGCTCGGTTATAGATATTTGAAGGCCTGCGCATCATCGTTTTGTTCGTTCCAACTCAAATATCGCTGCGGTAAGTGAAAGTGTAGCCGAAAACCCGAATGTGTTTATCGCTCGACGTTCAAAAGAGCTGGGACTTTTTTACGGCGGCATATAATGGCGTATTTTGCAGTTGGACTTACACCGCCATCCATATAAAGTCCAGCTCATACAACAACTGACCATTCACAATGCCATAGTTACGTCGATTGGGTGCTCGAACAACAAGCAGTGAACCGCGATTTTTCCAGCAAAATTTTCTTCAGCTAAGAGACACATTTCTCACTCTTTGGATACGTAAATAAGCAAAATTTTCACTTTTGGGGCTCGGGGAATACTAAAATAATTGAAGAAATGCCATTACACAAAAAAAAAAAAATTACTGTTTGGTGCGCTCTTTGTTCCGGAGGTGTGATTGGACCTTACTTCTACCAATTCGCAGCGTTTTGGTCATATGATAACCGCCTTTTTTTGGTCTGCAGTTGAAGAACACGACTAGGACAATATGTGGTTCCAACAAGTTGTTGTCACGTGCCACTCAGCACATGTTTATGCGAATAAACCTTTTAACTCTTTGAGCCCTTGAAAACCAACATTCGTCAAGTTATGACTGAGATATCGCCCAATATGTGCAAAAAATTTGTCTCAAATTACCTCAAATGGTTGGCGTTGCGAACAAACTGTTACTGAAGTATATTTTATAGAGATGCTGTGAGGCATTTGCTGCCTTTTGAGTGGCTTGACTGTGAAGAAAATGAGTTTTGAAGCTTATTTAAAGGCAAACCCAATGTCTTATGTAGCCGATTAGTTGACCGATTTTTTGGTGAAACCAAATATATTACTTTTTTTTTGGTTCAAGTAGTCTCATTTCCCATGGGACGTCTCTTAGACTATGTACTAACTCCATTTTTTCTGATGAGTAGTCGAGGAGCTGGCGATTTATCACTCAAAATATTTTTTGTTTTATTTTTTTATTTTTCAATTTTTTTGCTATTATAAATAATTTTATATTACAAAACTACAAAAAAAAAAAATTAAGAAAAAATATTAAAAACATTTAATTACAAAATATTTATTAATTTTAATTAATAGTAGTTGTGTTCTCCGTAAGCGTATGGGTCAGAGTAAAGCAAAAAAAAATTCGATACCATTTTTGTAGTACAATTTTGTGCTTTGCTTCAAAATCCGCCTCCGTTTCGGCGATTGCATCTTCATGCGGCGAAAATTTGTTCCCAGCGAGCATTCTTGTGAGATCTGAGAACAGAAAATAGTCCCTGGGGGCCAGATCTGGAGAGTACGGTGGATGCGAAAGAAATTCGAAGTCCAATTCATGGGTTTTCGCCAACGATTTCACTGTCGTTTGACGCGGTGCATTGTTTTGGTGGAACAGCACTTTCTTTTTCTCCAGATATGGCCGTTTTTCGGCGATTTCGCCCTTCAAACGGTCCAATAATGCTATGTTATAGTCACCGTTCATGCTCCTTCCTTTTTCTCAAGTTATTCAATTGAAAATTATTCCATGCGCATGCCATAATACAGACGCCATAACCTTGCCAGCCGACTGTTGCGTTTTTCGCACGCTTTGGAGCGGGTTCAACGTGAGCAGTTCACTCGTATTACTTTCGATTGGTATTCGGAGTGAAATGATGGAGCCATATTTCATCCATTGTCACATTTTGATGCATAAACTTGGGTTTATTACGCTTAAACATCGCCAAATACTGCTCCGTTGTTTTTGGTCAAAAGTGGGTGACGAGCGAGCTAACTTTTCACAAAGCTTTTTCATAACCAAATATTCGTGAATGATATGATTGATGTACACGTTCAGTTGGTATCTTTAGAGTGTCTGCGATTTCATGCAATTTTAATTTACGGTCATTCAAAATTATTTTGTGGATTTTTTTTTTTTTTTTGATATTTTCATCGGTAACCATCTTTTTTGCGCGTTCAGTGCGTTCAGTGTCTTCGGTGCTCATTTCAGCACGTCTAAACTTGGCATACCAATCCTAGATGGTTGATTTTCCTGGCGCAGTGTACGGAAACTCGCCATCAAGCCAATTTCTTGCTTCAATTGTGGTTTTTCCCTTCAAAAAACAATATTTTTTCAACACGAGAAATTCCTTTTTAACCATTTTTTTTTTCACAACAAAAGTTGCTTCACTCGAAATGTGATAATTCACAAGCTCTAGTGACCTGAGAGAGGTTAAATTTATACACGGCGGTTTTGAAGGTTAGGGTTAAATAAAAATCATTAATTAATTAATTCTATTAGCGCCATCTATGTGTCAATTGTTCGTTATGTAGATTTAAAAATTTCATTTTTTGCCTTGAATCCAGCCAAAATACTCTAATTTCTTTGATTTTCTCGCTACTTTTTCTTCAAGATATTCTATTTCTCTTAAATTTCTCCCACTCTCTACACATTTTTCTTGTAGCAAAGCCGTCTTAAAACTTTTCAGTGGCAAATACTTAATACTTATTTTTCACTCATTATTACCATTTCAATAACGCCAACTCATGACTCAATCACGCCACACTGCTCGCCAACAGATAATTTGCTGCTAGATGTGAGCGTAAACTTTTTCTTCTATTTTTTTTACACACATTTTCTATTCAAAAGAAGTTTCTAATACACTAATAACAGCCAGCAGCAGCAGCAGCCAGAAAGAAATTAAATGGAAATCATGCATATATACATATATACATACATTTATATAGTGAAAAAATGCAAATGGCCGATGGAAAAAAAACAAGTACCAAAAAAGTGCTATGCATATATAATTTCCTTTCAAAATGGCAACGAGAAAAAGCAGAAAACGAAATGAAAAAATAACAAAAACAAAAACGAAAACAAAAAAAGAAAGGCAAACAACAGCAGAAGAAGCTTTTTGAGGAGTTATGCGTCAACTGAAGTGGTGAAGGCGAAAAAACGTAATAAAAAACGTAATAAAAAACGTAATAAAAAACCTCCGTTGAAGTTGAAAAAGGGAAATGATATAGCCGCGAAATCCGCTCGTTAACTGACGCATTGCTAGCAGAAAAGCATAAATTTGAACATTCTAGCATAGCATAGCATAGCATAGCATGGCATGACATGGCGGGGCAGGGCAGGGCAGGGCAGGGCTTAGTAGTAAAACCCACAAAAGATATGCATGAAAAAATCCAAAAAAAAGTCCTACTCACCAACTCCAACTCATGCCACAAGTTCACTGTCCTCCTACACCTACACCTGCTCCAACTTCCAACTCATACTCCTACTTCATCCGCAAACTTTGCTTTTGCTTTTCCCCTTGAAGGGGGTGTAGAGGGAAAGAGAAGTTTCAACTCTGTTGTATACTTTTCTGCGTCAAATGGCTACACTACATGTGGGTACATAGTAGTAGATATAAATGAAAATTTTACTGAGTGGCAGGAAGAAGTGGTTTAGGTGCTGTGTAGTGGATACTGGTATACTTACTAGTATCTAAGCTCAGAAATTTAGTATTGAAAATAGCGTTGAGCACTGCAAATGAGGACAGGAAGACGAAAGACGGCAGAGCAGAGAGCACTATCATGTCAGCATAAGGACAAATTGGATGGAGGATACACAAGCAGTGTGCTAGAGAGAGAGAGAGAGAGAGAGAGAGAGAGAGAGTGTGTGTGTGTGTGTGTGGGGGAGAATAAGATAGCGAGGCAGAGAGAACAAAGCATAGAGTGAAAACTTCTATCCTTTTCGCCGAGCTTGCGCAGTCTTCTGTATTGGAAGTTTTTCACCATTCTATCACCATTAGCGCAACAAGGATACAAAATAACGTATGTAACGGCATACGCGTATGTATGTATGATGGCAGAAGGATGATATAAATAACGAACGAACAAAATGCATAAATGTGCTGCACGGGCAGGCGAATGAACTATGGCAGGAGAAGAAGCACGTACTCGTATGCTCGCGTTGGGGGGGAGATGAAGGCAAAAACGAACAAAAGACAATTTGAAATTACACAGTACACACACATACACAAACGCGCGCGCGCAAGTACCGCGCCGAGCTCAGTCAGTCAGTCAGCAAGAAGAAAATACTTTGAGCGCATTAAGCGCTGTTCACGACGAATGAGCACAGTTGTTGGGGTACACAGTTTCAATGGCTTTCGAGAACAAAGACGCTCTGAAACTTTACACACACACACACACACACACACGCACACATATACAGGCACACATGCATCAAACGCGAGGGGACGCACGCTCCGCTTTTCTTGTATTTTTATTGGTTTTTCCTTTTTTTACCAATTTGTGCGCGCTTCTCGCTACCGCTGCTGCACATACATATATATGACAGCGCCTCGCATTCGTCCTTTTCGTTCGTCAAACGTCCGTCATCGCCGACTGTCTAACTGCCTCGCGTTACGTCGCGTTTTGTTCGCAACTAACACAACTGCCACAGGCTGCTGTGGGCAAATATTATACTGACATACATACTCCTTTCATCTATTTCTATATATGCTTCCCATGCCTGTGTGTGTATGTGTGTGTGCTTTTGATGAAACGTTTGCAATAAAATATGATTTTCTACTCTGCACACACATACATATCTACTTATTTTCATTTTCATTTTCATTTTGGCTCGTTCGTTCGCTGTTTTTTTTTTTTTTTTTGTTTCTAACAACTTCTCTAATATGATTTTATATCACTTTGTTTTTTTATTATCTACAACTGTCGCGTTTTTTTTTTGTTTCCTTTTTTTTGCTCGTTTACGCAATTCCTGTCGTCGCACACATCTAACAGCTTTAACGGCAATTCAGCTGGATAATGACTGTTGGAGATTAAGTGCGCCCGTTGGTTGTGTGCATATGTGACTTTTCGTTGTGAGTGAGATACATGGTGAATATTTGTTGAAAAAAAAAATAAAAAAATAAAAAAAAATTATCAAATGAAACGAAACTCGTTTGTTTATTTTAAAACATAAAAAGTTTTATTTATTATTTATTATTATTTATTTTAATATAGCTTAATTTTATATTAATATATTTTATTTTATTTTTTATTTTATTTATATTTTACTTCGTTTTATTTATTTATTTTTTTTTCAAATTTATTTAAATGTGTTTATTAAATTTTATTTTATTTGTTAATTTTTTTTTTTAATTTTTTAATTAAATTTGATTAATTTTTAATTTATGTTTATATTGTATTCCATTTTATTTTATTTTGATTTATTCTATTATATTTTATTGATTATTTTGTGTTTTGTTTTATTTAATTCAAGTTTAAAAATTTTTTTTTTCAATTAATTTTATTATTATTTTTTTTTTAATATATTTTATTCCATTTTATTTTACTTGATTTTATTTTAATAAAATTTAATTTAATTTTATTTAATTAATTAATTTCATTTAAGTTTTTTTATCTTTTAAAGGGTGAACCATTTCGAGGTTTCCTACTTTTTTCAAGAAAAAAATCACAGAAAATTCAAATTTAATGGAGAATATCTGTTATCATTCAAAAGAACATTCTTTGGCATTTATTTCTTGAAGATTATCTCTTCCAAATGTTATCCGCGGCTACGTCTCACATGGTCCATCCGTTGAGTCCAATTTTCGTTGACTCGTTCGAGCATTTCAACTGGTAACTGGCGCATATCACGCATCATATTTTACTCCAAGGCCTGAATCGAAGCGGCATTGTCCGCATAGACTTTAGACTTTACATATCCCCAAAAGGAAAATTCTAACTGTGTGATATCACACGATCTTGGTGGTGGCCAATCGACCGACCCAAAACGTAAAATTCTGTTCTCTCAATAAATCCATTGTTGGATGCGATGTGTGTGGGAAGTCGCGCCGTCTTGTTGAAGCCAAATGTCGCTCGCAGAGATGACGAGCTACAATTTCAGGCATCAAATAGTCGGTTATCATGGCGCGAAAACGGTCGCCATTGACGGTTACGTTCTCACCGGCATCATTTTTGAAGAAATATGAACCGATGATTCCGCCGGCCCACAAACCACAACAAACCATTTTTTTTCTAGATGAAATTGCAGCTCTTGAATCTCTTCAGGTTGCTCTTCGTCCCAAATGCGGCAATTTCGCTTGTTTACATACCCATTGAACCTCATCGCTGAACAAAATTTGCCTCAAATACGTCGGATCTTCTTGGAACTTTTCAAGAGCCCATAGAGCGAAGCGATGTCGCTTGGGAAGGTCGAGCCGAACGGCGCCGAAGCGATGCTCTACGGTCTTCGTGTTCACTCTCAGCTACGGCCGCTATATTTTCTTCACTGCATGGTGGACGTTGTCTATTCGGTCGAATATTATTATAATGAATTTTGGGTCTCAAGATGGGTGATGGTGTTGCGAATATTACGCTCAATAGGCCGATTATGTTGACCATAAGTTGAGCGAAGCGCGCGCGAAATACATTCTTTACAGAACGTGAATTTTCGTAATAAAGTTGAATGATTTGTAAATGTGTTCAGGCGTAAGTCTTTTGAGTCTTTCGATGATGAAGTAAGTGCCAAACAATAGTGGACAAAAATAACATGACATCTAGACACGACTCACGCGTGATCTGCCGAAAGAAGGCTATTGAAAAAATACCTCTACTTGGATCACCCTTTATGAATATTTTTAATTGTGTTTTTTATTTTTTATTTTATTTTAAATTAATATTTGTATTTGTTATATAAATTTTCAATTTCTGTATTTTTTTTTTAATTTATTTCATTTTTTTTTCATTTTTTTTTCATTTTATATATATTTTTTATATAATTTTTTAAATTTATTTTTTAATATGTTTAATTTTTGTTTATTTTATATTTTTTTATTTTACTGTTTTATTTAAATTTTTGTGTTGTTTTATATTTGTTTTAAATTTATGTAATTTGTTTATTTTTACTATTTTTTATTTATTTTTTATTTAATTTATTTTCCCCTTTTAAGTTTTACTTCTTATTATTTAAATTTTATATTTTTATTATTATTTTATATTTTATTTTATTTATTTTTTATTTATATTTTTATTTTCTTATTTAATTTTATTTTATTTATTTTATATATATTATTTATTTATATATTTTTTTATTTTTATTTTTCAGTTTCGTATTTATTCTTATTATTTATTTTATTTATTTATTTTTTATTTTTTTATTTATAAATTTTTTATTTAAAATGTTTTTTTTTTTTTTTTGATTACCTTTAGTTTTTTATTTAATATTTTATTTTATATTTATTTATTTTTTTTATTTTTATTTTTATTTTTACTTTATTTAATTTTTTATTTTTATTTTATATAAAGTTTAATTTTTATTTTTATTTTTACTTAATTTTTATTTATTTGTTTAATTTTATTTCTTATTGAATTTTTTTTAGTTATTTATTTTTTATTTAAATTTTTTTTATTTAATTTATTTTTTTAATTTTAATTTTTATTTTTTATTTTTTATTTTTATTTTTATTTTTATTTTTATTTTAAATTTTATTTTTTGTTTTCCCATTTGTCTTTCTTTTTATATTATACATCATTTTTTTTGCTATATGTTATTATATTATTTTATTACATTTTATTTAATAGTTTATTTATTAATGTTTTTTATTTTTATTTTTATTTTTTTATTTTTTTTTTTGCTTTTACTTTAATCTATTTTTTAAATTTTTTTCTCATACTTTCTTTCATTTTATTCCACACCATTTCTCTCAGTGTAAAAAAAATCAACGAATTGGCAACAACAACAAACAACTACATTTCGAGTACACTGTGTGTGGCATGAAATTTTGGTTTCAAATGCGATTGCGAATTCGCCCGCAGTACGCGCTGTGCTTTTATTTTGTTTTTATTGTTTTTTATTTTTTCTTTTTTTGATTAATGTCACAGTACAACAACAACAATAACTAAAAAATAACGCCATGGCAAAAGGAGGAAAAACGAATTTCATTTTTATTGCTTTTTCATTAAAGTTGTTGTTGTTGTTGGTGTCGTTGCTTAGCTATTCTCCGCCAAATACATAGTACATATGTACAAATGTACATACATACAGATGTATAGCTGTTTGCGACAGGCGGAATATATGTATAAACGAAAGAAAGAATTTTGAAATTATTTCATGTGCACGTGAAGCTAGTTGGCTTTTCACAGCAACACACACACACACACACACATACACACAAAAGTACACCATGAAAAATTATGCTTGATTGCATACATACATACATACATATATATACAATTAGTTGTGTTTGCTTGTTTGTGTGTACTTCTAGTTTTGCTTGCTGCCTTAGCGGAAGGGACGCCATCTCCTGTCTATGTCCTGTTATTCTATCGCACACACACACACACACAAACACACGGCTGTTTGGAACGTTAAAAATTTTTTGAAGCTTCATAAAACTACAAGTTAATATATATTCATCTATGTACATTTGTATGTATGTATGTATGTATGTATGCATGTGTGTGTGTGTGTGTGTGTGCGTCTGCACTTATCTACATTATACAGTCCTCGCACCAGTTCGGCTTACGTTGAGTCGTTCGAGTACCGGAGTGAAGTGCTGAGCTTGTGTTTTAAAAACTGTTTTTTCGTTGTTGTTGTTGTTGTTGTTGTCTTCTGCTTGTAGTTATTGTTGTAATTATTTTTTATAACTGCCATTGTTTGGCCACATTTTTTGGCTTCCAGTGCGCGCTTCCTTCCCTTTCTACATTTCGGTTTATTTTCTATTTTATTTTGTTGTTGTTACTCTTGTTGTTGTTGATGTTATTTCCTTCGATATCGTGTCACTGACCAGAAGTGCAAATTGAAAATCCAGCGTCGTAGTGTTAGAGCGCGCCGCGGGCAGTGGAGGCAGCGGAGGTAAGGTAAGGAGAGGTGAGTTGGGAAAACTTACCAACGGTTGTCTGTTGTTTTCCCCCCCTCTCCGTGGATTTTCTTATTCTTTTTTGTCACATTGTCAGTTAGTTTTTAATTTTGGTCCTCTCTCCCTTTCCTCGCCTAACAGTAACACAGTGCCCTGTAGCGGCGGTCATTTGCTGGTCCGAAAGCTGTTTGTATTCTTTTCGTTATGCTCTGTTTATGACATGAATGCGGTTACCCCTCTACACATAAATGGAATTACATACTCGTAACGTGTTAATGCATGGCAATGAAATCCCAAAATGTGTTAGGACAGAGCGCATATAAATCATAGTATTTTATGAGGTGTTTTTACCTTCGAATATTAGCCTCTGATTCATGCGCAAGATTTCCCTAGCGAGATATGCCTTGTTTGGTATGTTAGGTAATCTGAACACCTGGCCATGTCAGTGGAGTGCTAGCAAAAATCAGCGGCGCTGAGTTTTTAAGGAAGACTTTTGTTTATTGCTTAACCGGTTGTCCGAACGCCAGTTTTAAGAAGTAACCTTTTGAGCGAGGTGAGATCGTGTAGCGTGGACTATTCCGTGACGTTGAGAGCTCGCATTTTAATTATTATTAATTTTTTTTAGAAACATGGTATCCTCGCTAAATAACTTCCCTTTTGGCGTGGTCTACGTTTAAGCGATTATAGCCGGGTGTAGTAGTCGCTCTTCAGGGTATGCAGTTACAGTTCCTACTCCTACCTTCTCGTCGCTTAACCAGGAGGGCTGAGTAACCTTTGTGCTAAATACAGTAACAAAGTCGTGTGAAGCCCACTGTGCCACGGCTGAACGAGAGGGGCATATCCGGTTTAAGAGAGGTGCGACTGTGTGTGGGCGTCGATCTTGAGGCAAACGGCTCGCTATAAAAACGTGTATTATATCCCTTGACTGGAGCTTTAAATGGTGGACACAACTTCCCCAGATTGACACATTTCGAGGGTATTCGCGGTTCCACCTTAGCCCATTTATTGAAGCTTTCTCAATTGCTTGATTCGACTCCACAGTCTAGACGTTTTTCTTTTGGGAGCATCACTTTCACCCATCTTGATTGAAGAAAATATAGCGACCGTAGCTGAGAGTGTACAAGAAGACCGTAGAGAGTCGGTTCGGCGCCGTTCGCAGCAACTCGGCCTGACATATGGAATGACTTGGCGCATTTTACGTCGAGATCTTAAATTGAAAGCGTACAAATACAGCATGTGCAAGAACTGAAGTCGCTGGACCTTCCCAAGCGACATCGTTTCGCTCTATGGGCTCTTGAAATGTTCCAAGAAGATCAGACGTTTTTGAGCCAAATTTTGTTCAGCGATGAGGCCCATTTCTAGCTCAATGGGTATGTAAACAAGAAAAAATTGCCGCATTTGGGATGAAGAGCAACCTGAGAGATTCAAGAGCTGACATTTCATCTAGAAAAAGCAAAGGTTTGGTGTGGTTTCTGCGCCGGTGGAATCATCGGTCCATATTTCTTCAAAAATGATGCCGGTGAGAACGTAACCGTCAATGACGACCGTTATCGCGCCATGATAACCGACTATTTGATGCCTTAAATTGAAGTTCGTGATCTCCGCGACATTTGGTTTCAATAAGACGACGCCACTTCCCACACATCGCATCAATCAATGGATTTATTGAGAGAACATTTCGCCGGTGAGCAGATAATTTCACGTTTTGGGATGGTCGATTGGCCACCAAGGTCGTGTGTTGTTACACCGTTAGACTTTTTCCTCTGTGGGGATATGTAAAGTCTAAAGTCTATGCGAACATTCCCGCTTCGATTCAGGCCTTGGAGTAAAATATCACGCGTGATATGCGCCAGTTACCAGTCGAAATGCTCGAACGAGTCATCGAAAATTGGACTCGACAGATGGACTATCTGAGACGCAGCAGCGGCCAACATTTGAAGGAGATAATCTTCCAAAAAATAAATGCCAAAGAATGTTCTTTCGAATGATATTGAACATTCTCCATTAAATTTGAATTTTCTGTGGTTTTTTTCATTAAAAATGGATCACCCTTTATGTGAAAAGCTTTTCGGCGCTCCTTAAGTACATAGAGAGACAATGAGTTTTTTTAAATTCAAAATCTAGATTAGTCAAATGTAAAAAAAATCCAATATATATGTTAATCGCACATCTCTAACATCGCGTCTATGCCGTTACTGACCGCCGTGCAGCGCTGGACAATTGTCAGTTCGAATGCACACATGCTGCTGCTTGCTATCTTGATTAATATATGTATGTATTTATATGCATAAGTAGAACGAACGGTGCATTTACATATCAATGCAATGCATCAATGTATGTATGTATGCCTAGTATGTCCATTTTTAAAACATTCTACGTTACGGCTGAGCGCTTTTTTTCCATGCGCTGCGCTTAAAACAAGTTTTCTGAATTTTCTGTTATCCATCAAAGGCTACGGACGAACGGCCGGCAGCGAACGAATCGCCAAGTGATTGCGACATGTGTGTGTGCGCGCGCGCTTGTTAAATACATGCGCACATATGTACATACAAACCTGCTCGCATTCAAAGGCAAAGGATAAATGGGCACGGAACTCGATCTCACTCACTCACTCACTCATCGCTCTCTCTCTCTCTCCCTGTGTGTGTAGGCAACTGTTTGTGTGTGCGAGGCGTGTAACCTTTGTTGGTTTGCTGTTTGTTGAAATGCAGTTGTGTGAGTTTATAGTTCTTTTCATATACCTATACGAGTACATACATACATTAATGTATATATGAGAATGTGTTTGTGTGCATTCGTAAATGGAATTTGTGGTACGTGCGCTTTGCGCAATGCCTTTGTCCGCGTGTGTGCGTGTGTTTGTGTGCTGCGCGCGATGACTGACGGTCGGTCATGTGCATAGCTTTGGGTATTACCAGCGAATCACACAACACAACCGTGCATTAGGAAGTGCTTACATATTTACATATATATTTACATACATATCTACTTCTAAGCATATGTATTTTTTTTGTATATACACATATATGTAAGTGCTCTTGTTTGTCAATTATGGAAATTATTCTATTTCATTTTCCAATTCTTTTCTATTGTCGGCTATTGCTGTTGTTGTTGCTGCTGCTTTTTTCTCATCGTCTTTTCCTCGCTTTGTATGTGCGCATACATACACGTGCACATAGTTGCATTTGTTTCGATAAAAAAAATCGACTATCCTTCATCTGCAGCATGGAAAATACATGTTTCCTCGACTGCAGCTACTACTTGAACTTTGTATTTGAAATTTAAATTCCACACTCAGCTGTCGCAATTATCCTTGTCGGCGTTGCGCCTTCTTTCACGTAGTAGTAAACTGGTATACAAACTAGATGCATATTTGTGTGTGTATACATACATATGTACTGTTTATTACATAGTACGTGTCTGTAATTAGATCGCTTTGCTATCAGCTAAGAAATTATTATTATTATTTTTTTTAATTTAATTTTTTTTGTACTTTATATGCTTTTTTATTTGTTAATTTATTGCAATTATTTTTTAAATTTTTATTGCTTTTTTCAATTTTTATCGGTTTTTTTTTAATTTTAATTATTTATTTTTGTTTATTTATTTATTTTTTCACTTAAATATCTGTTTTTTTTTGTTTTTTATTGTTTATTTTTTTTAATTTTTTATATCTTTTATTTATTTCTTTTTTATTTATATATTTTTATAATTATTTTTTCCTTTTGTTTTATATTTTCTCAATTTTTATTTATTTTTTTTTTTGTATATTTATTTTAATTTTTATATTTATATTTATTTAAAATTTTTTTTTTTTTTTTTTTTTTTATAAATTTTATAAATTTTTTATTTATTGCCTTTTTTACTACTTAAATATTTTTGATGTTTTTATTTATTTTTTATGCTTTTCTATTATTATTTTAATTTTATTTTTTATATATATTTCCTAATTGCTATTTTAGTTTTTTGTGTTTCCACCATTTTTTATTGTTTGTTTTTTATATATATTTTATATTTCTTTTTTAAATTTTTTATTTATTTTTATTTATTTATTTTTTTATTTTTATTTTTTTATTTTTCTTTAATTGTTTTTATTTCTTCTTCTTAAATATCCAATTTTTTATTGTTATATATATATATATATATATATATATATATATATATATATATATATATATATATATTTAATTTTATTTTTTTGGTTATATATTTAATTTATTTTAATTAATTTTTTGTTTGTTTTATATCCTTTATATATTTTGTTTTGCTTTTGAATTTTTTTTAAATATTTTATTCAGTTTTGCTTTTTTATAAATTTTATATATTTTTTATTTATTGCCTTTTTTACTACTTGAATATTTTTGAGGTTTTTGTATATTTTTTTAATTTTGTTTTTTATATATATTTCCTAATTTCCTAATTATTTTAGTTTCTTTTCCCATTTTTTATTGTTTTTTATATACTTTTTATATTTTTTCTTTAATTCTTTTTAATTTTTTTGGTTATATATTTAATTTATTTTAATTAAATTTTTTTGTTTGTTTTATATTCTTTATATGTTTTATTTTGCGTTTGAAAATTTTTATAATTTTTTTATTTAGTTTTGCTTTTTTTTTAATTTTATATTTTTTTCTTTTAATGCCTCTTTTACTTCTTAATTTTTTTTTTATTTTTTTATTTTTTTTTCTCTTCTATTATTTTTAATTTATTTTTTTATATATATTTCGTAATTGCTATTTTAGTTTTTAATTTTTTTCCCATTTTTTATTGTTTTTTTTTTCATCTCTTTTATTTTTTATATTTTTTATATTTTTTGTATTTTTAATTTATTTCTTTTTAATATTTGTTCTTCTTAAATATCCAATTTTTTAATGTTTTTGATTTATTTTTTATTTTATTCTTTTTATTTATTTTGTATTTTTACTTTTTGAGTGTAAGTTATATTTATTTTCTTTTCTTTTTCAATAAAATTTTTTTTTCTATATATATTTTATGTTTATTTTTAAAATTTGTTTGAGTTTTTTTTTATTTATTTTTATAAATTTTTTTTATGGAATTTTTTATGATTTTTTTTATGTTTTATTATTTGAATATTTAATTTTTATATTTTAATTTTTTTTTGTAGATTTTCCTATTTTTATTAAATTTTTTTTTAAATTTTTTATTGTCATAATTTTTAGTATATTTTTATTTATCTACTTTTTAATTCTCTTATATTATTTGATATGTTTTACATTATTTTATTTTTATTTTTTATTTTGTTTTTGCTTCTGAAAACTTTTTGAATTTTATTTTTAAAATTTTCAGTTTTTCTTCTTAAATATTGAATTTCATTCTTATTTTAATTTTAATTTTAATTATTTTTTTTTAATTTTTAGTTTTTATAATTGAATTTTTAATTTTTTTTTGTATTTTTTATTTATTTACTTTTTTATATTTTACTTATACTTTTTATATGTTTTACCTGATTTTGTTTATAAAGTTTATATTTATTTATTTATTTTTAAGTTTTTATTTTTTTATATTGTTTTTGATTCTTAAAAATTTAGAATTTTATTCTCTTTTTAATTTTTTATTACAATTCAAAAACAAAATTTATAGTTTTCTTAATTTTTTTATTTATATATATTTTATTTATTAAGTTTTTGATTTTTCTTATATTTTTCATATATATTACTTGAATTTATTTTATATATGAATTTTATGTTTTTTATTTATTTATATAAATTTTATATTTCTTCCTTTTTATTTATTTTTAATTTGTTTTTCATTTTCAAATTTTTTTTGAGTTTTTTTAATTTTTAATATTTTTTTTTTTATTTTTTATGTTTTTTTTTTTATTTATTTACTTTTTTATTTTACGTATATTTTTATATGTTTTCTTGATTTTATTTTTTTATATAAATTTTATTTATTTTATTTATTTATTTATTTATTTTTTTATGTGTTTTTTTATTATTATTTTATTTTTAATTTTTGTGGTTATTTTTTTGCTTCTTAAATATGTTTGAATTTTTTATTTTTCTGTTCACTTTTTATTTTATTTTTTGTTTTACTTCCCCCCTCCGCAGTAATTAGCAAGCAACATTGCCGCGCGTGCCATAAATACCACAAAAATATGCAGATAATTGTTTGTTTGCAACATTTGTAAGTCTATTTGGAACTCGCTTGCTGTTTTGCGACAGGTGTTTCTCACTTTTCTTGCCTGCCTACGGTGTATTTTTTCCCTTTAACCTCTAAGGGGGAGTGAAGCTATTATTGTAGTTTTTGTTATTATTACCTACCGAGTTGGTAAATTGGCAGTTAAAAGCCGTTTTTTATGGTGTCTGTAATGAATTTGGGCAATTTATGTGTGTTTTTTTTTGTCCACAGGCTCTGCAGCTTGCGCTATCAGAAGGAAATTCTTAAATGAAAATAATGCCTGTTTTGAAAAAAAAAATGACTTGTCGATCCATAAGCATAGCATATACGAATTGTTCTTGAAGCAAAACCCAAGGTATTTTCGAAAAGTTTCTTTCTAAGTTTTCTTATTGAAAAAAAGAAAAGGCCAAGTTATACGTGTGTTTTTGTAATCAACTCCCAAACGTTAAATAGGTGTTATACTAGCGAAAATTTTACTACCCTAAACCGAGGACTAAAAAGTGACTTCAGACTCGTAGTCTTTGTTGACTTCAAGAGAAATGTAGAATTTTTTTTTATTTTCCTATCTTTGTGCCTTTGGAATACTCTTAACAAACATTTCTATCAAGTTTTCCATATTTAAAGTAAAAATTAATTTTATTTAGATGCGCCTAGATGTAGGCAACATTTTTCTTAAATTATTTGGTTACATAAATTTCTTTCATTAAATTTGAAGGTAGTTCGTTATAATTGACTGTTTAATGTTTTTATTTTCCTATTTTATTTATTTATTACTTTTTTAATTTTCTTATAGATTTAATGCTGTAGCTTTAAATTAAATTTAAATTTTTTGTTTTTATATTATTTTCATTTAAAATAAAAAACACACAGCAAATTAAAATTTAATGGGGAATGTTTATTCATTCGAAGGAACATTCTTTGGCATTTATTTCTTGAAGATTATCTCTCTCAAATGTTGGCCGCAGCTACGTCTCAGATGGTCCATCTGTCGAGTCCAATTTTCGATGACTCGTTCGAGCATTGCGACTGGCAACTGGCGAATGACACGCGTTCTGTTTTGCGCCAAGGCCTGAATCGAAGCAGGAATGTTCGCATAGACTTTAGACTTTACATATTCCCCACAGGGAAAAGTGTGTGGGAAGTGGCGTCGTCTTGTTGACAGGCTTCAATTTCAGTCATCAAATAGTCGGTTATCATGGCGCGATAGCGGTTGTCATTGACGGTTACGTTCTCACCGGCATCAGTTTTGAAGAAATATGAACCGATGATTCCACCAGCCCACAAACCACGCCAATCCGTAGTTTTTTCTAGATGAAATGGCAGCTCTTAAATCTCTTCAGGTTGTT
The DNA here is from genome assembly GCA_030068015.2 of Neoceratitis asiatica. Taxonomy (NCBI): domain Eukaryota; kingdom Metazoa; phylum Arthropoda; class Insecta; order Diptera; family Tephritidae; genus Neoceratitis; species Neoceratitis asiatica. The sequence continues at coordinate 75,191,293 of CM061527.1, forward strand.
CTTCGTCCCAAATGCGGCGATTTTGCTCGTTGACATACCCATTGAGCCAGAAATGGGCCACATCGCTGAACGAAATTTGGCTCGAAAACGTCGGATCTTCTTGGAACTCATCAAGAGCCCATAGAGCGTAGCGATGTCGCTTGAGAAGGTCGATCGGCTTCAGTTTTGGCACAAACTGTATTTTGTACGCTTTCAATTTAAGATCTCGACGTAAAATGCGCCAAGTCGTTCCATACGTCAGTCCGAGTTGCTGCGAACGGCGCCGAATCGACTCTCCACGGTCTTCGTCGTGTACACTCTCAGCTACGGCCGTTATATTTTCTTCATTGCGTGCTGGACATGTTCGGATTCGGTCGAATATTATCCAATAATAAATGCTGGGTCTCAAGATGGGTGATGGTATTGCGAATAGTACGCTCAGTAGGCCGATTATGTTGACCATAAGTTGAGCGAAGCGCGCGCGAAACACATTCTTTAGAAGAACGTGAATTTTCGTAATAAATTTGAATAAATTACAAACGTTGTTTAGGCGTAGAGTCTTTCCATGATGAAATGCCAAACAATACTGAACAAAAATAGCATGACAACTTGACACTACTCACGCGTGAACTGTCAAAAAACGCTATTGAAGGCTATTGGAAAAAGTACCTCTGCTTGGATCGCCTTTTATTATTATTTATTTTACTTTTTATTTTCATATTATTTTGATTTCCATTTTTTTATAGTTTTACAAGTTTAAATTTTTTTCGTGTCTTTTTAATTTTTTTTCATTAATTTTTAACTTTTAAATTTATTTTTTAATTTTCTTGATTTAATTTTTTAATGAATTATTTATTTTTAGTTTTATTTATTTAACATTTTAATATTAATTTTTTTTTTTTTTTTCATTTGGGTTTTTTTATAGTTTTTTAAATTTTTATTTAAATTAATAATTTTTTGAAATAAATTTTTAATTAATAAATTTTATTTGATCTATTTTTTTTTTAATAAATTTTTATTATATAATTTTTTAAGATTTTTTAATAATTTTTTAAAATAAATTTTTAATTAATAAATTTTATTTGATCTATTTTTTTTAAATAAATTTTTATTATATAATTTTTTAAGAGATTTAAGTTTTCTTAGTTTTTTTATTTACTTATTACTTATTTTTATTTGAATTTTTATTTAATTTTTGTTCCGTTTTTTAAAATCATTTATTTCTCATAAATTTTTTCTTCCAATAAATTTTTTAATAATTTTTTTAAATAAATTTTTAATTAATAAATTTTATTTGATCTATTTTTTTTTAAATAAATTTTTATTATATAATTTTTTAAGAGATTTAAGTTTTCTTAGTTTTTTTATTTACTTATTACTTATTTTTATTTTAATTTTTAGTTTATTATTTTTTTTTTCCGTTTTTTAAAATCATTTATTTCTAATAAATTTTTTTTCCCAATAAAGTCCTTACAAAAATAAATACTTCTGCTACTCAATTTCCAGTCCAAATATTCTATGCCAAAAATTTCTACATTTTATTACGCTCACCCCACCGCCTATCTCAAAAAATCAATTTCGCAATATTAGTCACCTTTCTGTGTGCAAATACAATATAATTACATATGGATACATACATACGTATACAACATGTACTACACATATGTGTAATATTTCCTTTTTTTATGCTTTGCACCATTTCCTTTTCAACTTTAACTAAATCATCTACGCAATATTACATTAATCTTTCCACCATAACGAATGGCAATTCCCAAAACGCCTGCCTGCCAGCCAGCCAGCCACATCCACTCATATATTTAACAAACGAAATTCCAAGCGGCGGTCAAGCATTTAATATGAGTAGTGTAAGTAGCTAATGTTTGTTGTTGTTTTTTTTTTTTTTGTTTGTTTCCTCGCTTTTTGCCTTGCTTTTCCTCTCTTGCCAATCGGTTAAGTGAAATCCCATAATTTCGCTAAATCATCAATGCTTGCTGTCAGCTTTGGATATGTAATTATATACAAACATACATACATACATACATACACACAGGCATTTGTGCACAATGCGACATTATTGCATTAGATTTCATATTCGATTCCGTTGTAGGCTTTTATTGCGAAAATCATCATGAGTCGCACTCACTCTCTCGTTCTTATCCGATTTTTCCTCTTTTCTAATGAACAATTATTATTATATGAAATTTTTTCTCAAACCATGGATATGTGTATGGGTATATATATATATATATGTACGTATCTTTTTTTGTCTGAATTTAATCATGCGGTTTTCACTATCTTTTGACTATCTTCAGCAAATCCTAGCTAAAGCAGCATAATTTACGAATCTTTTATTTTTTTGTGTGTGCCTGGGCTTAGTAAAAAGTTCCAACATTAATATAAAATTGTTGTTGTTGTAATCTACTTCGTCGTTACATTACATACCCGCCCGCCTCCGTTGGAAAATAGAATGTCTGGCAGAGTAAATACCATTAAAAATGCATAGAGCATACAATAAATACACAAACACACACACATATAAAGATGCTATAAAAGTGTATTTTATTTTATACATACGTACATGTGTTTATATGTATATATGTGTGTGCATATGTTTGTATATTATATAGCATATGGATGCTGTAGCAATTTTTGGACACTACATTTTCAGCTGCTAATGCAAAAATCAAATTAAATCAGGTAAATATGTGCGAGTGGATGTGCGTGTGTGTGTGTGCGTGTGGTGAAATAACACATTAACCAATACATATACATATACACATTCATGCATTATCAAAATGTTTGATTTTATATGCTTGGTTGTGGCGTTGGCGCTGGCTGCGCAGTGTTTTGTTGTTGCTAGTGCCAAAGGTCGGTCCCTTCGTTCATCAAAGTGAACGCAAGATGCGCGCTGTTTCTACTCTACTCTATCATTCGCTCGAGCGTGCTGCGAATATGATTAGGCGGTTGTAATTGTAATTTCATCAACCGTATGGAATCTCTAGAAAGGGGTTTTCGGCGAAAACTCAATTTTTCAAATGATTAATAGCAAAAAAAAAAAAAAAAAGTTTATTCTTAACAAAAACCATTGGCAGGGGACTTTTTTTATTTCAGTTCATTTTATAAATTAAAGTTTAATGAGACGGAACTTGCGTGCTCGTGTCTAGGAAATCAGTTTCTTATAGTGGATCTTCTGATAAGAAATTCATTTCGCGCCTAAATGTAGGCAACATTTTTGTAATTTTCCTTTATACAAAAACTTTCTCTAAAAAATACATTGTCTGACAGATAGTTATGTACAAATTGTTATTTCTTGTTTAGAAAATCATTTTCTAACAGCTGATTTTGAAAAAAAAAACGCATAACATTCACTCTGAAAGTTTATTTTTTAATATTTTATATAACAATTTGACGTATGCCTAAATGTAGGCAACATAGGTTTTAAAATTGAATACTATTATTCAGCAATGTAGGCAACATTTTTTAATATGTTTTGCATTAGCTTTATACAAAAACAAAAAAAAAACTTTTAATTCTTTACATAATTTTGGAATTTTACAAATATTTTGAGATTACCACTTTGTGTATAAGATTTTTTAAAAGATTTTCTGTCAGAAAACATATTTTCTGGAAAGTCTTTTCTTTTTTAAATTTATTACCAAAATTTAAGGATTTTAAGAGTTATAAGATCGAAAATTTTTAAAAGAAATAAGAGTATTTCATTTTAAATCGCCCAAAATATAGAAATTAATTAATAAACTAAATTAAAAAAAATTTATAAATAAATAACGGGTGATCCATTTCGATGTTCCATACTTTTTTAAAGAAACAAAAACACAGAAAATTCAAATTTAATGAGGAATTTTTTTTTTATCATTCGAAAGAACATTCTTTGGCATTTATTTTTTGAAGATTCTCTTTCAATTGTTGGCCGCAGCTACGTCTCAGATGGTCCATCCATTTAATCCAATTTTCGATGACTCGTTCGACCATTTCGACTGGTAACTGGCGAATGACACGCGTGATGTTTTGCTCCAAGGCCTGAATCGAAGCGGGATTTTCCGCTTAGACTTTATACCTTACAAATCCCCTCAGGAAAAAGTCTAACGGTGTGATATCACTTGGTGGTCAATCGATCGACCCAAAACGTGAAATTATCTGCTCATCGAAGTATTCTCTCAATAAATCCATTGATTGATGCGATGTGTGGGATTTGGCGCCGTCTGGTTGAAACCAAATGTCGCGGAGATCATGAGTTTCAATTTCAGTCATCAAATAGTCAGTTATCATGGCGCGATAACGGTGGCCATTGACGGTTACGTTCACACCGGCATCATTTTCGAAGATATATGGACTGATGTTTCCACCGGCTCGCAAACCACACCAAACCATTGTTTATTCTGGATGAAATAACAGCTCTTGAATCTCTTCAGTTTGCTCTTCGTCCCAAATGTGGCAATTTTGCATATTTACATACCCATTGAGCCAGAAATGGGTCTCATCGCTGAACAAAATTTACCTCGAAAACAACGGATCTTCTTGGAACTTTTCAAGAGCCCATAGAGCGAAGCGATGTCTTGGATGGCTTGGGAAGGTCGAGCGGCTCCAGTTCTTGCACAAGCTATATTTTGTACGCTTTCAATTTACATAATCTCAACGTAAAATGCGCCAAGTGGTTCCATACGTCAATCCAAGTTGCTGCGAACGGGGCCGAATTGACGCTCCATTGTCTTCGTGTACACTCTCGGTGCTATACGGGCGCTACATTCTCTTCACTGCGTGCTGGACGTGGTCTAATCGGTCGAATATTATCCAATAATGAATGCTCGGATGCAAGATGGGCGAAGCGCGCGAAACACATTCTTTACAGAACGTGAATTTTCGTAATAAAGTTGAATGATTTGTGTAATCGTTGCTCAGGCGTGAGTTTTTCCATGATCAAATGCCACACAATACTGAAGAAAAATAGCATGACAACTTGACGCGGCTCATGCGTGATCTATCAAAAAAAGGCTATTGAAAAGAATACTTCTACTTGGATTACCCTTTAAAAGAATTATCTTTCTTCTCTTTTGTCTACTTCATTTTTGTTTGTTTTATTTCTCATTTCATTTATCTTCAGACTTAATTTTATTTTATTTTTTGTTTTAATTTTATATTTTATGCGTTTATTTTGAATGTTTTGTTTTTATTACTTTCTATTTTTTTATGTTTTTTGATTATTTATTGTTATTTTATTAGTTTATATTTTTTATTTTATTTATTTATATTATATTTTTAATTAATTAATAAAAAATTTTATTTCATTTTATTTGATGGTATTTTTTTAACTTTATTTATTTTTTATATTAAATTTGTGTTTAATTTTGTTTAAATTTTGTTTAATTTTTTTTTGTTATTTAGTATTTATATAATTCTATTTAATTTTTTTAATTTTGTTATTTATTAATTTTTTCTATTGTCTTGAGCTTTGAGGGTTTCGTCTGCATTCAATTTTCTTAGTCCTTTATGTTGTAGTCTCACGTTTCATTGGTTACTGTTTGCATAACAACCAGCTTACGCCGTTGGCTTGCTTAGGTGTTTGAAATCAAAATCGCACCGGATGCTGCTGCTTTGTCTGTCATTGGCAACCAATTTGATTTACTATTGTTTGTAGTTTTTTTTTTTGTTTTTTAATTTGAAATTTTATTTGCTTAGCATTTTTTAGTGTGTGCGGCGGCGCTCTTTTGATTTGCCATGGCTATACACATATACATATATTCTTATATATATATATATATATATATATATATATATATATATATATATTTACTCTTATTAGATTTACTGTTATTTTCATTTGCTGCTTTCAGTTTGCTTTTATGTTTCGCATTCGCATTTATTATTTATTTAGTTTATTTTTCGTATTTAATTTAATTTTGTTTACCGCTAAAAGCAGTCGTCCGGCCGTTCGGCCGTTCGGCCATCCATTCGACGTGGGGGACCGCTTTTTTGTTTGCTCTTTTCTCTTTTATACACACATATATATATGTATGTGTGTATGTATTTTTACGCATTTTGCACTTTCCTCATTTACCCACATATTTATTTATCATACATTTCCTCATTATCTATAATATTTTTCTTAATTTTCTCATGTATGCAATGCAATGTATGTATGTATGTATGTATGTATGTTTGTACAAAGCCAACGCTCGCTGCTGCTGCTGTTGCTGCTGCTGCTCGGCGTTTCTATTTGATATATGCGGACGCTTACAATTTGCGCATACATTTTGCGCTCCTTCGTCCTTTTCGCCATATTTTCGTATAACACTAATATGTGTATGTATGTATATGTGTATGTATGTGTGAGTCTGACTTGTTCCCTTGAGTCTGACTCAGCTTTGTTTCGTTTCCATTTCGCTTGCTACTTTTATATGTTTGTGTGTGTGTGTGTGTGTCCCACACCGTCTTGCTGTGCTTGCAGGCTTGTGTGTGCTTGTAACTGTATGCCTGTATTTCCGCTTTGATCCTGCTTCTCCTTTCGTGTGCTGCACGTTCTTGCGCTCAATTTACTCTTGCGCTCATTCACTCATTCACTAAATCACTCACTCGCCTCTGCTCGGCTCGGCTCGGCGGTCTCGGCGGTCTCGGCCGCTTCAGCAACCCCAATTCATTTTAGTTTACTCGCTGATCTCAGGCACGCCAGAGCCTTACAAAGCAAATACACGCGTAGTGGGCTTTCAGGCTGCTTCGGGCGTTTTTTTCTTGCCTTTATTATTGGAACAAAAGCAAAAAAAAAAAAAAGAAATTATCCGAAGAGAAGAGATTATAAAACAAAACAACAACAAAAAAGTTGAAGGGTAAAGTGTGTGTGTATGTAAAAATTGCATGCAATAAATAATGAAATTTTTCATTACATTTTTGAAAAATTAATTAAGTGAAGTTTTCAAGCAATGCGCATATTTTCTAATATCCATACACCATATACATATATATATATATATATAAATATATATATTTTTCTTTCTGCGTGTATGTGTACGTTGACTGCTTGACTCGCATCAATCAGCAAATCAGTTTTGGCAACTTTTTGCGCATTTGAAAAACAGCATTTTCAATAATTAAAACGAAGTTCGTTGTGTATTCAGCTGAAGAGCGTAAAAAACTGAATTTTCGCATACAAAAATTAATGCAAAAAAAGTGAAAAAGAAGATAAAATTCTCGGAGTTGTGATCGTGCAATAATTTAGCAAGAAAAAAATTCTTTATGTAAAAAATTTCATACAAAAAAGATAAAAATTATAAACAAAAGTGAAAACTCACAACTCACTCCTCCTTCGACCGACCTTCTTACTTACCACTGCTACGACAAGCCCCAGTGTGTGTGTGGTGTGTTGGTGCCTCAAACCACAGTGTACAGAATTTTCTATCCAATACACTTGAAAACATATACATACATATGTACACACATACGCACATATCATATTGAAAAATTGTTTCGATTCAATATCAAAAAATAAAATAAAATTAAAGTTTTCAAATTAAAAAAATTAAATTGAAAAAAAATGTGCAATAATTTCACAACAACAATTGCGCTAGACGCACTCAACTAGAAACTTTTTTCTATCCTAACTAATAAAAAAGTTATACAACAACACAAAGGCCTTAACCCGCCGTTTTGGAGTAGATACCGCGTTTTGTATAACAACAACAACAACAAACGCAACAACAACAACCAAATCAGCATTAAAGTTGCAGCGCACTACTGCCGTCTAGCGAGTTTATTTGAATATGCAATAAAAGTGAGTTTTTTCTCTTGATTTTCATAATTTACATACATACGTATTTATTTGCTAAATTCTAATGAATTAAAATACAGAAAATAATTTACAAAATAAAACAAACAAAAAAAGAATGCAAATAAAGTTTAAGGAAATTTAATGATAAAAAAATAAAATAAAAAATTAAATAATTTAAAAAAAAAAAAAAATTTTTTTTAAAATTTTAAAAATTATACAATTAAAAAAATTATACATTAAAAAAAGTTCAATAATCAAAAAATCAAAAATTAAAATTTTTTAAGTAATAAAAAGTATAATATACTGAAAAATATATAATGTAATAAAAAATAAAAATAAAAGATAAAAAATAAAAAATAAAAAAAGGATAGAAAAAAAATAAATAAAAATAGATAAAATTAAAAAAGTTTCATACAAAATTTTTAATATTATAAAAGGGTTTAAAAAGATACCACGCTCCATGTTGATGGTGAAGGAAATTCTATGAAAATAATTTTTTTTTTTGGAAAATTTGATTTTAATTAAACAATATATAAAAAAAGATATAAAAAATAAATTAATAAAATATTAAAAAAAAAATAAAAAAAATAAAAGAATAAAAATTAAAAATTAAAATTTTAAATTAAAAATTAAAATTTAATAATATATAAATTTAAAAATTATATAATTCAAAAATTATAAAATTTTAAGTTTAAAAATTTAGAATTTTAAACATTTTAGAACTTAAAAATTTAAATATTCAAAAATCCGAAAATTTAAAAATTCATAAATCCAAAAATTTGAAAATTTAAAAGTTCAGAAATTAAACATTTAAAAATCTAATAATATATAAATTTCAAAATTATGAAATTTAAAAATTATGAAATTCAAAAATCATTAAATTTAAAAACTAAAAATTTAGAAAATTAAACTGTTTAAAATTTAAAAATTCAAAATATAAAAATTAAAAACAGATAAATGTTAGAAAAAATTAAAAAAAATAAAGGAAAAAATAAATAGAAATTAATTAATTTAAAAAAAAAATAAAAATAAATAATAAATAATTAAATACTAAAAAAATTAAAGAGTAAAAGTATTAAAAAATGCACAAAGAAATGAAAAAAATATATAATAAAAAATACAAAAAACATGATACTAAGAAAATGATACTAAAAAGTAAAATAAAGAAATAATAATAAAAAAATAATAATAATAAAATAATAATAATAATAATATTGAAAATAATAATAAAAATAATAATAAAAATAATAATAAAAATAATGATGATAAATAATAATAATAAAAAATAATAGAAAAAATAATAAAAAATAGTAATAATAATAATAAAATAATAAAAAATAATAATAATAAAATAATAAAAAATAATAATAATAAAATAATAAAAAATAATAATAATAAAATAATAAAAAATAATAATTATAAAATAATAATGTAAACTAAGAATAAAATAATAATAAAAAATAATAAAATAATAATAATAAATAATAATAAAAGAAATAATTAAAAAATAAGAATATAATACTAAAAAATATAATAAACAAAGAATAATAATAAAGAAATAATAATAATAAAATAATATTAAAAAATAATAATAAGAAAATAATAATAAGATAATAATATAAAATAAGAATAAAATAATATAAAAATTAAAAAAAAAATAGAAAATAAAATAAAAAGATTATGAAAAAAATATAATAAAAGAAATAATAATAAAAAATTATGAAAAAATAAAAAAATAATAATAAATTTATATAATAAAAGAGAAATAAAAAAATAATAGAGTAACAATAAAAAATAAATAACCAAGAAATATAAAAGAAAAAACCAAAAAAATAATAATAAAGAATAAATAAATTCTATAAATAATAAAAAGGTAATAAATATATAAAGCAAAAAAAAAAAAAAATTAAAAATATATAATAAAATGATAAATAGATAAATAAAACAACAGGAAAAGTATAAAAGCAAAAAAATGTAATAAATAATAAAACGGAAGAGTAAAAATATTGAGAAATTTTAAAAATTTAATTAGTAAACAATTAAAAAAATTAAAAATGTAAAATAATATAAAATTAAAATATTCATACATATATATAATCAAAACAACTGCGTATAGTTGTGGGAAAAGTACAAAAAAAAATCAAAAAAAGAAACTTACACGCAACATATTTCGAATTTCATCAAAAATAAATGACCCTCAAACCAGCAAACCAGAGCTCACCAATTTTTGGAGCGCCCACACCAACCCCCCATCCTCCTCATAGATATGTACATATGTACAAATATATATATCTCTATATGTCTGCTAGTATTGAACTCAATACTACGCTCCTACTATTTATTTTACACGCTCACTATAATAATATTCTTTCAATCCTTGTACTCGTTCATCCTTTAATTTATTCTCCATATTCGCCATTTTTCGTTTCTATTGTTTAGTTCCACAACAACAACAAGGTTTTCTGTAACGTCTGTTGTTGCTACTGCTGTTGACGATGCGAGCGAGCGAGCGTGCTCTGCTGAGCATGCAAAGTGTTTTGAGCTTAAATTTGAACCTGAGTTTTGATATATTTGAGTGAAATGTCACTCGTCCTTTTAAGCCTTTTCCAGTTTTTCTTTATTTACACGCTTTCGTCTGAGCGTTTTCTACTCATCGTTGATATACCCACGCTGTAGTTGTTGTTGTAAGTTCATTTATTGCTATTGCTGTTGCTGCTATTGTTGTTTAATAGCTTGCCAATCTGGTCTGGTCGGTTGGGTGGTGGTACAGTTTTATTAGTGTACTATATAAATGTATGTATGTATGTGTGCATATCTGTGTGTGTGTGTGTGTGTGTTTGTGAACGCTGCTGTCCATATCTATGTTATTTATAATTGTATCTGTATAATTTGCATTTTGCTTGCATTTGCGTATGTGTGCGTGTGCGTAAATAGCCCGAATCCTATTTCGTATCTCATTAAAAAGGATATGCACATACATACATACACATACATACAAATGTAAATGTGCTTAATATAGTATACAAGTATAATGCGCACATATGCATAAGTAAACATGTATGTATGTATAAATGTATGTATGTATGTACGTATGTAGTTGCGTGGCAACATGTCACTCCTTCTATGATCAGTTTTTAATGTAAAGAAAATTATGCAAATTTTATCGCTGCGAGAAGTGAAGTTTGTTTGAACAAAGGCGGAAGGTAATGAGGTGAAATTGTAGATTATATGCATAGTTTGAATATTCGAAATTTTTGTATACTTATAAAAAGTGTCTAAAATAAGTGAATAAACGAAAAGAGTTTCAAATAATTACAATTTTGAAACTTCGAAAATTTTCGAACATGCTTAAATTACACGCGTACATCCAATATTAGTAAAATTCTTGCAGGAGAACGTATTTATTACAAAGTATATATAGTTTACATGCAATTTTGAATCTTCGAAAATTTTCGAACATTACAAATTTATCAGAAACTTCAGTACAAAAATTAGTGTTAAATTTTCAATATGAAAGCGGTTCAAAAATAAATTAAAAATTGGCAAAAAGGAAAAGTTAAAATTATTTATCATTGAAGAATAGGTTAGAAGCAGAGACAAGCTTCTTAAATTTAATTTTCTTAATATAAAAAATACCTAAAAATTGATAAAATTTTGCAGTTAAAGACCTTAATTATAGCACAGAAATTTTGGATTTTTTTAATTGAAAATTTTAAATTTTTTAAACCATTTTCAGTAATACATATATTCAAGTTTTTAGTTGCGATATTCTTCGAGGAGGGCTAATATGTTAATAATTTGTTAGTAATTTGTATTAAACATTAAAAACCTAAAGAACTTTAAATTTATGCGTATATTTTGAATCTTCGAAAATATTTCGAACATGCTGAATTATTATTTTTATTTTCTAATTATGTATTTACGTCTGAAAATTCATTTTTTACATAATATTTTAATTTCGAAAATTTATGCGTATATTTTGAATCTTCGAAAATGTTTCGAACATACTGAATTATTATTTTTGTCTTCTAATTACGTATTTACGTCTGAAAGTGCACTTTTTACACAATATTTTAATTTCGAAAATTTTCGAACATACCTTAAATGTCCCAAATTTGTTATTAATGAGCATAAATAGGTGTAAACTAAAGCGCTTTTCAAAAACAACAAAAATATATACGTGTTTTCAATTTTGAAAATGTTCAGATTTTCGAAAAATCAGCACAATTTATTTAAATTAAATTGCTAATAAATGCTTTCGTCGAAATTCCATTTTCTGACGTCGATTTTTCTCACGCGTCCGAATTTCTATTATTTTTGCACCTTTCAGTTACCAATTAAATACATACATACATATGTAGTTATGTGCATATTTCTTATAAAAACAAACATGTTTGCCAATTCATTAGAAGAGCGCAAATAATCTCAAACAGCGTTTTGCATACCTGATTGATTGCACGTCTATTGTATATATGTACATATTTGTATTTGATGAAAAAGCAACAACATTAAATACACAAAAATTTTCGCTTGCACTTCTTGCCTCGATAATTGGGTGTTGAGTGTGTTTTATTCATAGATTCCTGCCGGCTGACTGATTTTTCAATGATCGCCTTGCGAAGCGAATATACCTGGCATTGGGTCTATTGGAGGACGACGACGCCAAAGGCACATAAGTACTCGATGTAGGTAGTGAAGGAAAAAACAAACACTCGCCCGACCGACTGGGACAGGCAAGGCAGCCAATTTCCAAAATTCTATATACTATATGCTTTTCAAGTGTACTCACACTCGCGCAGTTTACCGTATGACGCCTTGTAGTGCACATGCAATTACCGTAAATTTACAACAAAAACAACAACAACAATAGTGACAATAATGCGAACAAGCGCAAGCCGAGCCTAATACACCGGTCTTTTCCTTTATTTTTTTCTTTCTTTTATTCGAACTCATTTGGGTGTACAACAACTGACTGACTGCAAGGCATGACTTGGCTTGGCCAAGGTATGGCAGGCAAAGTACGGCTACTAAATGACAGCTTGCAGCTGCTGCTGTTATTGTTGTGTGGAATTTTATTGTAGTTGTATTTTTTCGGTTGCCGAAATCCCTCTTTTGTGTGTGTGTATTGCTGTGTGTGCGATTAGAATGGACGACAGCAGTGCGCCGCGTATTTTGGCTGAAGTGGTGCTGCCCTCATTTTTATGTTTCTGTGCCTGCGTTCATGTGTTTGTGTGTGTGTGTGTGCGTGCTTGCTTTTTAGAATCTATGTATAATCCTGGCATTTGTTGGTTTTGTTTGCTGCAACTATACAACTATTATTGTAGCTGCTTTTCCAGCTTGCCGTTAAGTATGCGTCGTCAAGGTACCGTATGCACATATACATGTCTGTATGTATGTATGCGGTGTATTGTATTGTATTTGAGGTAAATAAGTCATACACTTGATGATGATGGGTTTTTCCCTATTTTCGAACATTGCACAGCCTGTTATTTCAGTGAATTTTTGTTGTTGTGGTTAGTTTTATATATATTCGAATTCTATATATTTTTTTATTATTTTTTACTTCATTTAATTTAATTTTCTTTCTTATTTTTTTTAAATTGTTTTTTGTGTGTTTCATTAAGGGCTTAGGTGGGTTTCAGAGGTTAAAAAAAGAATTTTCACTATTTTTTTTATATATACAATTCACCCTATCAAATATACATATATAAACAGTATTTTGTGAAATTTTTATTCACAAATTCCAAAAACTCAGCCGTTGGTACCTCATCTCCTCCCTTGGCGTCTCAAAATAAAATGCTCTTGCCGTGGACAGCATAAGTCATTATTGGCTCATCTAAAATAAAAAATAAAAAAATTATTTCGTTAGTACATGGGTAAATCTCGTTATTGGGCGAAGGTAAAAATAAAAAATTAAAATTTGTATTTTTGGCAGACTACAAAAAAAAAATTATTTTTAAAAAAATTTTCGCCATGCATAAGCTCTAAAAAATTTGTTGTAATAAAAAAAATTCTTCGTTCAATGACTAAGATTTGTGCCAAAATTGAAAAAAATCGCTTTATAACTTTTCGAAAAATCGTATCCACCGACTTGAAAAATAGAGTTTTGAGATAAACGCGTTTAAAGTTTCAAATTGACGCAGACTTCCAAAGGGTCTATCTCTTAGAATTTTGCTCCGATCGATTTGAAATTTTTGGGAGAATATTTTAAATATTTGTTACAATTTAATAAGAAAAAAAATAAGTTTTTTAAATTTTCAAACCCACTTAACCAACCCTTTAAACTTTATTTTCAATATATCGCATATATATTTAGTTTCATTCCTTAGATTATTTTATTTTGCCTTAGCTCCATTTATTTTTTTTAGTTTTGTTTTTTTTTAATTTATTTTAATTATTTCTTTTACATAATTTGAATTAGTTTTATTTGATTTTAATTTTATTTTTTGTTTGCTTGTTTGTTTCAATTTTATTTAACTCTATTTTTATTAATTATATTTTTAATATATTTATTTTTATTCTTATTTTTTATTTTATTTATTTTTATTGATTTTTTTATTAAATTTTATTTTCATTATATCGTAATTTATTTGGTTTCATTGTTTAGATTTTTTATTCTTTTTTATTTTTTTAATTTTATTTTTTTATTTTTTTAATCTTTTTATTTAATTTATTTTTATTTTTTGTTTTACTTCATTTTATTTGCTGTAGTTTTGAACACATTTTATTATTATTTATTATTTTAATTTTATTACATTTTAATTTAATTTTTTATATTATTTAAAGTTTTATATTATTTTTATTTGTAATAATAAAATTTATAAAAATTAATATTTATTTTTTGTACTATTTTATATTTTTTTGTTAATTTTTTATATTTTTATTTTATTTTATTTTATTTTAGTTTATTAAATTTATTTTTTATTTTTTATATAATTTTTTATTTATATTTTCCTTTTTTTGTTTTTGTTTAATAATTTTTTTAGTTAAATTAATTTTTATTATTTTTTTATTGCATTTATTATTTAATTTTTTATTATTTTAAAATTAATTTAGTATATTTTAGCATAATTTTTTATTTTTAAAAAATTTTAATTTCTATTTTATTTATTTTTAATGTTAATTTAATTTTTTTCTTCAATAAAATTTAATTAATTTTTTTAAATTTATTTTTTATTTTTTTTATAATATTTTATTTTTATTTTCATTCATTTTTTTTTGTATTATTTTGTTTTGTTTAATTAATAATTAATATTTTTTTGGTAAATTTATTCAATTTCTTTACTAAATATATATTTTTTTTAATTTTTTATTCTTTTATTAAATTTAGTATATTTTTTGCATTATATTTAAGTTCTTAATTTTTTTTATTTATTGTGTTTTATTTTTAATATTTTAATTTTAGTTTATATTAATTTTATATTACTTTTATATAATTTAATTTTGTTTTTATTATATTTTTTTTTATCTTTATAATATATTTTTAATTTTTCCAATTTTATTTTAATGCAGTTTTATATTTTTTATTTAGTTTTAAATATTTTTCTATAATTCATTTAATTTTTACGGTGTATTACGAATTTTTAATTAAATTTTATTAATTTATTTCGCAGAATTTTTTTTAATTTTTTTCTTTTTTTTCTTTTTATTTTTTTTTTAATTTAAGTTAAATTAATTTAATTTAATTTAATTCAATTTAATTTAATTTTAGTTAAATTTATTTCATTTTTTCTTTAATTTAGTTTTATTTGATATATTTTTTCCATTTTGAACTATTAAATTTTTTATTTTTTTTATTATTTTATATATATGTAAATATGTATTTTTTGTTCTGATGTAGTTATTTTAATATACATTTGTACGTATATGGTTTTCTGCTATTACATACTATTTACATACTTTGTGCATAAGTGTGAGTATATCTTGTCCCCGCACTTTATATATTGTGTTATTCGCGCTTTTGAATTATTTCTGAGCCAGTGTGCGTGTGTATGCTTTCTGCAGTATTTGTAAATATGTAATCGGTTTAAATATATAAATAAATATGTATATTATTCACAAAAATTCAAACTTATTTACATACAAAATAATTTTTTACAAATTTGCAAAATTTCTTTGATCTCATGTCCTTATCGCGAATACGAACAAACGGTGTAAACGTTGAAAAAGGTTTTGAAAATTCCATTTTCTCTACGCCTTTTCTCTACATTACACTCTCTCTCTCTCTCTTTCTTTTTCTCACCACCATTCTCTTACAGCTATTGAAATCGGAAAATAAATAAAAAAATTACCGTTATAACAGCAGTTTTAAATATAAAACACTCGGTGCCACTGAGTGTGTGTATGTGTGTGTGTATTTTGTGTAAAGAAAAAAACATTTACACTAAATAATAACAGACAATAAAAAGCAACAACAACAAAAACACGCCACAAAATGTCCAGCACCGATGTGCCCCGCATTATGGTCTTTCGGCCGACTTGGGAAGAATTTAAAAATTTTCCCAAATACATTGCCTACATGGAATCTCAAGGCGCACACAAAGCCGGTTTGGCCAAAGTGGTGCCACCGCCCGAATGGGTGCCACGTCGTAGTGGCTACATGGATTTGGATGCGCTGAAGATAACAATACCAGCGCCAATTTGTCAAGTCGTCACCGGCAAACAGGGTCTCTACCAACAAATCAATATACAAAAGAAACCACTCACAGTGAAGCAATTCAGTGAGTTGGCGTCAACGGAACGCTATCAGACGCCCAAACATTTCGACTATGAAGATCTCGAGCGTAAATATTGGAAGAATATCACGTATGTGGCGCCGATTTATGGCGCTGATGTTAGTGGCAGCATTACGGATCCGGATCAGGATGTAAGTATTATCGACGAAAATAAAAAAAAAGAAATCTTAAGCAACTCATCAACAATTTTTACCTCCCTCCCTTCCCACCACTCTCCCCTCACAATCACTCTCTAAAGAGTTGGAATATCAATCGTCTCGGCACCATACTCGATTATGTCAACGAAGATTATGGCATACAAATTGATGGTGTGAATACGGCTTATTTGTATTTCGGCATGTGGAAGACCACATTCGCTTGGCACACCGAGGACATGGATCTCTATTCAATAAATTATTTACATTTTGGTGCACCAAAAACATGGTATGTTGTGCCGCCCGAACATGGTCGTAGGTTGGAGAAGGTCGCAAATCAATATTTTCCAGCGAGTTATGAAAATTGTAATGCGTATTTGCGTCACAAAATGACGCTGATAAGTCCGCAAGTATTAAAGCAGCATGATGTACCAGTGAGTAAAGTAAGTATTGAGTGGATTTTGACATTTAAACTGGCGTAGCTATAACTGGAGTGTGAAAAAAATATAGAAAAAAATATAAAAAGTAGCTATCCAAGTATATTTGCAGTTAGTAAAAGATTTTGAAACGGTGGCTAGCTTCGAAATTGCCTCCATTTTGACTTTCTAGCCAATTAAAGATTCATTAAGCACTTCAAAAATGACACAAAATCTTTTTTGGAAGAAGTCGTTCATTATTGAATTATTATGTAAAATTGGAAAATTTCGAAAATTTTTGGATTTTCGAAAATTCAAAAACCTTTATATTTGTACAAAAAAATTTTTTTTTTTTGAATTTAGTCATCATTTATCAATTTTTATGCAATTTTTGGAAAATTTCGAAATTTTTTGGATTTTTGAAAATTTAAAAACCCTTATATTTGTACCAAAAATATATATCTTTAAATTTAGTCATCAATAATGATAAATACAAAGATGGAATATTTCAAAAACTTTAAAATTATACTATATTTGAGTATATTTTACAACTAAAAAGTAGTTTCAAAACTGTCTTTTTGATTTGGTTTAAGTCTAAGAGAAATTTGCCTCTCAAAATCGAGATAATTTAATAAATTTAAAACTAAATTAGGCAAAATATGTAAATAATATGCGGATTTGAAATATTTAGAATTTTCGAAATTACAAATATACAAAAAGTGTATATTTTTGAATTTAGTCATCAATATTTATAAATTTACCGTCGAATTAAATCAATTTGCTTTAATTAAGCTACTTGATACAGCTATAAAGCGTTAGGATGCTTTGAAATGCAATTTTGAATTGGCTTGAGGTTAATAACACTTCTCTGAGCTATTCTATTAACAAAATAGGTTTTTAAGTGCACATTTTTTAAGAATTTCGAATCTTTTCGAATTTTCGTACTTTCGAAA
This sequence comes from Neoceratitis asiatica, assembly GCA_030068015.2. Lineage (NCBI taxonomy): Eukaryota > Metazoa > Arthropoda > Insecta > Diptera > Tephritidae > Neoceratitis > Neoceratitis asiatica. The sequence continues at coordinate 75,209,287 of CM061527.1, forward strand.
ATATTTCGAACATTCAAAAATATTTCGAGCATTCAAAAATATTTCGAAGATGCGTAAATCTCAGTATTTTTTACATTTATTTTTTAAAAATTATCTAGAAATTCAGTTATAGTCTTAAAATATTAAGCTGTTGTAAATCTGACCTACATACATATGAGTATAAATAAATAGAAATAAAAATTTGAAAAATTAAATTAAATATTTTTACACTCCACTCCAGTTATGCCGTCAGTTTTATTACAAATACAAAGAATATTCTTTCTAAACAATTCCACTTCCCCGCCGCAGATCACCCAAGAGGCTGGCGAAATAATGATTACATTTCCGTTCGGCTATCATGCCGGTTTCAATCATGGTTTCAATTGTGCCGAATCTACAAATTTTGCCATGGAACGTTGGATTGAATATGGGAAACGTGCCGTTCAATGTACCTGCAGGTATGGAAACAATCATGCGAACGTTTGCACATATATATGTATATTAAAAAAAAAATCTGAAATTTTTCACTTAGCAACGACATGGTCAAGATCTCTATGGACACTTTCGTAAAACGCTTCCAACCCGATCGCTATCAGGCGTGGCTGGAGGGCAAAGATGTGGGCCGTCATCCAGAAGATCCGCCCAGCGCTGTAGCTGCTGCACCATTACCCTCACATTTGGATGTAATATGCAATAAGAAGTAAGTATGCCATGCTTGTGAAGCAGCAAACAATTTGTCGCCAGAGTTTTTTCCGTTTTTTTCGTGCTTACTAACATACGCTTCTCTTTTCCAACACTAATCACTGCCAACTGCGGCCCTTAGTCATGGGGCTGACAATTTACCAATGCACGTATTACAAAGAATGAAGAAACAATGTAATCCCACAAAGAAGAAATCTTTTAAGGAGCGTAATCCCGATTTAAATTTAGAGGAGATACAACAAAATCCCAATATACCGGACGAGGTTAAGGCTGTGCTGAAAGAGAGTGTGCTAACGCTCGATGCTGAGGACGAAGAGCCGGCCATAATTGGTGATGGTGAAGCCCCATTGCTGATGAGTCAATTAAGTCCAGCCGATTTGAAGACTAAAAAAGAACTATTAGACTATATTGATGATGGTACAGGTGGGTGCAGACTTAGATTTTTTTTTTTTTCAATTTAAAACCAAAAATTTATTTGTTTTTTTCACGTTACTCAGATGAAGACGAGGAGGAGGAATTTCGCAAACGCCGCCATAAGCGTAAACATCACTCCGACTATGATGACGATTGGTTCACCAGCAAAAGACGTACAAATTCACGCAACAGCAGCAAAGGACGTAGTCCGCGCAATAGCAATAATAAAGATGATCGCTCCATATCACCAGCATCGTCATCGTCCTCATCATCACGTGCACGTCGTCAACCGTGTACAACGCCGGGCAAGACGCCACGTAAAACGCCGAATCGGCGAAAGGCGAAAGACCCGAACGCAGTAAAAACACCAAATGGGCAAAGTGCAAAGAAAGCGACCACACCAAGGTCAACGTCTGCGTCATCAGTGGGAACTGAGGCGGTGACAAATGTATTAAAGACTGCTGCTGCTCTAACGGAAGCGTTAGGAGGCGGTCGAAGCGTTAGCAAAAATGAAAATAGCAATGGTGATAATGCCAATGCCATTGAAGGAAATATGAATGGCGGCGTCAGTATTGTGAGTCCACCAACACCGCCATCGGAAGCTGATATGACGCTATCAGCACCACCACCACCACCAAATGGCGTAGCCGTTACCGTATCAGCTGTAGCTGCTGCTGCTGCCGATGCCGATGATGATGATGATGATGCGGCGGGAGGTGAGGCAATTAGCGAAATAGAGGAGCAATCACTATTTATCTCACCCGCAAATGGCTACAAAACAGCAAATGAATAAAATTCTCTCTCTCTATATATATATATATGTATATATATATATATATATATTATGTGTTATATATATGTATACATACATATTTAGCCCATAGAAATCACAAATCATGCTTTTTTTTTGTTATTAACAGCTTATTTTATATATGCATACATGCATACATACATACATATATACATACATACATATATACATACATACATAGCATCACATTGCGCTTAAGCACGCACTGCAATTTTTTTTTTTTTTTTGACTAATAACTTCTCACTTTCATATACATACATACATACTTATTAAATCAATTTATATTTATTGATTTTAATTTTACATTTTTTTTTTAACAAACACACATACATTTACACTCATCTACTTATAAGATTTTTATATTTGCGTATGCATTTACAGGAACGCGTTCGCGCATGCGCAAATTTATTTTCCTTTTTTGTATAGAAAAACGAAAATTATCTCATTTGCCTTCATTTTAACATACGCTACTCATGCATTTTAATTTTTTTTACTAACCTTTCATGCAATCACCTATGTTTTATACATATATAAAATTTTTTATTAGAAAAACTTTAGACAATTTTTTTTACAACTTTTTATTTAGTAATTTTTTGATTTATATAGGTTGTAAATATACATACATACAAACAGTACGCATAACATACGAGTTGAGTACAAGCGTAAATATATATATATATATATAAAACCGAAAACATATATAAATGAAATGCCATTCTATTAAACTAATTGTAAACGACGCTAGTTCCAAAGCAGCTTGACACTTTCTAGCTGAAACTGCCAGAGAAAGTTGAAGTAGAAAGAAGTAAAAAAAAAAATTTAACCTAACGAGTTAAGTCCTTTTTTTGTTTTTTAGACTCTGCTCGTTTTGATTTTGTTTTACCCTTTATGCTCTTTTTCGTTTGAGTTTTAATTTTTTTTCTTTCGTTTTGGTATTTCACTTACAATTTGTTTGTCTCTCGTTCTATTTCGCTAGTTTTCTTTTGGTTTTTTTTTTTTATAATTTGTAAGCCATATATGTATATATCTAGTAATGTACCATGTATAATGTTTGTTTGTATTACCTGCAATTTGCAATTTAGCGCGCGCAATGTATGTACATGATGCTGCCTTCATTTGTGGTTTACAAATTTTTTTTAATTTGAATGTTTGATGATGTGAAATTCCTGATTTATTGGATTTATTGTTCCAAAAATATGTGCTATTCTTTTGGAGGAAAATATACTACTTTTTTTTAAGTGTAAGCGAAAATAGTGTTGTTTGATCATTTCTTCTGTCACTTATTTTGTGCCCCGGGCCTTTGGTGAAAATTGGCTAACATTTCATTGTTGGAAATTTTGTTTGTAAATTTCAGGTGAAGTTTGTTGTATGTGTTTTTCTGCGTTGTTGCGAGAGCGTTTTTTTTTTGTACATACCTTTGTATCCAGGTGGAAATTTGGCAGGAAGTGTAGACCGTCGCTAGCGTTTTTGTTTTTTTGGTTTTTTGGGTTTGAGGTTAGAAATTACATCTTTTACTATTTTTTTTTTGTGTATATTGCTAATTGCTTTGGGAGAATCGTTGCTTATGATGAAGCAATGTAGTAATTTTAGTAGTACATGCTGCTAAAGTGATGATGGGTCTTTTATTTGTTTAAAAAAAAGAAATGAAAAATTCGAAGCGTAATTTTTTTGAAGAGCGCAGCAGCATAATGCTTAGTAAACAACATAATATTCTCGCCTCTCGTGTCAACTCATTTATTGTGGCTAATTGTTATTGTGCATATTCACTATCTCCACGTTTCTTGTATTTATTGTCTATCCCCGATTGGATACCCCAAATATCTACATAATAACAACGCACCTAAACATTTTCGTCCACTACAATTAACACACACACCCACATCCTAACCACCACAACGCATCAACCAATTGTGTTTTCTTCACATACCCACCAACTAGTGAGCGTGTATCTGGCAGATAAAAAGATATAAAGATATAAAACAAATTTTTTTAAATATATAAAAAAATATATAAAAAATTTGTAAAAATATAAATAAATAAAAAAAAAAAAACATTAAAAGAAATTTTAAAATATAAAAAAAAAATAAAAAATATAAATAAAAAATATACACAAAAATATAAACACATAAAAAATATTAAAAAATTTAAAAAAATATCAAAATATAACAAAATATAAAAAATATAAAAATATGTAAAAAAAAAAATTTAAAAATTTAAAAAAGAATATAAAATATAAAAAAGTGTATAAAAATATAAGAACAAAAAAAAATTTAAAAAATTTAAAAATATAAAAAAGATAAAAAATATATAAAAACATATAAAAATATATAAAAAATATGTAAAAATAAAAAAAATACATAAAAATAAAAAAAATATTTAAAAAATAAAATAAATAAAAGAAAATAAATTAAGAAATTAAATTAAAATACTACAAAAAATTTAATCAGAATAAAAATATAATAAAAAATAAATTGAATAAACGTTAAAAAAAAGTATAAAAAAATAAATATATATAAAAAATAAAAGAAAATATAAAAATTAAAAAAATACACATAAAAATAAAGAAATATATAAAAAATATAAAAAAAAATAATTAAAAAAATTAAGTAAAGAAATAAAATAAAATAAAAATAAATACAAAGACTCTTATTTTGATATGATAAAAAAATAACAACAACAACAATGAATAAAACAAAAGATAAATATAATATATATATATATATATATATATAATAATATATATAAAAATATATTCAAATAATATAAAAAATAAAATAAATAAAAGGAAAAAAATTACAACAAAAAATTAAAATAAAATAAATAAAAAGAATACAATAATAGATAATACAATAGAATCAAATAAAAATAAATACAAAAACTAATCAAGATAAGAATGTAAAAAAAAAATTAAATCAACAAAATAACAACAAAAAATATAGAAATAAATAATTAAAAATAAACAAAAAATTAAAAATTTAAGTAAAATAAAGAAAATAGACAAAAAATAAAATAAAATATAAAAACATAAAAAATAAAACGTCAAAAAAATTTATAAAATAATTAAAAAATAAAAAATTAATAAAAAACTTAAAATAAAAATTAAAATTAAAATAAATAAATTAATGAATTAAATAAATGAAAAAAATAAAAATAAAAAAAAAATGCAAAAAACAAACAGAATAACGATATAAAAAAATAATAAGATGAAAAAAAAAAAAAATAAATAAAAAAAATATAAAAATACAAAAAATTAGTAAATAAAATAAAATTAAAAAACTAAGTAAACTAAGAATAAATTAAATAAATAAATTTAGAAAAAAATGAAATAAACAAAATATGAATATAAATAATTAATAAATATAAAAAATAAATAAATTAAATTAAAATTTTAAAATAAAATACATTTTCCATTATCTACTATACATCACATGTACAAAAAGAACATAAAAAGAAAATAAATAATAATAAAAAAACAAATTCTTGTACAAAATTTTACAAGTAGCCAAAAAAAAAAATTGCGAATTTGTAAAAAATTGTACAAAGTAAAAAAAAATCAGCTTCAAAATGTGAGTCATCATGACTTTTAATTATTCGATTGTCATAATTTATTGCATATTTCTCAACATTTTATAGGTAGCCTCACGACAGCAACAACAACTACCAAACCAACAAACATAACCGCCGTGCACGCGCCGGTCATACAATTGGTGCCCAAGTTGAATGCACCAACGGCGACTACCAACAACAATAATCTCGATCTCCTACCACCCCCCATACCACCCGCATTGCAATTTATGCAACAAACACGCAAATTCGAAGGTAAAATACCACGTATTAGCCAACAAGTGAATTTACAACGCGCCAAACTAATCATAATGCCTGCAACATCCACCGCTGTGAACGTGCCAACAGCTGTTGGCGTCAATGCAACCAGCAGCAGCACCAGCACATCTAGTCAACAACAACACCAGCAGCTGGAGCAAGATCAGCAACAACAGCAAACAATTGTCTATACCACAATGTTGCCAGCGGCGAGCACACTTAGTGGCATTGCTCAACAGCAGCAACAACAACAAACACAATATATTACAATACCCGCCTCGTCGGCGTCAAGTGTGGCCAATACCACAGATGGCACTGTTTATCAGTTGCAAAGTGAAATTGTTTGTGATGCAGCGACATATCAACAGCATCAGCAGCAACAGCAACAACAACAGCAGCAACGGCAGCAGCATCAACAACAACAACTGACTGCTCAGAGTATTAATGGCAATACAATTGCTGTGACCTCAGCTGCTGCAGCGCAAGGTAGGTGTCTCTCTCAGCGCCACATCACACACACACACACCAGCTCAAGTGTGTTGTAAATTCGATTTGTTGTATGTAGCTAATGAGCAGTAGACGTATTTGTAAAGTAATTGTAGATTGGTTTTGATTTTGGTATTTAGTTATTAATTTTCAATTTATTCTCTTTATTTTCTATATATTTATATATATATTTTAACCTTTTCTATATTTTGTAAATAGTGCTGTTGCTTTAAATAACATATCTTTTCTATTTTCATTGACGTTTGGCATATCTTTTGTACTAAACACATTAGTTTCTTAATTTTTAATGATTTTTTTTTTAAATTGAGGCCTTTGGTTTTCACTCAAAAACCACTAAAATTATATATTTTGTTTTAATAATAATTTAAGCGTGAAATAATCATAAAAAAAAATTTATAAAGTCATATAGTAGAAGGAAAAATACGTGGTATTGGAATTTAAATTTATTAAAAATTATATGTAAAAAATTAAATATTTAAAGCAAATATTTGGTAAAAGAAAAACAAATACATAGGAATTAGGATTTTTTTTAAATTTATCCAAAAGGTTATTTGACTTCATCAAATGATTAAATTCCATTAAATCCTATAAAAATGTCTAGAAAAATATTTAAAAGAAATTAAATAAAAATTAAATGAATTTTTTGTTAGAAAAAAAATGTTTATACAAAATTTTGTTTTTATTTAAAATAAAATATAAATTTAAAAAATCTTAATTTTTATTTTAATAATTTTTTTTTTTGAAATATATAGTCTATTTCTCAAACTTTAATGAAAATTACTGCAACAAAGTTATTAAAAAAATTTGTGAAAATTTTCACTTTAAAAAATTAAAAAGAAATTTATAATGTTTTTAAAAAAATATATAAATTAATTAAAATATGTAGTAGAAAAAATAAGAAAATAAATGAAAATATATTGCTTAAAGAAATAAAATAATTAAATTAAATTAAAAATATTTTAAAAATTACTTTTGAAAAAAAAAAATTCTACTAAAAAGAGATTATAAATTAATGAAAATGCTCGCTTTATACATTTTTTAATGAGAAAAGAAATAAAAAGAAAATATATATATATATATATATATATATAGAAATTGGGATTTTTTTTATCAAATGATTAAATTCCATTAAAAATTTGTAGAAAACTATTGTAATGAAAATTTTGTAAAAAAAAAAAATGTTGATCCAAAAGTTAGTTTATTTTTGAAGTAAAATATAAATCTAAAAAATCTTAAAAATTATTTAAATAAATTTTTATTTGAAAAATATAGTTTATTTCTGAAACTTAAATGAAAATTATTGCTAAAAAGGATATTAAAAAAAAAATTGTAAACATTTTCACTTAAAAAATTAAAAAAAATTGTTTTTTTTTTTTAAATATAAATAAAATAAAATAGTATGTGGAAAAAATAGTATGGTATAGTAAAAATATATAAAAAATAAGAATAAAAATAAAAATAAAAAGAGATTATAAATTAATCAAAATATTCGATTTATACAATTTTTTTAAATTTTCTTTCTATACAAGCAACGTACAAACCAAGTGCCTCAAATTCTACTAATTTTTATTTATTAATTATTTTTTCTATAAATTTTTTATTTATTTTTCACTCTTATTTCATGTTTTCATTATTTTTTATTTGTATTTTTCATACTATAAGTCCATTTAGCTGAATTTAAACCAACCATTGTTAACAAAAATGCTGCAAATTATTAACCGTTAACTTAACTTCACTCCGCTGCTGTGTTCATTTATTTTTCATAAATGTTACTAAATTCACGTTTCGCTTACTAATGGCAAAATTTAAAAAAAAAAACATCAAAAAAAATGTTTTGAAATAAATTCCATAAAAATTCATTGCGCTAATAAATTGGGTTTTGGTACATTGTACATTTTAACTATATTCAAAAAAATTACGCATTAAAATCATAATTTTTTTTTGTAATTAAAAACATATTGAATTTAATGCAAGTCTAATAATCTTTTGCTGACCTGCATTTTAATTATATAAGTGATCAAAGTACATATTTACATATGTTTTCCTTAAAAATATGTTCCGAAAATTTGGAAAAACAAAATATTTTTTACTTTTTGTCATAAATTGTGATGAAATTCCAAATGACATGTCTATTAATTAAATAAAAAATAAAAATCAAATACAAAAAAAAAATTAAAAAAAAAATAATTAAAAAAAAATATTTTCTATTATTTTCAAAGAAATTTCATTGAAATAAAATTCTAAAATTAATTAAAATTAATTAAAATTAATTCCAAATGGAGTATAACTTCAAAATTTAAATTATTATGAACATTAAGTGCACTTAGCCTCCGATTTTCTCTATTATTATACAATTTTTTTTTTCAATTTAGCGCTTAAATAGTTTTTTTTTCACTAAATTCTCTTTTAGTATAACATAATTTGCTTAAATAAAATTGTCAATAAAATATTTTTCATATTTTTTCTTCCTCTTAAAATTTTGTTCGATATATTTATTATATCACTTATTTAATTTCTTTGAATGAAAAAAAAAATATATATATATCATTAAAAATAAAGCTTTAGTCCGACAGCTGATTATTGCCCGAAACTCGTAAGTTTTTTTTTACATAAAAAATATTAAAAACCAATTTTTATAGTTAACACAAAATCACGGCCACAAACAATATCAACTACTTCAACGCCTTATTTCACTTATATTTTACACAAAATATTTTTTATTTCTTTTTGACTAATATACAAAATTCAAATTGAGAACATTAACGACTACTAAATGATAAAATTTTTTTTAATTAAGAAATTTTATAAAAAAAAATAGTCGCTTAAAAGTAGACTACACAATTTTTTGTCTACTTTTAGGCGCTACTTTTTTAAATATCCATATAAACCCACAGAAACACTGAAAAATGTATTTTTTAACTTTCAAACTAAGAAAGAAAAAACACTGAGCAGCAACTTACAGCAGAAATACAAAAAAAAAAAAAAAAGGACATTTATATGTATTATTTTTTAATTAGTATTAATTTAATATAATTTGTTTTGTTTTGTTAGCAATAAATTATTGCTTTTTTATATATTTAATTTTAGTTCTAGTTTTAGTTTTAAAAAAATTATTAATTAAATATTTTGCTTGATTTTAAGTAATTTTTGTAAAATTCTATTTAGTTTAGTGTCTCGTTTAGTTATGTTTTAAGTAGTTTTGAAATTTGCCAAACGTTTTCAGAAATTATTTTTATTATTTCTCAGTATTTTTATAAATTTAATTTTTCCTCTCTCTCTCTCTCTCTCTTAAAACTTCAATGCAACAAAAGCAACTTATAGGCGACGCGTTTATAAGAATTTTATTTACGAAGCAAGAAGAAGAAGCAGATATTGAATGAAATGAAGTTTTCCGAAATGAAGAGAGCACAAAATTCAAGTTCAAATATAGCAAAATTCAGAATAACAGTGAATTACAAGCAAGAATGTCTTCAATCCACATTTCAAAAAAAATATTTTGCAGTATTTTAAATTGAAATAAAGTTATATTCACTTCATAAAGTATGAAATGAGGTTCAAACTTGTAGAACAAATTAATGGAAAACATTCCGTAATAGAAATATGGATTTTTGAATTATATAATTTCAGTTTAATCAACTGATTTAATTACAAATAATCAAAAATTTAGAGAGCAGAATTACCGAAAGTAGCCAGAATTTGTTAGAAGCTCAAGGTACCGACGCACTAGACTAGATAGTCGATTACCCATGAGTGCTTAGTTCGAAAATAATTTTTATTTTTATATGGATAGAAAAAAAGTAGGATAATCAGTTTGTTAGAATATCGAGAGCCGGTGGCAGGAGACTAAACTAGTTTGGGGTTTTAAAAGCCACTTTTGCACACAAAAATGTTGCTTTCGAATCGAAGAACGGTATTTTTGAACTAAGAAGGTTGCTTCCGAATTCAAAACGCTGTTTTCGAATAAAGAAAAAATTACTTTCAAATTAAAACATTGTTTTTGCACTCAAAAACATTATTTTCGAACTCGAAAATTATTATTTCGAATTCAAAACACTCTTTTTGAATAAAAAAAAACTATTTTCTAATCCTAACGATTTTTATCGTAATAAAAGTAAGCTGGTTTCGAATTCAAAACGATGTCTTCGAATTCAAAACGCTGTTTTCGAATTAAATAACGTTATTTTTCAATCCAAACTATGTTTTCGAAATCAAAAAAGGTTTTTTCGAATCTATAATGCTGCCATCGAATTAAATAACATTGCTCTCAAATTCAAAAACACTGTTTTCGTACTCAAAAACTTTATTTTCGAACTCAAAATCTTGCTTTCGATCTTTCAACTCAAAATCTGTCTTCAAATTAAGAAACATTGCTTTCGAATTTAAAAAGCTGTTCTTGAATTAAAAACGTTGTTTTCCAATCCAAACGATGTTTTCGAAGTCAAAAAAGATGTTTTCGAATTCAAAATGCTGCCTTCAAATGCAAAGCGCTGCTTTCGAATTAAATAACATTGCTCTCAAATTCAAAAACACTGTTTTCGTACCCAAAACCATTATTTTCGAATTCGAAAAAATTTCTTTCGAATTCAAAACGCTGCCTCCGAACTAAATAACATTGCCTTCGAATTCAAAATGCTAGTTTTGTGTTAAAAAAAATGTTGTTTTTGAATTCAAAAATTCAAAAATGTTGTTTGGAATTCAAAAATGTTTTCGGATCTAGTTATGACAAAAAAGTTGCAAGTTACAATTTAGAATTCTACTTTCATCTATTTACTACTTTAACTATTTAGTACCTCCTTAAATTTTAACCTCTTTTGTTAATTTCAGTATACTTTTTTTCTTGCATTTAAAAAAATTAATTTTTTTGTAATTTTTAATTAATTTAACTTTACTTTTGAAAATTGTTAGAACTTTTTTGAAATGATCAAATCTTAGTTTCTTTTTGTAATTTATTTATTATTTATTTATTTATGTATTTTCTTTGGTTGTTATTGTTGCTGAGAACCAACAAAAATACAAACAAAAATCCCAAAAACTGAAAACGAAAAAGCTTATTTACATTTATACACATTTGAAACCAATTTTTAAAAATTAAGACAATGTGGTCACCACTATTAGTTCGTCACCCATACTGCTCACCTCCACCACCGCCAACGCCGCCAATGCCGCTCATAATCAGCACCACCTCCAACAACAACAGCAGCACCATAACTCTGCTGCCTCCGCCACATCCACCTACACCACGACAACAACCACTGCCACACCGCTGCAAACCATCAAATCCGAAATTGACGAAGAAACGAAACATATAATCGTGAATGGTGACGGCACCACGACTACGCTGCAAACACGACCGCAACCACAATATCACTACATCACCACCACCGGTGAGGATGGGCAAACGCCGACAACCATCGTCTTTGAGAACTACAATGGTGAGGTCACCGAAATGAATGGTGGTGGCGCCACGACGATCATCAAATTCGAGGGTGATGACAATGAGTATCAGGAGTTTCAGGTGATTAAGCAAGAGGAGGACAATTCTAATGGCGCCAACACAGTGGAGGTACAACAACAACAGCAGCAGCAGCAAATGCAACAACAACAACAACAACAACAACAACAACAGCCACAATACACCTATAAGACGATAACAAAACAAGACGAAGAAATGAATCAAACCGCAACCGATACGATTGTAGTGCCCGCCAATGGCGTGCCATCGATACCACCCCAAAAGCAAAAGCGCAAACGAAAAACACGCTTAATATCGCCCGATGAACAGGGCGAGTACTTGGAGAAAATGTCTGTGCGCGGTCTGGACATACAGCGTTATGAGCATATCATCGACGGCGTCTCCTACTGTCTAGTGTGTGCCAAAAATGATGTTTTCAAAACATTCAAGAACAAATACAGTTTTCAACGTCACGCCTATCTCTTTCACGAGGGTGACAATCGTAAAATATTCGCCTGCCCCGTTTGCAATAAGGAATTCTCACGTCCGGACAAAATGAAAATGCATAAAAAGGACAAACACGGCGATGTACAGCAGATCGATGGCACGCTCACGCCCGCCTCAACGCCAATGAAGCAAGCAGCCGACGCGCCACCGACGAAACGTTCACGTGCTGCAGCCAACCGTTCAGCGCGCGCGCGTAAACCGCGCACCACCATTGCCAATACGGCCTCGGTGTCCGTCAGTAGCAGTAGTGAAGAGAATGCTGTAGAGGCTAAACGTAAGCGTCTAGCGCAAATCGATAGTGTTTTGGATGTGGTGCAGCAGCATGCAGCCGACGTGAATACCACACAGGCGCAAACCAATACTATCACTGTGCAACTGCAACAGCAGCAGCAGCCTAACGCTGCACAACAACAGCAACAGCAGCAGCAGCAACAGCAACCAGTGCAAGTGCAAGTACAACAACAACAAACGATGCCGCCCATCGACTTGAGTGGCATGATACTGCCGGGTGGCGCTCAGCTAGCGCTTGCCAATCCCGTCGCCGGTGCTGGGCTATTGCAGCAACAACGCGTCGTTACACAGCACCATCAACAGCAGCAACAACAACAACAACAGACACATGCGCCGCCACCGCCACAGCCGCAACAACAACACATAACCCTAACCGCGCAGCCCGCACAGTTGCTGCAGCCGTCAGCAACAGCCGCCACTGCTGCTGGCGCTGCAGGCACCGCGGCCGTTATCTATTCCAATCAAATTGATTTGCAACAAGCATTGCTACAACAACAGCTGCACGGCCAGAGCATTATGATACAAGATCAGGCGGGCAATTTAGTGCCGTTGCACACGCTGCAGGCGCTCAACGCGACCACCTCGCTCGATGGCACTCAGACGATTTACGCAACCACACAGCCAGCGCGCCATGTGCAGCCGACGCAACAGCTGCTGCAGGCGACACAGCAAGCGGCAGTGCCGAGCGGCTACCAGACGGCAGCGCCGCAGCAGCAACATATACAGTTGCAGGCGTTGCCTAGCGGTTCGCCGCAAGAGACTATTATCACAACAACAACAACGCCATCTGCACAAACACAACAGCAACAGCAATTGAAAACGGCAGTGCAGCAGCAGCAGCAGCAGCAACAACAACACTACGAGCTTGAAAATGTTGCATACCTCTCGTCGACCGCTGCAACGCCGGCGCCACCCGAGCAACATCAGCAGCAGCAGCAACAGCACCAACAACATCATGTTATTGGCACCGTACAAAGTTACCAAATACTCACGCCAGATGGCCTACAGGCGTACCCCACCGCCACGGCGACCACAACCAAACTCGAACCGAGTGATTTGGCAGAATTCTCACCCTACACCTCACTCTCCAGCACGACGCCTCACTACACGTTCACAACGCAGGCCGCAGCGGAGGCACAACAACAGCTGCATCAGCAAATAGCCGGCGGCGGAACTAGTCACACACAGCAGCAGCAACATCAACTGACCGCGGTTGGAGGAGGTGGCGGTGGCCAGCAACAACAGCAACAACAGCAACAACATCATGTACAGCAGCAGCATCACTTTATGGAGCTGAAAAACGATTTGCTAATTAAGAGCGCTGCGGATGCGTACGCGTTGGACGCGAGCTCCATGTATCATCTGCCCTTCTCGCCGTCGTCGATGATTAGCTCGGTGAATGACGTCAATGGGCAATCGTTGCTTGAAACCAAAGAGATTAGGTAATAGAAATTGATATTTTTTTTTAATTTCTCTCTCTTTCTCCTTTCTCCTCTCTCTTTGCCTTTTGGTAAAAGTAAAAAACTTTGAAACACAAAATTTATTGTAAATGAAAATAGTAGTGAATTGTGTATGTTGCAAACAGTTGAATAATATGAATTTTTAGATTTGTTATTAATTTACAGCGCTGCGATTGCCTGACTGCCTGCCAACCAAACAATCGCCGGCGTGTTTGTGTCAACGCTAAGATGTGAAATTTCGAAAAAAAAAATCCTATGTTTTTCTAGAGTACAATTTTTTGGTAGTTGCTTTTTCATTTATTTTTTAAACAAGTATTTAATATTGTAATGCTAACAATGACAGTTGTATGAGGTAAAAAAATGTATGAAATAAAAATGTATAAAAAATGCTTTGTATGCAATTTATATGAGTCTGAAGTGCCTTTTTGTAGCATCTTAGTTTAGTTTTTGTATAATTTTTGGATTTATATAAAATAAATAATAGTAAATTTTATTAAGTTTTTTTTTTGTTATTTAAATTAAAAAAAAAATATTTTATTTATTTTATTTATATAATAAATATTTTCAATTTTCTTTTACATATATAAAGAATAATTGTTATCATCATTTTGTGTAGACTTGTATTGTTATTGTTTTTGTAACGCAAAGTTATGAAATTGTTGAATTTTTTTTAAGTTTTCTTCATATTACTATTATTAGTATTGAAAAAGTGCTGTTCATTTTAACTGACATAAGAAATATCTATGTATTTACACCGTTGTTCCGTTGTATTGTTGCTGCTACTTCTTCTTCTTCCACTAATTAACACTCTCCCATAACACTTTAACACTCAACACACAAAAAAATTATATATAAAGGTTACGAGGAGTATACGAGTATACTCTATTGCAGAAGATATAAATAATATCTTTTTTTGCATATTTTTTTGTTTGTTTTTTTTTTGGTCTTTTTTTTTAAGTGTATAAGTCACTTTTTTCATTATTTTATTTATTTTATTCATATTTAGAAAAAATATATATAATTTCTTCTAAATTCACTTTGGTGTGGTGTATTTTTAGTCTTAGAGTCTGAAAATTAAAATTTTACTTAAAAAAATGTAAAATATTAAACATTTTTATTATTAAAAAATAATAAAAATATTAAACATTTTTATTATTAAAAACATAAGAATATTTAACATTTTTGTTATTAAAAAAATAAAAATATTAAACATTTTTATTATTAAAATAGCTTAATAATAAAATTTAATTTTTTTTGAAAGTGTTGCCTACTTTCAGGCGCATAATAATTATATTTGCAGCTAGTTTTAGCAAGTTAAACGCTAAGAAACCTTACAAAATGTAATAGTTTTCTAAATTCCGCACTTTTTTTTAAACAAAACGAGTCTACTCTTGGGCGCAGAACTAATGACAATACGCCTTGCGGTTTTCCATTACTTCAAAATGTAAACAAATAAATGCTTCAATAAAACTATATTCCAATACATTGCCATTTATGCGCATATTGACATTTGTTGCCTACCTTTAGGCGCCTCAAACATTTTTTAAATCCCATTTCATATATTTATTATTGCATTACTTACTTATTTTAATTTTTTCAAATTGTTCAAACTGTCTAAGAGCAATTGGCATTGTAGCTCTCCCGCGAGTTCCGGGACATTTCAGTACATTAATATTTCAACATATTGCGCACAATTTCCATTTTTTGAATTGTTGCCCACATTTAGGTGCCTATTAACTTTTTTTAACAGGTTTTTAAATATTTAATAATTCCTTGAAAATTACTGAAATAGTTTTTTTTTTTGCAAAAAACTGAATTTTTTCAAATAAATTTTGTTAATTTTATCGTAATTGGTTAAAAATAGTTTTTATTTCCACAGTGAAAAAATTTTGAATGCATTTAATAAAATGATTTTTGATTTTAATACAAATTTGCACTATATTTTACTTCTAAATGCCGTTGAAAGAAATATTTTAGAAAATTTTTTATGAACATAAGTCGACTATGTTGCCTATCTTTAGGCGCAACATAAATTTATTGAGTTGAATTTGCGATTTAAACTCGAAATTTACAGCACCAAAGTCCCATTAATATATATATATATTTAATAATAATTTTTTTATTTATTTTCAAATGCTCTTTTTCGAAACCTACTTTTTTTATGGCGAGTGTGTTAAATAATTTTAAATCTGAAATTATTATTTTTTGTTTATTTTTAAATGCTTTTTTCGAAAATTATATTATTTTCATTACTCTTATAAATAAATCTAAAAAAAAATTCAGGGATTCAAAAACATTTTTGTCATAAAATTCTTTATGTTGCCTACATTTAGGCGCACTTTTTAATAGTTTTTAATATGTGTTTTCTTTAACAAATTTGCCACTCTGCTGCAGTAGAATATCAATTTTAAAAAATATTTATTAAATTAAAAAAATATTTATAAATTTAAAAAAAAAAATATTTTTTTAATAAAAAAAAGTTTATTAATTAAAAAAAAATATTTTTTAATAAAAACAAATTTATTAAAAAATATTTTAATGAAATTTATTTTGATTTTATTTTTAACTTTCAACTCTTCATTGTTATAATAATTAAATAATATTTTTGCGCTATCTTTGGAATTGTTGTGTAATTGTACTTATATTTGTTGTTGGGTTAATATAATTTAATTTTATTATTTTTCATTGATTTTTATTGTAAAACATACTTTCATTCTTTCAACATGCAATTTCTTGCAATATTTGTATTTATTTATTTATTTGTTATTTTCATTATTGAAAAAATTTATTTTAATTAATTTTTTTATTTCGTTTTCTTCTCTTTTTTACTTTTTTCATTTACTTGAAACGCCAAAAAACACATACGTAAATGAACGATTACAACCCAACTGCGTTCGAATAAACAACAACAAAAACATAACAACCTACCTTTGTCAACCTACTACATATACACAACCACCACCACCCCCCACAACACACACACACACACTTATGTGCATTTGCACAATTGAAAAAATAAAATAAAAATAAAAAATAAATAAAAAAATAAAAAATAAAAAATAAAAAAATACAAACAACAACAACAACAAAATGTACAGCTACGATATCACCGAGGCGGTTCTGTTAGCGCTTTAAATACGACAAAAAGCGAATTGCATGATGATGAGGATGCTATAAAGGAATTTGAATAAATAAACAAATAGAAAATGGGAGAAAAAAGATTGTTAATTTAAAAATATTAAAAAAATAAAAATTAAATTATTTAAGAGTTAATAAAAAAAAAAGACATAAAAGCACCCGAATGAAGCACAAAAAAAATGATAAAAAAAACGCCTACGCACGCGTTAGAATCTGCTTGAGCGCGCGCGCGCCTCTTGCCCTCTCATTTGAGCATGCGCAATATTTATTTAAATTTCATTTATTTTCTTAACACAAAATATACGTACATATGCTGCAAACTACTCTGCTGCTACTCTGCTACTACTACTACTACTACTACTACTGTTCAATAAAAAATTGTACCAAAAAAGGTATGTGTTTTCGTAAAAAAAAAATTAATAAAAATATATTTTGTGTTTTTTGATTTTTTGTTTAAAAAAATATTCTTAATCCTTCGTATGGCTAGCGGCCGGTCGCGTTTTGTTTGTTCTTGTGTTTTTAGTGAGAAGGTGTCGAAATTTTTTGCTATGCTCTCCTAGGCGTCCTCTAATTTGATTATCAACGCACAAAATAAGAAGAAGCATCGCTGTGATTAAAAAAAAAACCAAAAACCGAGGTGCCGCCAAGATTTACTCCAATTCTGCTCTTTTTTTTTTACAAATTTTTCGCATAATTTTGTAGTTTGAACTCTGCTTCGCTGTTTTGGTAATGTCTTTAGGAAATACTTGCAGGAAAATTGTTATTTAGGATTTGTTCGTTCTTCCTCTCTGTCCACCCCCCCTCTTTGTCTCTTTCTTTCTATGTCTCCCTTGCACTTATTGGCATTTTCTTATTCCCAGTTGCCAACGAGTTTTTCGAAAACTTGTAGGTTTGGCCACAGATTTTTCTTTGTTTTTTTTTTATTAATTTATTTTTTCAACCAACACATTTTGAATTTTTTTCTTTTAAATTTTTTTTAATTTTTAATACGTCAATTCCAACATTTCATCTGCGGAAATGCTCATTTTCATTATTTATTAGCACATTTTCCATGCAAAACTTTTTTTGTTTTCAACTTGCAGGTATACAAGTATGTTTGTATGTATGTATATACGAATA
The DNA here is from genome assembly GCA_030068015.2 of Neoceratitis asiatica. Lineage (NCBI taxonomy): Eukaryota > Metazoa > Arthropoda > Insecta > Diptera > Tephritidae > Neoceratitis > Neoceratitis asiatica. Next base: position 75,227,489 of record CM061527.1, read on the forward strand.
TGTATTTTTGTATTATTTTTTTTTTACCATATGCATTACTTTAAAATATATTTTAATACCAATTTTTGACAATTTTTTTGTTTTTATTAACATGCACACACAAACCCATTGCTTTTTTCATTCAACTCATCCAAGCCTTGAACTATTTAAATTATGGCTGGTGTACGTGAGGAAATTTTATTCTTGAAAATAATTAAATATATATATATATATATATACAAAAACACTGGCGTTCAAATATAATTTGAACACGTTGTCGTTCAGCAAAATTTGGTTAATATGTTCGGTTAATCGATTTTTGTTCCAGTTATCAATTAATCAGCTTTCAAATATATCGGTTAATCGATGTTTGTTTTTTTCTATTACTCGATTTGTTTTATTGGTTTTTTTAATTAAATTATCGATTAATACACGTTTGTTAAACATTTAATAATTTATCGAAAAATATCGATTAATCTAATAATGGATGCAAGAATTTGTTGAAAAAATAACAATGGAATTCTGTTTTTTATCGATTAATCGATTTAATTTTGTCAAAAATATCGATAAATTTTTGGGCAAAACTAGAGATTTATTTGTGTTAAAATTATCGAATGTTTGTTGGGGAATATTGATTTATTTGCGTTGAAATTTTTGACTGATTTTGTTAAAAATATTAATTAATGTTTGTGAAAATGATCGAATTATTTTTATGAAAATTATCGATATATTTTTATCAAAACTATCGATTTATTTTGATCTAAATTATCGATTTATTTATATCAAAATTATCTATTTTTTTTTAATTCAAAATAATCGATTTAAAACAAAATTTCAATTTATATTTGTCAAAATTATCGATTTACTTTTATTGAACTTATCGATTTGTTTTTTTTTATCAAAAATATTTATTTATTTTTATTAAAAATATCGATTAGTTTTTTTTTTATCAAAAATATTGATTTATTTTTTTATCAAAATTATCGATTTATTTTATCAAAATAATTGATTTATTTTATCAAAATAATCGATTTATCAAAATAATCGATTTATTTTTATCAAAATAATCGATTAATTTTTTATCGAAATAATCGATTTTTTTATCACAATAATCGATTTATTTTTTTTATCGAAAGTATCGATATTTTAATCGAAATTATATATTTTTTATCGAAATTATCGCTATATCTTTTTGCCGAGATTATCGATATATTTTTAATTGAAATTATCGATATATTTTTTATCGAAATTATCGATATATTTTTATCCAAATTGTCGATATATTTTATCGAAACTGTCGATATATTTTTATCGATATATTTTTATCGAAATTATCGATATGTTTTTATCAAAAATATCTATATATTTATATTAAACTTAGCGATATATTTTTATCAAATATATTTTATTTTATTTTAATTTATTTTTTAACCAAAATTATCGTTTTACTTTTATCGAAATTATCGATTTGTTTTTTTAATCAAATAAATTGATTTATTTTTTATCAAAATTATCGGTTTTATTTTATGAAAATTATCGTTTTGTTTTTATAAATAATATAGATTTGTTTTCATCAAAATATTCGATTTAATTAACCAAAATTATCGATTTCATTTGCAACTTACCGATTTCATTTTTAAATAATCGATGTTTTTTTGCCAAAATTATTGATTGATCGATTAATTTTCGAAAGAAATTTTATTGAATCAAAAGCAACAATATTTCCTTTCCTACACAGCCAAAATTTAAAATACAAAAATCAATAATTATTGCCCCATAAGACTGTACATAATGTATATGTATGTATGTCCATAAGTATTTATGCTAAACACCAATTTAATTTTAAGATAAATTTTTATTTCTTAAGAAAAAAGTACAATTCGATTTTGAAACTAATTTAATTTTATTGTCTTTTTTTCTTTGCATTCTTCTTTTTTACATGATAATTAATTTCTGCGTCTGTGTTTATGATTGTTTGTGTCTGTCTGTATGTCTCCTAACTCACCACACGAACAAAAACAAACAAACAAACAAACAAACGCTTAGGTTTTTCTAAAAGCCAAACGATTAGCGTTAACAACAATCCAAATCAATACAAACATACAAACAACAATCATTATGACCAACAACATCATCAACATCACCAATCACTCATTGACAACACGAATTTCCCCTTCCAACAACCAACACCACCACCACCACCACCACCACCACCACCACAACCATTACCACCATTGCAACCAATAAGACGTAGAGTGGGGAGACCACGAAAATATCCAGATATCGACCGGTCGAGTTCTATCATCCTTAATAGTACAACAACACAACCAATAACAACAACATTTGCACCAATACCAACAACTAGTCTACCAATATTATTACCAACAACAGCATTACATACATCTGCCCCCATCAGCGATGCCAATGCCATTCGATATCATTTCAGTTCAACAACATCAACAACAACAACAACAACAACAACAGCGCCAGACATCGCCAATACTGTACAAAATGAAAAGACCGTTACACAAGCCATAATACACAAAAGCATACTACCACCACCACCACCAACAACACCATTAATTATACCCGACCCAACACACTCACAATGTAGCAATAACAGCAAAGCAACAACAACAAATTTGCCACCAACACCGCTGCCATCACCGTTAAGTAAGCCCATCAATATGGGCATCGTTGGTGGTGATGGCGGTGGGAGGTGCGGCTTTGATAAGAAGTACAACAACAACCACAACGCGAAGAGCCGAATGGTTGGCGCGGTCGTCCACAGTGCAGGCAATGGCAGCGTTAAATACAACAATAACAACAACAACAACAACAACAACTATAATACAACAACAAATACATACGTTGATCAATTTGCTGATTTTATTTCAAATGAACGCTTTGATCCTGCTAAAAAATTAACCAAACCAAAAAAATGCTCTTCTCCCTTTCTAAAACCCACCGCACCGTTGTCAACAACAACAACAACAACAACAACAACAACTAACGAACGCTACACGACGCAATGCAGGACTGTCGCTGGCGCTACCGCGGGCGGAGGCAACAGGATCATTAGAAATGCCAACAACACCGTTATCACCACCACCGCCGGCAGTAACAACAACAACAAGAAGACGACGATACAGCCGCGTACAGTGCAGCTGCTAGTGACGCGTCGCCCGATTATCACCAGCACCAATGCCAACAGCGCGAACCCAACACAAATTATTGCCAGCAATAGCAACGCGCTCAGCGCCACCGTCGGCGCCGGCGCTACACAAACAGCCACTATTGTCGCGCCGGGCATGCTGAAGATCACATCAACAGCAGCGCCGACGCTTACACGCAATAATAACAACAACAACAACCAATCAAACATCTTGCACACCACCACTGCCGCCGCCGCCGCCGCAAACCGCGCCGCCGCAGAGACCGTAGTTATTGAGGAGGAGGACGATGAGCTGCTCACAGCGACAAGTGGCGATGACGGTTCGATCTCTCCCAGAGCGCTAGCTATGTCCGCGACTACAGCGCAAATTTTACGTAAATTCCGCATACCCAAGGGTACAGCTTTGACGGCGAAATCGATGAATGCAATGGTGACGAGCAATGCGGCACCGGAGACACTAATCTGCAGCGCTTCAACATCGCCAGCGCAATCGCCCATACATTCCAATACCTGTTCGCCACCGCCGTCAGCAGATACACCAAACTCTGTCGATTTGGTTGAGGAAATAATCGAGACAGATGAGAACTCAACGTGCCACTCGGCGGAAGCGCTTATGACGGCTGACACCACCACCGCAGACACCATAAACGAATGTGATGATATAGAAGAAGAGGAGGAGGAGGAGGAAGAAGAAGAGGAGGAGGAGGAACAGGAGGCGGAGGAGGTGGCGGAGGAGACATTGGTTGAAGCGGCGGATATCAGCGACAGCAGCAACGCGGAAACCAACACACACACAACCACAACAACAGTTTTAATGCCAGATAATGGTGCTGTAGCAACGGCCACAGCGCTGCCACAAATACAACTACAAACCATACAACCAAACGGTACTGTGACCTGCATAAATCTGCCGCCGAATACGATATTGCTAACAGCGCCGGATGGCTCTACAATATTGGCGCAGGCGACGCCACAACAGTGGAGTAAACTTACACAACAACAACATCAACAACAGCTGCAGCCACAACCGGCGCAACAGCAGCAGCAACAGCAACAACAACAAATTATCACAATACCAGACTGGCAGGCTGTGCAACAACAACAGCATCAGCAGCAACAGCAACAGCAACAACAACAAGCAGCTCCCACAACACAAACACTGCTATTCACCACCGACGGCACGGCCATACCACTTTTACAAGCTGCGCCAGCGCTGTCCAACAATACAGCCAACGGCTCGACCAGCAATGCAGCAGCTGTGGCCGCAGCGCAAATTATCGCCGCTCAACAGGCTGAAGCGCTGAAGGCGCAAGTGTTGGCGTAGGGTTTTGCCGGTGGCCAATTGGGGTGATATTTGAATAATGCCACGATAATGCCGACAGCGTACTTTTTCTAAAACAACCGAGCATACGAACACATGTACGAAACCAGCAGCAGCAGCGGCAGCAGCAACAGATGATGTACAGATACAAACATATATATTTGACAACAACTACAACTTGAGGAGAGGTAATTTTTATTTGTATGTATGTAGTATATATGAATATGTGTTTATATTAAAGATTCTAGTTAACGGTTTCTTATGTACGAGTATATTATTAAATATTGTTTCGGCGCATAAAAGCAACATTGAAATATTTTTGAAAAAATAAAAAAAAATTCTTTTGAAAAAATTAATTAAAACTTATGCAGAGTTTAAAAAATGCCACTTTTGATTCTCTATATGTATATATTTAGTTTTCAAAATTAAAAAAAAGTGTTTTTTACGCGAGTTCACAGTGCTTAAAGTAACAACAGCTGCATAGTGCATATCAAAAAACGCTCCAATTAGCCTACAGGCAATCCTTAAAAATAATAATTTATTAAAAATAAATAATAATAAAACCAAAAAATCTACTTGTAAATGAATGAAATGCTCAGTATTGCGTGTTTTTCGCAAAAAAAAAAAACACTTTCTAAGATATATGCTGGTCACGCTTTCGAATTACAACAATTTCGTATTAAATAATAAAAAATAATGCTTTGAATGTTTTTAAAAAATTCTTTAGGCATCATTAATTTTTATTTTCTTTATAAATGTTCAATAATAAACTAACCAAAAATTAAATTTGCTTATTTTTTTTTTAAATATTCAAATATAAACCAAATATTATACACTTAAAATTTTCTTTTTTAACTCTGAATATTTTATTATTATTATTATTATTATTTATAATGATTTTTTAATTCTGAATAAATTTTTATCTACTTCTCAATAATAAATAAAATAGTAACACCTTAGAATTTAAAAAAAAAAAATATATGTAATTAAAATTTTTTTTTTAATTTTCAATATTTTTAATTTTTTATTTTTTTTTAATTATCAAAAAAATTTTTATATATTTTGTTTTAATTCTTATTAATAATGTAGACGTTAAAAACATCCTATGTTTTTTTTTAAATATTTTTTTTTCCTCAATAATAACCAAAATAATATAGACTTTAAAATGAACCGATTTTTTTATATTAAGGCGGGTTACGCCACTCTAGAGGGCCACAAAATAGTCCTCTTTTGAGATTTTTTTTCGGAAAAATTATTGAATAAATCTGATTTTTGACAAAAGGCATTTATTATACATATAAATTAACTGCTTATAACTATTTTTTAAGAAAAATTAATTTAAAAATTGGCAGCGTTCTCCCTAGGATGTCTCCATTTTTTCGGGAACCACGCCCGGACGCACAGCTCCTGTAATTTTAGTTTATTTTAATAAGTTGTTGAACAGTTTGCGCTTGTAAATAGCAATAGCTACAGACATACATAGGATTTTTTCAATATATGCATTTTTGACAAAATGGCACGTCTCTAAAGGAAAAAATAACAATTTGGCCTAAAAAATTGTTCAAAATTTGTTAATAAAAAAAAAAAAACTATGCAAGAAAAATCCTACGTCCTTCTGTAGATAATGTATTTTTGAAGATGTTGTCAAAATTTCAAGTGAATCGGTTGTAAATTGTTTGAGTTATGTTTCCGGCCAACTTGAAAAGAAAACAGTTTTGAGATAAACGCCTTTAAAGTTTTGAGCATGCCTTACTGGCTGACAGACAGTCGCTTCAACTAGAGAACGAAATTGGTGCATTTCGAAATTTTTATCTGTCATAATCTTTCGGGATAAAATTTTTGAGACCATTATGTCTCATTTGAAAGAAGAAGAAAAAAATCCATTTTCCGAAAATTCTAGTGTGGCCTAATCCCTTAAAATAGACACTACAAAAATCTGATATCCTTTTAAAGTCTATTTTATTTTTCTTTATTGACTCTTTTTACGCTTTAGTATAATTAATTAAAAAATAAAATAATTAATAAGTTCGATATTTCTTCACTTGTGTACATTTTTTAGTCAGATTTCGGAATATATGCAATTTTTGATATTTAAGATTTAGATTTTTTTTATTTAAAAGAAGAAAATCCATAAAAATTTTATATTTTTCAATTTTAACATAAAAAAATTCGCAAAAACAAATATTCAAAATTAAAAACTAAATTATGGTAATATTTACTTTTTTTTTGTAAATTAAATATGGAGTTTTCAAAAAATATAAAAAAAAATTTTTTTTAATAAAGTAAATATTTTTTTTTTTGTAAATTAAATATAACAAATAAATAAATTCTTTTGTAAATTAAATATGAAGTTTAAAAAAATTAAAAAATATATAAAAAATAAAACAAATATTTTTTTTGCAAATTAAATATAAAATTAATTTTTTCTTTTGTGAATTAAATCTAAAATTAGAAAAAAATTCTAGTAAATTAAAACATGTTATTGTAATACCAGACTCATTCGTTACTCTCTAAAATATTGTAAATTTCTTTTTTTCTTCGTGTTTAAAGTTTTATACCTTTTTTGCAAGAGTTTGGTTTGAAAAAAAAAAATTTGAAAATAAAAAACTTTTGTAAAAAATTGTATAAAACAAATTAGTAAAAGACATTTTTAATCGCTAAACAGTATTTTAGTTTTTAAAGTTAATAACTTTTCTTCGCTAGCAGTATTCTAATATTTTATATTAATTAATTTTAATTTTAATATGTTTATTGCTCATGTTTTTATCCTTTTTTAGCTTTTAATTTCATTGCACAGTTTTTTTTTTCTAAATTTTTCAATTCCTTGTATTTTTTTTTATTATTTTTTGTGTATTTTTTTTGAATTTTTTGCATATTTTTTTAATTTTCTAATTTTTTACAATTTTTTGCCTTTCTTCTTTAAAATTCTTTGTATATTTTTTTAATTTTCTGATTTAAAATTTTTTTTTTCTTTTTACTTCTTTGTAGATTTTTTAATTGCCAATTTTTTTTACTTTAAATTTTTCGTTTTTTTCTCTTTTATTCTTTTTAATTCTTTGTAAATTTTTTGGTAATTTTTTAATTTTAATTTTTTTTTATGCATGAATTTTTAACTCCTTTTATATTTGCTTTAATATCTTGCATTTTATTTTACTTTTTTAAATCCTCGCATGCTTCTTTTAAATAAATATTATTTGATTAATTTTTTTATAATTTTTTATATTTTTTTTAAATATATATTTTTTAGATATTTTCAAATTTAAAATTGCTTAGTATTTTTTTTTTGATTTTTTATTTCTTTTAATTTTTTTAATTTATTTTTTTTAAATGATGTATATTTGACTTTTTGTGGATTTGCTGCAATTTCTTGTATTTTTATATATGTATATGTATATTTTTTTTAATTCTTGAAAGTTTTTGTTTGCTTTTTTCATCCTTTGTATGTTTCTTTTTTTTTTATAAATTTTTAGAAAATTTTTTATATTTTCTCATTCTTTGTATATATATTTTTGTAACTTTGAATTATTTTATTTGCAATTTTTAATTTATATTTTTTTAACTTTTTTTCTTTAAATTTTTAGGAATTCTTTAAAAGTTTTTCTTTTAATTTTATTGTATGTTTTTTTTTTAATTTTCGTCATTCTTTGTACCATTTCTTGAAAAATTTAATTTTTTTATGTAATTTTTTTTTTCTTTTTAATTAAAAAATTTTTTTTTTGTTTAGTTTGTATTAATTCTTGCAACGTTTTTATTTATTTATTTTCTTGTATATTTTTTAATTTCCTACATCCTTTGTATTTTTTTTTATTTTTTTCAGTTTTAATTTTATTTTTTTTCTTACTAATTTCTGCTTAATACTTTTTCACTTAACAAGATTTTCACTACAGGTTTTTTTTGTAATACTAGGCAAAAATGCATCAATGTAATGTCTAAAGTAATTTGGAAAAAGAAAAGAAAAACAACAACAACAACAATCACATATAAAGTAACTCCATAGTGTAATAAAAGAAAAATTGTCTATTATCAATGTTGTTTTTAGTCAAAAAATATATAAATATATATGTATGTTCACGTTACCAGCGTATATCTTACAAAATATATATGCAAAGAGCATTTTTCGAAAAAAGATAATTCTTTCAAACTGCGTAACAATTTGAATTCAACTAAAAAATGTACGGAACGTGCCAATTATGGGCGCCAAACTGAAATTGTAACGAAAAAAAAAGCTAAGAAAAAACAAACAAAAATAAATAAAAGAAATGTAAAATAAGTATATAACGTACATATATGTATATATATATATGTGTGCCTATAGGTATATATTTGTATGACTCACGCCAACTGCATGACGTTCAGAAAGTTATATTTACTATCATCCCACAATGTATAATATACTCGTTACATAAATATATGTAAATAACTACACAACAAATGAAATGACTAGAGCTAAAAATGCTCAAAATGTACATACAAATATATATGAATTATTAAAATATTGATCAACTAATAATCGATAAGCAAGCCTATGTGGTATTTAAGATTTATATAAATGAAAAAAAAAAAATGTAATCGAAAGGCATTAGAGAAAGGCTAAAGTTCTACTAGATGGCGCGCCGAAATAATTGTGTTGAATTTATGCTAAATGATATTTTTGAAAATTGTGTGAAATCCTAATCGACTACGCATAAATTTGACTAAAACAACAACAACAAAAAAGAAAAGAAAATTAAATAATTTTTGTAAAAACAAAAGCAATTTCAATATAGTTGCTTGTTAATACAGTTAATACAGTTGCTTGCTAGACTAGACCAACATCAATTTATTTATGTAATGAACTACTTATGTACATATATATATCTAAAGGGTGTTTTTTTTATAGAGGTATAGAACTTTAAGTTGGCATTACTTTTCACGATGGCGACCGATTTAACAGCTGTCAAGTGATTTATTCTCAGTTTGGTTTGGCAATTTTATTTCGAAAATAATGGTTCTGCGCGGAAAACGTATCGCGCACTACGTCCATTTTATCGATGAAGCGCACTTCTGGTTGAATGGCTACGTCAACAAACAAAACTGCCGCATTTGGAGTGAAGGTAATCCTCAAGTGTATGTTGAAACACCGTTACATCCAGAAAAACTGACTGTTTGGTGCGCTTTATGGTTATTGCCGACACAAATTTTGGAAAAAGTCATCGAAAATTGGACGTCCAGATTGGACTACATCCGCGCCAGCCGTGGCGGTCATATGCCAGAAATCATATTTAAAATGTAATGCCACAAGATTATCTTTCGGATAAATAAAATTCATGTTAATCGAATAATTCATCGTTGTTTTATTGCAAATTAAAGTTCTATACCTCTATAAAAAAAAAAACACCCTATATATATTAGTATGAAAAACAAATGCAATTAAGTTGGTTGGTTGTATATGGTGCAAAAATCTTTTCTCATATTTACATTAATTAGCAGTAAAATTATTTAAAAATTCTATTTGATGGTATCATTCCTCAATTTTTTTTTATATTTACATTAATTAACAGTTGAATGGTTTCTAAAGCTCTAAGGTAAGAGTTTCTGTGGCGTTTTTCTCTCATATTTTTGAAATTTTCTAATTATTTCTCGACATTAGCAGTTTAAATGAGTCGAAAAACAAACTAATTTAATGGTTTTGATTAGTAGTTTTCATAATTGTTTACAGCTTATTTTGTATAATTTAACTTGAATGAAGAATATATACACACAGATATGTATTTCGAGCTTTACAACCGCTGCAGCATTGATTTTCTGCCACAGTACAAAAGTTGCTTTGAAAACTTTTATTTTAAATTACCTGAAAAAAATTCTATTACGAGTATGTCAAATGAATTTTGATTTTTTTTTGCTGGCAGTCAATATTTTTTGTTTAAATGCGTTAAATTTTCAATTCTAAATTTTTTTAATTTTATTTATATTTTTTTTTCATCATATTTTTTGTGTTCTCTAGCTCAAACAGAATCTGTATTTACTATTTATTTACCGTTTCAATGCAGTTTTTTTGCGCTGTTTTTTGCCCATGTTTTTTATTTTATTTATTTTTATAACAAAACGCGTTCTTGTGCGATTGTGTTGTAATTCGGGTGTTGACTTATTATTATTATTATTATTAATATTATTATTATTTATAATAGTTCGTTTTTCTTTGTATGTATGTACATACATAGATATTATTTTATTTATTTATTATAACAAACGCAAAGTTAATATTTTACGGAAACCAAATGGCTTATTTCTTGCCTAGTTTAACATTTAAGAAAGATATGTTTTAAAATTTTTTTTTTTTTTCAAACTATTGTAAACCCGGCAGCAAATCAGTTTTAATGCAGCATTTTTTTTAAATATGTACAAATGTACATATGCAAAATATGCCTAAAAATATGCAACAAAGTTTGTGGTTATATATTACATATATATATTTTTTAAATTAACCTTAAAATATTTTCTTTTTAACACAAATTTTTTTTTTCATAAATTTTTCTGCCAAAATTAACCTACACATAATAAATAAGCTTTGTACTCGAACTCAAAGAATTTTATTTATCTTTCTCTTTGAAGATTAATTAACCTAAAATTTTTAATAAGCTTTTTTTTTACTTAAACTCAAACATTTTTCATTAAACACTTCGTTTTTTGAAAACTAACCTAAATTAATAAATTTGCCAAACAACCTCAAGCAGATTTAATTAAATATTTAATTTTTTTTTGTGTTACTCAATCTCAACAAATTTTGGTTCAACTTTTTTTGTTTAAAATAATTAAAAACAAAATTTTTACTGAAACTCAAAGAAATTTGGTTAAACTTTTCTTTCCAAATTAATCTAAGAAAAAATATTTTTTACTAAAATTCGAAGAATTTTATTTAAAACATTTCTTTTTAATAGTTTTTTTTTTTTTTGAAAAATTTTAATAATCACTCAAAACTCTAATCTCAAGAGTTTTTATTTATTTTTTTTTTTTTTCAAATTTATTTTTTTGGAAATTTAACCCAAAACTGATCTTTTTTTTTACTAAAATTCAAAGATTTTTTATTTAGAACTTTTTTTTTGTTTGAAAATTAACCTAAGATCAAAAATTTTTCACTGATATTTTTTTTTTTTTTTTTGAAAAATAATCTAAAAATAATATTTTCAATAAAATTCAAAGAATTAAAAAAAATTGTATTTTTTTTTTTGGAAATTTGACTTAAAATTGATCTTTTTTTTTACTCAAATTCAAAGATTTTATTTACCTTTTTTTTTTGAAAATTAACCTAAAAATATTTCATGCTTTTTTTTTACTAATTTAAAATTTTTTACTAATTTTTTTTAATATTATATTTTATTTTTATTAAAAATACAATTTTTACTCACAGTCAAAGAAATTTACTTAAACGTTTTTTTTTTTTTGTAGACAAATAACCTACAAATACACTTTTTTTTACTCTAATTGAAAGAATTTTATTTATATTATTTTCTAAATTAATTTAAAATTAATAATATTTTTACTCAAACGCCTAAGAATGTGAATTTTTTTAAAGTATCCTAAAAATAATAAATTTTTGACTCACACTGAAAAATTTGTTATTAATTTTTTTCTTTCAAATTAACCTAAAAATAATAAAAATTTAATAGATCTCGTAGAATTTCAATTAATTTTTTTTTATTTTTATTATTATTATTTAATTTTTTTATTTTTTTTATATTATTATTATTTTATTTATTTATTTTTATTTTATTATTATTATTTTTTTTTTTTTTTTTTGAAAATTAGCCTAAAATATAAATTTTTACTCAAACTCAAAAGTTAGCAGAAAAAATTACCTAACAACGTCACTGTATAGTCGGTGCATACCTAGAATAACTGAAGAACTGTATAACTGCATTGAAGCGTTGCATATTTTTAGGCGCACTTTGCTGCATATATATAAAAAGTTGCTTTGAGTTGCGGTAAATGTAAATATAAAATAATAAATTAAAAAAGAAAAATTAAAAATTATGAGCAACAACTACAAAAAAAAGAAGACAAATTTAAGGATCTATACAGTAAGCAAACCAGACGAGGCATATGAAAAAAAATTTCAATGTTATTGGAATAAAATTAAACAAAAATATAGAAAAAAAATTACTATAACTTAATTTATAATAGTTTATTTAGTAGTATGCATATATATGTATGTATGTAAATGCATACAACTAGCGTGTTTGAAAAAAGAGTATGTATAAAAAAAATATTGTAACATTTACATATAATAAATTAATTAATTTTTACTCTAAGTGCGTCCAAATTGCTGCTAGTATTTCCTTCTGTTTCATATCGCATTCGTTCATTAATTAATTTAACTATATGATATTATTATTAATATATTTATTATAAATTAAAAATATATGTGTATTATATATTATTGTTTGAAAATGATAAAGATTTGGCTTATAAATGAAAATAAAAATATATAAAAAATTCAAGGAAAAAAATAAATAAAAATATATTTATATTTAAGTTTTAATGTCTAAAAATTAAATAAAAAAATTAATAATAAAAAACAAATTTGTTTAGATTTAGAGCACACGTTTCATAAAAAAAACTCATATAGCATTTAAGTGAAAAGCAAAACAAACAAACTGCAAAGCAAAGCAAGCAAGCAAGCAAGCCAGAAACTATAATTATTTAAGATATTTATTGATTTTTAGAGTGAAAAAAACTTTAAAAAAATTTTAAAATTAAAAAATAAGTAAATAAAAACCTATAAATATTATATATTAATAATTTAATTCGATTTAGTTGAAAATTGAACTTTTTCTGTGCTACAATTTTACTATTTTAATTTATATTGATTTTTTGAAATTTGCAAAGAGCATGAAAAATTGAGATTTTGAAAAATTCAAAATAATTCACTCAACAAAGAAAAGAAAAGAAAAGAAAAAACAACCAAAAAACCAATAATTGATATGTAGTATTAACGCTAATAAAAATAATTTACAAAAAAAAATTAAATTAATTAACTACTAAGCATAATATTTACATATACAAACATAAGTTGTGTAACAAAGCGCAGAAGAAAAAAAAATCATTTAAAAACACAAAAAAAAATGCTAAGAAAACAATACAATTAGTTTCGTAGAGCAAAAAAAAAATTAAAAAAATATTAAAAAAAATAAAAATAAGCAAAAAATAAATTAAAATTAACTAAAAATAAATGGAAGTAATTTCAGCTAAAATAAAAAAAAGAAATTTAAAACTAAATATAAATTTAAACTAAAATAAAAAAATAAAAAATAAAATAAAATATAAAAATTAAAATAAAATGAAATTAAATTAAATTAAATAAAAATAAATTTAAAAAAAAAGTAAAATATCAAACGCAACTAGTCTTAAGCAACTGTAAAATATTATATCATATACATATTAATTAATTAACTATGAAAATAATCCGCATACACACACACACTCAAACACTTGAATGTACTATAAAAAAAGGTTCTAATATTAGTGTATACACTGTGCGCTGCTCAGCAATCTAATCTTCTATGGGCATAGCATACGAGTATGTATGTAGCTGCATGCCATGCCGTTAAGAAAGAAAAAATAATAATAAAAAAAATTAAATAAAATAAAAATCGATAAAAAAGTATTATTATTACAAAGTTCCCGCTTCAAGCACAGTGTAATAAATTATGTAAAATATAAATGTAATATGAAATTATCACTTCATATTATACACGTACATTACATACATACAAGTACAGATATGATATAAAATAAAGACAAAGAATTATTTCATAAAAATTATTGAAAACGTGTTTTTTTTTCAACTATTTAATTCAACACATGTAGAAGGAAGAAAGTAGTTTAGGAAAATATAGCATAGTTTTAGGGCACAAAATTCGAGACGTTTACGCCCAAAAATTGCCCGTTATTTTACCTAGCACAATAATGGCCGTTTATGATTTTTTGGAAATATTTTTATTTGAAAACCTCTTCGGATCCGCGAAACATACGCTTCTTAATTGTTTTTGGCCGCATAAAAATCCGGGTCGTTCCTATATAAAGACCCGACTGTCACGAGAATTATTGGATTTTGGTCTTATCGCGGTTAAATTCTTGAACCGCTAGCCCGCAGGGGGTCCTTGACCCAGTGATACCACCTACCTCCAGCGCGGGTCGAAAGAGTAATAATTAACCAACAGAGGAGAAGGAATCAAGCAAATTAGTGACTCTAACAACCAAACCAAGCTGTGCACATGAGCCTCAATCCGTAACTACGCTACAGGTACAATGGTATGATTGTTGTTGCTGTTGCAGCAGTTCACTATACCCCATTTAGGGACAGATAAAGCGAGTTTATGCCATTTAGATCTTCTAAGGGGAGACCCTGGACAGATTCTGTCGTAAAAGGAGAGATACTTGTGGTTTAAGCAGACATGCGAACAGTTAGAAGGTTGAGGAACTGACAGCGTGCGACCGAACTTAAGTCGTTGAGTACATTCATAGTGTTTCCTTCCTCCGATGCAAGCCCATTTCCATTGGGCTAGAGCTTTTGGGTATCTTGTAAGATACGATGAGACCTTAATCGGTTTAGGGTTTCGTCCTCCGCACAAAGCTGATTTAGCAATACCTACTTTTTGAAGGCAATATCTCAGTGGTAAGTGTAAGAGGTGCTCATCATTCCCGTCTTGATATATGGTGCAGAAGCTTGGACGATGAGTCGGCTCTAGGAGTTTTCGTGAGAAAAATTTTGCGCTGGCTTGGTCGTGTCGTCCGAAAGGATGAAAGCACTCTATCTTTGAAAGTATTCGATCCAGTACCTGCTGATGGAAGCAACGCAAGAGGAAGAGGAGAGAGACCTGATTTCACTTGGTATTTCCAACTGGCGCCAAGCAGCGAAGAGAAGGAACGATTGGCGCAATATTGCTGATTCGGCGATAAGCGCGAAAGTGGTGCCTACGTCAAAGAAGAAGAAGAGAAGTATAAGAGGCAGTGCGCACCACAATACGGAGATCGGAAGGTACGAGTCCTGGTCCGGTACCAGATTATAGAAAATTAATTTTTCTAATTGCGGTCATCCCTCGACAGGAAAATCCCTCTGAGTACATCTCTGACACGAAATTATGAAAGCTTCTTATAAAGATCCATCAACCGTACGGAGACGGCTTAGAATGCAACAATTTTGGCTTGTTGAGTGTTTTATTGACATCATAGACTTTGACATTTCGCTCTAGCCGGTTTTCCTTCATTATCTCTTAAGAGATAATCACAGATTCTTCGTGCTGTCAACGGCATACCAGATCAAAAAAAAAAAAAACTCTCGGATGATGCAGGGAGCTGTCGTTAAACGTTCAAATCAATGTACCTGCACACACCTGGTTTCACCTACTACCTTCTTCTACACCAAAATTATGACAGAGAAAAGCATTCAGTTTACGAAGAGAGACAATCGCCATAAATGATAAACGTAAGTTGAAAATCTTCAACATTATAGGAGATCAAGTTGAAAAATCACAATAAAAATAACTTAAGTTTCTTAATATAAGCGCTTACTTACCGACCCTCGTGGCTTGCGTGGTTTGCATGCCCTTGCAGCCTTACCAGCCGTGAGTAAATAGCCGTCCAAACAGCATTGTTGCTGTGAAGTGGGGGGTTGCTTGCTTGCTTATTTTTGTACAATTTTCGTTTTCACTGACATTCGCTCACAGAACATAATGCTCCAATACAACGCACACACATACGCATGCAGAGATTACCGGCAACGGCTGACGGTTTTTTGGGTGTTAAGATCGCGAAACAAAATACACAAAAGAGACAAAAGGGAAATAATGCTGCTTTCAAACAGCTGCAATGCAAGTTTACTCAATTCAAACGCTCTGCCAACATCTCTACTAACTAAGCAGTGCGTCAGCTGTTTGGTTGTTTGCAGTTTCCTCTTTGCACTAAACTCGTACAAACAGCTTTCGAATCCATTTAGTTGGCGTCCAAACATAAAAGCGTTCGGTCTCCGTATTAAATATAAATTATAAATAAACATTAAAAAAATATAAATATATTTCGTACCCACCTATACATACATACATACATATGTTGAAGTGTACTACACGCCTCCAGCGAGTGATAAAAGTGCAAATAATATAATTTTGCCCTGCAAACGAACATTTTACACATTCTTTCAATTAAATTTGTGTTTGGTTTTGGCTTTGGCAATAATAATTCCATTCCAAAATGGATCCGATGAAAGTTGAAGTGAAGAAGATTGATGAACTCTTCCGGTTGGATGGTTATTTGAGACCATTTGAACGTGAAATACGACGCAGGTGAGTGCGCTAATACATACATATATAAACTTGTGTCTAGCTGATGCTGCTGCCACCCACCGTATGCATGCCTAGCTGGTGTCAAAGTTCTTGGCCGGCGCTGATAAGCGTATCCGGCCAACAGCGCCACTCTCCAGCCGGGGTGTGTGCATAATGCATTTTTCGTTTTTTTTTTGTTCTTGGTTATACAGTTATTGAAAATATCATTTAATGGCAGAATTATGTATGTATGTCTTCGAGTGCGTTGAAAGTCATTTTTTCTTTGTCGCTTTTCCTCCGTTGTGATGCAAACAAATAAGAAGAAACAAGCGATGTGGCGCGGTGCGGTGCGGTGCGGTGCGGTGCGGTATTGGCGCATAGTAGTTTTTCAAAGTCAGCTGAAGGTTAAAGTGATGAGCAGCGCATACCGGCAATTTTCGGCGTTGGTCTGCGTGTGAAAACATTGCTCGGCTGTATGTAGGTGTCGGTGTCTGCGTTATGTGTGTGTGTGCGGTTGGTATTAAATATAAACAAAAGTTGTTATTTCAATTCGTATTTTTATGTAGCAAATGCGGGGTAAAAGCAAAAAAGAGTGATTAGTAGAGGTGATAAGAAATGTGAAAACAATAAAATTAGTGCCGTGAAGAATTTATTTTTAATAATTAGAGCGTTGTGTGCTGGAAATGGACTATGTCCACTCATATGCATATATAAAATTTATTATTATACAATTATAAAACTAATGAGCATAATTAAATAAAGTAAAAAAAAAACAACAACATATCTCGCTGATTACATACATACATAACGTGTTGGAAAAAATATAATTGACAATTTGAAATTTTTTTTATGCTTTTTCAGTTGATTTTTAATGTTGTAATACTTTCATTTTCCAAAAAAAATATATATATACATACATATATGTATGTATATAGTCTGAGCAAGCTCAAAGAACTAAATTATTTCAATAATAAATAAAAATTTACATAAAATAAAAATCTAAATATCAGCTTGAGTATTCTAAAAATAATTTTTGATTCTAAAATTAAATAAAGATATGAAAAAAACAATATATATAAAAAAAAAATTTGCCCTAAAAATGTATAAAAGCCGCCTAAAATAAATGCTTTGCATATATTTGCTTAAAAAATAAAATTACTTCCAGATTTCTTTCTATGAATAAATTAATAACTCCAAAAAACTTCTCACTTTCCAAAAGAACTATGAAAGTTAGCATTTTCTACGCACTTGTTGGCCTAAACGAGCTAAGTCCTGGCGCTACAACAGCAGCAATATAGCGTTTTCTATTTGATTTTACCATTTTTTCTACTTTATTTTATTATTTAATTTTATTTAATTTTATTTAATTTAATTTATTTCTTTAAATTCATTTAATTCATTTTTTATTAAATTTCAATTTACTTGATTTCTTTTCTTATTTATTTAATTTAATTTAGTTTATATTTTCTACTTTATTTTTATTTTTATTTTATTTTTATTTTATTTTATTTAGTTTTTTTTTTTTAAATTCATTCTCTTTAATCATTTTATTATGTACATATGAATACGTTAGTATGTAAATATATATATATGTATGTATGTATGTATAATTGTTTAATTTTATTCATGTGAATTTCCTTACATACGCAATCAAGCTGGCACAACGTCAGAGATTCTTTTCTTAGCAATTTAATTGCCAAGGCTGTCGACGTCATTTGCCCCAAATGATGCCACACGCCAATTATTAGAGTACAATAAACCCAGCATCAGAAGTAAAACAACTAAAAGTCATTAAATATATATATATATATATATATATATATATATATATATAAAGGGTGATCCAAGTAGAGGTACTTTTTTTGACAGATCACACGTGAGTCGTGTCAAGCTGTCATGTTATTCGCTCAACTTATGGTCAACATAATCGGCGTACTGAGCGTACTATTCGCAACACCATCACCCCTCTTGAGACCCAGCATCAATTACTGGATAGTATTCGACCGAATAGACCACGTTCATCAAGCAAGGAAGAAAATATATAGCGACCGTAGCTGAGAATGTACACGGAGATCGTGGAGAGTCCATTCGGCGCCGTTCGCAGCAACTCTGACTGGCGTGAAATGAAAGTGTACAAAGTACAGCTTGTGCAAGAACTAAAGCCGCTCGAATCATCTTTCCATATTTCTTCAAAAATGATGGCGGTGAGAACGTAACCGGCAATGGCGATCGTTATTGCGCCATGATAACCGACTATTTGATGCCTGAAATTGAAGCTCGCGATCTCCATGACATTTGGTTTCAACAAAAAGGGCGCCACTTTCCACACAACGCATCAATCAATGAATTTATTGAGAGAACACTTCGGTGAGCAGATAATGCCGCTTCGATTCAGGCCTTGGAGCAAAACATCACACGTGTCTTTTAGCCAGTTACCAGTTGAAATGCTCGAACGAGTCATCGAGAATTGAACTCAAGGGATGGACCATCTGAGACGTAGCCACGGGTAACATTTGAAAGAGATAATTTTCAAACAACAAAATGCCAAAGAATGTCCTTTCGAATGATAATAAACATTTCCCATTAAATTTGAATTTTCTGTTTTTTTTCTAAAAAAAAGTATGGAACCTCGAAATGGATCACCCTTTAAAACATTTAATCTGTTTTTTAATTATTAAATTTAATTTTAATAAACAAAATTTGTTTTGCGTTGATTTTTACCTCAAAAACGGCTGTTTACATTGCATACTTTTAAGCGCAGGATGTGCTGTCATTTCCTTACAACGCCAGTGTTGCATTTCCTTTGATATTTCACTGCGCTCCTTCTGTAAATGCTTTACATATTAATTTGAATATGAAATTTAAAAGTTGAAAGTTAAATTTTTCAGGTTAAAAGAGTTTTTCGCAGTAAATTTTATGTCCAACATTCACACAAACATACATTTTTCCACTCCGCAGACATGGCGTACTCCGCGAGTGGATCAGCAAAATCGATCAGCTTGAAGGCGGTATGGATACATTCTCACAAGGCTACAAATACTATGGTCTACACTTTCAGCAAGACAACTCTGTCGTTGCACGCGAATGGGCGCCGGGCGCACAACAAGTTTATCTCACTGGTGACTTTAGTAAGTAACTAAGTTTTAGAAACCAAAGTATCTACTTCAATTGATTCTTTTCTGTCCTCCCCCTTTCAAAATTCACACAGACAACTGGCAATGGGAGGCGCATCCCTTCAAGAAACTCGATTTTGGCAAATGGGAATTGCATTTACCCGCCAATCCGGATGGCAGCGCACCCATCAGGCATCTGAGCGAGGTAAAAGTGATTATACGCAATCAGTCCGGTCAGCTGTTGGATCGTCTCTCACCTTGGGCGACATATGTGCGCCAACCGCCAAAAGAGGCCAATCAGGGCGTCAACTATAAGCAGTACGTGTGGAATCCACCACCCACAGAACGTTACCTTTTCAGGCATCCACGTCCCAAGCGTCCGAAATCGTTGCGCATCTATGAATGTCATGTGGGTATAGCCTCGCAGGAGCCTCGCGTTGGTTCATATCAGAACTTCGCGGATAATATAATACCGCGCATCAAACGACAGGGTTACAATGCCATACAGGTAATGGCTATTATGGAGCATGCCTACTACGCAAGCTTTGGCTATCAGGTGACCAGTTTCTTTGCCGCTTCCAGTCGTTATGGTACACCCGAGGAGTTGAAGCGTATGATTGATGTGGCGCACGAGCATGGCTTGTATGTGTTGTTGGATGTGGTGCATTCGCATGCGAGTAAGAATGTACAGGATGGCTTGAATCAATTTGATGGCACCAATTCGTGCTACTTCCATGATGGCGCACGCGGTGAGCACGCGTTGTGGGACAGTAGACTTTTTAATTATGTGGAGTATGAGGTTTTGCGCTTTCTGCTGTCCAATTTGCGTTGGTGGCACGATGAGTACTACTTCGATGGTTATCGGTGAGTGAGATGCGGCTGTTAAGGAAGCCAATTGAATTCGGGTTTAAATTGTATTTCTTTAATTTCATACTTTTCTGCAGCTTCGATGGCGTCACCTCCATGTTGTACCATTCGCGCGGCATTGGCGAAGGTTTCAGCGGCGATTATAATGAATATTTCGGCCTAAATGTTGACACGGATGCTTTGAACTATCTCGGTCTTGCCAATTATATGCTGCACATGCAAAATCCGGAGGTCATCACCATTGCGGAGGTAGGCATTGGAACACACATTCGCCTCTTTAATGAGATTTTTCAATATTTTTTCATTTTCCAACACCATAGGACGTCTCTGGCATGCCTACACTCTGTCGACCAGTCGATGAGGCCGGCATTGGTTTCGATTATCGTCTAGCCATGGCTATACCAGACAAATGGATCGAATTGCTGAAAGAGCACACCGATGACACTTGGAATATTGGCAATATTGTGCACACGCTAACAAATCGTCGCTGGAAGGAGAACACAGTCGCCTATGCGGAGTCTCACGATCAAGCTTTGGTGGGTGATAAAACGATTGCCTTCTGGCTGATGGACAAGGAGATGTACACACACATGTCTACACTCTCCGAACCGTCGTTGATCATTGATCGTGGCATTGCGTTGCATAAAATGATACGTTTGATTACGCATGCGCTGGGCGGTGAGGCATACCTGAATTTTATGGGCAATGAATTTGGTCATCCTGAGTGGCTGGATTTCCCACGTGTGGGCAATAATGATTCATATCATTATGCACGTCGCCAGTGGAATTTGGTTGATGATCCTTTGTTGAAGTACAAATTTTTAAATGAATTCGATCGTGGTATGAATGAGTTGGAGGCGCGTTTCGGTTGGTTACATTCAGATCCGGCATATGTGAGCTGGAAGCATGAGGGTGATAAGATTATAGCTTTCGAACGTGCCGGTTTAGTGTTCGTTTTCAACTTCCATCCGACGCAGAGTTTCACGGGATATCGTGTTGGCACCAATTGGGCGGGTACCTATCAAGCGGTGCTGAGTTCGGATGATGAGTTGTTTGGTGGCCATAATCGTATCGATAAGAGTTGCAAGCATATTACGCGACCGGAAGGATATGCGGGCAGGGAGAACTTCTTTGAGGTGAGTTAAGGGGGAGAATGGAGGAAAAATTCATAATTCTAAATAAAATGAAATGAAAAATATAAAAAGTAATAATAAAAGACATTAAAAAAATTATTAAAAAGAAATAATAAAAAATATTTAAAAAAATATATATAAAAAATGTAAAAAAATAAAAATGAAAAAATTTTAAAACAAAATAAAATAAAATAATAACAAAATTTAACTAAAACAAAATATATTGAAGGAAAAAATTTAAAAAAATCTAAAATAAATTTTTTTTAAAAACATAAATAAAAAATAGAAAATAATAAATTAAATTAAATAAAAAAATTAAAAAAGAAAAAAAAATATTTAAAAACATAATTTAAAATAAATAAAAATAAATAAAAATGAAATAAAACAACAAAAAATACAAATCTATAAAATCTATAACAAATTAAAATTAAATAAATTAAAGGAAATAAAAGAAAATATGTGAAAAATCAAATTAATGAAAAATAATACAGAAAAACAAATATTTTTAAATAAAAATATTAATTAATAAATATAAAATAATAAAAATAAAATATAAAATTAAATAAATAAATAAAAATTAAATAATATATAATAATAGGTCATTTGAAAAGTCCCGGTCTACCATAGTAAAACACATCTTTTTTTTCAAAATTTATTTTTTTATTCAACATAGCTCCCTTCAAGGAGGAAACACTGATTATAGCGTACCTCCATCCTTTCGATACCATTTTTGTTGTATGATTTAAACCTTTGCTTCAAAATAGGCCTCAGTGTCGGCGTTCACCTCTTCATTCGACGAAAATTTTTTTCCAGCGAGCATTTTTTGAGATCTGAGAACAGGAATAGTGCATTGTTTTGGGGAAACATCACTTCCTTTTCCTTCGAATGCGGCTGTTTGGCGGCGATTTCATCCTTCAGACGGCCCAATAACGCTATGTAATAAACTGTTGATGGTCCTTCGTTGGTCCTTGATGGACTGTTGCGTTTTTCCACGCTTTGGAGCGGGTTCATCGTGTGCAGTCCACTCCGATGACCATCGATTGGACTTCGTAGTGAAATGATGTAGCCATATTTCATCCATTGTCACATATCGACGCAAAAACTCGTGCTTATTACGCTTTAACATCTCCAAGCACAAATATTCGTTAATGATATGATATACACGTTCACTTGACATCTTTAGAGTGCCTGATATTTCATTAAATTTCAATTCATTGTCGTTCAAAATCATTTTGTGGATTTTTTTTTTTTGATGTTTTCGTCGGTAACAACCTCTTTTGGCTGCATCTAGTGCGTTCAGCGTCTTCGAGGCTCATTTCACCATGTCTAAACTTAGCATTACCAATCCTTTATGGTTGATTTTCCTGGCGCAGTGACGCGGAACTCATTATAAAGCCAAGTTTTTGCTTCAGCTGTATTTTTCCCCTTCAAAAAGCAATATTTTATCAACACTCGAAATTCCTTTTTATCCATTCTTTTTTCACAAAAACAAATGTTGCCTCACTCAAAATGCGAGAATTCACAAACTAATGATCCGAAAGCGGTCAGATTTATACACGCGTCTTTTGCAGGTTAGGGCTAACTATAAATCCTATTTAATTTAATTCTAGTAGCGCCATCTATGTGTCAGGCCGGGGATTTTTCAATTGACCCAGTAAAAAAAATATATTATAAAGATAATATGAACTAAAAATAAAACAAAATAAAGTAAACTAAAATAAAATTAAATTAAATTATAATTGAAAAATAAATTAAAAAACTTAAAATAAAATAAAGTAAAAAATAAAATAAAATAAAAAAGATTTAAAAAAAAATTAAAAGTAATTTCAATAAATTAAGAAAATAAGTTTCTAAATTTTCCAGTTTTTTTTTCGCGTTATGCATAACTAAAATTACAGCCGAATTAAGTTTATGCTAATTTTGACTGGAAAAAAAAATTTAAAATAAAAACACCATAACTTGGCTAACTTCTGTCAACCTTCTTTCAGGTTTACACACCCTCCCGCACAGCCGTTGTTTATGCGCATGTGAGCGACTAGAAGTCTGTGTTTAACTAAGAGCTGCCCACGTTTTAGCCTTATACTCATATTTCGTTAGTTATAAAAAAAATTATTAATTGTTAAAAACAAAAAAAACATACAATAATCATGTGAAATGAACAAATATTTTCTATTAAAAAATAGTGTTTACATAAAATGCACATAAGAAAATTCGTTTTACTGAAGAGGTTAGGTGGGTTTCAGAGGTTAAAAAAAAATAATCTTCACTCATTTTTTATATATAAAATCATATTTTACTCAAACGATTCACCATCTCAAAGATACATATTTAAACAGTATTTCGGGAAACTTTTATTTAAAAATTCCGAAAACTCAGCCGTTGGTAACTCATCTCCCTTGACCTCTGAAAAGAACATGCTCTCGTCATGGACAGCATAATTCATTATTTGTTCATCTAAAATAAAAAATAAAAAAAATATTTCGTTAGTACATGGATAAATCTCGTTATTGGGCAAAGGAAAAAAAATTCGATTAGAATTTTTGACAGATTTTGAACAAAAAAACATATTTTTTGATCAAATTTTCGCTATGCACTGGCTCGACAAAATTAGTTGTATTAATAAAAAAAAAAAAAACCTTCGTTCAATGACTACATAATGTTGCTACAAAGATTTGGGCCGAATTTTAATAAAATCGCTTTATAACTTTTCGAGAAATCGTATCCACTGACTTAAAAAATAATAGAGTTTTGAGATAAAAGCGTTTAATGTTTCAAATTAACACAGACATAGCCTGATGGGCGAATGCTGGGTCTAGCTCTTGGAATTTTACTCCGATCGATTTGAAATTTTAGGAGAATATTTTAAACATATTTTACAATTTAATAAGACAAGCAAAAAAAATCGATTTTTATTAATTTTCAAACCCCACTTTAACCCCTTAAAACAACAATAGTCCGAAACATCAAATAATTCGAATTAAATTTCAAATTTATTAAGGCGTTGGTAGCAGAAATTTGATTCATTTCATTTTAATCACTTTAAGCATATACTTTCTTAAGGTTACAACGGGCATACATAAATATAACAATTAATAATTTAAAAAAATATATGTATTACAGTTAAACTACAGGCTTACTGGCAAACATATTAATATTTAATACCTTCAGCGTTTTAACTGTGATTTAAAGAAGTGACTGACGCAATTGCGTTAAAATTTTTAGGGAAGAAATGTTATTTTTCACTTAAATAATTAAATTTTTAATTTAAACTTATTTTCTAAAGTGCAAGTTTTGTGCATAATATTACTGTTATTTAATTTAAACACGCCCTTCAACTGGACGGCATATAACCTACATACATATACTCCTTTCTCTATATATTTAAAAAGTTTAGATAGACTTATCATAAATCTACAGTTGACTGACTGTACGATGTGTTGTTCGGAAATTGTAGCTCATCAAACGCTTCGTCATGTGCACTGCCGATTTTGGTTTACATCAAATAGCCATAATGCTGTTATCTTTTTAGAGCACTTCTTTGGATACACTTTCAAGTACATCGAAAGCATGCTTGATATCAGCATCGGTGAGTAAGCGATTCACAGTAATGCGCATGCTCTGACGTATGTGATGTTTTTCTAAATTATTCAGATAACGCGCCTCAACAACTGCAACACCAGCCTCAATGCACTATTCATAGATATATATGTATATAGTTATTAATTGCAAATAAATAAATAAAAAAATTATTCTTACACACCTTATTGGCAATTTTATTGAGCAACTCACGCTCCTCTTCGGCATTCGCACGTTGTTCGGCGATGTACAAATGTTTAACCGGCGAAAGTTCATTGGCACGCAATTTTAATTTCGAAAATTTACCAAAAACCTCATGTACTTTACGTGATATTTGCTGTAATTCTGTAAACATTTGAGGTTCACTTTCAAAACGATCCAATGCCGATATAGCCGCTTGCGTTAGAAGTGGTGGCAGTGATGCAGAGAAACAATAACCCAAACCAGACAAACGCTGATGTTCGACAATGAAGTGTGAACCGACGCAGAAGCCACCAATTGTTGCCATAGAATTTTCCATGCTAGCCATGATGAGATCGACCTCAATGAGCTGTTATCATAAAAAAAAATTTTAATTTTTTATATAATTTCTTAAGAAATCAAAAAAAAGTATTTACATTAACATTAAAATGCTCGGTGAGACCATGACCAGTTTTACCCAGAGTGCCAAAAGAAATGCTTTCATCCAGGAATAGACGTAATTTGTATTTAGCACGCAACTCCACAAGTGCAGGTAATGGACATATTTCGCCGGTATACATGTAAATACCCTCGGCAACAAGAAAACGACGTGTCTTGGCGGCCTTTTTGGGGTTCTAAGGAAATAAAAAAATTTTAATAATAAGAAAACAACCTGCATTATCCAGCCAATGATTAACAAACAAACCTTTACATCACGCGCTTGTTGTTCGAGTAGCAAACGTTCCAAATCAGTCATGTCATTGTGTTTGTAGTAATAAATTGTGCTACGCGAAGCATCCAAACCTTTTTGTATTGAAAAATTTACCATTTCATCACTTAAATGCACAAAAAATACTCATTATAATTACGTTTTCTCTCTACGCAATGGCGAACTTACGCAAATACAACATCACCACGTTTAGCATACGCCGGTATGGCGCTTGCTATTGTTGAGAAACCATATGAATATACCACTGACTCTTCCATGCCCATGAATTGAGCCAGACGATCTTCTAAATCCAAATGCACATCCATTGTGCCGTAAAAACCACGCGGCCCACATGAACCCACACCGTATTTTTTCAATGTAGTACAAGCATCTTCCATTATTTTTTCATCCTCCAATAAACCCAAATAATTGTGTGTTGCCAAATTAAGACAATCATTACCATCGACCACAATTCGTTTGCCAACCTTCGATTGTACCAAATGTGTTTTTAATAGCGGATGATTTGGATCGGTTTCGGCGACAAGTGGTTCTGGTTCGTAATTGGCAATTATGGCTTCCTCCTCTTCCTTACTGTAGCGTTTACCACGTCCATTACGTTTGACGAATAATAACCATATAACCGAGAGTAAGAGGAAACCTTCCAAAACAATCACATAAAGCGGGGTCTGTAAGCAAAGCGTTTTTTTTTTCTTAGTTTCTTCTACAAATAAAATATTACTGATTTACTTACATTATGGAAAATACGTTCGATTTCATTAAATAAATAAGGTATGGCCACCATATTGCTGTCGCTCTGGAGTGGAAAAAATTTGAAGAAATAATGTTAGTTAAAAGTCAATTGTAGACAAATTACACGGGAATAGTTCACAATCAGCACACTTTCTTAAGTCCCCGAATGTGTCATACTACCAAAAATGATAACTGTTTAACATATTTACAATTCACATATTCCTGAGATAAGATTACTATAACTTTTTAAATTTCATTAACTTTGTAATCGGAAACCTTGTTCTTAGTAAGCCGTAGTAAAGGTTCGCACTGCAGTACGTTCAAGTAAAAACATACGCAAACATATATACTAATTTTATTATTTTGGGCACATTTGTAAATAAAATTTACCTTTTCAATTTCTCCTAACCACAATTTAAATAAGTTGTAGAATAAATTAATCAAATATTCGCAAAAATCGAAAAAGACACAATTTCATACCACAATTCAATGCGAAATGTCATTTGACTACACCTTGAAAGCGTTGCCATATCGTTGCTAAAGAGTACTGCCCTGCAAGACAAAAACCTTGCCGTCTACTTGTGATTTACTTGCGGGAGGTTAGGTTCATGAAACAGACAAAAATGCACCGACTCAGCTGGTACGGCTTACCTCATCTGAGCCATTTAAATGCAAAATTACCAACACCTGGTGATGCTGTTTTTTCGTGATTTGATTTTTCCGTATAACCGACTCAGCTGATTGCCTGCCAAATATGTAAACTTTTATAAGTAAATTTGAAATAAACTAAACAAATAAGAATTTTTTGCAAATAAATTAAAACTGAAACCATATATTTTGTACTGGTACTAGTATGCGCCTGACACAATTTTTTACCATTTTTTCTTTTCTCGAAGGAAGATGTGCCAAATAGTTGGCTGAACTTCCATAAGGTAAGTTGTATCAGCTGAGTCGATAAGACATTTAGAGGTGTGTTCAAAGGAAAAGGTGAATTTTTTTTTTCAAAAGTACTTACTTATTCATCGATATCTATTTTGTCCCCTTCAAAATGATACCCCTCGTATATAATACACTTGTGCCAACGCTTTCTCCGATCCTCGAAACACTTCTGAAATGCGCTTTTCGGTATGGCCATCAACTCTTTCTTCGATTCTGACTTGATCTCATCAATTGTGGCAAAACGCTTTCCCCTTCATTGGTTTCTTTAGTATTGGGAATAGGAAAAAGTCGCAGGGTGTTTGAGGCATGATTACGGTTTTGTTTATGGCCAAAAAAAAATCACGAATAAGCATTGATATGTGAATCCTTTGTGCACCAATCTTAATCTACGAATTTCCGTCTATATTTTTTAAGCGAAAATGCTTAATACATACATATTAAAAAATGTTGTTCATAGAGGATTGCATCTTTCGAAGTTGCATTTCAGAAGCTTTTTTCAATCCTATTTCGAGAACATACAGTCTTGCAGACTAGGGTATAACAGGTTAACCGGTTTTTCTAATATTTCAAATTCCCGTATATTCATTTAAAACTGTAATAAAATTTTGAAAATTAATCACGAAGTGTCAAAAGTATTATTTGTAATCTGGTGTTTATATATATATTATAAGCACATAGTTTACCAATCCCACTTCTGAGACAAATGTTTCCACTACCGAATCTCAACTAAACATGCCTGTAGTGTGCATTTCGTCCTTATATATTCACCGAGATATTCATCTCTGCAAAGTTCGTTATGTAATGTTCTCGAAATTCCGAAATACACGCGCTCTGTCAAACAATCAGCCAAAATTTGGATTTGACTCATTCACATATAAAATATGTGGCAGCCAACTTGCATGCTTCCATACATCTCTGTATTTGATAAAGTCTTTCTACATGTTGGAGCCTGTAACAACATCTGTTATTTGCAGGGGGGGCAGGTGCCGTTCTTTATTTGATAACGGCGCCCCCACTGTTAATCTGATAAGTGTTGTCCTGAGGTTTATGTGTGTACTTTGAACGTTGTTTGTAAGTTTTCATAAATATATAAATTTGTATATTTTTATATTTGTTTGTATTTACATACATATGCAAAACTTTCACTTTCTGCTGTTTGTGTTTCTTCTCAATAATGTTTAAAGAAATATTAAAAAATTAAATTTTTACTCACAATTTTAATTATTGTTGATTTTGTTTTTATATTCTGAAATCTAAACCTTTCAGTTGTTATTGGTAAAAACACTTTTCACCCCTCCCCAGATGTTCTTGTTTACATTTGTATTGTATCGGCAATCGTTGACGTAGAATTCATGCGTGTATGTGTGCGATTTGGATCTTTCTCTCTGATAATTGTGCACTTTGGACTCTTATTTTGTTGAATTCTCTATTGGGCTGGCCAATTTTCGCATTCACAAACCGATCGCGCTGTAAAGTGGTTACTATTAAAACAACACAGTTTGATATTAAAAAAAATAGTAGAAGTCATAATGATTAACACCGGAAAACTTGCTGGACGTACACTTTTCATTACCGGTAAGCATTGGTATTTAATTAATTGTGTGGAATTAAAAATCTAGCAAAAAAATGTGTCAACTTTCTATTTGTCAGGTGCTTCGCGAGGCATTGGTAAAGCTATTGCATTGAAAGCAGCACGCGATGGTGCAAACATTATTGTTGCTGCCAAAACCAGCACACCACATCCCAAACTGCCAGGCACAATCTATACAGCGGCTGAAGAAATTGAGAAGGCGGGTGGACGTGCACATCCATGTGTTGTAGATGTACGTGACGAGCAGCAAGTGCGTTCAGCCGTACAGGAAGCTGTAGCGAAATTCGGTGGTATTGATATTTTGATTAATAATGCTTCCGCTATATCACTAACCGGCACGCTCAATACGGATATGAAGCGTTATGATCTTATGCATCAAATCAATACACGTGGCACATTCCTCGTATCGAAGGAGTGTCTGCCATACCTAACAAAGAGTAATCATGCTCACATATTGAATATTTCGCCACCACTCAATTTGAATCCCATATGGTTTGCACCACACGTTGCCTATACAATGGCCAAATATGGCATGTCCATGTGTGTTTTGGGTATGGCAGAGGAGTTTCGTTCAGCCAAGGTTGCTGTGAATGCTTTGTGGCCACGGACTGCCATACATACGGCTGCTATTGAAATGTTGTCGGGACCTGATAGTTCAAATGTATCACGTAAAGTTGATATAATGGCTGATGCTGCATATGCAGTTTTAGTGCGTGAACCTACTCAGTGCACCGGGCGTTTCCTCATCGATGATGAAGTGCTCACCGAGTCTGGCATAACTGATTTGAAACAATATGCTTGCAATCCAGAGTATGCCGACAAGTTAATGTCTGATTTCTTTTTGGATATACCAGAAAGTGAGCTCAACGCCATCAAAGAAGGAATGGATCAGACGAAAGCTGCTGGTCAAATACCCGCCTTATTTGTAAAAATTGAAACATTAATTTCGCCTGAATTAGTACAAAAAACGCAAGCAGTTTTTCAATTTAACATTGAAGGTGACCAGAAAGGTATATGGCATTTAGATTTGAAGAATGGATCTGGTTCATGTGGCAGTGGTGAACCAAAGGTCTCACCTGATGCGACTCTGACTATGAAGGCGAATAACTTTCATGATATGTTCTCAGGAAAATTGAAGGCTGCAAATGCATTTATGACAGGAAAATTGAAAATTTCTGGTGATATAAGTAAGGCAATGAAACTGGAAAAGCTCATGAGCTCGTTGAAGTCGAAATTATAAGCTTTAGTAGTGTATTTAAGATTGTATATTTAGTAATAAGTCGATTTTTTGTATTTGCTACATGTGTATGTTTATAAATATAGAAAATACTAACGATTTTAAAGAAGTGTTTTTTTTTTAATGACTGATTGAAGAGCAGTATAGTGTCGAAAATGAAAATCAGCGAAAATCGATTACGGAAGATATATGATGGAGGTAAATTTTTCTTTAGCAACTAGTTCAGTGCTTGGCAACACTATTTCTCCTGCTCTTCTTCTTCCTAGAACAAATGTTCATTCACATTTGTTTTTGCCGCTCGAAAGATTACAATCCACCTGAAATCGCTGACTTCGCAAATATTAAGTTTTTATCTCCAAAAACTTAGAAAAATGGAGGAGTCTTCTATGCCGAGTAGCTGTAATTTTTTAAAAGATCCACTATCAATAGGGTAAGTTTAGCTAATGTTATCGAAGTGTATTAAATAACTATTTCTTACATTTGGCGCAGCGATCTCATCGGTCCTGGCACAACATTTGAGATAAACACAAACTTCGATGAGGGCTTCAGTAATGATATATTCGACGAATTGAATTTGGGCTCCGACGAGGAGGATGACGAAAAGACCGCCATAGATCGTTCAGCGCTAGTTTCGCCATGGACAAAAACATTTGATGAGCTACGCCAACAAATGGTGAAAATAAATGAACACATTTATAAAAAAATAACACAACCGGGACACACTGAAGAGGGTGAAGTGCCGTTAAATGCGCGTATTTGCATACGCTACAATGCATATTGGGAGGGCGATGGCGCACCTTTTGATTCATCATTTTTACGCGGCTCTTCATACCATTTCTACACCGGACGCAATGAGGTGATCGAAGGTTTAGAGGCGGCAGTGCGTACAATGTATCGTGGCGAACAAGCACAATTCGTAATATCCTATCATTTACTCTTTCGTGAGATTGGCTGTCCACCGCGTGTTAAACCGCGCGCCGACGGTCTATTTATTATAGAGCTGGTGTCATTTAATCCCGTCGGCGATTTGGATGCTGATCAAAATCTATCAGAGGAAGAGCGTGGTAAATATGCCACGGTAATTGACAAAATACGTGAAGTACACTTGAAAGGCTTGGATTTTTTCGGCCAAGGTTTATATAAGAATGCTTGTCGTGCATTTGAAAAAGCAGTAAGCATGCTAAACAGTTGCCATTTGGCCAATGAACAGGAGGAGAAAGAGCAAACTACATTTTTGTTAAAATTATATACAAATCTGGCTGTTTGCTATAATAAAATTAATGCACCGGCCAAAGCGTGCATCATGTGCAAGGAAATACGTCAATTAACGAACAATAAACCCTCCTGTAAGGCACTGTTTCAAGAAGGACGTGCATTGCTCTTGTTAGGTGAGTGAAAATTTAATTTAAAGAAATTTATAATTAAAAAAAAATTTTTTTTTGACATGAAATTTATAGGAGAATATGAACGCGCACGCCACCTTTTGATACGCGCTCAACGCTTGGAACCACAAAATGATGATATTAGTAAAGAGATGAAACTGCTGGAGGAACGTTATGCACGTTATAAGGCCAATGAGCGTAGCATTTGGACAAAAGCAATGGGTATTGTAAAGAAGAAAGACAGCGATAAGACGGCAAACGGCGATGACACGCACAACGCATTCGAACAAGAAATGGCCGAGTTGATGAAGAATTTTAAGGATAATTTAGATTTGAATAATTTCAATTTGCCGCCAGGCTTAACCAAAAACGAAATAAATACAGTGGATGAGCTGGCAAATAAAATGGAGTTAAAACTAACAATCTCACCGCTTGACAATGCCACCTATACGCTGAGTAAAGTTAAAAAAGCGACATAAAATGTGCATTTAGCGTATTTTTGTTTAACGAAATAAGCAATTTAAAATAATTGTAATAACTGACGAATAAATAAGTAAGTTTGTGTGTAAGTTTTAGTATATAAATCAGTGTCACGCATATATATATTGCTTTCCATATGCAATATATTTAAAATGCTCTCAAAAAAATATTACTGCTAGATATAGTTTGAAAATGTAAAACTGTTCATGTTGAACTTAAATATATATAAAACATATTTTATATGTATTTACATATATATGTATGAAACATACATATTTAATATCCACGTTTACATAGCTATGTGTAAAAGATGTACGAATGTATGTAAAGCAGCACCAAAAAGTTACATAATAAACGTTGAAGTAAAGAAAAAAATTAGTATTTTTTAAATTTGTTGTTGAAAGTGAAAACATTTATTACAAAAACAGCCTAAGCTGCAAGATTTTTAGCCATTGCCGCTAAGACCACAACTTTACTGCCTCGGCCTGCTTTCTATAGGTTACTCACACTGCGAGTGATTTGATTAATGCAGTTAAAGAAGAAGAAAAAAATGATTGAAAAACACTGAATTTTTTATTTTTAGTTAAAACGCATAAATGTATTTCATTCATTATGTTATTGTAATCATAAATAATATTAATACATTTTCTTAATTAATATATATATGTATGTATGTATATATTAGTCCTCGTTTTAGTTTTTTTTAGCTTTTATTTTTCTTTTAATCATAGATTTAAATATTGCAACATAAAGTTTTCATACATTTCCCCAATTCTTATAAACTTAAACATTTAACCACATATGTTTGTATGTATGTTTTGAATGTTTTAATAAGTATTTGTGTACACACAAGCCTTTCTTTTTTTTTTGTGTGGTTATTTCTCATTTAATTACTTTGTATATTAATGTGTTTCTGTATGCGCCAAACAAAATTTTTGACGATTTTTTGATTTTTCGAATTTTATTTTGCTTATTGTTAAACATAATTTTTTTCAAATTAATTTTGTTGTTATTTAATTGGGTAATTACTTAATTTCGTGCTTTAATTATTAAATTTTAACATATTTATTTTAAAATTTTTATATATATATTTTTAATTTTTATTATTTTTGGTTTTAATATAATTTTTTTGTAATTTTGTAATTTTGTAATTTTATTTTATTTTATGCACATACATACATATGCTATATCTCTGTACATGCACATAATTGCTTATTTTACCTTTTTTTATGCCATACATTTTACACTTATACATACATATGCACGTCATTTGTTTTTTGTATTTAAATTATTTAATTTCATTTTCCATTATCAACTACATATAAATATAATTTTGATTACATACACATTTAATCATTTAATTTTTGTTTTACACCAATTTCGTTTCGTTTTCATATGCTTTTTCATTTGTTTTTATATAATTTTTTTTCTAAATATTTTTTTTAATGAATTTTCTAGTGGTTTTTGTTTTAAAACTAAGGTCAACAAATTTTTCTTTTGATATCGTTTTGTTTTTGCCTAATTTAACTTGCTTAATTTCTGTTTTTTTAGCTTAAATTTGCAACTCTTCCGTTGTAAATGTTGAAAACGTAGGAAATTATATATATGTATGTATGTATGTGTGTATTTTTATATTATATAAAAGACTAATTTAACTTTGTTATGAATTGCTTACTTTTTGAGCATTTAGGTAGTAGTAATTTTCCGTTTTTTCGAATTTTTAAATTTAAATTTGGTTTAAATTATATATAAATAGTTAATATTAAACCGAAATGTGATAATGGAAACTCGCAGATTTAGTAAATATTTTTATTAATTGTTTATTTATTTTTAATTAATCTTTTATCACTATTACTATTGTTGTTGTTATTATTATTATTATTATTATTATTATTATTATTATTTTAGTTATTATTATTATTTTTGTTATTATTATTATTATTATTATTATTATTATTATTATTATTGTTGTCGTTATTATTATTTTAATTATTATTATTATTTTTGTTATTTTTTTATTAAAGATTTTTTGAATATTTTTTTTTCCAAATTTGACACACAAAAATGAAGCAATTTAAAGAAATAAAATATTAAAAAAATAATTTTTTTTAGTTTAATTACTGAATTTCAATATATATAATTTACTTTAAAAATAATTTCAAGAAATTATTATTATTATATTTTTTGACATTTTTCACAGCCAATTTACTATTTTATTAAATTGGAGATTTAGCAAAAAAAAAAAAATATACAAATAAAATGACTAAAAATCAAGAGTTTACTTGAGGAAAAAGAAAAATTAAAAGTAAACCAACAATCATAAAAATTTAATTACACTAATTAAAAAAAAAAAATTTATGACAATATATTTTTTTCATGTTAACTTAGATTTTAATTCTTTATAACAACTTTGATTCTTCGTTAATGTATTTTCACTCATATAAATTCTATAATTTTTTCTTTAATATTTCAATTTTTTTTCTAAACGCTTCATTTGGTGATATTCTACATATATATATATATATATTTTTTTTTTTTTTGGAATTGACGCATACTATAACGCTTTATGTCTATTTTTAATATTTTTTTCATTTATCTTATAGTTTAATTGTTTTTTTTGAAATCCATATTACTACATTTATTGGGAAAAAAAACAAGGCATACATATACATATATATATTTTTGTATTTTTCTCTTTTTCATTTGTTGCTATTTAAATCTAATTCATTGTGTGTTATGACACATAATAATATAATTTTAACTAACATACATTTTTCAACAGCCATTTATAGTGTGAATTTTTTATTTTGTGATTTTTTATTGGTTTTTTTCTTGTCACAAAGTTTTTGCAAAGTATTTTTCTTTTAAAAATCAATTAAAATTTATTTTTAACAAACTGGGAAAATATTATTTTTAACGCGAAAGAAAACTGGAAGACATTAGTTTACAAATTCGGAAGATTATTTTTATAAAAATTTTGATATAAAATAATAAAAATTAAATGAAAATATATTAAAAAAAGGAAAATTAAAAAAATTAAATATTTCAATGTGTAATATAATAATTTAAAATAAGAAAATAACATAAAAATAATATTAAAAAAAAATAAATTACAAAAAAAAAAATTGAAACAAAATGTATTGAATTTAAACTACAAAATAAAATAAACTTAAATAAAATAATAATAAATATATATGAAAAAAAAAAAATTAAAAAGTGTAATAATAAAATAGCTTAAAAAATAATAAGATATAAATATTAAAATAAAATAACATAAAATTAAAATAATAATAATAAAACAGTTTAGAATATAATAAATATATTTAATTAAAAAATAAAACTAAAAATTATATAATTAAAAAAAAAGAAAAAAAAAGAATATAATAAAAACACTAAACAAAAAAAAAACAAAAAAATAAATTAAAATAAAATAAAAATATTTAAAAAAATATGAAACTAAAAAATAAAATTAAAATATTTTAATATATATATTATAAATTGAAATAAAAAAATAAAATGACGTAAAATTAAATAAAAATTAAAAAAAATGAGAAAAAAGTAATATAAAAAATTAAATGAAAAAATTATAATAAAAGTAAAAAATAATAATAAAATAGTTTGAATTAAAATATATTAAATTTAAATAAATAAAAAATATATAAAGGTAAAATAAAATAAAACAACACGAAAAATAAAAAAATATAAAATAGTTTAAAATATAATAAATTATATTTAAGAAAAAAACGAAAAAAAACTGAATAAAAAAAAAATAAAATAAAAAATAAATTACAATATATTTGACAAAAAAAAAAAACTAAACAAAATTTAGTTAAAGAAAATAAAATAAAATAAACACAATTAAATTAAATAAAATAAAAATACAATAATATTATATGCAAATTAAAAAAAGAAATCAAATAAAAAATTATAATAAATAATTTATAATGTAATATATTAAATTTAAATATTATAATAAAATACATTAAAAGAAGTAAAGAAAGGCTAAATAAAAAAGTTAATTAAAATTAAATTATATAAAAAATAAAGAAATAGAATTTAGTTAAGTAAAATAAAAGAAAAATAAAATTAAACAAAAAATATAAAATATATATATTATATCAAAGAACTTTAAAAAAATATTAGTTTAATTAAATTAGTATATAATATAAAACAATTAAATAAAAAATTAAGTAAAATAAAGTAAAACAAAAAAGAAAAAAAAAGAAAAAACAGGAAAATGAAACATAAATAAAAAAGTAAATAAACATATAAAAAAATAGCATGAATAAAAAAAAATAACTAAAAAAATACAAAAAGAAATACATAAAACAACTGAAATACGAAACAACAAAAAATTGTTAAAAATATGTAAATAAAAATATTAATAACATTAAATAAAAAATAAAAAAATAAATAAATATAAAATAAAAAAGAATTAAAAAAAAGTTAAAATAAAACTAAAATAATAATAAAAATAAATTAAAAATACAATTAAAGTGAAATAAATTATAAATTAAAATAAAAAGAATTTGATTTGAATCAAATTCAAATTAAAATAGAATAAAGCAAAGAATAACAAAGGAAACAAAAATACATTCTAAATATAAAGATAAAAATTGAAAAAGAAAAATAATATTCCCAATTGTTTGCTGTGATTTTTTGTTGTCGTTAAATTAATTCATTTAATATTTAGTTTTTTTTACTATATATTTATTTAACTACTTACTAGCACAACATTTAGGTACACAATTTCAACAGCAACTTGGTTTATTATTTAGCGTATTTCTTTTCTATTTCCTAATCGATATTATATATGTTTGGGAGTGTCATTCATCTACAATACTAACAACAAACAACACATATAACACACAAGTTTCACATAACAGTAGTAACAATATGGCATATTGAAATAATATTAGAGCCAATTTGACAGTTAGCATTTTAAGAATTTCGAGTTTTTTGTTGTTTTTTTTTTGATAAAAAAATTGCTTTTGAGTGGTGTAGGGCTTTTGATTTTTGCCACATAACATACAAACGAGCAATTTGCTTGGACACAATATATAATTTTTTTTTCTTAGGTTATAAGTTTTGGGTTATGAGTTTTTTTTTTAATTTTTCAAAACAAATATCACAATTTAATGTTAATAATTTTTTTTTGTGAAACTATTTCGTATAGCTTTAATTTTGTAATTTTCATATTCTCTGATTTAACAATGCATACATATATATATATATGTTTTTTGTTTGTTTCTTTTACTAAATATTTATTTATTTTACTTTATTTATTTATTTTGTTGTTGTTGGTATTTTCATTTTTGCTAGTGTTGTTTGTATACAAACTAACTACAGGTACAGCTACATACGATATATATATATATATATATATTTCTTTTTTGCTATTTTGTATAAATATATATAGTTATAAATGTATGTATGCACGCATACAATTAAAACACATATAAACGTATATAAATAGCCTACTGTACTTCTATGATACTACTATATTTTATGCTATAATTTTTAATATTTCTACTTGTTGTTTTTTTTTTTGTTTTTATAAATTTGTAACACACTCATACATATGTATGTACATTTATTTGTTAATAACAAAAAACTAAAAAAAATTGAACCTAAACTGCTCTTGCTTAGCGCAGAATGTACAGAAATTTCGCAAATTGCATACCTATGTAAGTGGGCAGTATGCACATATATATTTTCCAAAACCATATAACAAGTATTGATAATTTTTTTTATGCTTTTTTTTGTTTATTTTTAATTTTCGGATAATATTTTTCCTTTGTTTGCTTCAGAAATTTTTTATCAATTTGTTTTTGTTTTTATACTTTTTTACCTACTTTAAACGTTATTTTTATATAATTTATACTAAAACTTAATTTTTTCTGTTTTAATTTTTTTTTTATAAATTTGATATCTAATATTTTTTCTCACACTGAAAAGATTTTTTAAGTTTCACCACATAGTTTTTAAGGTTTTTTCTAATCCTTAGGGAAATATAGATCTATGCAGATTTAATGCAGTGCTGAACTTAGTTAAGAATTTTATAAAATATATATTGATTGTAGATATAAAATTTGTATGGTGAACGGAGGGTTGAGAGTTTTGTATAGAGATTTCATGCCTTTATTGTGGATTTTAAAACCGTATACTTCGTTTTTTCCAATTTTGAATTAGATATCATTTCAAATTTCTATACTTATACATGATATTGAACTTTTTTTCAATCTTTTTTTCCAACTTTTTATTTATTTTATTTTTATTTCATTTTTATTTTATTTTTATTTTTATTTAATTTTTATTTTATTTTTATTTATTTTTATTTTTATTTTATTTTATTTTTATTTTTCATTTTTTATATTTTTATTTTAATTTAATTTAATTTAATTTTTATTTTTATTTTTATTTTTATTTTTATTTTATTTTTAATTTATTTTTTTTTAATCTTTTATTTATTTTTCTTTATTTTTATTTTTTTATATTTTTTTTAAATTTAATTTTATTTTTATTTTTTTTTATTTTTATTTTTTTTTTTTTTATTTTATTTTATTTTTATTTTCTATTTTTATTTAATTTTTTTATATTTTTTTTTTATTTTTTTTAATTTTTTTATTTTATTTATTTTTTTATTTTTTTATTTTTATTATTTTTTTATTTATTTTTTCTTACTAATTTTTATTTTTTTATTTTTTTATTTTATTTTATGTTATTATTTAATTTTTCTTTTCTTTTTTATTTTACTCTGATTTTATTTTTATTTTTATTTTTTTATTTTTATTTTCGTTTCTCTTTTTTATTTTATTTTTATTTTATTTTTATTTTATTTTTATTTTTACATTTATTTTTATTTTAATTTTATTTTTATTTTATTCTTATTTTACTTTATATTTATTTTATTTTTATTTTCAGTTTATTTTTACATTATTTTCATTTTATGCTTTATTTATTTTTACTTGTACGTTTTTTCCATTCTCATTGAATTTAATTTTTTTTTTCATTTTTAATTAATTTTTTATTATTATGATTTTTTTAATTATTTATTTGAATATTTGAATTTTTAAATTTTTTATTAATTTATTTTTTCTAAATTTATCTAATGAAATTCATTTTTAATTTGATAAATAAATATCGATTGGAAAACCGTAAAGTAAAATTTATTTCTGCTTATAATTTGGAATCAAAAAATATATATACAATTTAACACTACATTTTTTCCCTTTACTTTTTTTTACAATTTTTTGCCTCAACTAATAATAACAATATTTTTCTTTTGGTATTTTACTTTGTTGTTTATAAATGAGTAAAATTATTTTATTTTTACAAAAGTCATTTTATCCTTATTTCTTTGTCTACTTACGTTTTTTGTTTTCAATATATACCATTTTTCAACGCTTTTACATATGTATGTATATACATGTAAATCTGTTTTTGTTACAACAGTTTATTAGCTTCACTACATATTCACTACGTTTTATTTTTATTGTCACTGCAAAAATCATGCAATATTGTTAGAAAATAAGTAAGTTTTACAAAAAATAAAATTGATTTTTTGCTTGTTAATACGCTTTGAAGCTGCAGTTAAAATTTATGTTTACTTTTTAAGCTCTTAAAATTAAAAAAAAATATGTATAAACAATTTTTTTGATAAGATTTGATAATTAAATTTTTTATATTATATTTAATTTTATTCTAGGCTAATTTTTTAACCTATTTTTTTTATAATAATAATTTTTTAAATTTAATTTAATTTTTTTAATTTTATTTTATTTTTTATTTTACAAAATTTATTTGAACATTATTTCATTTAATTTCTTTTTAGTTTATTAGATATTTTTCATTTTCTAGTTTTATTTAATTAATTTAATTAAATTTACTTTGTTCTATTCATTTTAAAAATTAATTTTATTTTATATTATTTTACTTCGATTAGATGTTATTTTACTTTATTTGTTTTGTTTTTAGCTTTGATTTACTTTTTATATGCTTTAATCTATTTTAATTTCTTTTGTAGAATATTTAATTTTGTTTCTCTTTATTTTATTTTATTTATTATAGCATAATTTAACCGGATTTTAATGGATTTTTATTTTATTTCATTTTTTATATATATTAATTTTAGTGGTTTTGCTTAACTTAATTTAATTAATTTAATTTAATGTAATTATTTACTTATTTAAGGGGTTAGGTCACACTAGAATTTTCGGAAAATGGATTTTTCTTTCTTTCAAGTGATGTATTATGGTCTCAAAAATGTTATTCCGAAAGATTATGACAGATAAAGATGTCTAAATGCCCCATTTTCGTTCTCTAGTTGAAGCGTCTGCTTCAGTCAGTCAGTAAGGCATGCTCAAAACTTTAAAGGCGTTTATCTCAAAACTGCTTTTTTTCAAGTTGGCCGGAAACATAACTCAAATTCTGATTCACTTGAAATTTTGATAACATCTTTAGAAATACATTATCTAAAGAAGTAGGCAGGATAATTTTATTTTGCATAGTTTTTTTTTTATTAACAGATTTTGAAAAAAAATTTTAGGCCAAATTGTTACTTTCTCCTTTAGAGACGTGCCATTTTGTCAAAAATGCATATATTGAAAAAATCCTATGTATGTCTGTAACTATTGCTTTTTACAAGCGGAAACCGTTCAACAACTTATTGAAATAAAAAAATTACAGGAGCTGTGTGTCCGGGCGTGGTTCCATTTGAATTAATTTTTTTTTTCTTTAAATAGTTATAAGCAGTTAATTATATGTATAATAAATGCCTTTTGTCAAAAATCAGATTTATTTAATAGTTTTCTCGAAAAAAAATCTCAAAAAGGCCAATTTTGTGGCCCTCTAGAGTGGTCTAACCCCTCAATGTTTTTTTTATTTAATTTAATTTAATTTTAATTGTTTTGTTCAATTTTATTTTTGTTATCGTTATTTTTTAAACTAAGTTAATTCTACTTGCTTTAATTTATTTTTTATTTTAATTTTTAATTTTTATTTTTAATTTTAATTTTTTTTAAATTTTTTTTATTTTTTTAATTTTTTTTTTAATTTTAATATATTTTATTTTTATTTTTATTTTTATTTTTATTTTTATTTTTTATTTTAATTATTTTTCTTTTTTTATGTAATTAAATTTTTTATTTTATTTCGAATTTATGTAATTATAATTTTATAATTTATTTTGTTTTTATTTAAATTTCTTTATTTAATTAAATTTTGTTTTGATTTAATTTAATCGAATTTAATATTTTATAATTTATTCTATTTTCTTTTATTTTGTTTTATTTTTTATTTCTGATTTTAATTTATTTGAATATAATATATTTGCTAACTTACTTTTC
This sequence comes from Neoceratitis asiatica, assembly GCA_030068015.2. Taxonomy (NCBI): domain Eukaryota; kingdom Metazoa; phylum Arthropoda; class Insecta; order Diptera; family Tephritidae; genus Neoceratitis; species Neoceratitis asiatica. The sequence continues at coordinate 75,269,564 of CM061527.1, forward strand.
CTCATTCTCATAATTTATCAGCATTTCTTTTTGCATATATGTACATGTATATTAACACTTACATAATTTATTTAACAAACATTTTTTCATACTTTTGCCATTTGGTGAAGTTTATATAATTAATTTTTTGTTTGTTTATAATTGCATTTCCCACATTTTCACAGTTTTAGCTATTCCATTAAGTACATGGTTACATATAAACATTTATTTTGCGGTGACTAAGCATACTTTGTTATACATATATATATATATATATATGTATAAATAATTAATTATATTATTATTATTAATTTTTTCCATATTCAATATTTTTTGTTGTACATATATGTATGTAAGTAATTTAACTATGTAAATTAACTATGCAACAATTTATTCCAAATCATATTTACTCACTTTAGGGTACTCATATATGCATTCATATGTGGTTGTATATGGAAATATTTTAGCTACATTTTATATACTCTTACATACGAGTATGTGTGTGTGAATATACAATTTATGTTACATTTGCATATGTATACATATGTACATATGTATATAGTATTTGTTTTACAAATTATGTACATAAAAAATAGTTTGCTTGTACACACATACATATGTATATATATTTTTATTATACTATATATGTGTGTATTTAAATAGCGGTTAGTAATACATTTAACTGTAGTTGTGTATGTATGTTTTTCTTTAGTTAATTTTATTTTTATTTTTATTTTTATTTTCTTTTTACTTTGACTTGTTCTAAAAGGTACTTGAGTCTCTCATATATATATATAAATATTTTTCTGTTGCTTTCTAGAAAAAGAAAAAATAAAAATTTTAGAAAACAAAATTTTCTATCATTTGGCGATGGTAGTATAATTTATGCATGTATGTATGTATTTGAGACAAAAAAAAAAATTAATTAATCTAAAACTGCCACTAGTACTTTCAGCGATCAATAACAACAATAATAACAAGAAAATGTCATGCCTTAGCCACATGCCAGATGTACTTATGTTACATATTATATTTATATACATATAAATATGTGGTTTTATATTTATATATATATATATATATATATATATATTCTTTTTTGGTGATATACTTATGTATATAACACATTACATATTTATTTATTAGTTTTTTTTTTAATGCATTTTAGTGCATATTTAACTGCACATTTTGCCTACCACAGTTTGCCCCAACACTTTTCGCTCAACGGTAAATATCGTAAAAAATATATGTGTGTATGTATGTATCTAAATTTGTAGGTAATTAAAAACTCTATTTTATGCTCTATTTTAAATTATTTATAAAAAATATTTAATATTTCATTATAAAAAGAATATTTATGTAGGAATATCTGTTTTCAAGTAAAATCTTTATTGTTTTTTTTTTTCATTTTCACACGCATTTTCTTGTTGTAAACTTCACCACGAAATTGTGTTCACCACGCATTCTCAGCTTTCGCTCTATTCCTCGTCATTTGAACGATAGTCAAGTCGGTTTGTATATTCTTCTTCTTCCCTCACAAACGTTATCAGCAAGTTCACTCGGTTCTACCATTGGCCTCTTCAATTACTATTCTCTATATACGAGTATATATGATCTTTTCCTTCATTGGCACAGCAGTAGTCGCATCCACCTGTGTGCTATTCAGCGTAGGGAAAACTTTTTTCGTGTCCCCAACTCAATTAACTTCACACAGCTCGTGCTAAAACCATGACTGGGAAGGGTTTCAAATGAAACTAATTTTAGTTTGGTCAAGACTCTGAGACTCTCTCCTCGAGAACACTGCCCAGTTATCTCTTTCAACTTCGGACAAGTACCTCGTTGTTCCACCGTTGGGATTAGAAATAAATATTTTCTACTTTGTCACGACTATGAGATACTGTCTTCGAGAACACTGCCTAGATATCGCTTTCAACTTTGGATAAGTACTTCGTTGTTCCACCGTTGGGATTAGAAATGAATATTTTCTAAGTAAGCGGCAGAGTGTTCGCACACCGAAATAACATGAACGAGTTGAGAATATCGATTTATCGAAAACTTTTCTCTCCGGCGAGTCGAAAGTAAGTTGGAATCTCTTACTCTTCTATATTGAAAATTCTTGCTATCATAAACCTTATCATCTCATCTTATCATACCAAAATGGCTTTTTGTTCATACTAGAGAGCACGAAGTACCGAAATTAAGAAGGAACAGATGTTTTAAACTCTCTCTCTCTTTATCTCTCTCTCTCTCTATCTCTCTCTCTCTAACTTTTATATGCTTCAATGTTTTGATTCGAGCTCGCTGGTCAACTCAAGCTCTGAGAGGCGCCATATTTCTCTATTTATACAAAGAATAGCTCATGGTAAGACATTGAGATGCCTACGAGCTGAGAAAGTTCAAAACATGGACGAAGTGCTATCCAATTTCGTATCTGGTCTGGGATTCCGGTGGTTTCATTCTCTTTGTCTATGAGCGTCTATGAACCCGAAAAGCTAATAAATTTTACGGAAATGTAAGCTGAGAAACATTTTAGAGCTTTTTCTAAGGTAGAAAGACAACAGATGACCGTCCGCCGATGTTGAGTCATTAGCAGCCGAGTCTAAAAACATGGAAGAAGTGCTCTCAAACCTCGTTCACTTCTCGTTAGGGAACTATTTTCTTCCGCGTCTAATTCTAACATAAAAATGATTGCAAAACCAGCCGTATTAAAGCTCTTCAGAGTGGCTTATAACTGACTTTTAGAAAGAGCCGCTTTCAGAGGAATGATATGAAGCTGCAGATCGTAAAAAAGAAGAAGGAACTCGAAAAAATGTATTTAGATTCCCATATAGATGATAGAATGTGAGGCTGTAGTAAAAAGAAGGCTGAACTATCTATCAGCGATACAGCTAGCCTCCATTAACCGCTTATGTCTCTTGGGATTCTCAAAGGAATTTCTCACGGCACTACAGGGGTAAAGTATTAACTACACAGAGCCCAATAGTACCAAGGTTGCAGTGCAGTTACTCCTCTCTCTATCTATCAAACTAACTTTTAATTACAAAAAAAAAACATGCCATCGATTCATTCCAACCTCAAAATACTCAACATAACCACAATTGGTTCTCATTTGAAAAAAAATTGCTTTCTCTTCGGAAATTTTCCCTGATTTGCCTTCTACTGATTTAAAAAACTTGTAGCACAAATGAAAAATTGTAATAAAAAATTTACTCTATTTTTTTTTTTTAATAAAGCTGGACCTCATTTTGCGTGTAAATATGTATTGTATTACAGTTACAGTTAACAATTTTTTTATTGCGATTAAAAAATCGATCACCTCAATTATCTCAATTTATTCTGCTCTCTGCACAACATGCCTTAAATCATTTCTATAACATACAGGATAATAATAACAACAACAACAACAATGACAACAACGACAACAACAAGTCTAATCCTTCATATACATTTCCATACATCATTCCTTCTCCAAGCTTGTACTATAAATTACATTTCATTTAAATTCCTCTCACTAATTTGCACTATTTCAGGACTACAATTCAATTCAATATACAAAATACAAATTCAATATTTACTTCTATGGACATTACATACATACATCGTTTTACAAATTCACTACAATACATACTTAAAGAAAAAAAGCTTTAACAACACCATTGCAATTTCAATCGGAGAAAGGTGCTTGAATTAAAAACGCTTTCCCATTCTGCTCTCTCACCACTTCACTTCATTACTTGGAATGTGTAGCGTAATGCGTGCAGCAATCACTTACTTCTTGAAGTCATTACCAGCGAAGGCGAACGGAATGTTTACATTTTCATGTATGCAACGGAATGTTCGGAATTTCGAAGAAGATCTAAAAAAAAAATTTTATTTGAATTTCCTTTTCATCGCTACTACTTCTTTAGACCACAATCAACCTGAGGAGCTTGCGGCGCCGATCCAATCTAGGCTAAATGAAGCGATTGCCATACAAAGTTATCACTCGATCATCTATAACCTGAGAAATACCTCGTATTTCACTTTCCGGAGCAATGAATTAGGGAAGTCAGGTAACAGGTACAGAGAAATTACTCCCTACTTACCTTAGGACTGACTTGGAGTAGTGTGGTAATTTTAAATAGCTCACACTTTGCCTTCCGGGTAAGTGAAATTGAGGAGCGGAAGCATAATTTTTATACTCATTACAAACTGCTTTCCTTCCTTCTAGTGGAATACATCAAAGTAGCTAAAGTGAAATTATTGCTGACATTTCACTCTAAATTCTACCAGAAGGGGTGAAGAAAAGCTTTATACTATTTACTGCACAGTACTCACAGGTCTTCCAGCCAACCTATTGCTTCAGAAATAGCATGGTACTGTCTACCCCGCAGTAAGGAGTTGAAGAAGTAGAAAAAAAATATAACTCTTAAACTCATTACTCACTGCCTTACTGGGTATTAAATTCGAGCAGCGAAATGAGAATTATTACAGGCTCAACACTCCGCATACCCGCAGAATTGTTTAGAAAAATGGAAGAAGAAAATGAATTTTTTTACTCATTACCAAACACCTTCCAGGGTAATAAATTGAAGCAGTGAAATAATCATTATTTCGGTTATTAAATTTTCATATTCTAAGAGAATGGCTGAGAATAGCTGAATAGTCTGAATAATTATTCTACACGCGCATAACAAACTGCCTTCCAAGGCAGTAAGCTGGAGTAGTCAAAGCATTAATTATGGCCGATAATTGTTTTACAAATTCTACGAGAATTGTTTTAGGAAATCGAATGAATAGTTTTTGTACTCATTACCAACTACCTTCCTGAGGAATGAATTGTAGTAGTGAAAGTGAAGACATTGCAGAGACATTCCATTCCGCATTCTAGGAGAATGGTTAAGAGAGGCGAAATAATTATTTTTATACCCATTACTAACTGCCTTTCAGGGAAGTAAAACAGAGTAGTGAATGAATAATTAATAGCGGCTTAATCCCTTCCAGAGGGATTAAATTACAACAGCGAAATGATAACTATTCCAGAAATTCCATTCCGCAGTGTATGGGGAGGCGTTTAGAAAAAGTTCAGTAACAAGTAAATGAGAGCAGTGAACGAGGTATGACTCTTCGCATACTAGGAGAAGGGTTTGGCATTTTTTCTTAACTCATTACTAACTGCCTTTCAGGGAAGTAAATCAGAGTAGCGAAAAAAAAATATTGTTATTTCTAATATTATTTTTCGTATTCTAGAATGAATGTTTAGGAAAGAAGAGTTTCTAAACTCATTACTAACTGACTTCCAGGGTAATAGATTAGAGCAGCGAATTAGTATTATTACAGACATAATTCGCTACATTACAGGCAAATGTTTTAGACAAGAAATATATATTTTTATGCCCATTACCAACTGCCATCCAGTGAAGTCAAACAGAGTAGCAAACGAATAATTCTTACATATGTTCCACAGCGCATTCTAGAAGAATGCTTTAGGAAGAAGTAAGCATGATTATTCAATGCATTACTAAAACTCCTTCCAGAGTAATAGATAGTGCTTTGAAAGAGAGAAAAAAAAATTATTTCACTCCTTACTTTCTGGCTGCTCCATAGCGAGTTAATGAAGTGTTTCAGAGTGATTTTTTTGTCATACTTTACGCCACACATTCCATCAATGATTACATTAGAAGCGTGAAGCAGTATTTTGCTGTTTTTTTTGTTTCAGATAATAAAATCAAAAGCACCGTTATGTTTTCTTTTTCCTCACGACAACTACTTTCCTCAACACTCAACATACATATATGTCTTTGACATTTCAAAGCCTCAAATAACTTCCAACTATCGCATATATTTTTAACAATATTTTACCATTTAGGACACACAACAACAATTTTCAAAAATTTTACTTTAGACTTTTTCGAGTAGAAAAACAATTGACTAGCAATAAATATTTTTTGAGCATAGCTGAGTAACTCTCGTTCATTACCGTTAGTTAAGTAGTGGATTTTAAGGATTTTTTTTTAGATATTTGCATAAAATGTTAAGAAACAGTTTGAAATTAAAGAAAGAATTGAAAAGCAAATAAAATAAAATATTTAAAAAATAGAATATGAAATAAATTCCAAAAAAAATTATTATAAAATAAATAAAATAATATAAATATATTTACAAAAAAAAAAAAAAAAAAAAAATTAAGCCACAGTAACCTATAAATTTTGTAAATTTTAAATAAATATAATTTATTAATTTAAAAATATGCGAAAATATTAATTCTAAATAATAAGGGTGATCCAAGTAGAGGTGCTTTTCCCAATATCCTTCTTTTGACAGATCACGCGTAAGTCATGTCAAGCTGTCATTTTATTTTTGTTCATTATTGTTTGTCGTTTTATCATGGAAAGACTTACGCCGAGAACAACGTTTGCAAATTATTCAACTTTATTACGAAAATTTCCGTTCTGTAAAGAATGTGTTTCGCGCGCGCTTCGTACAACTTATGGTCAACATAATCGGCCTACTGAGCGTACTAATGCGCAACACCATCACTCATCTTGAGACTCAGCATTCATTATTGGATAATATTCGATCGAATAGACCACGTCCAGTACGCAGTGAAAAAAATATAGCGGCCGTAGCTGAGAGTGTACCCGAGAACCGTGGAGAGTCGATTCGGCGCTGTTCGCAGCAGCTCGGACTGACGTATGGAACGACTTGGCGCATTTTATGTCGGGATCTTGAATTAAAAGCGTAAAAAATAAGTAAATGTGCAAGAACCGAAGCCGATCGACCTTCCAAAGCAACATGGCTTCCTTCTATGAGCTCTTGAAAATTTCCAAGAAGATCCGACGATTTCGAGTCAAATTTTGTTCAGCGATTAGGTCCAGTTCTGGTTCAATGGGTATGTAAACAAGCAAAATTGTTGCATTTGGGTCAAAGAGAAATCTGAAGAGATTCAAAGGCTGTCATTTTATCCAGAAAAAACAATGGTTTGGTGTGGTTTGTGAGCCGGGGGAATCGTCGGTCCATATTTTTTCAAAAATGATACCGGTGAGAACGTAACCGTCAATGGTGACCGTTATTGCGCCATGGTAACCGACTATTTGAAGCCTGAAATTGAAGCTCGTGATCTCCGCGACATTTGGTTTCAACAAGACGGCGCCACTTCCCACACATCACCTCAATCAATGGATTTATTGGCCACCAAGATCGTGTGATATCACACCGTTAGACTTTTTCCTGTGTGGATATGTAAAGTCTAAAGTCTATGCGGACAATCCCGCTTCAGTTCAGGTCTTGGAGCAAAACATCACGCGTGTAATTCGCCAGTTACCAGTCGAAATTCTCGAACGAGTCATCGAAAATTGGACTCAACGAATGGACCATCTAAGACGTAGCCGCGGCTAAAATTTGAAAGAGATAATTTTCAAAAAATGAATGCCAAAGAATGATAATAAAAATTCTCCAATAAATTTGAATTTTCTGTGTTTTTTCTTTAAAAAAGTAGGGCACCTCGAAATGGATCACCCGTTATTAGAAAAAAAACGACTAATTTTTTTTAATAAAGGTTTTCAACGAGGTTTTGCACATTCCTTTGGGGGAAGTCACTACAAAGAACTTAATTCTTAACATAACCTTATTTTAGCAAACATTTCCAGTGTATTTTTTTCATTCATTTGAAATCTCGAATTTTATAAAAAATAATAATAATAATGAATCCAATCAACCTACTCTTCGTGGCTATCATTTATGCAATTTTGCATTTGTGTTTTGTAATTTTTTTTCCACATTTGGCAACACTTTCTACTCTCCGCTTTCTACTTTCGCTTATGGCAACTGAAATTCTCGTTTTTTTTAGGTTTTACTTAATAATATTTATATTTTTTTTAAACATATAAATGTTTATATATGTATGTACTAGTCTAGAACTTAAATTGAATTTAACTTACGTCTTTGGTATTAAATATACATACATATATCTATTCATAAATATATATATTTTTGCAACACTTTACTAGTAAATAGTTAGGTTAGGTTCACTTTTAATTCTACTTTTTCAATTTTGAACGCCTTAATTGTTGTTTAGAGATAAAATATTACTTATTACTTTATACCCGATTCTAAATACTATGTATGCAGGGTATATTAACTTTGTCTTTATAGAGCTTCGTTCATACATTAATTTTTTTTATTTATTTTAGTTACACCAAAGTTAACATTTAAAATTTCGGCTAATTTTTTTTAGTTATATTGTTGCACCGGTTATATAATTTCGTGTTTTTTTTTTGTGTATTCAGTATTTTATTATAAGTACTATAGCCACTCGCTGACACTGCGCGACAAAAAATTGGTACCAGACGAAAAACATTATAAAATCACAAGCGGAAAAAAAAATTTCGAAATAGTACACTAAATATTATAAATATTTCCTAAATTTAATTTTACTTAATTAGCTACTGGGATGTCTTAAATATATATATATAATATTCCCGAGTCTGACACACTTTGTTTTTGTGAAAAAATGGATAAAAAGGAATTTCGTGTGTTGATAAAATATTGCTTTTTGAAGGGGAAAAATACAGTTGAAGCAAAAATTTGGCTTTATGATAAGTTTCTGGACATTGCGCCAGGAAAATCAACCATAAAGGATTGGTAATTCTAAGTTTAGACATGGTGAAATGAGCCCCGAAGATGCTAAACGCAGTGGCTGGACGCCCAAAAGAGGTTGTAACCGGTGAAAACATAAAATAAATCCACAAAATGATTTTGAATGAGCGTAAATTGAAATTGAATGGCACAGCAGGCACTCGAAAGATATCAACTGAACGTGATTTTCATATCATTCACGAATATTTGGATATGAGAAAGCTCTGTGCAAAGTGGGCGCAGCGCGAGCTCACTTTTGACCATAAACCAAGGACGAGTTGATGATTCGGCGCAGTGTTTGGAGATGTTCAAGCGTAATAAACCCGAGTGTTTGCATCGATATGTGACAATGAATGAAACATGGCTCCATCATTTTACTACGAAGCCCAATCTACCACTCATCAGAGTGGACTGCACACGCTGAACCCGTTCCAAAGCATGGAAAAACGCAAAAGTCGGCTGGCAAGGGTATGGTGTTTGTATTTTTGGATGCGCATGGCATAATTTTCAATTGATTGCTTTGAAAAAGGAAGAACCATCAACATCGACTATTACATAGCGTTATTGGACCGTTTGAAGGACGAAATCGCCGAAAAACGGCCGCATTTGAAGAAAAGGAAAGTGCGGTTTCACCAAGGCAATGCACCGTGTAACAAGTCAATGAAATCGATGGTAAAAATCCATGAATTGAGCTTCGAATTGTTTCCGGATCCACCATACTCCCCAGATCTGGCCCCCGGCGACTATTTACTGTTCTCAGGTCTCAAAAGAATGCTCGCTGGGAAGAAATTTTCGTCGAATGAAGAGGTGAACGCTGAAACTGAGGCCTCTTTTGAAGCAGAGGACAAATCGTACTACAAAAATGGTATCGAAAAGTTTCAGGGTCACTGTAATCAATGTATCACCCTTGAAGGTAATTATGTTGAATGAAAAAATTAAATTTTGCAAAAAAGAAATGTGGTTTTGAGCTCTCCTTTTCGGTCTTAACTCTACGGTGAACAAAGAAGGTATCTTCCGAAAATTCAGCTTTCACGATGATACAACCACAAATGGGTTGAGACTGATCAAATTTACCGGCTCCTAACATATGTATGTTTGTTTGTAGTACTAGATTCCAGCATGTTGTAATAGACGGACAACATGTCTTCTAGTTTCGAAATATGCGTATGCTCTTAAGAACTAACAAAAACTTGGAACACTATGTTGTAACAGCAAATATACGCCATAGATTCTGCGATAGCGACACGTCGAAAGTCAGCCACAACAGACGGCCAATCGGTTTTCTACTAGACTTGCACTACGGTTCTGTGAGGAAATCATCAGGGAACTGTGCAACGGCATATTCAAAACGCTGGTCGAGAGAGGCACTGAGTGTTGAAGTGGAAAATGAGACCCATTTGCGGTGAAAGGCCGAAATACGTATGTATGAAGAGCTTGAAATGCTGGCATCAAGGGTAATACTGTGAAATTTTGCGAAATGTTTGGCGAAAGAAGGTTTTAAGAGCGGAACATACTCATGTAGGAACAAAAGAAGTTTAATTTATAGAGGAAGCACTTCTTCAGGCTGCTGAATGACAATGAAAGCTAATTCGACGGGGATTCCACAGCTTGGGCCAATTATCGTTTTGCGACCAGAATTGTTGGAGAGTGGAGTAATAACTATTTTTCAAAATACGCCTAAACTGCCTCGTCGACTTCATCATCGGTGATACATTCTTTTTTAACCTCAGTTCTTTTTTAATTTTTTGGAATAGGTAATGATCACTCGGTGCCAGATTTGAGCTGTAGGTCCGTGGGTGATTCAAAATTTCGAAGCCCAAGCTATGTAGGGCAGTCAACGCAACGTGGCTTTTGAGGACTGGCGCCCAGCTTGGGTGGTGCTGTGCTCTCTTTTTATGACACTGGATGGAGTCTTATTTCGACTCAGGTACACAATGTCGATCCTAAGATTCGTTAAAGTTGGATAGTCTAAAATCACTTTGCTTTCAGACTTTTCTTTATGAAACAATCAGAAAATGTAAAATCATATAAAAACCAATTTTAATAATATTTGAGTCAAACACTCGCAAAAATAATGATTTTTTCTTTCGTGTGTACAACTTTCTGTCGCACAGTGTAAACGTTTAAACACTAACACATAACTGTATTTACTAATGTATGTTTCTAGCTCCTCTAGGCTGAGTTATACGGTATATATTTGTGTGCTTGTGTGTGTGTGTGTGTGTGTGTGAACGGAAGTAAAGTAACGGTAGTTTTTGACTTACAATTATTTTCGGCTGACTGCGCTTGTGGCGGCAGTTGTTGTTCTTGTTGTTGCTGTAGTTGTTGAGCCAGCAGTAGTAGTTGTTGTAGTAGTTGTAGTGGTAGTAGTAGCAACGGTTATTGACTTGGTCGTAGGAGGTGTTGTTGTTGTTGTTGCTGGTTTTGTTGTTGCAGCTATAGCTTTCGGTGTGGCCGCAGCTCCTGCAGCTCCTACTGCCGATGTTATTGTAGTTTTTGGCATTGTCGTTAATGCAGTTGCAGCCGATGTTGTTGTGATGGTTGTTGTTGTTGGAGTTGTTATGTTTGTTTTTGCTGTTTTTGTTACTGTTGTTGTTTTTGTCATTATAGGCAAACGCGCATCGGCCGTTAGTGTTGTTGTTGATAAAATTGTTGTAGCTGCATTTGTTGTTGCTATTGTTGTTGCATTATTCTCTTTCGGCGTAGCGAATTGCGTTGGCTGCGTCTGAGGCAGAGCCGCAGATACTGGCGCTGAGGGACCAACTGCTACAGATGAACTTGTTGTTGTTATTGTTGTCGTCTTAGCTGCGGCTGTTGTTGTTGTTTTAGTTGTTGTTGTTGGTGTTGTTGTAGCTGGCATTGTTGTAATTTGCTTCGGTGCAGCAGTTATTGTTGTTGTTGTTGTTGGTGTTTTAGTAATATTTGTGCTTTTGACAGTTGTTGTTGTTGTTGTTGTTGTTGTTGTTGTTGCTGCTGATGCTTTTGTAGTTTTCGCTGTTGCTGTTGTTGATGTTGTTGTTGTTGGAGTTGTGCCAGCTGGAGCTGACACTTTGGCAGTTGTTGTTATTGTTGTTGTTATAGTTGGTGGTTTACTCATTTGTGCTGTTGTTGTCACCGATTTGGTTGTTGCTGTTGTAGCCGGCTTAGTGGCGGCATTTGCTGTATCCATAGTTGTTGTTGTTGTAGTTGTTGTTGTTGCTTTGACTGCTTTGCTTTCTGCTGGCAATTTGGATGCAACAACTGTTGTTGCAGGTTGAATAGCGCCTGTTGGTGTTGCTGTTGTTATTGTTTTTGTAGGCTTCGCAATGCCGCCTGTTGTTGCTGTAGCTGTAGCGACAGTACTGCTTTTTGCTGCTGCTGCTGCTGCTGACATTGACGCTGGTGATGTTGTAATTGCTGTTGTAGTTGTAGCTGTTGTTGTTGTTGTTGTGGTTATTGTTTTTTGAATGGCTATTGTTGTTGGTGTTGCTGCTGCTGCTGCTTCCGTAGGCTTAGCCATCGTTGTGGTCGCTATCGGCTTTGTCCCTGCTGCTGCTGCTGCTGTTGTTGTAGTTGTTGCCGCAACAATTGGCATTTTAACAGCGTGAGCAACTGTTGTTGTTGTTGTTGTCGGCAAAGCCGTCGGTTTTGGCTTGCCAATTGTTGCCGTTGCCGCTGCAGTGTTAATTGCCGCTGGTACCGGCTTGGCGCCAGCTGTTGTCGATGTGGTTATTGTTGTTGTTGTTGCCGTAATCGGAGCCGATTTCGAAACGGCAGTCGCGGTTTTGAACTCCGCAGCAACGGGTTTCGTGTTGGCAGTAGTGGTTGTCAGCGGTTGCTGACTTTTTGTTGTTGTCACTTGTGTTGTTGTTGCATGACTAGGATCCGACTTAATGCCACCAACTGGGGATGGCTTTGAGCTCGGTAAGCCGGCCGCTGTAGTGTTTGCCGGCGCTTTAGACACGCCTGTTGGTTTGACAGCAAAGCTTGTTGTTGTTGCTGCTGTTGCTGTTATCTTCGAACCCATCAGTGTGCTCGGCTCCGCCTCGGCCCCCGGCACCACACCACGCTCACCAAACGTGGTAAGCATACGCTCTCGCCCGCTACTCATTGTGCCGGCGACCAACACTTTGGTTGTTGCTGTTGTGTTGGCCGTGCTTGTTGTTGTTGTTGTTATTGCCGATTTCGTTGGCAATATAATGCTGGCAGTAACTTTAGTAATTTTATCCTCAGATTCGACGGGCTGACCACTTGACGTCTGCATTTTGCGTTGAGCCAACGCTGCGGCTTCATTGAGAAACGAGTCGACACTATCGTTCGCACGCAACTCCGCCTCTATTAGCGGCTGTCGGCTGGGACTCGCCTCGGACTGTGTTGTGAGCACTTTGTTACGCCCGTTTATAGTAGTTTGATTGGACTTTGAGCCCTTCAATATGCTAGGACCGGGTAGTTTGGCAGTCGCGGTGGAGCTAGATGTTTTGATAGCCACAGCCGTGCCGTACTCGGTGCCATTCCTAATCGACACAGCTGCACCGCCGCCGCCGCCGCCTACTCCTCCTCCTCCACCACCACCACCACCACCAGTGTTGCCACCCGTGCCATTTCCTGCACCATTACCCGTACTCATACGCAATCCCATACCATCGTCGACGTGTTCACTCATGCGCACAACAGCAGTGCTTGTCTTTCCCGCCATCGCTGTCGTCGACGATGCGTTCACTCGCTCTCAGAGTTGCATCGCCTCGTCGCGATATCCATTGCTGTTGTCCTCATAGGGTGACACATCGGCGGGCAGACCATTGATGAGTACTTGTGTATTGGCAACCACATCATAGTTTTGACTATCATAGCGTTCGGCATGCAAATTAACACAAGGTCGTCCAGCAGGTCCCCACTCAGCTGTGGGGCGTAGTAAGAGTTTAAGACGCTCTTTGATTGTTAGTTGTTTGGGTGCTTTACAGATTTGTTGGAAGGCTATGAGGAAGATGAAGAGTACCGGTAAGAGACCGATAAACCAACCGACTGCATCCGCCCAGAGTGGGTAAACGTAGTGACCGTATGAGGCTGGCTTGTATTCGACCCAGTTGAAGAAGAGTATGAACTGGAAGTATGAAGGAAGTTAAGTACAGCTGTAATCCTGCCAATCAGGAGGCCTCCGATACACTCTTCAAGTTCTCTCTCTCTCTCTACTTACCAATAATGTCGCTGGCGTTATATAACGCCACATTGCCGACCAAAAAGAATTCCAGAATTTTGAACGTTTACCAATCATACCCTGTATGTCATTCAAAAACCGTTGTGAGCCATAAATCCAAGCAATTAGAACACACTCGGATATGGCGATTAGAAGGACCGACCAATTAGCCGCGTACTTATCCATTAGCTGCAGCCAATACATGCCGCTCTGAAGGAATAAAAATACGTATTAGTACATATGGGCTGATGTGTAGAAGTTTACGCAAGTGAGGAATCGGTCTGGGAGTGGCAAGAAATGATCCTTTACCTGCAAGAATTTCACGACTTCCCACCTTAGACCAAGTATCCTTTGGATAGAAAACCAATATACGTTTGGAGACGAGCTTAAGTAAGAAGGCGAGCCTCCTGTCGTTGTGTGTAGGGCTTGGGAGATATAGACTTGCTGATGATCCCTGAACACGTTTTAAGGATCACAATTGGGAAGGTGACGATGCCTTCGCAAGACTAAACTGACTGCGCTTCTGATATTGCCTAGCGACAGTTTACACAGTCGCATAGTCATTGTAGGGATATCAATTTCAGACATAGCGGCGTAGAGACAGCCCTGTTTTGTGCTGTGTTGTGGGTCGATCCCCTTTCTCATGGGTATTTTCCAAAATTGAACGCATGGCGAATATCTGGTTGATCATTTGGGTTCACCAAGTCTAAGGTCATACTGATAATGTCCGACCACTTCGTTGATTGTGGGAGACCTTGAAGAGGTTTATCCCACTATAATTGGTGTAGATTGTGGGATCTCTCTTTTTATGGAGTGGGCAGAGTACATCTAAACTCTAATCGTCTCACATATTTTTGTTCGATCATATTCTCGAAGGAAGCTGATGTCACTATTCGAACTTCATCATTGGCGTATATTGGAAAGCCTTTTCCATCATCTTCGGGCGGGGACTCGGTTGCGCCATCTCTTGGTGTTGCATTTTCACTGACATTTACCAGGCAATAGATTAGTTCTCCCCATAACCTCAATATGCTCTGGCTATCGCTCACCAAATTACCTCTTTGGTTTCAACATGAGTATGCTCCGGGTTTTGAAACCTTCTATCGCCGGATATTTTAGTGAAATTTTTGAGCATTAGCTCTATAGGTTAGCTTCTTAGATGCTCTACATTCACGAATTTCGGCATTTTTCTTGTCTACAGATGCGTCTCGCTTCCCTCTCCAGCCCTCGATATTTATCCACCTCCAATTGAATCCCTCAGAGATCAGAAATATAAGTCGCATAGGAAAACGGCAGTTGTCTCTGTTGTGATTGTAGCTATTCGATCTCTGTCCTGACGGGCGTTCTTAGATGTGGCACTATAGGCATATTTTCGGACTCAGCGAAGTCGACCAGCATCAACCAAATTGGGCATGTTTTGCAAATCGCCAAGCACGACTTTGACTCATGGCGGGTGTAGACATGGATGCGTTCAAGGCGCACACAGAAAGCATCTTTGGTCATATCATCCTTTTCTCGAAGTTGAAAAAATTCACTTTGTTGCGTGTTGTGGCGAGACGTTCATACTACACAGGGGCGAATACAGGACTTGGTGACGGACCTTCTCTCCAAACACACTCCTTTATATGCCCGCTGGACCCACTTTCTTTCATCCTTGTCTCATTCATCGCTGACGTCAGCCTTTAGCTTTATGAGAATATCAACTTGTACAGGATATTACAGGTGCATGTTCTCAAGTTATACGTCTTCTTAAATTTTTTATGGTCGACATCTAAAGCGGGTTTTCAACAGTCAAGCTATATATTCTTCGATTTTTTCGTTGGAGAAGACTTTTTATATGGTGGGCGCCAAACCCTTCTCACCTTAACTTGCCTCTGTATGGATGTTTGTTGGTTACTACGAGAATATTTGGTCTAAGACTCATTCTCTCTCACTTGCGGGGATTTCCACACTTGGCCACATAATAAATTAATAAAATAAATGAAATTCACTTACGTTCGTGGTAAATCCTAAGCCGCCGATATAACCAAAAATACCAACAAAAAGCACAACCCACGTTTTATATTGTCGTAAATTGGGAAATTTATCCAAAATGGCAGTTGTTACGGTTTCCATTAGAGCGAACTGCGTGGCGGAGAGAAGAGAAAAAGAAATTCATAATAGATCTATGTAGATAATATACAGTGGCTCTCTGCAGAACTTACCTGTGAGTCCAACCCCAGTGTCAGGAGCATGACAAAAAATAGTATCGACCAAACGGGCGAGACTGGTAGGCGTGTCACTACTTCTGGATAAACTATAAACGCCAGACCAGCACCCTGATCGACCACCTTCTTCACTTCCACCTCCAACTCGTGCGCCAGAAAGCCGATGATGGAGAAAATGACCAAACCGGCAAAAAATGAGGTCGCTATATTGCAAACGGCGACGATTAAAGAGTCTCTGAAATGTGAAATCATAATAATTGCAAGAGGGAGCAACATGTAGTAGACGTAAACTTACTTGTAACAATTGTTGGAGAACTTATTGTACGAGGAGAGTGTGATGAGACCACCCCAAGCGGGACTAAGAGCAAAGAATATTTGTACGGCGGCATCGCCCCAGACCTGAATGTGACAAAGAAAGTAAGAGAGAGAGAGAAAGAGAGCAGTGAAGAGAGGGAGAGAGAGATGTGAATGAGAGAGTGAAAGAGATGGTTAGAGAGATATATAGCGAGAGAAAGAGAAATTTTTACAAATTCAAATACAAGAAATTTCATTCCCTTCCACTCGACTCACCTGCGCATTAGCCAATTGCTTAAAATCGGGTGTTAAATAGAAGAGTATGCCCGTCATAGCGCCGGGTAATGTGACACCTCTGAAGAATAGTATAACCAGCACCACATACGGAAATAGCGCTGTGAAGTACACTACCTTGCCGGAAGACTGTACACCTTTGCAGAGACACAGGAAAACTATAGCCCAAGCGACGAATAGACAGGCGGCCAGCTCGACTTTTATACCGCCAGTCTCCTCGATGCCCGCAGATAAGCCGAGCACGTGGTTACTGTGTGTTTTCAAATATAAAGAAAAATATTTTCATTATTATAATTGAAGTCCTGAGACGCTACACGCGTGTATACGTGGTACTTACGTGAAATACTCCTCAGCTGGTGGTCGCTTAAGCGCGTGCAATGATAACTCGGTAATATTGTGCTCTTCGGCGTAACTAATGTTGTAACATGTGCGCAAGTAGAAGGTGCCATTAACGGCATCACACTGATCGGCCATTTCATATGAGAAACAGTCTGCGAAGAGAAATAAATACGAAAATATTATGTAAGAGACTAAAAGGTCAGATTTTTTGAAGTTTACAATACGGAATTCCTGGGTTCGAGTCCAGGTTCGAGCAACATTCAAAATTATAGAAAATAAGTTTTTCTAATTGCGTCTGCCCCTCGGCAGGGAATGCCAAGCTCTCTGAGTGCATTTCTGGCATGAAATAAAGCTCCTCATAAAAATCCATCGACGGCGGTTTGAAGGCGGCTCAGAAAAAACTGTAGTTCCCTCCATTTGTTGGTACAGACATCACAATTTAAGGAGGAGTTCGGCCGAAGCTCGCTTCAGCGGTTACAAAGTGCCAATACGTAGGGGAACTTGCTCGCCGTTGAACCACAAACGTAAAAGAGTTTTTAGGTTCGAGATTTCAGAAAAGTGCAAGGAACTACGCAATTGCTTAGACATGAATCTTTGGGGGCTAGGATACAAAGTTCTAGTGCAAAAACTCAGAGCTAAGACACCATCTCCCGAATTAAATGCACACAAAACGGACCAGATCGTCAATACTTTATTCCCAACACGTAAGGAACTGCGAGAGGAACAAGTTCAGGGAGAAGATTTTCTAGAAATACCTCTCCTCACAACGATAGAGCTAAAATTAGTAGCAAGTACGCTAAAACCAAACAAATGCCCAGACCTAGAAAAAATACCAGCGAGGCATTGAAGATCATCCCTGCGTACCGTCCTAAAATACTTCTAGATATGTTTAATGCCTGTCTCAATACTCGCCAGAAGTCTGAAAAAAAAATTGCTCTCCATCAGTAAATAGAAGTGGAACGCAGAAAACCCATCAACATACTGACCCATTTTCAAGCTCAAACTACTGGAAAGCTCCTAGAAAGATTGCTCAAGCCGAGACTAGAAGCCGCTATCACCGCCACTGGAAGACTTTCCGCAAAGCAATATGGTTTTAGGCCCGGTAGTTCAACACTGGGTGCAGAGGAAAATGTAATCAAAAGTGTCGAAGAAGCCCAAAGAGGCAGCTACAAATTCAAGCGCATTGTACTCCTAGCTCCACACTAGACGTTGTAAATTCTTTAAACAGCGCGCAATGGAAGGTCATAATTGAAGCTTTGGATAAAGCAGTCAGCGTATCCACGTATCTTAGCTCAGCGGTTAGGAGCTAACTAAGGGACAGAGCTAAACCCAACTACAGACGGCACACGTAGATTTAAATTTACGTCAGGGATAGCGCAGGGCTCTCTTCTTGAACCAGATCTATGGAACATCAGTTACTGCCCGCGGTCAAGGAGATGCGCTTATATGGCTTGACTCGCGTGGTCTAAAACTCGCCGCGGAAAAAATCGAAGTGTTACTTCGAACGATGAAGCACATCTCTTTGAAAATATATGTGCACACATTCTCTAATACTCTGAGAACGATAAGAGTCCGTAACTACCGAGGCGTAAGATTGGACCCCAGGCTCAGGCTCTGGGCACAAATCCAAAACGTTGCGGAAAAATCCACCAGCATCACTTCCCAGCTCAGCAGATTAAAGATCTTTTGGTGTTTTGATGTCGACAGCCCTCAGTATCTTGCTATACGGAGCAGAGCTGTGAGCGGACTTGCTACAGAAGGCCAACCGACGAAAGCTACTAACTAAAGTGTATCCGCACAGCAGCTTTGAGGGTAGCACCGTAACAGGTGAAGCCGTGCATCGACCTCCTCACATTCGACCTCCTCAAAGCTAAACAATAATGCAAAAGAGTAACCAAGGAAGCGCCGTCAATACTACAAGGGAGGACATAAGAAAAGAAGAACTGAACCAGTGGCAAACCCGTTGGGTACTAGAAAGCTATGGCCGGTGGACAGCCAGGCCAATAGCAGTTGCTATCCGGGCGCGGATACTTCCAAAAAATACTTGAATAAGATTGGTAAGGGCGAGGAGCCCTGTTGCAACTACATAGAGTCCAACGAGGATGATGCCGTGCATACATTTTCCATGTTCGCACGGTGGCAAGCTGAGCGAAGCAGACTTGAAAACGTGGTTGGACCACTAAATGCAGATAACATCATCTCAGTCATGTTGCTGAATAAAAGAAGCTGGAGGAAATGGTTCCAGTGTGGGAGACGGACCCTTAGAGGAGAGTTTTTTTTAGTTGACCTGACGATGCGATAGGCATTTTCTTCTCCTCACACGCAAAAAAAAATTTAATTTAATTTAATTTTGTTTTATTTCATTTCAAATATTTTATTGTCTCTACCTTTTTTATTGTTGTTGCCTTTAATATACAAATTGATAGTTTCATTTGCTTGCCCATATATGTTTCGAGTTGAAAAATCCTACTTTTCCAGTTGCCACTTACTTCCGCATTAAATTTAATAACTCTTCCCCCATTTAATTTGCCATTTACCATTTTTGTTTTCCTCTTTTACGCATATTCATACATACATACATACATATACATATATGTATAGTAATAAATATATGCTCTTACGGGTCGTTGAACCTTTTTGTTGAGCTTTCAACACCAATCCCCAAAATGAAAATAAAAGTATTATGTGTGTGTGTGTGTGTGTGCGTATGTGTGCCTCTAATGATGTTGGGAATTGAAAATAATATCTTTGAGCGTTTCATTGCCATCCCTATGGTACTATATAACTATATATATTGTGTATGTACAGGGTTATATAGAGGGTGATCCAAGTAGAGTTACTTTTTTCAATAGCATTTTTTCGACAGATCACACGAGAGTCGTGCCAAGCTGTCATGTTATTTATGTTCAGTATTGTTTGGCATTTCATCATCGAAAGACTCGAAAGACTTACGCCTGCACAACGTTTCCAAATCATTTAAATTTATTACGAAAATTCACGTTCTGTAAAGAATGGGTTTCGCGCGCTTCACTCAACTTATGGTCAACATAATTGGCCTACTGAGCGTACTATTCGCAACACCATCATCCATCTTGAGACCCCGCTTTCATTATTGGATAATATACGACCGAATAGACCACGTCCAGCATGCAGTGAACGGTTGTAGCTGAGAGAGTGTACACGAAGACCGTGGAGAGTCGATTCGGCACTGTTTGCAGCAACTGGCCTGACGTATGGTCGTTGACTTGACGCATTTTACGTCGAAATCTTAAATTGAAAGCGTACAAAAGACAGCTTGTGCAAGAACTGAAGCCGCGCGACCTTCCCAAGTGTCATCGCTTCGTTCTATGGGCTCTCGAAGAGTTCCAAGAAGATCCGACGTTTTCGAGACAAATTTTGCTCAGCAATTTGCTCAATGGGTATGTAAACAAGCAAAATTGTCGCATCTGAGACGAAGAGCAACCTGAAGAGATTCAAGAGCTGCCATTTCATCCAAAAAAAACAACGGTTTGTTGTGGTTTGAGGGCCGGTAGAATAATCTGTCCATATTTCTTCAAAAATGATGGCGGGTGAGAACGATACTGTCAATGGCGACCGTTATCGCGCAATGATAACCGACTATTTGATGCCTGAAATTGAAGCTCGTGATCTCCACGACATTTGGTTTTAACAAGACGGCGTCACTTACCACACAGCTCTTCACTCAATGGAATTATTGAGAGAACACTTCGGTGATAAGATAATTTCACATTTTGGACCGGTCGATTGGCCACCAAGATCGTGTGATATCACACCGTTGGTCATTTTTCCTTTGGGGATATGTAAAGTCTAAAGTCTGTGCGGAGAATTCCGCTTCGATTTAGGCCTTGAAGCAAAACATCACGCGTGACATGCGCCAGTTACCTATCGAAATGCTCGAATGAGTCATCGAAAATTGGACTCAAAGAATGGACAATCTGAGACGTAGCCGCGGCCAACATTTGAAAGAGATTATCTTCAGAAATGAAACGCCAAAGAATGTTCTTTCGAATGATAACAAAACATTCCCCATTTAAATTTGAATTTTCTGTGTTGTTTTCTTTAAAAAAGTAGGGAACCTCGAAACGGATCACCCGTAAAGGATATTGAAATTTTATTCATTACCATACTGTCGACAAAAAGCCTGCAAGTCAACATCTATAATATAAAAATCTTCTGAGAATTTTTTATTTTTTGTATAACATCTTTCGATTTTTAGAAATTAAGGAAAGCAGACTGCTCAGCTCACAATTCTCAACCGCTTAGTTAAGTTTTCAAAAAAAAAAAAAAAAAAAAATAACAGAAAATTAATTAGAAGCATAAGTACCGAAATTAAGAAGAGGTTAAGCGCTTGTGAAGCTCACAAAAAAATATAAAATAAAAAAAATAAAAAAATCCCAAAAAAATTATGAAAATGAATTGGAAACCAAAACCTAAAGGAAATAATGAGAGCGTTTAGCTCCCAGGTTGAGCAAACTGCCACCAGCCGAATTGATATGAAAAACCACACACAAAAAGGGTCACTTCAAGTATAAAAAGCGGCAAAAAGAAAGGCAAAAAGAAGGGCATAAAAAAAGAAGGCAAACTACCCACCACCAGTAAGCGCGCAGCTCTCGTAATGGGTGAAATGAAAGACCATTTGTGTCAATATGAGCCCCCACTTCAAGTGAATGTGTGGACTTTAAGGTCTATACTGTATGCAACAAGAAAAGAGTACTGTTAAAGTGCAGGCCAAGCAAAAGAGGATAAAAGCAGACAAAATATGACTTTTTTTTGCATATAAAAGCATAGTGAACTGAGAAAAAATATTATTTTTTCATTTGACCGCCATAGAAATGGAGCAGTTGATGTGGAAGATTGTTATTTGGGTTGCAGAATTAATGTTGAGCAAATTAGATGAGATTTTTGCAAGGGCGCGCACACATGTTGAATAATTTATGTAAAAACCCTTGACCATTATAATCAAATAGGGAAAAAATTGAAGTTGAATTACCACAAAAAAATAAATAAAAAATAAAAAAATTCTTTTAAAAAAAATTTAACCTCAAAAAGCACTAAAAAAATTATTTAACCTAATTATGAAAGAAAGCAATAAGACTGTATGAGATGCGTAAAAATAAAAAATTATTAATTATTTAACCTTAATAACCAAATTTTTAAACTAACACTGTGCCACAAACCTACTCTCGGCCATAGGTTTTGTCGCTTGTTGCTGAAAGTATTTACCAAAAGTAGAGTTTCTGCTGATGCAGTTTGCCAGTTTAGCTGCCTTTCAACATAACCTTACATATTTGTTGGTTGAAAAATCGATTTCGAGTATTTTTTTTTCGATATTTTCACACGTTGATATCTCGGTTAACCGTAATCAGTATTGTTTTGGCGTATTCAGCCAGATTGAAGATATTGAATGGGAGAGAAAAAAAATGCAAATCCAATTGACCCGAAAAAAGTGCAACTAGTGCCCCTTAAAATCGCAAAAATGTTTATTTGACATAAAAAAAATTAAAAAAAAAAAAATTTCCTGTGTCAAAAACAGTGTTAACCAGTTCGCAGCAACTCAGACTGACGTATAGTCATTGACTTGGCGCATTTTACGTCGAGATTACGTAAATTGAAAGCGCACAAAATACAGCTTGTTGTGAAAGAACCGAAGCCGTTCGACCATCCCAAGTGACATCACTTCGCTCTATGGGCTCTTGAAAAGTTCCAAGACGATCCGACGTTTTCGAGCCAAATTTCGTTCAGCGATGAGACCCATTTCTGGCTCAATGGGTATGTAAACAAGCAAAATTGCCACATTTGGGACGAAGAGCAACCTGAAGAGATTCAAGAGCTGCCATTTCATCCAGAAAAAAAAAACAATGGTTTGGTGTGGCTTGTGGGCCTGTGGAATCATCGGTACATATTTCTTCAAAAATGATGCCGGTGAGAACGTAACTCTCTTTAAACTTCTGTGAGCAGATAATTTCACATTTTGGGTCGGTCGATTGGCCATCAAGATCGTGTGATATGACGTCGTTAGTGATTTTTTGCTGTGGGGATATGTAAAGTTTAAAGTCTGTGCGGGCAATCCCGCTTCGATGCAGGCCTTGGAGCAAAACATCACGCGTGACATACGCCAATTACCAGTCGAAATGCTCGAACGAGTCATCGAAAATTGGACTCAACAGATGGACTATCTGAGACGCAGCCGCGGCCAACATTTGAAAGAGATTATCTTCAAACAACAAAATGCCAAAGAATGTTCTTTCGAATGTTAATAAAAATTCTCCATTGAAATTGAATTTTCTGTGTTTTTTTTTCTTTAAAAAAGTAGGGAACCTCGAAATGGATTCATTAGTAACCGCGAGAGCGGCCAGATCAGAGTTGATAACATTCCACCTTGTGGATCGCTAGGCGAGCTCTCAGCACTATTTGGCTATGCAGACGCTTTCTTTGAATATGTTCTTGCCATAAAAGGTCCATCTTAACAAGACTCTAGGTGGTTCATTTTCATTAGTCATTCCTCAGCTAATTATTGCCCTCACTTGTGGACTTCGAAAGAGAGTTCTCTACATATTCGGATACTTCATAATCTGGTCCCTGCAATAGTCTGAAATATTTCCAATATAATAACGGTTACTCCTCCATTCTAACTACAACTCATCCATTTGCTTTAAACTTCTTACCCGATATCCTTCAACTCACAACCACAACACTCAATCCGGTCAATGAACGAACGAACGAACGAATGAACGAGCAAATTCAGCTTTTGTATTTGAAAACTCTAATGCGCTTTTTACTTGCACAAGAGGAAGGGATTTACTCAATTTATATGTATATATTCACACACACATATAAAAGTGAATGTGTATGAATGTGTAAGTGTTGGTAAGCCCCAAAGGCATGCGATGAAGGATTTCTACCTGCCTGGAGTTATGCATAATCCAACAATTTATTTATTTATTCATAAATTCTATGAAGGTAAATCTCAATGCGCACAAACAAACACGCACACACTCTCACGTGAGCTGCAATGTTTTTGTATTTTTTTTTACAAAAAACACATTGGAACGATTTTAATATCCTGTCAACATTTTCGCCCTTGCTCCCAATCTGATTTTTCCACTTTTTTTATTATTATTGTTACGAGTATGACATATATATGTTGTTGTTGTTGTTGTTGTTGTTGTTGTTGTCTATGTATATATGGTGTAGCATAAATGGCGCCACATGTGTGGCGTATGAAATGAAATGGAAATGTGTTAATTTGTCTGAATTTACGACTGCGGCTAGCTGGATTTTGCCGAAGTGTAGTCAAAATGGTAATTTCCTTTGCGAAACCATAAAATTTAGGAAAACAAGATTTTTAGAATTTGAAAAACAAAATGTGGAAAAATTCAAATTTTTCAGCCTTCCGGAGATGTGCAGGAGAGCAAGCAAAAAAAAAAAAAAAGTGAGAAAAATCTGATATCCTTTGAAAATAACAAGGAAGAACGGATCTTCGCCTACAAATACGATATTTCGGTTATAAAAGAGAGAGTAAGAGTCTCACAACCCTTAGTTCGCTGACGGACTAGGCACTTAGAACAACTAACAATAAATTACTGTGACATTTATTCGAAGTCGAACCTCCACCTAGGCACATCAAAGGAAGGGAGTACTAGACTATCACGACTTCGTAAAGAAATACAGATAAGAACTGCTGGATGCGACGGCATACCGAAAGGCTTTAAACACCATTCATCGAGAGTCCGTTAACACATTTGTGAACTCCCTCCCCGTGAATGGTGTTCTCGGTATCCAAGCTCCACTTACTGGAGAACAAGAACTCGTGCTGCCTCGGGAGACGCGAGTAACACTGGCACAATTAAAATCTGTATATTGTAGTCGTAGGAAGGAGTTATCTTATCCAGAATCGACCCCGACATACACAACGTATGTTCCGCATGCAATGAAACCCCGCACGACACTAATCGTCTCCATGCACGCTCACACAAACCGACTCATCTAAGGCTCCTCTCCTTCTGGTGCGAGCCCGCCGAAATAACATGTTTCCTGGACCTCTCGTTAGATAATCTCGGCGACTAAGAGATATACGTGATGCGAAGGAACCCAATTGGCTATTAAAGCCTTAGTGTCGAGTAGCACCAAGACGGCAGTAGTTATACTATGCCGGAAGGCAAAGAAGTGACCCAAGAACTGGCTAAAGCAGGACGATACACTCCGAACAGGACACAGCTATGGGCTAAACACTCCCATTCAGGGAAGTAAAGCCTAGTAAGGCTAACAGGCTTTGGGAACGAACAAAAAGCTGCAAAATACCCGAAAATCAGGTACAAAACCTGCGAGGCAAAGCTTACTATGTCAGACTTCTTCTACTAGTAGGGTTGTTGTCTGATCGATACAAATCTGTGCCAACTATCCTAAGATAAGCCTTCGCAATATCGCATGCAAGGTCTTATAGAGCTTACTGAGTATGGCCCAGTATCAATGAACTACTTGGAGCTTAGCAATGTAGCTTCAGACCTCGAAACACTCGTGAAGAGAGAGATAGAAAGAGAGAGAGAGAGATAGACCACCTCTTCGTCGTTGTTAAAGAAGACTTCGACAGTACGATAAGATGTTGCCTCTATGCTGCTATGTTTGAATTTGGTGTAAACTGACGCTGAATTATACCTCGAAACTCGTCACTATTGGGAAGAACCTCTTCTAGCCGTTCAATATTAAACGAGGTTTCAGCCAGGGAGACTCTTTATGGTGAGAATTTTTCAAGTTATGTTGATATTGACATCACCGATCTCCACTACCACGCCGTTTGTTCTACTCTTACCGAATTGGATAAGAAAGAAAGGCTAATAGGTCTGGTAGTAAACGAGAGCAAGACGAAATATCTCCTGTTATTAAGCTAACAGTCAACGTGTTTGAGATTTGGTTCCCTTGGTTTTATTGGCAGTTATAATTTTGCAGCCTTAGATCTATTCGTTTATCTAGGAACCAGCACCAACCCAAACAACCCAAATGTCATTCAACGTAAAATCACTCTTGCCAACAGGTGCTATTCTGAACTGCAAAGGCATTGCTCTCTCGACCAATAAAGTCCAAACTCTACAAGTTCTTCATCATTTTCCCCTTGCTGTGTGGTGCTGAAGCGTCGAAGTTGCCTCAACATCTGATGAGTTGGCGGCGGGCTGAGCAGGTCCGGATGGCTGAGCACAATCCAGTTTGAAAGTTTTCGATGTAGTAACCAAGGGGAAAATCTCCACACCGTTTGAAAGATCCGGTATTGCAGAATCTAGCTTCAATTGAAATCTTCGAGTAAAACTGGCATCCATAAACCATCAATCGATTTACTGTCCACCTTTTTTTTCGCCTTTATTTTTGCACTCAACCTAACCTAAGCTAACCCGAAAAAAGGTCTTATCAAGATAAGGATTAAGGCTCGACCTTGCCGTGTGTGTGTGTGCCCTTCAAACTCAACACGCATAATGCTTTCACTGGTGATTTCTTTCGAAAAGCTTTAAGACTTTGGATGTGTGTGGGTGTGTGTGTGCTTTTTTTGCTGTTCATCACATTGTTGTTGTTGCAATTGAGCCTCTTTCTTTTATCAATGTGACAGCATGACAAGTTGCTTATATTGTAAAATCTGTGTGAGATGATTTGCTTCTCTGCTTTGGCATGCATGTGAGTTCATATGCATTTGCCCAGCAGGCATTTTTGGTGGTATCGCTTGTAATGGAGAAACTCGTTGCACCTCAACGTGGTCAATTGGTAATGGAATGCCTTGCTTCTAATGAAAGTATAAATTCTCATTCCATTACTTTGAATAGCCAAAAGAGAGACAGAGAGATAGAGAGGAGAGAGTGATATTATGGTCCATAATAAATATTCTTTCGCTTCTCTTATTCATTTCCCTGGAAGCGGGTGCGAAGCCTTATAAAATTGAGAGATAAATAAATACTTCATTGTATTCTGTGGAGAGTTAGCATGATTTCCATTATCTTCTAAACACTCAAACTTAGGAATTATTGCCTGTGATACGTAGAGTAATGTCTGCATTAAATATTCTTTCGATTCCGCAATGCATTACCCTGGAAGTGGTAGCGCAATGTAAACATTTAATGATTTTTAAAAGAGAAACTGAAGGAATTTCTTATATTTAAAGGTTCATTAGGTATTCTCTAGTAGAGTGATCCAAGTAGAGGTACTTTTATCAAAACCCTTTTTCTGACAGATTACGCGTGAATCGTGTCTAGCTGTCATGTCATTTTTGTTCAGTATTGTTTGGCACTTGATCATGAAAAAACTTACGCCTGAACAACGTTTACAAATTATTCAACTTTATTACGAAAGTTCACGTTCTGTAAAGAATGTGTTTCGCGCGCGCTTCGCTCAACTTATGGTCAACATAATCGGCCTATTGAGCGTAATATTCGCAACACCATTACCCATCTTGAGACCCAGCATTCATTATTGGATAATATACGACCGAATAGACAACGTCCACCATGCAGTGAAGAAAATATAGCGGTCGAAGCTGAGAGTGTACACGAAGACCGTGGAGAGTCGATTCGGCGCCGTTCGCAGCAATTCGGACTGACATATCGCAGGGATTGGCGCATTTTACGTCGAGATCTTAAATTGAAAGCGTACAAAATACAGTTTGTCCAAGAACTGAAGCCACTCGACCTTCCCAAGCGACATCGCTTCGCCCTATGGGCTCTTGGAAAATTCCAAGAACATCCGACGTTTTCGAGCCCAAATTTTGTTCAGTGATGAGGCCCATTTCTGGGTCAATGGGTATGTAAACAAGCAAAATTGTCGCATTTGGGAGGGAGAACAACCTGCAGAGATTCAAGAGCTGCCATTTTATCCAGAAAAAACAGCGGTTTGGTGTGGTTTGTGGTTTGCCGGTGAAATCATCGGTCCATATTTCTTCAAAAATGATGTCGGTGAGAACGTAACCGTCAATGGCGACCGTTATCGCGCCATGCTAACCGACTATTTGATGCCTGGAATTGAAGCTCATGATCCTCGTACCATTTGTTTCAACAACACCGTTAGACTTTTTGCTGTGGGGAATATGTAAAGTCTAAAGTCTATGCGGACAAGCCCGCTTCGATTCAGGCCTTGGAGCAAAACATCACGCATATTATTCGCCAGTTACCGGTCGAAATCCTCGAAAATGAGATAAACGAAATATTACCTTTGTAGCCATTACTCTCCGCCTTCCGGGTAATGACTTAAAGGAATGAAGTACCGCCCATATACTTATGCTACTGGGTTTCGCCTACATGCGTACTATTATGTCCGCAAACCATACATATGTACATGTTGTTGTCATTCAATATGCATGCATTCACATATTTTGGATTGGGTGGTGGTAACCTTTGTCATCTTCAACCATTCAACCGCTCCGCTCACCCCTCAAGCATTCCGCCACACTCATTCACGCAATCACTCATTCATTTCGAGTTCATTAATGCGATTGTAAGTTTGATTAAGTTGAAAATGTCGATATGTAAGTATGTACACTACAAATAACGGAGTTGGAGGTGGAGGATGTACGAGTATGTGCATCAAATCAGAGACTGGCAGAGAGTGAGAGAGAGAGAGAGAGTGAGAGAGACCACTGGCGTAATTGTAGAACGATTAAGAGAGGGTTATACGACATGGAAATTAGTTAGTTTTGGTGTGTTACAGGAAATAGGTATACCAAGCCAGACGGTGGACTTTATTGCAGGACGTACCGACCTTGAAGTGAATGTTTTTTTTTTGACCACTTAGCTCAGATTATGTAAGTTAATTATCAAAATTGCTGCTAGAAACTGTAAAATTGGGGACTCTTAGGCATTGGTAGGTAGTTAGAAGTGGCTCTCGAAGAATCTACTTGACCGTACCTTGCCTGGCAGACTTGTCTGCCTTAGAATTTCCCGTATTGTCCACGTAGCCGGAGAACCACAGTCAGAAAGCGAGCTCCAAAGGCGAGTTTCATTAGAAGACATTACCACTAAGCCCTTCATCAAACTTCGATCCATCCGGATACATATATATCTCTTTATTGCTGTCTGGAATGTCAAAGATGGGGTGTAGTCCTGCTGCTGGGTATGCAGTTGACTACAGTCGATAGAGCTATACTCGATTACCAGTAGTTTTTTTTACATGCTACGAGAGCGATAGAGACTTTCTGAACTTGTTTGTGAAAAGTTCTCTCCATAAGCTGTGACAATGGAATCCATACAAAGCAGCTTGATATTAGCAAGTCCTTTCGCCTAGCTGACCACCTTATGTCCAAAGGAAGCCAATGAGTCACTGTTTCTGAGAGGGAGAGGGAGCCACTTTTCTAATTTGCGGTGTGAGTCGTGGTGTTTTCCCACAAATGGAGTTTATATTAGGCCGCCTCCGAACGGATGATGGATTACTAAGTGGAACTTTTCAAGGAGAGGGTTTGGAATTCCCTGCTAAGGAAATTTAAAAAAAAATAAATAAATTTGTGACTGTTGGACCGGCCAGGACCGAATCCCATGACTCTTTCTCCGTCTACTGAGTTTCCGGATTACTGAAGTCCATAATAACATCCATCGGAGAGGTTAATTTTCCTTTTCAGGACTTAAACTATATAGACGGTCCTCCCTCCGAATGAGGTGCATCGATATTGTTAGCCCGGCTGTCAGAAAAAATAAAAGCATAGGGAAGATGGTGTGGGCACAATGTACTTTTTAGATGATTTACTAGTTGACAGAACTCTAACACAAGACCCCTCGGCTCGTAGCGTAGACCATTATGCACTCAGATGGGGAAGATTAAATGTTTCTTGGAGGAATCACCTACATCTCGTTGAAATCTTTTGGTATATCCCCTCCGAAAACTAGTTACAGCGGAATCGACAGAGTGCGCGTGAGGATGTTGTAATGCTTGAGCTCTGCCTGGCTTACACCGGATTGAGACTAAGCATGCTCTACAAGAAAAAAGCTTTATTAGATGTTGCTCTAGCCAGGATCCGAAGCTTAGACCCTTTGGAACATAAGCAGTACGAGATCGTCTGGAGAAAGCAGAATGTAGAAGCGCAACCAACTCCGCCTGATTCAGCTCATCTGCTATATCACATCCAGAACTAGTTACAGCGGAATCTTAGAGTACAAAACATGCGTCGGAGGACGACGAAAAGCTGAAGTTCTGGCTCCCATTCGGCTGATAGGGAATTTTCTCTACAAAGCGCCAAGCTGCTGCCTTAAGGGGTGTTTAAACGTGTCTTCGGGTGTGTGTACTTGAAAATCGTAAGTTCTCATTCCTTAGCCGGCATTTGAGACGATCCTCAGAAATGCTGCGTCTTCGCTATACAGAGACGTCACTCAACATTAACATATTTTTAGGCGCACAAAAGCATTTTTTGGGAAAAAATTGTTGAATTGAAAAAGAAAAGCACCAAAATATAACTACATACATACATGCATACAGAAAAATATGTGTGCTACCACCGTATGAGGTTGGACAATACAGTTATCAGGTCATCAAGTCATTTGGGTGACAGTAAAAGGTTGACTAGAGAAGATAACGCTGCGGCTGACAGACGTAAGCGAAAGTGAATTAGTGGATTGCTATTGTGTGTGTGTGTGTGCCTGTGTTTAGGGAGACAAAAACCTAAAGAGGAGCAGAATTTTTTTTTCAGGATAGAAAAGAAAATTTAACCTTTAAAAATTTCAAATTTTTCAGCGTCAATAGAAAAAATTTGTAAAAATTTTCTAAAAATATTAAAAATAAGTACAAAAAGTAAGAAATATTAAATAAATTAAAATAGAAATAATAAGAAAAGAAATTAAACAAAATAAATAATAATAAAAAATTGTTTAACTTGGTTAAGAATTACACGAAACTGTAGCTAACTGTAGGCGAGAAACGAATTTGTTGCCGAATTTTAGGCGCACGCTAACCAACCACTCACCCACGCTCCTTTGGGATTATTAATATTCGCTAACAATTGACAGCTGCTGACTTTGCATCATTCATGTGCGCTCTATGTCGCTCTCTCTCTCTCTCTCTCTCTCTCTGTCTCTCTCACTCTACCTTTGTCTTACTCCACTATCAGTCGCTGACTGCGCTGCCAAGTTCGTCCGTTCGTCACCTTTTTAGTAACCGCAAAGGTTAGTTGTTGTAGTTATTATTGTTGTTTCTATGGTTATTGTTCACCCCTGAATGGTATTATGTGCACAACTACACATAGCCACACAGTCACGCTGCCAAAACACACACACACACACATACTGATTAACTTAGCCATTTGTATTAGATTTCCGGTTAGAAATTAATACAAAACCACAAATGAGCTGTGGCAGGTCATTTGGGGCATACACATACATACATACTCTGGTTGAAAACGTACATAATTGAATAGACAGCAGAATTTCGTGAGTTGCTTAAGAAATTCACAATTTACTAATTGGTTTAATTTTGGGCAAATTTAAAGGCGTTGGCAATTTGGACTAAAGGGAAATTAATTTAATTAAATGATAAATAAATAAAAAATAATAAATTAATAAAATAAAATAAAAAAAAATAATTTTTCAGTTTGATTTCCACACAAAAAAGAAAATAATATTTTAAAATTCATCACTAATTTAGAAGTGTTAAAAATCTTACACTTTTTAGACTGAATTTTACGAGGCTCCTTTGAGAAGTTAGTGACTTTTTGAATAAAATACTTTTTTTTTTTGTGCCAAATAAGCGTTTTATTTTTCAACCCTAGTCTCATTTTAGCTCTATACACTTAGTCCAACATTTTTTCAATTGTATTCCTTCAAAATAATATGTTTTTTTTTTCAATGCCCTCACAAGGTTTCCTTCAATCGACCAGAATCTTTCACCCCCCAGCCATTTCTTCATATTTGGAAGCAAGAAATAGTCGCTGGGAGACTAAATCTGGAGAATATGCTGGATGGGGTAGCAGTTCATAGCTCAATTGATGCACTTTTGCATGGTGTCGGTACACCCGTGCATTATCCGGATGGAACAGCAGTGTATTTGCGCCAAATGTCTCCATTTTAGCTTCAAATAAATATCGAATCTGTTCAAGAGCTCTGAATAATCGTTAACCGGTGATCGTTTGCAAGGTAATAGGTGTGAACGACTTCACGACTCATCCCAAAAAACTGTGACCATGCCCTCTTTGGTGCACTCTCATCCGGAGAAACTCAGTGTCTGTATTGTTTTTTGATTTCAGTATTTATCAAGCCTTTCCTTGGTTAAGGATCGCCGTACCGCAGTGTGCCTACCACACAACGTGCACGTGCAGGGTGGGATAGTTACAGAGAGCTGAAGAAGGTTTCAAGAAGAATTTGCAGTCGAAAAATAGAAAGAACCCGAAATGCATGGTTAAAAAGAGCTTAAGAGCAAAAGTAATAGGCTCATGTTCGAAAATTCTATGGAAAGATCTGACATCTAACAGAAGGTTTCTAAACCAGAGAATACTCTTGTAAGAGTCATGGAGGAAATCTGGTGACCATTATTTAGAGCATACTCCGATACAAAGTGTGACTAGGAAGAAATCCGAGTGGCGATTGCCCCCTCTAGGGAACAACAAAGCAGTGAGAGCAGATGTCCTACCGACTGAGCTGTTCAAATATGACGGCGAAGAACTGACAAGGTGCATGCATCAGTTACTTTGCGAAATATGTCCGACGATCGAAACTTAAGTCTTTCCCGCTGAATCAATTAAAACGGCGAACCCACGTTTTCCCTTTTTTGGTGGGATAACCTTCAACAATATCTCATATAAGGTCTTATGTCATATAAGTTCAAGCGTATGGTGTGAGAGATTGAAGCTCGCCGACAACGAAGTGATTCAACCTTATTGGTGTGGCTTTAGACCTGGTAAAACTTACTTTGAATAGATATTCACAATATGCCGATCTATTAAGAAATCGCATAAGAAGGAGACCGGCACACTACATCTCTTCGTTAGCATCCTCTCTTCGACCTTGCCGCTCTTGGGATCTACCGCTGGAACGATTGTGCTTAGAGCGTAATCATATATCCGTTATTATCCGGATATACCGTTATTTGTCATCAGGTTTTGAAACTTTGGAGTAAGTCAGTATTGATTATTGTCTTCTGAACTTTCTGAACGATGCTCACACGGCGATTTTTTTTTTTTTAGTCCAAACTAATTTTTTTTTTTAAACGAATTTCATGCTCGTTATGCCAACATGCTCACCAACTTCGCTGGCAATGATTCGACGACACTCCATCCAGACGTTCCTGGGTTAGCCGACAGCCACCGAAAAAATTCTAAAATTTAAGCCAATTTGGACATATGTATGCTCGAGACGAATGACACTGGAAACTCACCTTACTTTGTAAGCAAACTCACATAAGAGAGAGCCCATAAAGGATGAAAAGACTGAAGTAGAGTGGAAAAGGTAAGTTGGGAGAGCTAAAAAACCATATTTTTAGTTGACTTACGCTTGCTTTGAGCAACCACTAGCGATTTTCTGGGCTACTCACAGCTAACCATCAATACCTCAAAGTTTTTACTCGTAAT
Source organism: Neoceratitis asiatica (assembly GCA_030068015.2). Taxonomy (NCBI): domain Eukaryota; kingdom Metazoa; phylum Arthropoda; class Insecta; order Diptera; family Tephritidae; genus Neoceratitis; species Neoceratitis asiatica. Next base: position 75,303,000 of record CM061527.1, read on the forward strand.
TAAGGAACTTCTGAGGTAAAACTCAACATAAAAACCCTTTCATTTCTGCATTAAATTTAGCCTTCATAGCTTTAAGCTGGCATTTAAGTAATTGTTTTTTTTGTATATTTTTTTCATGTTTAATTTAATTCAATTTCTCTAGTCATTTAAACCATTTGTTGGCTTTTCTCTTCTTTTGGTCCACACATACTCGCAAATGCATAGATAGTTTCAAAGTACATATTTATCAGCCACACTGAAAACCACATTTTATGCCAATCTTTTTTATTGTTATTGTTGTTGTTGTTGCGTTTTAAACATCAAAGTGCTCATTGAGTTAGCAATTTACTGTTACATACGAGCATTTTTCATTAACTTTTTATTTTCATTTTGATTTCGTACTTTTCTTTCACTCTCTCTCTCTTGCTTTCTCTCTCTCTCTCAGCCCTTTTGGGTTAACTCGGATATGTCAGCGGTCACAAAATAAGCCTTGAAATTAAATAAAATGCGTCTAACGGTGTTTTTACGAGTTGTTTAGCATTGTTGTTGCTGAGTTGAATTGTTTTTGCTTCTAACTTTTTTACATGAAACCACACAAAAGTAGAGAATTGTTATGAGTAAAGAGTGATTTTTTGAATTCTTCTCAAGAAGAATAACACATATAAAGACCACGAATTTAGCTTTGTTATCAAGTTGAGAGTTTGCCATTATGTTTTGAAAATGATTTTGGTCAAGTGACCGCCGTGACTGGCTTAAATAAATTCCGGTCGGGAAGCCTAATTTTCAACAACTTTTTTTCCGCAATTTAGGCGGTATGTAAGCACAATATCGCGCCATATATTCTCTTCCAAGGCATCAATCGTTTCGGGCTTATCTGCGTAGACAGGTGACTTCACATAACCACTCCACAGAATAGCCGCACGATCTTGGAGACCACGTCACAGGCACGCGACGCGAGATAAAGCGCTCACCAAAAGTTTCCTTCTTAAAAATGGATAGTATCATTAGCTATATGACATATAGCACCCACATCAGCATCCTTCATGAAAAAGTCATTAATCATCACTCTATAATGTTTCCAATTGACTAAAATTATGGCTAGCTTCAGTTTGGAAGAAATATGGACCAGTGATTCCCTCTGTTGGCCATAGAGCACACCAAATAGTGACTTTTTGAGGAGGTAACGGCGTTTCAACAAGGACTTGCGGATTATTATCAGCCAAAAGTGAGCATCATCGCTGAACAAAATTTTCTTGAGTATGTCAGAATCGTTGGCCATCTCGTTTTGGGTACATCCACCGAAAGTGCGACGCATTTGATGGTAGTTCGCCATCTCGTTTTTTGCACGAATTGGATTTTGTAAGCCTAAAAACCCAAGTGGATGGGACAGCTCTAATTTTTACGCGCGAAGGTGAATGGACTCATTTAAGTCTTCTTCGATACTCTGCTCCACAGCAGCAATAACGACTTCGGTGCGCACTTTACGGCCTCTCTGAGAATGCGCATTATTCACTAGAGTAAAAGACTCTCCTAGGCCATTATGATGATCGAATCTTGGATGTTGCAGGAACCGAAATGGTATTTTGGTAGCAAATTTGCACTATTTGCAAACATTGTTCCGTCGCAAGCCTGTTCCTTTTGAAACGGCTAACCAAACATAGTATAAATCAAGTAACAGCTGTCATAAGGACCAACTCCGAAAAAAGTATTACCTCATTGAAAACCACACGTCTAAAAAAACACTCTTTATATGCAAATTGAACGAACAAGAGCATTTTCCAAGCTTTGAATTTAATTAGAGAAAAAGAGAGAGGGAGAGAGAGAGAAGATTTTTTTGCCAAAAAGTTTGAAATGCTTGCTGAAAATAAAAGTTGAACGAAAATGAGGGAAGGTTTCAGGAATTCCGGGAAGTAGCTCCCTACTTGATCCTTTATATGGAGTTGAGGTCTACCGCTTCATCTTTAGCCTCAACTCAGATGGAGTTATTTCATCACAGTTCTCCCTGAGATACATTCTTTCATCGACCTAGCGTTAAAGTCGCCAAGCCAAGTCGATTTGACATCGCGACGTCGGGACAAGGGTGCAAAAATCTTTGCTTTAAGGATTACTGCGGCGAGACGTTCAGCCGCCGTGGCGAAACCCAGGACTCGGTGAGCTTGCGCTCATTTATCTGGTCATTTACGACTTTGTCCTGTCCATCACAATTCTTGGATGACGTTATTATCAGCCTTTAGTCTAATCGGTTGTGCAGCGGCACGAGTGGTTGTCATGAAAAATGGAGTCTCTCATCCCAGGGTTATTGAGCTATATCATCGGAGCTGATTTATACATGGTGGACCCCTAGCCTAGCGCACAACTCAGCTACGTAGGAATATTTCAGCAGATTTAAATAGTGAGCCCGTTCTGAGTCTTAGTTTTGTTACAGTTTGCTACAGTTAGACGCGGCGCACCCTTAAACCGAATTTGTTGGATTGGCTTCACTGAAGCCTTTTCTCTTTTAGTCGGGACACAAGGCTTCACAAGGTTTGGCTATCGCACCTTGCGGAAGGGCAGTTCATAATTCCAGGATGTGCGACGTGGACGCAAGAGTAGGAATTGCGCAAAGACCTGTGATTGTAACTGTATACCCAGAAGCAAGACTCCACGCCAGCACTCCATCATGCTCTATTCCACCATTGGCCATTTTGTAAATGTTGAAGCGATTTCAGGCCGAGGCCATCCTTCATTGGTTCTGGTCTTGGTGTTTTTCCAACAAAGAGAGGGACCTCGAGGGATTTTTGTGAGGAGCTTTTCTAATTGCATGTCAAAAATACATTCGGAGGGTTTGACATTCCCTGTCGAGGGTCGACCGCAATTAGAATAGAAAACTTAAGACATTTTTTATAATTTTTGGATGTTGGTCCGCCGTGGACTTGAATTCAGGATCTTACGCATGACAGTGAACACTCCTAAGAGCTCGGTGTGGGCTTAATATAGTCGATATTGCTGGGAAAATATCAAGACGTGCCCAAATATGCAGCGGAGAAGCTTTGTGAAATCGCTAAATAAGCTTAAACAGCGAACTTGCCACTTACATTCTGGGATCAGCTCGAGCAGGCACCTAAGTTTTATGCGGAATACATTTTTCAAGCCAATTTCAGATATTTTCCAATTTTAAACACCAATTATCCCAATATCGCATTGAAATTGCCCAAATTACTTCTTGGTAATTTCCGTTTATTAACTTAGTTAACTTGTCATCCACCGCAACTGCTCATGTTATGCAACCGCTGACAAGGAGGACCGCTAAGCAGGACCGCCACACATAATTGGCTGTGCGCTAATTGTTCAAGTATTAAATTTAATTACGCAAAAATTAAACCGAAATTTGCGTGAGGCGAAGGAAACTAATAGTCCGAGTCATTAAATTACTAGTAAGAAAAGGAAATTTACAAGAAAATACCACAATTGTGCTCACTCACACTCATACATAAGTAATGGCCGATTAAATTTCACGCTCATTATTATTATGATCTTTTAATGCGTAGCGCAAGAGATAAAGTTGGGACCAATGACCATTTGATTAAACTATAATTTTCGAAGACATTGACTACTACGTACTAAATACGAGTACTACATACAGAGAGACTAAAAAAAAGCTCACAAAGTGGTAAAACGGCAATGGAAACCACAACTAGTCTTAAATATGTCGCGTGCAATGGTGTCGGGGACTACTTCTGGATATGAAGTTGCAGTCCTACCTCTCTCCCACATTTTGCACCCTGAAAATATCAACGTAACACTTGTGTGAGTTGCGTTAACCAAACCATGTTGAACCTTGTGTCAGAAGAAGAGAATGAAGTTTCTGTGGAGCTACTCCGGCATATACGCAGAAGGATGATTAACTGAAGTCTAAATGCAGCGTCCATGTCCTAGAGGAGCGACTGCAAGCGGTCTTGCATCAAGCGACTCTCTATTTTAAATTATAGCCCCTCAGGCAGCGAAGCTCTACGCTCGACTTGGTATTCGTTAAGTAAAAGTAGGCACCAATGCCTGCCAACATACCGCCCATTCAAGCATTATTCCCCCCTCCCCCAACTCACCACTAAAATGGAGACATCTTTACTGTCGCTATCTTCAGCCGACAAACCTTTCTCACTTTCTCCACTTCCACTCCTACTTTCGGTGTTTAATCAACTCACCCGCCATTTGGGATGCATACATATGAATCTATCCAACCAATCTCCAACTGTTGTGGTGTGAGTTCACTTTTGGAGCATAGAAAAGTATATTTCTTGGAAGTTTATTTACTTTGGTTAGCAGGAAATTATCGAAAATCTATTAGAAAGCGAACAGACAGACAGAGAGAGAGAGAGAGAGAGATGGAGAGAGACAGACAGACAGACGCATTTCGTGCGTTCATCCGTTTGCTCTGTTTGAAGTTGTTTAATCAGCAGCATTTTACTTGTGTAAATATTAACGAAAGTTCGAATTTTAGAAAATTTTCACATTTAAGCATATTTAAATTTACATAAATAGTCCTCTATACATACTCAGGCGGCATGGAAAACTTCGTATTCATTTGTATGCCGTTGTTTAAACGTTTTCAGCAAAATATTAGAGACTCCAGATAGCAGAAAGTTTAGCTTGAAGCTTTAGCATTTGATTTAAGATATATTTTTTAGGAGAAAATTGTATCCGAAGTAGAGTTCAGGGTTTTTGGATTCGAGCTCAGACTCAGACTAACATCTGTGGAATTTTCTCCAACTCACGATTGGCGCTCGGAGCGAGATGTCAAGACCTTCTTATAGTGTATAAAAAAGCCTTAAAAATATCCATAAATCGTTCCCAGGATGAAATAGCGTGATGAATGCTCTCAGAGAGCAGGTGTACAAGTAGAAAACCGAGTGACGAATATCTATTGTGATTGCAGCCTTTCAACAGCAGTTGTTGTTGTTATTGTAACCGTAGAAAATTCCCCAAATTGTGCTTCGGGGAATATTGTGGGAGTGGCAGTCTTTGGGCGGATAAAAATCCGGGTCGTTCAATATAAAGACCTCACTGTCGCGAGAACTACTGGATTTCTTGAATCCCTAACCCGAAGGGGCCTTTCAACAGTCATGCATTTCGTAGAATTTTGTTCCGTCGGAAGACAACTAAGCTTTTGAGCCCCGGCGCAGTCGTCCCCTCTGTCTATGTGTTGGTTTGAGACGTTTCGTCATAGACGCTGAATTTTCCTATTGCTGTGCCAAAGAGACCTTCATCAATCAACCTCTTGTTAAAAGCGGCCAGTATGATTTTGACATACATAGGCGTTCATGGAAAGCATTTTTAGTTTCATTGTGCTTCTCTTCCGTAGGGGCGTGGGCACGATCAGCGATACGTTGAAGAATTTTACTTTGATGCGTGTTGTGGCGGCGTGAAGTCTCTCTACTGAAATGTCGTTTCTACTTTTCGCCATCCGGCGGCAGTTGAAAGTGCAGTCAGGTCTTTTTCCAAATTTTTTTTTTTTAACGGAGTTGAGTATTAAATGGATTTTACGGATAATTTTTGGTTTCGCAACTTCTTTTAGTGACCTCAACGTGCGAAATACCCAGTGAATTTTTTTCTATTTGGTTTTTATGAACTTCAAGATGCCGCTTTTCAATTACGGCCCACAGTTTTCCTTTTAAAGCTGCCAGGCACTACCTTCAAAAAGACTTATCAAGCTACTTCAACGATCTGGACATATTTCTCTCACACGATACGTCTACCAAATCCTGGTTGCAACAGTCGGGAGCTTCTCCAAACGACTATGAAATGGAGTTCATAACATGTCCATTGAGAACGAACAGAGAGGAGAGAGTTTCGCTCATGGAAATGCTTAACCGACTGCAAGGTAATGAAGCGAATTTGGCTCAAGTACCAAAGGACACGAACTAAGAGTGTATGGAAAAAGTATATATAGACCTACAGCAACAACACTGTCTGCTTTGGAGAACACTTTTTTTTGAATGTTACGGAAGAAAGTAAATAAGTTTCAAAAATTTTGCTATTTCTCAATTCAATTTCAACTTGAGCTCAAACTTAAATGCTCATTGGGCAGTTTCGCTGACAAAAGCCTTAAGCTGCTATTCATTACGCGAATAATAGTGTAAAGCAATACGAACATAATGGAAGACAATAGACACCTAAATACAAAATTGCTAATAAAAGTGGGACAGAAACCATAAAACTGTGAAGAAAAGGGAAATTAATGAAAAATAAAAATGAGAATCAAAGAGAAATATATAATAAAAGTGTCATAAAGCGATAATGAAAGAAGATAATAAATAAAAACGACAAAACTAACCTTGAGGAATATGTGTTCAATATTGAAACAACAGGGTGAGTAGGAGTGAGGGTAATCGAAATGAGGGCATTCCAGTTAGACTATCCGATTCAAGTAACTGTTTTAATATACTTAAGACTACTCGGAGCAAGCGTATGACGTCTTGGTGACATATTCAAATATGATAGAGTTTTCTTTGTAGAGCTTATCAGTCAAATAAGATCTTTGTAGAGAGCCCAAGGGATAGGGTCAAAAGATAGTTATTAAGAGTAAAACGAGGGAGGAGAGAAGAATCATTTTTTCTACTTTCTTCTCTCTTTGCTCAGAAACTCCTACAAATCTATACATTCAGGACTATGAATTGCGGTTATGCATCTGGACTCTCCATTTAAATATAAGCACGCGGCCTGCTTCCAGATAGGTTCTAGAGTTCTTTCTGTTTCAAGCTGAGTGTTGGACGATCAGGGAAGCTATTTTCCGTGCAGAAATCGAAGCTCTTGCAGACAGTGAGAGTTCTGACTGCTCATAGTGCGTTTGGCATTCGCGGAGATTTCCACTGTCGTAGTTGCCTGGAAGAGGAGAAGGAATACTTTATGCAGCTTATGAATTGTCCGGCGTTTGTGAGGCTGGAGTTTGAAAATTCCCGAATCTGAACTCCGACATCATCTATCATGCACCAAGCGATGCTCTAAATGAAGACTGATCTAATGTTTCGGAAATTTAACTATTTATAGCCTCGCAAGAAATGTGCCTTATGTGTCTACGTGGGATTCTCTTGGGACGGCGTGTCTCATATGTGGGATCGTAAGGGATAAGCCACTTCTGTCTAACCAAATCTAACCTAATATGGACACCCCCAGCTCAGATAACTTCCGTCCAGTTGGCTTATAAGCTTCTTAAAAATCAGATTGACGTCCCAGGAACAAACCAAGGCCGAGAGCGTCTACAATATGGCCGAAAATAAACCCGTGATTCTTAGTGTATTGTTTTGGACAAAAGGCTGTCGTGCAGGCTGTATACGGGGTAGCAGGTAAGGAAGACAATAGCAGCCCAACGCAGCAGTTAGGTATTTGTCAAGTATACAATAAGGAAAGCATGGAAGGCAGTAAATCTGTAAAGCTCTTCCGCTACCGTGAAAGATGTATAACGCATTAGAACCGAATACAGCAATAAAATCCAAATATTCTCTAGAGTCGTGCTGGATTTTCAAAAGTATAACTTCAGTAGTTGACTGACCTCGTTTTGGTCGCTGATTACAGAGATATAGAGGGGCACTGCCGGACAGACAAACTTGTCTGACACGACAGGCAAACCAGATTCTTTCGGAAAAAGAATGAATTTGTCTGTCCCTCGCCACAAGCATATTGCTCCTTAACGAATTCTCAGTTATAGGCAGGCCGCATCAGGGTTGTCTTGCCACAAGCCCAGACAAACATGACCGTAATGCACCGGAACAGGTCGGTCGTATCGCTCTTTATAACCGCTGAAGCGATTCTTAGCTGAGCTCCTACTCCAGTTTGTGGCTTGCATCTTCATGTACATTCAAGGAGAGCCGGCCTTTGCCGTGTGGCAGCAGCTAAAGTAAACGACCTGGTTAAATTCATAACGCAATCCAAAGAAATGTAGAGCTAAATGTCCAGAACAGTTTTCGTGGTGTTACAATACGCTCAAATGTTAGCTCAAGTGTCTCGTTGTTCCCAATTTGGCAGCGACTTCTATTAACTTACTTCATTTTAGTTCTATATATACTTATATAGACCAAGAGACGTCATTTAGGAGGTGTTTAGGCGGAAATTTGAAGACTTAATACCCAATGAGGAGCTTGCGGAGTCGGACTTACTTTTTTATCGAAGGGTTTTGCAAATATGCTGCCCGCTTGCGACAATTCGAAACTCCTGAGTTGCCGCCCTCGGTTGAAACACCAGCATACCACTCTCTATCGTTAACCTCTGCCAGTTAAGAGCTCAAGAACTTAGCCGCAGTAAAGCATGCCTGCCGTAAGCGGCGACAAATATAATCCAACAGTTGCGCGAGAGTCGGCGGTCTTTAAATTATAGTACTGTCACACCCCGTCACTCCCCAAACATGCTCTATTGCTGTCTTACTATTAAACATTTTTGTGCTCTTCACAAATTTAATTTGCATTTAATAGGGAGTTTAAAGAAATTTTTTTCACAGTCACAAAACTGAAAATGAAACTCATACCATCCTGAGGCGCCCACCATCAACCACTTCCAAGTATTGACTTAAAGGCAATTTAACACTCTTAAATGCAGACTTCACACACCTTCTTCTTTTCTACTTTAAATGCCTACAGAAGCTTATTAAAGTGAGATGGTGAAGAATGAAAGAGCAATTGAAGGTTTGCTGGGGAGGGCGAGAAAGAGTGGAGGAGTAAGAAATTCTACTTTCCGTCGTTTGTGGGGCTTTACGGGCGCGGTTGAGCAACCACAAGCGCGAGTCTTCACTAAACTTTGAGTTGCTTGCTTTCAGTAAATGAAATAATAATTTATGATTTGTGGCTGCGTGTGAAATGGCAGTGTGTGGAGGTTTGGAGTGAGGCAAAGAATTGGAGAATGAAAAATTGGTTGCGGCAGCCGCGATTTTGCAATTTACGCATTCTACGCTGCGTAACACACTTCAGTTTGGGAAAATGCAGAGCATGAGAGGATGTGTGTGGGGTGTAGTGTAGTTGGTTGGAGTGGCGGCATGCTGTGTGGATGAAAGAAGAAGAAAAAACCAATTTAAAAGCATTTAAGATATTCCATCATTTTCTTTTTTTCTGTTTTTCTGTTTTTATGTTTTTCTTTATTTCTTTCTTTAAATCTTCAAAATCAAATTCCTTCTCACTTTCGCTGTCGCCTCGCTGCTCGCGTTGTTTTTAAGTCAATGTCAAGTGCCTGCTCGCCGCTGGATGTCGCTGAAAGCACAATGAGGGGGGAGTACTCACACAGCAGTGATGTGATATGGGGGCGCTTGAAGTAATATATATGTATGTAGCTGCATGTGTATGTACACATCCATATGTATAAATCGACAGCCCCCAAAAAAGTCCTGAAATCAGCGCCTGTTGTTGTTGTGGTTCCTCATTGTAGCACGCTTTGGTGAAGTTTGCCATAAACTTTCCATAATTTGTCATATTTTTCTACATACATACATACATACATATGTACATCGAAATGTGTCTGTTTTGTCTTCTTACATACTTCATCTAAGCACTTTTTCTACTTCCTTTCATTATCCTTTAAGTGCTTGCGGTTTTAACTTGGAAATCAATTTATTGTCTGTCAGCTTTTGTGCGTTAATTTTTGCTTTTTAATCAATTGCTTAGCCACAAAAAAAAGGAAGGGCTGTCTTTCGCCACGCCGAACCTATCAAATTTATTGAAAAATTGAAAAATTCGATTTCGCTGATTTTCAGTGTCAATATAAACTTGAATTTAACGGGTCAATTGAAAAGTTCCCGGCCTAACACAAAGATGTCGCTACTATCGCTACTAGAAATAAATCCATATAAATTTTTAGTTAGCCCTAGTTTTCAAAATATCCGAATTTTTGCATTGAAATGTGACGATGAATGAAACATGCCTCGATCATTTCACTCCCAAGTCCAATCGACATTCATCGGAGTGGACTGCGCACGCGATGAACCCGCTCCAAAGTGTGGAAAAACGCAACAGTCGCTGGAATGGAATTATTACGTCTGTACTTTGGGATGCCCATGGAATAATAATTCAATTGACTACCTTGAAAAAGGAAGGACCATCAACAGCGACTATTACACAGCGTTGTTGGACCGTTCAAAGAGCAAAATCGCCGAAAAACGTCCGCATTTGAAGAAAAAGAAAGTTCAGTTGCACCAAGACAATGCACCGTCGTGTCACAACTCAGTGAAATCGATGGCAAAAATCCAGGAATTGGGCTTCGAATTGCTTCTGCATCCACCGCATTTTTCAGATCTCTCCCCCAGCTACTATTTCCAGTTCTCAGATCTCAAAAGAATGCTCGCCGGAAAGAAATTTTCGTCGAATGAAGAGGCGATCGCCCAAACTGACGATTATTTTGAAGCAAACCATGTGTCCGTACTACAAAAATCGTATCGAAACGTTGGAGGGTCGCTAGAAACAGTATATCAACCTTGAAGGGAACTATGTTGAATAAAAAAAAATTAATTTTGTCAAAAAAATCTGTTTTACTATGATAGGCCCCGGACTTTTCTATTGACTTGTTACGTCTGAAGAATATCAAATTTCCTGACGCTTTTTTAGAAACGGCTGCTTGTTATGACCCAGAAATTTAGTCTGAGGGGTTGAAAACTCTCTGCCGAGAGGGCATAGGCAGGTAGGCAGGTAGGTAGAGGTGGAAATAATGGCTCACTCAGCCCAATAGAGTTATATTACGGTGCCACTTGAAGTTTCTGAGATTACAACTCATTATCTATCCGCATGGCGGCCAAAACAGCCGAGTGGTAAGCAATGCTTACCACCATACGGAAGGCCAGGAGGGTTCGAGCCCTGGTTCAATAAAAGTCCAAAGTTGTTGAAAATTAATTTTTTTTTATTGCGGCTGAAGACCTCTTCAACGGTTACAAAACTCGAATATCCATATGAATATTATCAGGTTCATTCGCCTGAAGCCCCACCAAAGACCAGACAGAAAAATGCTGCTGAGATTACAAAATTTACTGCCATATGATTCAGGAGAGTCGCTTAGTGAGAGAGTTGAGAAATTGTCTACTCCTTCTCCTCCTTCTCATCATTTCTACAGCTCCATCAAAACCTTCGGTAGGAATTCCTAGCCTTTCAGTGTCTGGTACCGTCTGGTAGTGACATGTCAAGATTTCTAGACCGTTAAGAGAGTTTCTCTTTTTTCTAAAGCAGTATAGGTCATGTTATATCTTTCGGTTCCATATCGATAAGATACTAGCAACAGCCCGGCGATATCTTTCACAGTGTCCTCTGCATCAGGAAAATGAAAATTCACATATCGTCAGTAGTAGTAGGTGGGTTAACCAAATTGTACACCCAGCAGGAGCAAGTTTGTAGCTGGTGTAGAGAACCTTCGAACCATTCGTGGTAGATATAATGATGTCAGGCTTATGATTGAAGAGATCCATGAAAGAACAGCGCTTTGCAACGATCAAGAGATAGAGAATTGCTCGTGGGGGTTGGCAACCTCACATGAAAATTCTAACCCAATGAGAAAATATAGCAATAAGCCGCAGATGAGAGACTCTGCTTTTGATGATACCCGCTGCAAATGTGTTAAGGATCACGATTCAATGATATGTCCGGCGTCGTAAATGGGAAGTTGCCTCTGGCCAGCTGGTTAATGTTGTCGTACGACTAAAGGTTGAATCACTGTCGTTTAAGCACCGTGATGGGCGGAAAAAGGACGGAAACACATATACCCCTATGGCATGTACTACAGTGAGCTCATAAAGGGGCGCAAATTCGGTGTTGAACTTGTGAGGAAAGAGAGACTCAGTCGCCGAGTCCTGGAAATTACCACGGTAGATGAACCTCTGGCCACAATCCACATCATAGCGCACGTCTCCATCCGTTTCGCGGAATCACACATAAATCCCGCCGAAAGAGAAGACGATGTGACCAAAGGTGGCTGGAACATACTTATGAGCGCTGCTCCAGGCACAAAGTCAAAATTGTGCTTTTCGACTTAAACGCCAGGTTGCGGGAAGAGAAGTTAACCTCAGCACAACAGACGCAAAATTCAGTCAATAAAACGAAAAGTTCCCAAACTGGTTAAATTTATATCCGCCAGGTCTGAAACCATATTGATGAAGTCCGATTAGTACGCAGTACACTAAGGAAGCCTTTGAAGGCGGTATTGAGAAGACTTAGCTCTCACTAACTGGCACAGACTGAGGGCTCCCTCTTTTTGTGGGTTGAGCAGAGCACAAGCAGCTTCTAAGTGTCGGTCATGCTTTCATCGCACCATAAACTACAAAGATGCTTAATCATCAGTTCTTCACCGCCATGCGTGATGAAATTTTCGCAATTAGCGAATCAAAACAAAATTCAGGGAAACCATTAGTACGACCAGCAATTTCACCTCGAAGAAATATTTTCGTGTCACGTTTGAACTATTACGCCATTACGCGTTCCAACTCGTGAATTTCATACTAAAACACACTAACGACTATGTAACGCTCGGCGTGTTTATGCAAAATTTAGCGAGATAACATAGTTCTCCCACCACCTTCCGCCACCATCCGCGGCCGATGAGCTCTGGCCAAAACAGATTGACAACGTTTTGAGGACAACACACAGCAAAGTAGGGGTGAGTAGAGAGGTAGAGTGTGAGAAAGTGAGAGAGTGAGACTCGTCAAGTCTATCCTACTTTTGAATATACCATGGAAAATTGTTTGATAACAGTAACAACAACAACAACAACAACAACAACAACAACAAAGTGGGACAAAGGAAAAACGTTTAAGAGCAATCAGTTTGCAAATTTGAAATGCGTGCTTTGTAAATGCGTTAGATGACGACCTGACGATGATGGCCTCCTCCCCTACATGGCATGACATGGCATTGCATAGAAAATGCCTTTTAACAACATACACATAACCTTAAAACTTGTTGTCCTCATACACTCATAAGCACATAACACACATTGGCTACACATGTGCCCAGCATTGGCCTTAAGTCATGATGATGTGAGGCTGTGAGTAATGCTGAATCTCAGTTCTTTTGTGTGCCTCTCTGTGTCTCTGACTGCCTAACTTGGTTGCTTGCCCGCTTTCAGCCCTCCTTTTTTGCCTGTTTGTGTCTATCTGTTCTACTACATTTCAACACGCTTCCTCATAGCCAATTGCTAACTTTTCACTTCCGTCTCCACCATTTTTCATTACTTTCTTTTATTTGCTTTCTCCTCACGCGAGTTGAGAAATCGATAGCTGTGTGTGGGCGGGCAGGTGGGTGCATGAGGCTCATAGGACGCAGTTTCTTTCAGTTATAAAATGTCATTGACAAGTGTTGGGGAAGAGGGCTGAGATAATGCAAGAGAGATGCTGTGAAGAGTGACATAGGCACCGAATAACATTGTTTGTAGCTAGATTTTTGCCTAAATGCCTCATTGTATTGGCGAGACACACAATGGACGGCTCAAAATGGAGCCCTTTTTTGGTTATTTGACGAGCTAAGGGTTGTTGCTGGGGCTAGTTCGCCGGAGGATGGGTTCCTTAAAAAGATAACGAGACTATTGGAGCTTCCTTCTAATTGTTTGATCCGGTTATTCTTCGTATGGATTCGTAGTGTCCGGATGAAGGGTTTCTCATAAAAAACGAGGTTAGCTCACCAGTTGACGGGTTTCTCATAAATATTGCTCCTTTCTGTTTATATGAACTCTTTATTTATATTATTTATAGTCTTCTTAGTGCTTATCGATGTCAATACGGTCAATGTGGACAAGGAAGACCCAAAAACACGAAAAAATAGCCTTCCTTATGTTCTTCCTTCTTCAAACAGCCTTTCATATCACCACAGACAGCTGGGTGCTACTTTATTCAACTCTTACTATTGCTCTCTGTAGACACTTGATATGGAGGTGAGCCTTCGGACGTCGCTCGATGCTCCCAGTTGGCCGAAACCATTGGTCTTTTGACAAGATCGATCTCAAGTAGGTTTGAAATGCTCGTCGGAAGCAAACCGTGACAAAGTTTGTCCATATTTTCCGCTGGGACGTTAACGCAGATCAACTATATTGGAAAACCTGACCTTGATTGGATTTGGATTGCGTTCAGCTGATTATACGCCTGAGTATGTGGCAGTGTTCGACTTTAGAAACTCTCTCCTTTCACAAAACCCAACTTTGTATGATTTCGTCCAGGACGTACACTTTTCTATGATTTCTACTCGTTGTCTCTTTTGTTTTTCTGTCTTTCGAGAATTTTTTTGTTAGCTCATTTCAGTTAATCGGCTACAATACCTGAGCGAGGTTTATTTTGTCGATACAATGGTGATATTGGAGTATTTAGTTCTTTTTTCACCCTCTTCTCGTGACAGGCATCTGGAGTTCACTAATTCGTAAGATCCGAATTTATATTTGGACTTTTTATGGAGTTCTACTCCAACCGCGAGCCGAATCTAAAGCATGACAGAGATTTGGACAGATCTTGAACTCAACGGGGGAGCCAAGGGACTATCTTAGCTCCCTCGACAGGTGACACGTAAAATATTTCTAACCTTCTTCCGACTACATTTCTTGGAGAGCAATAATGTCAGTCCCTTCGTTAAGTTTCAACTGTTAGCTATCGGTTAGTCGGCTAAAAGATCTGATCGAGGTTTCTTTTGTTAGTAGAATGAGGAATGAGAGTGCACAGCGCTTGATCCGCCCTATTCTTTGGGAAGATCTCTCAAAGTTACAAATGCATGTAGACCCGATATTGTGATTGGACCTTTTGTAGAGTTCCATTGCCACCGTGAGCTGAAACCAAAAAATGATGAACTTTCATCTCACTAATGTGGCTCAAATCACACTGTTTTCAGGGATTAAGAGCTTGAGCTAGTTACACAAGCAGGATTTGCGTCCATGTTTCCTCCAATGGCGTCTCTTGTATGACCGTAATGCTAGATTTAACTCTTTCAAGTACATCACACAGCTGTTCAGCGATAACCTCCCACTGCAAGTATGAGATATTTCGGCTGCGTGGCTATGAATCATGGTCCTAAAAGCATTTTTTCGCTACGTCCTTATGAAAAGCTTTTATTGGTGTCAGTTTTTTCGTCGTCGGCTCTAAGCCCTGTTAGTAAGATCTAGTCGCTTGCCATTTTAATCTGCCTATAAGCGTTCGTTTTTGGCAACTCGCAGGAAAACTGCTCTAAATCAGGTCGAAAATCTTATATAAAACGTGGCAGGCCTCTAAGAGGTTTGTTTCCTTGATTTTAGAGCTGTGCTGGAGGGAAAACAAGTATAATCCCTAGATAACCTACTTGTGTTATTACCCGTCCTTTGGATCTTTTAAATGGCACGCATGTTGATTTAATTCTTTCGAGGACATCACAGAACAGAACTGAGGCATCTACCTTCTGAGGGATAAGCCATTCGTGGTAAATTTCCATGAATCCTAGCTCTGCAAGGGGTTTCCCTCGACGCACTTGAAGCTTTCTGGTCGTGTGTTGTGAAAGGCTGTTTTTGGTATTCAGTTTTGAAGCGCTCGGTCCCAAACCCTGTTAGAGGATCCCAGTCGCTTGCATTTTAGCTTGTCTATATTGTGGTAAGCCTTTCTCGGGGATTTATTCCCTTGATTTCACGGTTTCACTATAACTCAGTGTAAATACATAAAATATCTAGACGTCATTTCGTTCTTCGTCCGCCCTTGCGGTATTCAACTGCTTGGCCTTGAACTATGATTCCCAAAGCGTTTGTCCTTGTCGTCCTTGAAGGTCGTGTCTTGAAAAAAGCTACTTTTGGAGTATGTTTTGAAGTGCTCGGTGCCAAACTCTGTTAGAGCATACGAGTCGCTTGTCATTTTAGCATCTATATAACCGATTTTTCGGGCTACTTGTCGGGTCTAATACACACCGGAAATCACAATATTTTACACACTACATAAGTATATATATGTATATGGGAATGTGAGTAAGTGTAGGTGTAGGTGTAAAGTGTGCACTAACTGTAAAGTTTTACGCTAAGCCAGCAAAAATACGCTTACACATAGACTCCAGCGCAGATTGTGAGCAAGTCAATGGGAGACCCACATACTCATAATTTTCATTTAATCGGCTAAACGCAACGCAGCATTAAATTAACCTTAATACCTTTTGCGAAAAACTTTGCCGCGTCAAAGAGGGCCCCAGCAGCGGGGGCGACTCACAGGGAGACGCGTTGCGGGTAGCCTTAATGAGTATACCAGTGAAATATACGTACATAGAGAAAGACTTATTTCCAATATATATAAGTACAACACATACATAGACGAATTTATGAAATTGTTGTTTTTGTTGTTTCTACTCACTTTCAGTACTCCAAGCAGCCTCACAATTCTGCCACGGCAACTCACGCCGAAACGATGCGCACATATAAAATATTGTCCAGGCAATAATTAAATTATAATAGAGCATCACAATGGCCGAGACAATAACCATGCCAGCGCCGAGACCACGAAATAACGGACAGAAGCGACGATAAATGGCTACGGGGCCCAAAGCCGCATACTGACCGAATGAGAGTTCCATGAACATGAGCGGCAGGCCGGCAATAATTAACATTATTGTGAATGGTATGAGGAAAGCGCCTGTGGGAGAAAAAGAAGAAAAAGAAGCAAAAAATAAAATAAAAAAAAGAATTAAACAGCGAGAATAAGAAGAGATGGCTGCGCTGCAGCATTCTGGGGAGACAACCATAATGGTTGCCCGCTTAATTTAATTATGCGAATTTCCTAATTCATTTGCTGCCACAAACTTCCAACATCAAACATTTCCAACCCACACTCCACTTACCGCCACCATTGTTATAGCAGAGATAGGGAAAACGCCACACATTGCCCAGTCCCACCGAATAGCCGAGTAGTGAGAGTAGAAAATCAAAGCGACCCGTCCAATTGCCCCTTTCCGGTTCGTTAACATCGCCCGTGTCCAGTGCAATTAGTGCTGCGCCCGAATCGCCACCACCAATGGTCCCCTTAGCAGCGGGTGTTGTTGGTGTATTGGGTGGATATGTGATCGTTTCAAGTGGTTCGCATTGCGTTGGGCCTACTGGGCTACCATCGTCACCACCACGACCACCACCACCACCGCCGCCGCCGTCACCACCACCAATACTGATGCTAATGGATTTGCCGGGTTTGCTGCTGACGCTGACGGTTGGTATGCTTTTGACGGTTGCCGCCGTTGTGGTGGTGCTGCTGTTGTTCGGCATTTTTGCGCTGGCCGGCAGTTCTACAGTTGTGAAGCGATCCTCATTTTGCTGTGGGTGGAAAAACAAAAACCAAAAGTTAATCTTTTTTATATTTAATATTATTTCACGAAAAAAGAATTGCGTAAATTGAATGACTAAACTATAATGTGAGGAGAGGAGAGGAGAGGAGAGGAGAGGAGAGGAGAGGTGAGGAGGGAATAATAGAGAAGAGAGGAGCAGAGAAGAGGAGAGGGGAGAGGAGAGGGGGGACAGGAATGGCGATCAGAGGAGAGGAGACCAGACTAGACGACTCCAGACGAAACGAGATCAGACGAAAAGAGTTTAGGCAAGTTGAGACGTGACACAACATGAGTTAAGTCTTTCTAAGTCGAAAGAGAATGCCACGATTTCATACGAAGCGAGATCGGACAACACTAGACGAAACACGACGTCCCCGAGATCCTGGAAACTACATACTAGAAAGACAGTAGCCGAGTGGGTAACAGTGCATACTAGTATGCGGAGGATCATGGACTGGAATAATTATTTTTTCTAACTAGTGGCGTCCCTTGGCAGGGAGAGGAAATCAGACTAAACGGGACAACACAATAAGAGACGGTACATGACGGGACGTGTCGAGAAATGTCGGTAGAAGGCGGCGAGAGACGAGACGGATTGGCAGTAGAAATATTGTAATATCTCGCCCAGGAGATTCACATATCATAACGACTGATCACTGTAGCCAAGTGCGTACTAGTATGAGTGAGAGGGTCAAGGTTTCGAAACCAAATTTCAAAATAAACAAGTTTTGGGCTAAATGCAGAGAATGTCAACCCCACCGAGTATACCTCTGACGTCAAATAGAAGATATTCGTATAAAACTCGTCAGCCAGCCGCTACAGTCTAGTGCTTAGCAGCGAGTACTGTTATGGGGAGGATAAAATTGATTTAAAGACGGTCATCCTTCGGAAGAGTAATGAAATATAAAGCTCCTCACAAGAAACCGGCCTTCTAGCCGTTCGGAGGTAGACCGTCCCAGAGTTAGCTTTAAAGCCTTGTCGAGAGATTTTAGTGCCTGGCAGTCCGTCTTAAGTGTCGAGTTTAGTTAAATACTGAGCCTAGCCAGCAGGTAATTGATCTAGAGCCTAGATCTCTCAATGAAGGCATACTCACGCGTGACAGCGATCTTGTTCATATCCAGATTTTTAGCAACAGTAGAAACTGCCTTCATTTATGACTAATTTCAGCTTGTTTGGATTGCACTAAGATCGTCCTTGTGAAAGGATAACTATATATTTTTTCCCATTTTCAACAAAACACAACACCTCAAGTGTTGGCTTTGGCTTCCGCTTTCTATAAATTTACAAATTAGCTTAGCTCGCACACTCGCTTGCACATAAGTCTCGGCTCTGTTGAGCTTATTTTAAACCGCAACTATTAGTTAGCTTACGGGCGCAAATTTTTGCCAAACACTTAAGCTACTTACCCGTACATCCATATATATACACATGGAAGCACTTGAGCTGGTGAGAGGTAGATTGAGCATTACGCTCACGCTTTCACGCCCTCATACATACAACATACGTACATATGTAAGGTATGTATATAGAAACTCATCAAGAAGTAAGTCCTTCAAATAGCTTGAACAACCACGCACTTAATCGGTCTCAGCTGTAATGCGCGTAAATGTGGATTTTTACCTTTGCAATTTGTTTGAGTTTCTTTCCTTTTTAAAATAGTGAGATTTCCATGAGTCTCAAGCCATAACTACGGCGACTGCAGTAGACGAGTAGTTGGCAGTGCGTACTACTATGGGAAGGGTTCACACCTTAACCAGACTGACATGTAAAATTATGGAAATTTTGTTTCTTATTGCGGTCGCCGCTCGGCAGGGAATGTCAACTTCTCCCAGTGTATTTCTAACCTGAAAATAACAGTTCCTCATAAAAAACCACCAACCGTACGGAGGCCGCTGAGAATGATCTGTAGGTCGCTGTCTTTGTTGGAAAAAAACATCAAGACAAAACCATAAATTGGAGTGGGAGCTCGACCGTAAATCGCTTCGATAAAAAATCACCTAGTCTGCATGCTCGTTTAGTGTAGAACAGTTCGGAGAGAGGTCTTTCCCAATTCTAACTACGCTGCTGGTATTGTCAGTTTACGTTTTGTGGAAATATCGAATATGTTACAGACATAGAGGCGTAGAGTCAGCCCCTCGCTTTCGTACCGTCGAATGCTGTTCGACGAAGAGCTGGTGTGTATCGATTTTTTTCTTACGAGCTAATCAGCTCGTTGACGGTGGGCTTTCACACAATACGCTCTATAGGGAATTTCACAGTTTTTTAAGGGTGGATTGAATAGAGCACACTTAGGGTCTAATCTTATTGTTGTTGTTGTTGTTGTTGTAACCGCAGAACATTCCCTAAATTGGGCTCCGGGGAATATGGAGGTAGTGACAGTCCTTGGTCGGATAAAAAACCGGGTCGTTCCGGTATAAAGACCAGACTGTTGCGAGAACTATTGAATTTTAGTCGCCTCTTGCGGCAGGCATGCTTTACCGTGGGTAAATTTTTGAATCCCTAACACGCAGAGGGTCTTAGGTTCCAATCGTCGGGCTTGAGTTCGTCTGAACATATTCTGCAGAGAAAGTGATGCATGCACCTAGTCAGTTCTTCGCCACCACATTTGAATAGTTTAGCCGGCAAAACATCGGCTCCCGACGCTTTATCCTTTAGGCGGACAATTGCTATAAGAAATTTTCCATAGTCGAACTTCTCCATCACCTTCGATTGGGGGTTCGGCCTCACCGAAAAACTTTTGCACTTTCAATTATATTAAGTAGGCTGGAGAAGTGCTCCCTCTGTAAGATCTGTAGGCTCTGCATTTCCGTCACCAGACTACCTCCTTGGAACCTACATTACTTTGCTCCGGTCTTGAAACCTTCTCCCCTTGTAAGTCACCGCATTTTACCATAGAATCTTCGAGTATTACCTCTCCTTATACTCACACATTTCAGCTTCTCTCTGTTTCTCTCTGCAAATGCAAAAGCTTCTCGCTTCCCTCTTCAACTCTCAGTACCACATAGCCCGCGTTGCCGTCGATCGAAGCCTGGCGAGGTAGATAGTTGATGGTCCAAGTCGATATTTGGTCTGGAAGCGTACGCACATCTGTCACATTGAAGACATACCTTCCATCTACTACATCAAAGTCGATTTGATTACAATTTCTTCGTTCCAGAGACTACTAAGTAGCTTGACGGATTCTCTTTTGTCGAAATCTGATAGTACCGGCAACTTTGTTTCGTCTTGGAGGCTGAATTTTCCGATTGTTGTGCCGAAGATATCTTAGCAAGCACGATTTTGACATGGGAGTGAGGGCATTTGCTAAAGAAAAAAACATCTTTGGGGACAGAGTCTATCTCATGCTGTGAATTCGACATTAAGTGTGCGCCGCAAGAGTCTACTCGCTCCGTCTTCGTTGCGTCCATTTTGTCTCTGGGACGGCGGTGATGTTAGCCTTTATTTTACCTATTTTTATTATATCTAATTTTTGCGTAGTGGTTTCCAAGCTTAGCGCGCAACCGTACTGAGCGAGGAAGCATATTTTAAAAAACACATTTTATATAGTGAGCCGTCTGCTTCAAAATCGACGTCTGCTGGCAGTCGCACCTATGGTAAACAACCGCGCTGCAGTGAGACTTCCGTGAATCTTTGAGCCGAATGTGTGCGAGTGGGTTACCTATTGCTTAGCCATGAGTCAAAGCTCCACGTGAGTTGATTAACGCATGTCGTGCATGAGTTGCTCAGCCTTCCAGGGTTTATGCGAAGAGGATGCAATAGTAGGAATTGAGTATACCTCTGCTACCTAGACTGAAGCAAGACTACTAACAAATCTCAGAAAGAGATACAAAAGGAAGAGTGACTAATATTACTAGACATTGCACCACTGTGGGTAGAGAAGAGTAGTACGAGCGGCTCTTGCGGGTTAGGGTTTCAAGAATTTACACGCGGTAAGGCATGTGCTCTCCTAGAAGGCGACTAAAATCCAATAGTTCTCGCGACAGTCGGGTCTTTATAACGGAACGAGCCGGATTTTTATACGGCCAAGGACTGTTACTCCCACAATATTCCTCGAAGTTCAATTTGGGGAACTTTCTGCGGTTACAAAAACAACAACAACGAGAGAAAAAGTGTCTTGTACCATAGGAAGCTAAGTCTTTAGGCAGTGTGGCATGTGTCTGTTGGACTCCTAAAGCCTGACAGTGGGTTATAATTACCCATAGACAATGAAATAATTTCAACGAATTTCCACTAAAATTCCGCTATTGCGCATTAATTTATAATTATTTGCTACACACATACAAATGCACATACAAAACAATGGCGTAAGAGAACACAATGAGGCATATCCATTGTTCCGCGCGCGCTTGGGTATTAAAATCGAACTGAAATGCAACATTGAGCTGATAATTAAGTTTATTAGTATGCCACAAGGCAATTCTATGTAAAAACACATACACACACACACACATACACACACACATATGCATACACTACAATTTTAGCATAGAAAATATCAAATTCACTGCGCCACCTACGCAATGCAGTACCGTTAAACAATATTTAATAGAGTACAGTCAGTGTGACCATTGATTTTGTGTAATTATATATGCACAACGGTACTTCCCAGCGCACAGTTGTCAGCACAGTTGACCTTTGGGGAGGAAATAAATAAAGAAGAAAAAAATGAAAAATTAAAAATCCAATGCAAGCGATATACCGATTTTATGCCCAAATACTAAGCTGCTCCACTGCTCACTGGGCCTGCTCATTTGGCGGTCACAGCGCGGCGGCGTGAAAATCAAGTGCGAATGCGTTAGAGTCATTATGCGGTCGTGAGTGTGAGTGGAGTGGGCGTGGGTGAATGTGTTTATTTTAATGGAAAAATCAACTATTTTCCGCAATAAATAAATATATTTCTCTTATTCATTTTGCGTGAATTGCTTAATTATTAACAGATGACAGATGGCGGGGCGATCAAACGCGCAAGCGCCTTCTAAGCACTAACATCTGGCCAACGCTAAGCCGAGCGAGCGAGCGAGCGAGCGAGGTGCAGGGGCACGCTAATGTGTCGATGCAATGCAGCTGCTGCATAATATTGCGCTAAATGCAAAAAACAATGATTTGCAAAAAAGGAAAAAATAATAAAAATAAAAATAATAAAAATAATGAATGAATTTGCTTATATTCCAGCTGTCGAATGATCGATTGATGAATGAAACGGTTGTGTGTGTGATTTGTTTTTTTTTCCTGGTGCAACTGCAACTGTCGACACCTAATCACCGTGTGTGGGGAATGAAAAATGCAAAGAAAATGAGAAATTAAATAAACAAATTAGCTGTGAGCTGCTGACGGCTTGCGGAAAAACCCTGATAATTAATGAGGAAAAACGATAAAACGAAAAAAAAAAATAAAACCAAAAAAAAAAAAAAATTAAAAATAAAAAAAAAGTAAAAAAATAAAATAAAATAAAATAATATAAATCAAATTAAAATAAAGTTAAATTAAAAATAAAATAACTAAAATACTATAAATATATAAAAAATTAAAAAAATTAAAAAATTTTGGAATAACTTTTTATATCAAATTAATCTCAAAACTTGTATATTTGATGTCTATTGATGTTGTGATTACAGGTTTATCCATTTCGAGCTCTTCAAAATTCACGTCAATATGAAGTAGAGCTCCAGATTTTGCTCAAACATTTTCGAGCTGTGCGTGCATTTGAGCAACGAGCACTCGCACACCTGCTCATTGCTCATACTCGACATTTTTTTCGAGCCGAGCACGTGCATTTCGAGTATTTCGACAAAAAAAAACACTGACTTATTTCTCAAAACTTTTTTAATAATTTTAAATTTACTTATGCGAAATGTAAAAATCATTGAAACGCTAAAGAAACTTTGACAAATAAAATTAGAAACAGCTTGTTCTGCTGAGTAGTTGAGCAATGAGCGAGTATCGTGCGAACATCGAGCTACTCGATACCCGGGCATCTAGAGCTCTAATAAAAAGCATTTAAAATAATTTTCGTCATGAAATATTATTTTTCACTATGAAGTTTGAACCCTGACATTATGGGTGAAACATCATTCGAATGACCGTCTCGTGAACTTTTGCAAGCTTCAATCCGTTTGAGGTAATTTTCGACCACTTTTTGACAAATATTGGGCGGTATCTCAGCCATAACTTGACGAATGTTGATTTCCAAGTGCACAAGACCTAAAAGTTTCTCCGCTTATACAAAGTTTTTCGCGTAGTCTCACAAGAAAAAAAGGCCAACGGTGTCCAAACGCACGAATTCGGTGGTCAATTGATATCGGCAAGACGTGAGATTACGCGGACGGGAAAATTTCTCTCGAAATAAAGCCATTTTCGCTCTTGTTATATGGCATGCGGCAGCATCTTGTAGGAACCCCATATTGTCCAAGTCGTGTTCTTCCATTGCAAGCCAAAAAAAGTCGGTTATCATATGACCATAACGCGCCGAATCGACAGTGGCAGTCGCGCCGTTATCGTTTCAAAGTAGTAAGGTCTAATCACAACACAGGGCCAAAGAGCGCGCCAGAAAGTAAGTGTTTTTTGGTGCAATGTCCTGTCTTCAATTATTTGAAGATGCTCCGAGCCCTAATTAGGACAATTTTGCTTATTTAAGTATCCACCGAGTGAGAAATGAGCCTCGTCGCTGAAGAATATTTGATTGGAAAGTTTACTGCTTGTTGTTTAAGCACCCAATCGACGTAATTACGGCGGTGTGAATGGTCAGTTCGCTTCAGTTACTATGTGAGCTAGACTTCATATGGAAAGTCCCTGCTCTTGGGAACGTCGAGAAATAGGTACATTCGAATCTTCAGCTACACTCTGACACTGACAGCAGCGATATTTGAGGTGGTGGTAGGAGCAAAACGATGGTCCACAGGTCTTACAATATCTGTAACCGATCCAGTCTCTTAAAATGTCTTTGAAATTTGATATGTTTTGATGAGTGTGGCCAATTTGGTTAGAATAGTCTCCGAAATTTTCGGCTATTTTGGGTGGAAAGTAATTGATAAATAGAAAGTTATACCGGAACTCGGGCTAAATGTATAGTACGACCAGGAAAGGGAAACTTTCTGCTCGGCGCAAGCCACCCACCTATTGCCTAGGAGGAAAAAATGTGCAGAAGGTAAAGCCAGTGGTAATACTGAAGATATCCACATCTACACTGACGAGATGAAATGTGAGGATGGAATTAGATCCTTGGGTCTGCTGTGAATGGCCCAATAACCAAGGTAGCTGCAAGCACAATGGCTACAACTCTGTCTTCCAAGCAGATATTGTAGCCATTACCTAAGACACCAAAGGGGCTATTAATACGGGTAATCTATCAGATTTCTTGTCGAGGCAATAAACAGATTGTCACTGGGTAACACAGTGAATATCCCTCAGAGCGGATGGAGTTAAGGCTGGATTCCGGAACGTCATGTGCAAAGTACTAGAAAATGGTAACAATGAATCGAGTTTCAGATTTCATTCAAAAGGCAATCTACACCTTACTAATAAAGTTGATGCTAGGGAGATCAGATGGTAGATTCTTAATTTTCTTACCATTGTCGTCACCAAACGAAAATTCTCTATTTAATCCGAAATGTAGTGTCTGTCTTTATCTCAAAAAACCTACGAACAAGAGGATCCATGTGAAATTTTTTCAGGGATCTCAATGTTTTCTGTTAAAAGTTCCGTTAATCTTATTGAATTAAATGACAGAACTATTCTCACTGAGTCTGTTATGGGAAAATGCCGTGCATATGTGTGGCAGGAGTGCCTCTTAGGAAAAGGAAATCTTGTAAACATGAAAAAAATTGCTGGATTTACCTTTCAAAATCTCTAAATCCATTGCAAAAGAGTTATGTGATAGAAAAATAAAAAAATTTAAGTAACTAGGCTCATGTGGCTAGAGTTGGGAAGGACTAAATATACCACTTCATGGTTTATGTTGAAGAGGAATCAATCAAATAGACCTTTATAGGGAGCTTTCTATTCATGCGTAGAATCTCTTGTTTCTAACATCCCAGAAGGTGAAGAAGCACAAAATCAGCGTAAGGGGTTTGTGCTCTATACAGCTCGAACTGGGCCAAAAATCCGTCCCTCATAAATAATTTGACACTCACGGCGGCAGTGACCTTTAACACTTTCAACCTTTTAATTATTATTTCAATAAATAAAATAAATTAAATAAATAAAATAAGTAATTTCGCCTACGACAAACAATTAAGATAAGGAAAACTTGAACTTGAATGTCATGAACAAAAGAAAGAAGCAGTGACTGAGAGGCTGGCAAGCAAGCAAACAAGTGAGTCTGAGCGACAAAGTGATTCAAGGTAAACAACCTTGAAGTTAAAGGTGGAGGTCAAGTGTTTTCTCGTTTTTTTCTGTTGCTTCTCATAGTGAACGACATTCATAGTGAGAAATTTTAGTGTAGAACAAGTGAAATAATTAAAGCAATAAAGGAAAAGTAGAATAAATCAAAAGAAAATAAGCAAAAAACGAGAAAAGCTGAAAAGGTTCGGGAAGAAAAGAGAAGAAAAAAAAATGAGAAAACTTA
The DNA here is from genome assembly GCA_030068015.2 of Neoceratitis asiatica. Taxonomy (NCBI): domain Eukaryota; kingdom Metazoa; phylum Arthropoda; class Insecta; order Diptera; family Tephritidae; genus Neoceratitis; species Neoceratitis asiatica. The sequence goes on from CM061527.1 coordinate 75,328,770, forward strand.
AATGAGTAGGTGGAGAAGCGACGCGACAGCTTTGTACACTTGTGTGTGTGTGTGTGTGTGTTAAAGTAGGCGAGAAGGAGACGCAGGAAACCACTTTTGGTACTATTTTGTTGTTGTTAATTTCGTTTTTCCTCTGACAAAGACTAAAATTGACGGCGCATAAACCACTGGTACATGATAGGGTGTACAACAAAGCAGAGAATAATAATCAAAACAACAACAACAACAACAACAACAACACAAAAAACCTAACAACAACAAAGCAAGCCATATTGAGGGCAAGTGTACGTCCAACTACTGCCAGCATCCGGCGGCGCAATCATGCTGCTTGCTTTTGGCTTTCAAATTGGTAACACTTGTCGTTGACACTTTTGAAGGCATTAAAACAACAACAACAGCAACAACAACAGCAACAGCGACAAGCAACAGCGACAAGCAACAGCGGCGAGTACTAGAGAAATGAGAGCACACAAAAACAATAAACAAGCAAAAAAGGCATGAAAAAATTAAAAAAATTACGCTGAGACTGCACTAATTTTCAAAGTCACTCAGCGGGGCTGCTGAAATTATGAAAAAGAAAAAAAAAAAAAGAAAAAAAATTGTAAAGAGACTGGAAATTCACAATAACAGCAATTTGGCTTGACGCCAACAGTGTTGAGTCCATGACTAAATGCCAAAAAGCGACCTAAACGTGGAGACATAGCCACACACACAGATTCCCAGTTAGAAGCCTACAACAAGCGCGCGACACTTTCTCTCGCCCATCCTTGCGTCGGTCAGTTTTTATTTCACACATTCAACCATAATTTACTGTCAAATCTGAGGCCGACTAGGCAAAGTAGGCAATAAGAGTGGAGGAAAACAAAAAAAAAAGTGCAAGAGACTACACAAAAGAACAGCAAAAACCGCCAGCTCGTTTACCTCAACCTTCACTTTGAATTGTACGAGTAGATATATATCAGAATTGCGTTTGTTTGTCTGCTTCAGAGCTACTGATTGTCACACTTGAGCTTCGTTGGGAAATTGTTTGTGGATTTTTATACCCTTAACGCACTTTTAATTGTATTGAACGTAAGCTCAAAAACACTTAGAACAGCTAAAATGTATAGTAAAATGTTCAAAACTAACAAGTTAGTTGGTTTTTTAAGATCTACTTGTGCCTTTACCACACGGTTTGTGTGTTAGTTACTGAGTTTTTGAGATATTCCAATGAAATTTTATATAAAAGTCTATATTTTTATTACATATCAAACGTTTTTTGGAAATATCAAAATCAAACCATTATAACATACAATTTTTGAGCAGCTGTTGTGTTCGAAAATGAATTTTTGCAGCATAACTCCTTTAATTGAAGACAAAAAAGCATGAAATTTTGTATGTTGCATGCATGCTATAGGTAGACCGCTCACAGTGGGAATATTTGAAATTGAACTGCTGTATGATATAGCTTCCATACAATTGAGTATTCAAAAATCGTTTTTTAAGTCATAACTCTTTTCGTTAAGCAGCTAGGAGCATGGATTTTTGTAATGACGCTTGCGTATTATAAATAGACTACTCACAGTGAAAATCATCGAAATTGTATCACTACACCTTAGGGCTGCCATACACATGGTTCTTCAAAAATTAGTTTTTAAGTCATAACTACTTTCCTTAAGCTGCGAAGAGAACCAAACTTTGCACATAGTTTACTTATCATAGGTAGACTATTTATAGTGAGAATCATCAAAATCTTTCAACATTAACATATAGCTGTCATACAACTGCTTATTCAAAAATACATTTTTGTTACAGAAAACTAACATTTGAGCACCTAAGAATATGAAAATTTGTTTTTTTGCTCTCATATCTAGTGAAAAATGTTTAAAATTTAAATAATTGATATTGCATGTCTTTAACACATAGCTGTCATACAATTGTCACTTCAAAAATTTGTTTTTAGATTATAACTCTTTTATTTTCAGATTTGAGAGCTTCGTATGCCGCATGTACATATATTATAGATGGACTATTGATAGTGAGAATCATGAAAATCGTACCACACTAACATATATGTAGCTGTTATACAACTGCTTTTTCAAAAATGCCTTTTTGCTACAGAAAACACACATTTGAGGGACTAGGTTTATGAAATTTGGTATATTGCATCTATGTCAACTGAAAAAAACGTTTGAAATTGGAATTAATGATATTAGCCGTATTTGAAATATAGCTGCCATACAACCGGGTGCTCAAAATTTCGTTTTTGAGCCTTAACTCATTTAGTTATATCATATGTGAAGTACTGACAACAAAAATTATCGTAATCAGACTACTATAACACATGCCTCCCATACAAACGATTCTTCAAAAATGAGTTTTTGAGCTAAAAAAACAATTCTCTCTTTATAAGTGTTTTCGTTACACCTTAAAGCCAACGAACTGCCATTCTTGAATGGTATATAGTTTTCCGTTTTGCCGAAGAAATCCCTTTTTTGCTCCTCTGCAAGTACATGATTTCCATTTTCACACTAAATTACTAAATACTTTTTGTTTTTTGGTTTTTAATTTTGTGCGCTCAATATTTCTTCGCACTTCAGTAATTTACATTAATAATTTAAAGTACTTTAAAAAAGGAAAAGGAAGAAGAAGAAAAGATTTGCCTCCCACCGCATATGAAGAAATAAGTTTATAGTTTCGAATATGCGAAACCTTTGCTGAGCGCTTGGAGGCGGTTAACTTGGCTGTATAAATAACTGTCAGATAAACTTTACATATTTTAACAGCTTCGCGATTCGTTAGCTGTTGGCGAGTAGATAAAAGTTATGTATTTTAAAGTGCTCAGCAAAGTACTTGAAAAGTAGGGTGTAGAAACCACACGCAAAGTGTGTGTAGTTAAATGGTCCATTGCAATTGTTTGAAGTATATTTTGGCAAGAATTAAATTATGGCACTTAAAGGCAGAGGAATACAGGGAAGGTTATACTTGAAAGGAAATAATAAGATATATTGTGTTTTTCTCAATTTGAAAGAAATTTAAAATAGTTTTTTTAGCTGAAAAAGACTCAAAAAATTCTTTTTCAAACATTTTTTATCAAATTTACTTTTCAAAGAGTTAGTTTTTAAGATTTTGTTTTTAATTTATTTTTAAATTTTTTATTTTTCAAATTTTTAACTTTTGATTTTGATTAAAAAAAATTCGAAAAATTTTCTGGAAATTTTTTTTTTTCAATTTTTTTTCTGAGAATTTTTTTTTAAGATTCAAAATGTTTTTTCTAATTTTCTTCTCATCATTTTTTTTTTTAATTTAACTTCTTCAGGTTGTGTAATTAGAATTTTTTTTCAAATCTGTTTTTCAAACATTTAACATTTTTTATATTGAAAGAAATAAATAATATATAATAAATAAAATTTATTGAAGTTGAAATAAATTAGGCAATTAATTTTTAAGTTTGCCCTTTTTTAAATTTTCGTAATAAAAATTGTTTGTATTTTTCTCCACAAATCTAACTTTTTTAAAATTTCAATTTTTTTTCAATACGTATCCTCTCTACTTTAAATTTTGGCATAAAAAATCTTTTTTCAAATATTTTTTTCAAAACGTATTTCTATTTATTTTAGCACTCTTTTCTCGGAATTTTTTTTAAATTTTTTTCAACTTTTTTTTATTTGTTGTTGTTTAAAAATTTATTTGAAATTTCTTTATTATTTTTTTTTTCATTATTTTTAGCATAAATTTTATTTTTTTTATATTTTTTCTTAAAAATTTAATTTTTCATCTCAAAATTGAATTTTTTTTTTAAATAATTTCTGTTTCAATTTTTTAAATTTTGCATTGTTTTTATATTCTTTTTTTTATAATTTCTCTGAAAGTTGTATTTCAATTTTCTTCTAAAACATGCACCTTTTTTTGAAATAATTTTTTTTTACATTTTTTTTGCATAAATTTTTAATTTTTTATAATTTTTCTCAAATATGTAATTGAAATTTCTTCTCAAAATCGGAACGTTTTTGAAAATTATAGTTTGAAATTACTTTTTTAATTGTTTCCAATTTTTTAAGTTTTAAAATTTATTTCTTGTTTTTTTTTAGTATTTTTCTCCTGGAAATTCTTGTTTGAATTTTTTTTTTCAAATTTGGTTCCAATTTTGATTTTTAATCTTTTTCGCCAATCAGTTTTTTCTGTCCAATTGTTATTTAATAATTTTTGTTCAAAATTCTCTTTCATAATTTTCCCAAATCCTTATATTTCGGTTTTTTTCATTTGTTCGAACCGTTAGTTTTATGAAAAATATTTTTTTTTTTTAATAATTTTTCAAATTTCTTTTGCTAAAATTTGTTTCAAACACTCTTTTCCAAATTATTTTTCCAATTTAAAATTATTTTATTAATTTTTTATTTTGCTTAAACTAACCTATTTGGGCGAGTGAGTTTCTTTAGGTTTATAAATTTTTTGTTAAATGTTAATTTTGGTTATTTGTTAAAGAAAATCATATTTTGTATACGGAAAAAAATAATTAATTTCCTTTACTCACCTCCCATAAATCCACATCCAACGCTGTGCTCGACTCCTTGTTTGATTTCAATTTTTTCGGCTTGGATTTTGATTTTGTTTTATTTTTCTTATCCATTTTGGTATGATTTGTATTGATAAATTAAGGAACAGTTTTGTTTAATTAATTTTTTTTTTATTTTATTTTTTTTTTTGGTTTAATTTTTATTTTTAGTTTTATTTGTGTTAATATATTTTTATTTCTAGTTTAGTTTTTTTTATATTATTTTTAATTTAAAAAATTTTTTTTTTAATTTTATATATTTTATATTTTTTATATACTCTAATTTTTTTAATTTTTGTTTTCAAATTATTTTTAGTTTTTTAATTTAATTTTATATTGTGAATTAATATTTTTATTTTTATTTTTAAGATGTTATTCTAGTTATATATTTTTTAATATTTTTAATATATTTTCTGTTTAATATATTTCTTGTTTATTAATTATTTTATTTTTGACTTCTAAATTATAATTTTTTAATTTTTTTTCTTTTATTCTTCACTTAACTGGTTTTTCAAAAGTATATTTAATTATTTTTCTTAATTTCTTGACTTTCTTGTTTCATCTCTAAATATTGGTTTAAAATGTTTTTAAACTTTCAAGCTGCTTTCTGTCTCTTTCTAGCAAGCATTTTGACTTTTGTGTTTCTTAAAATTTTACATATTTATTTTTAAGCATATGTTTTTGTTGTTGTTGCTTTTAATATGTCATTGAATGTAGAAAATATTATAAAATGTTTGTTGTTGTCAATTTCTCAAATCGCTATGTTTTTATTAATATTTTAATAAAACTTTCAATTAATATTTTTCGCTTGATTTGCTGGCGCAGATTTTCTTTTTGAATTTTATTTAAATTTAATTTTTGTTATCATTTGCTGCTTAATTGCTCCTGTCTTAATTGCTGCACTTTCTTAAATTCCACTCTTATTATTTTTATTATTATCATTATTGTTGTTGTAGTTTTTGTTTTTGTTTCTTTTTTCCTGTTTTTACTAAATTTCACTTGCATATGATTTATATTCATTCCCTCACTGTGTTGACGCTCAATTGTTATTGTTGTTGGCACCATGTGGCGGCGATGACATTATTCCGCTATGTTGTCTCTCTCTCTCTTGTTGCTTCTGTTGTTTCCTGGTATTATCTTCTTGCTTAACTGGTGTTAGATTACTGTTGTATTTTTGTTGTTGTTCTTGTTATTGTTGTTGTTGTTGCTGTTGTCAAAATTGGCACACCATGCTGGCTGGGTTTGTTATTTAAAACCCATTTAATTTGGTCATAAAAATGCTTTAAGCAATTAACCAACGATGAACTGCGTTGGAGAGAGCGCTGCAAATGAGAGAGAGATAACAGAAATTGTAGTAAAAATCTCTTAACTCTTAGATGTTCATATTTCAACTTTTAAATAATTATACTTTAAAGGCTTGAAATATAACCACAGAAAATTAATAAAAAAATCCATGATGAAAAATAATATTTAATATTTTAAAGTTTAAAGCTCTGTCTGTCGAAATGAAATAATTTTTTTATATACGTATTCATCCTAATGTCCATAATATTCTTATTTTATTTAATTTTATTTTTTATTAAAACCCAATTTTTTTTGTTTCATTCCTTTTTATATAATTTTTTCTCAATTAATTTTTCTATATTTTAATCTATTTTTAATAATTTTTTTATTTTAATATATTTCAGTTCAGTTTTTCTTTATTTTAATTATAATATTCGTTGCTTATATTCTTTTTAAATTATTTTATTTTATTTTTTATTTTAGTTAGCATTATTTTTATTATTTATTAATTTCTTTTCTGTTTCATTATATATATAATCCATTTCGAGATTCCCTACTTTTTTAAAGAAAAAAAAAAAAACACAGAAAATTTAAATTTCATGGGGAATGTTTATTATCATTCGAAAGAACATTATTTGGCATTTATTTTTTGAAGATTATCTCTTTCAAATGTTGGCCGCGGCTACGTCTCACTCATGGTCCATCCGTTGAGACCAATTTTCGATGACTCGTTAGAGCATTTCGACTGGTAACTCGCGAATGACACGCATGATGTTTTGCTCCAAGGCCTGATTGTCCGCATATACTTTAGACCTTACAAATCCCCTCAGGAAAAAGTCCAACGGTGTGATATCACACGATCTTGGTGGCCAATCGACCAGCCCAAAACGTGAAATTATCTGCTCACCGAAGTGTTCTCTCAATAAATCCATTGATTGATGCGATGTGTGGGAAGTGGCGTCGTCTTATTGAAACCAAATGTCGCGGAGATCACGAACTTCAATTTAAGGCATCAAATAGTTGGTTATCATGGCGCGATAACGGTCACCATTGACGGTTATATTCTCACCGGCATCATTTTTGAAGAAATATGAACCGAAATGGCAGCACTTGAATATCTCACTCAGGTTGCTGTTCGTCTCAAATGCGGCAACTTTGCTGGTTTACATACCCGTTGACCCAGAAATGGGCCTCATCGCTGAACAAAATTTGGCTTGAAAACGCCGGATGCGATGTCGTTTGGGAAAGTCGAGCGGCTTCAGTTTTTGCACAAGCTATATTTTGTAAGCTTCCTATTTAAGATCTCGACGTAAAATGCGCCAAGTCGTGCCATACGTCCGCGTCCGAATTGCTGCGAACGGCGCCGAATCGACTCTGCACGGTCTTCGTGAACACTCTCAGCTATATTTTTTTCACTGCGCGTGCTGGACGTGGTCCAGTCGGTCGAATATTATCCAATAATGAATGCTGAGTCTCAAGATGGGTGATGGTGTTGCGAATAGTACGCTCAGTAGGCCGATTATGTTGACTATAAGTTGAGCGAAGCGCGCGCGAAACACATTCTTTACAGAATTTTCGTAATAAAGTTGAATGAATTGAAAACGTTGTTCAGGCGTAGGCCTTTCCATGATGAAATGCCAAACAATACTGAACAAAAATAACATGACAACTTGACATGACTTACACGTGATCTGCTAAAAAAAAACTATTGAAAAAAGTACCTCTACTTGGACCACCCTTTATTACTTCATTTCATTTTATATAATTTTCTCAATTTTTTCTATTTTATTTATTTTTAAATATTTTTTAATTAAATTTTACAAATTTGATATCATTGTATTTAATTTTTTTTCAATTAGTTTTTTAAATTTATTTTTTAAATTTAAATTTACATTTTTATTCAATGTAATTACTTAAATTTTTTTATTTTAATATTTTTCAACTCATTTTTTTTAATTTTTAATTATAATATTTGTTTTTAATTGCTAATATTATTATTAAATTGTTTTTATTTTAATTTTTTTAATTTTGGTTAATTTCTTTTATTTATCTATTTTACTTCATTTTATTTATTCTCCCTTTTTTGTATATATAATTTAACTAAATTTGTTTTTTTTTTAATACTTTAAATTATATTATTTCACTTCGTTTCATTCTTCATTTTTTTAATTTAAATAAAATAAATTAATTTTTTTATCTAATTTAATAGTCTAATTTAATTTAATTTAAATTTAAGTTATTTAACTGTTTTGCATTTCCCATCTTCGTATTTACCATATTTTAGCGTTTATTTACAAACAATTATGTCCATTCACACTTGTAATGTAATTAACGCCTTGCACTTGTATTATGCGAGCATTGGCCTCGACAGCTGAGCGCGCGATTGATGCTTCACAATACGAGTATACATACATACATACAAACAAAACTTTACTTATGCAAAGCCAAGGGCATATGCACATATAAACTTGCATATTCACATATATATATATATGCACAGATGTATGGGTGTAAGTATTTGAAGAATCGCGTATGACCTACTGACTTCCTTGATTTTTTATACACACCGCCACAGCACACACACACACACGCACACTCATTTTCTTGTGTTTCCATTTCCTTGTGTTTCCATTGAAATGCCATTTATAATTTATTTTTCTTTCGTTAGGAAATTAATTTGTTGATTTTATATCAGATTTCCACTTTAGTAATAATAATTGTCACTTTTTATCTTCTTCTTCTTCTTCTCTTCTATAGCTTTCTTACAGTGCGCAGTATGAATTGTGGGTTATGTAGGGGGGATGATTGTTTATGCTTATAAAGCAAAAGTTGCCATTGATAGTTATGCTATTTTTCCATAAAAGTTTTTGTTTATATAATTTATGTATGTCTTGCGCGACCTCCTCTCCTCGCTATACTCAGTGAGTAGGCGTTATGCAGTATCGGGTATTTATGAAAAATATGATTTATGCGTGTGACCCTGAGTGGCATTATAAGGAGGCAAGCAAGCGTATTGCTTTGGGTGTTGTTCATTTTAATATCGTGTTTTTTTTTTGTCATTTTATGTCATCAATGACAAATTGGTTGGTGCTTTTGCCGTTAGAATTATTGAAAGCTCATTAATGTCTTTGAGTTGTGTATTGAAAGTGGCACAAATACTACTACACATGAGGGAAATATATTTATAATATTTCACTATCTTCAACCTTGAGTAGCTTATGAGTTATCTCATTCCAACTTGAGTGCAATTATATTACAGACACAAAGATAATTATGAGCAGTGTGAAAAGAAATTAAAAAAAAAAAAATCAAAATGAGAGAAAATCTAAAATCTTTCCTAAAATTGCATAATTTACTTAAGATTCATTAAATAAGCTCACACTTCACGGTAGCACAAACATAAACAATTAGAAATTTAATGTAAATTTGCAGTTGTAAAAAAAAAATTAATTAAATGCTAATTTGCCGATGTAAAACTTTCACGCGCACAATTACATTAACAACTACCTGCAAATGCATACTTTTACCGTCATATATATATGCAAGCACACACTCACACCTTTATTATTATTCATAGAAAATTTAGCAAAAAAGTGAAAATTCAAATTAGCACATTTCCTTGAAGTTATTAGTAGTAGACGTTAATGGCACGGCTGGCGCGCAGACAATTGTAAACAGAAAGCCTGAAGATTCATAAGAAATTCTTTCATTCACATGCAAAGGTGTGAAGCAGCGCGACGCTAATTAAAAAAAAACGTTTTCACAATAACGAAAAAAAAAGTACACAAAACTTCCTGTGTGTAATGAGGAAAGGCGGAAGTGACTCACTTAGTGCCCATAATTGGTCACCTTCCCAGTTAATTAACATAATTGCCATATATATAGGTGTATATGCATATAAATTAACACAAAACAAAACCGTTAACGGCAACTTTGCTGCCATCAAAATTAATTATTTAACATTAATTTGTGAAATACAAACACACACACATATGTGTGTTACAAAAGCCAATGAGAGATGACGTTTTGCTAAAATAATATAAAAAAATAAATAAATAAAGAATAAAACACACACAAAAATTGAATTAAGAAAGAATAAAACAAAATTAAATTAAATAAAATAAAATAATATAAACAAAAAACCAAAAAATTAAATAAAATAAATTTAAATTAACTAAAAATAAAATATTTAATTTAAAAAAAAATAAAAAAAAATAAAAAAAAAATAAATAAAATAAAGTTAAAAAAATAAATAAACTTTTTTTTTTAAATAATAATATAAAAAATGGAAAAAAAATAAAAAAAATTAAAATATTAAATAAAATAAAATTAAATAAAGTAAAACAAAACCAAATAAGATTAAATAAAATAAAATAAATAAAATTAAATTAAATAATATAAAACAAAATAAATTAAAATAAAATGAAATAAAATACTATAAAATAAATAAATAAAAATAAAATAAAATGGAATAAAATTAAAAGAATAAATAAAATAAAATTAAAAAAAAAACAATTATATAAAAAAAATAAAATTAAATCAAATTAAAAATAATATAAAATAAAAATTAAATTAATTAAAAATTCATTACATTAAAATAATATAAAGAAGTTAAAAGAAAATAAAGTAAAATAAAATAAAATAAAATTAGACTAAATTAAATTAAATTAAATTAAATCAAATAAAATAAAATAAAATAAAATTTTTAATTATTATTATTACAAAAATAATGTAAAAAACAAAACAAAAATAAAATGAAAAAAAAATTATGAAAAAATAAAACAATATAATTTAAAATTTCGATTTTTTTTAATTTCTTATAAATTTTGGTAAATTTAGGAACAGTTTCAATTTTATTTTTGTTTTTTCTATTGTAATAATCTCTATTTTTAATATCAAAATTTATTTTTATTTCTAATAAATTTTTTTTGTTATTTTTTTAATTTTATAGTTAAAATTTTTTTTTTTTTGAAATTTATTTAGTTTTGGATATTGACTTATTTTTTAATCTTAGAGTTTTAAAAAGTTTGTTATACATATTTTTTTTTTTAAATATATTTTATACACATTTCTGATTTCGTATCTTTTTTAATTTTTTGATATTATTTTTTTGTTGTTTATTTTTGTAATTTTTTTTTTGAATATTGTTTGATTTTTTTTTTAAATTTCAAACTGCTTTCTGGCCCATTCCAATAAACTTTCTGACTTTGCTTTCTGAAAATTTTTCCATTTTTTTTGTTATTTTTGTTGTTGTTACTTTTATATTATAGAATATTATTAATTGTTTGCTGTTATCAGCTTCTCACATCAATTTATTTATATTTTTTTAAGCATATTTTTCAAGTTACAACTTTTGCTTGTGATTTTTGCTCTCAACTTCTTTCAATATTATTTCAATTAATATTGACTTAATTGCTGGACTTTCTTAAATTCATTTTTATTATTTTATTATTAGTTTTATTGTTGTTGTTATTATTTTTGCGATTTAGATAATTTTGACTTGAATTTGATTTATATTCATTTCCTCACTGTTGGCGCTCATTTGTTATTATGGTTGGCACCACGTGGCGGCTATGTTGTCACGCCTTTTGCTACTGATACTTTTGGTTTTATCTTCTTGCTTAACTAAAAAAAAAAAACAATATAAAAATATATAAAAAAAAAATTAAAAAAAAAAAAAATTTAATTAAAAATAAAATAAAATTAAATAAATAAAATTAAAATTTTTAATAAAAAAAAATTTAATTTTACTAAAATAAATAAAAAATAACATAATAACTTTTCGAAGAAAATAAAAGCTATTCTTTTTAACTTAAACTATTTTTAGTATTAACTTAAAAAAAGAAATCTAAGAAAAAGCAGAAAAATAAATCTTACACAAAACTTTTGTATTAAATTTTTGCAACTTTCATTGTGAAGGTCAGCAAATTGCAGAATAAATATGTGCAGGTCTGTATGTATATGCATATATTCAGTACTATTTATAAATAGCCATTACTCATACGCCTACGCGCACCGGGTGCAAATCACAACCTGACAAGTAGAGAATATTACATACAACCCATACAACAACAAGCAGTGTTTGGCACAAACACGTCGAACGGAAATCAAACTAGATTACTAAGGAAATACCAACAGCTAACGGTTGGGTGTGCAAAAAAAAATTTGTCCAAAGAAAGATAACCAAATAAAGATTTATGTAAATAGCAATAAGAAGCAAAAAAAAAAATGTGTGAAATGCATGTAAAGAAGGTAAGCAGTAATAAAAATAGCAAGCAAATAAAGAAGAAGAAGAAGAAAAGGAAGAAGAAGTATAAGAAGAAGTAGAGGAAGATGAAGTAAAACTAAAACTAAGTATCTAAGCTATTCATGGCGTTGAAAGGAGGTGACGTAAATGGCATGTGAAAATGATAAAGTAAAATTACAAGAAATTTAACACACACAAAATTAAATTGTATTTTGCTTGCAATTTTTTATGCTACATTTAAGCTGTGAGATTTTTTTTGTAATGTTAAAAAATTCTAAAATTTTTTTGCTTAAATTTCTATGCGTTTTTTGTTATGCAACATTTTTTTTATTATGGAATTTTTTTTTAAATTTTTTTTATTACATTTTAACACATTTTAGTGTATGCACACACACACAGCTTTGGTTTTGTTGTTGCGTTATGATTAATATGCTTTAATTTGTGCACATAAATCTTTACTGAAACACAAAATTGCTTTCACTAAGTGGCAAGTTGATATGTTTATATGTATTATATATTTTTTGTTGTTTTTTTTTGTTTTTTTTTTCAGATTTTTTTTTTCACTTTTTTGGAGTGAATGCCGAGAAATTAATAAAAAAAATGCGCATTGTTTGTCTGCTGTCAGTTAAAAAAACCAGCTAACGGTGCAGAAATTAAAATATGCCTACAAGCTGTACAAAAATGTATAAAATATATGTCAAAACAGAACAAAGAAAGTAAAATTAAATGCTTCGACAATTAATGGAAATTAAAATTTTACAAAATATTAAATTTTAGCCACAAAAATGCAAGTATTCCGCAAAAAAATGGCAAAAAATACAAGAAAGAACGCGCTTTTAGGCATGAAAGATACATTTTAACCCAAAAATAAAGCCTACAACTTATCCACAACTACCCGTAATACCGTTGTGTACCATAGAAATCACTTCTACGCTGCTTTCATAACTCATATAAGGGGGGGAAAATGAAGAAATCTCGCATCTCACATTGGCATTGCTTTGTGCGCGACGCGCTTGATTGCATTTGTCAGCTTAATTACTGATTAAGCAGTATGCAATTGTTGTTGTTATATCACTTTTGCTGCTCCACTACTACGAAGCATATCAAATACATGCGTAAGTGAATGCATGTACCACTTATACAACAGTAGTGGCATATCTCATACATTTTGGTACTGCCCACTGCTTATGCCACTGCACACATAAACACACACACACAGTTACACACAGCCACATGAGCATACATATATGCGAGGCTGTGCTACAGTAAACAAGCTCAAGCTTCCGCCTTGGCACTGCCTAATTAAGTTGCATTGCTGGCGCTTCACACCTTCCACATACACGCACACACACACACACGGGAGTGTGACATGGCGTATACGTAACCGCCAGTGGCAATTGTGTGTTGCTTAATGCGCTGCGTACAATTAAATTTCGCAGAGTTTCCGGAAAACGCATGCACAGTGTCAATTTAAAATTATGCTTATTCTGCAAGCAGATGCCTTTAAGGGAGCAAAGAGAGCGAGAGTGTGTGTGTGTTAAGCGTATAATAAAAATAATAATAAAATTAATAAAAAAAAAAAAACGATGAAACTGGACAGTCTGAAATATATGGAGTATCTTTCCCTCTTTTCCCGCCTTGTTAAGGATTTTTCGCAAAAAAATCTTTCATTTTCAGGGGTTTTGAGTCAATTTTTATACTAAAGCGAATGACGTACTTCAGGTATTACAATTTAGATAATTACTAATTAAAATTAATAATAAAACTAAACAAAAAATTCAACATAATCCAAAAAAAGAACGGTTTCGTGTGGTATGTGTCCCGGTGGAATCATCGGTCCATATTTCTTCAAAAATGTTGCCGGTGAGAAGGTAACCGTCAATGGCGACCGTTATACCGCCATGACAACCGACTATTTGGTGCCTGGAATTGAAGCTCGTGATCTCCGCGACATTTGGTTTCAACAAGACGACGCCACTTCCCACACATCGCATAAATCAATGGATTTCATGAGAGAACACTTCGGCGAGTAGATAATTTCACGTTATCACACCGTTCGACTTTTTCCTGTGGGGATATGTAAAGTCTATGCAAACAATCCCGCTTCGATTCAGGCCTTGGATCAAAACATCATGCGTTTCATGCGCCAGTTACCAGTCGAATTGCTCGAGCGAGTCATCAAAAATTGGACTCAACGGATGAACCATCTGAGACGTAGCTGCGGCTAAAATTCGAAGGAGATAATCTTCAAAAAATAAATGCCAGATTATGTCCTTTCGAATGATAATAAACATTCTCCATTGAATTTGAATTTTCTGCGTTTTTTCTTTAAAAAATTAGGGAACTCCGAAATGGATCACCCTTTATAACATTTTATTTTTCCTTCATTTCGTTTGCCACTTAGCTTTCACCAAAATTTCGCTCTTCATATTTCCGTTTCCGCAACAATTATTTTTCGCTTTCAGCACATTTTTATAGCCTTTCACCCAGGCCAACAACACATACGCACAATTATGTGTAATATATAAAATACATACGCAACTTTTTGTATATCCATATATGCATATGTGTGTGTGTGTGCTCACACTACGCTTACGTTTTTGTCTGATGACACACCCTTCCTTGTGGCCTGGCGCAAGATTAATGAGTGTAATCACGCTGTGTCTTCGCCATGCCGCAAGTGACGTTCACGTCAATGACACTCAGCGCTTGTCAACGAGCGCAACAGCAACAACAACGCTAACTACTCATATATACTATACCCAAACGTTTATGATATAACAGGAAGCTTACAGATTTTTCATCAACATTATTTCATATACCGTTATCTTATTCTACGTGCCAGCGTGCAAGTGCCGGGGCTTGGCATTATGAGTTGAGTTGAGATGAGATGTGATGAGATACATAATAAGGCAAACAATAATTTACAAGATGCTACACAAAATGGGTACAAGACGAGATAATCGCAAGTACATAAAATACATATGTACATACATGTATATATGCCACTTTAATTCATGTAATGTTGACCTTCTCCCGTCCTGCTTGCCCTTTTTTAGATTTTTATTTTCATAATTAAGTTGTTAGCTTTGGTTTTAACAAATTTTCCACTCAAGTGTCAATGAAAAGTAATTGCAAAGAGTTTGCAGGAAATAGGATTTAGCGCAAATGTGGCATGCTCATGTGCATACTACATAGATATAAAGGAAACCATGGAAGCATGCTAAATAATTGGTGATAAAATCATACTAGTAATTGCAAAAAATTCGTCTAATATTGTGATAAAAAAAATGAAAAGAACATAAAAAAATTTAATTGAAAAAAAAAAAATTAAAAAAAAAATTAGAATAAATTAAATTAGTTTAAATTTAATTAAATGATTGATTTAAAATAAAAATAAAATACGATAAAAAATATATTAAAAAATACATTAATCAAAAATTAAATTAAATTTAAGATTTAATTATTATTTTTTAATTTTTTCTTTGAATCTTTTTATTTTATCTTTCCTTTATTTTATTATTATTTTTAAAATAATTTACTTTATTTTATTTTATTTTATTTTATTCTCTTATATTATTTAATTTTGCTTCATTTTTTTTTAGTTTACTTTATTTTATTTTTGCTTGATTTTTAATATTTTATTTTATTTAAAATTAATTTGATTAAATTGTGTATTTTAATTGAGTTTACTCATTTATTCAGTATATTTTATATTTTATTTGGCTTTGTATTATTTTCTTTAATTTAATTTTATTTTATTTTCATAATTTTATTTAATTGGTAAAATATTTGAATTTTTTTTTTGAAATAATTGAATTTTTTTAAAGTTAACTTTTTTAAGTAAGTTTTTTTTTTTAATTTCATTTTTTATATTTTTTTGAGTTTTTTTTCGTTTTTTATTAATTTTTTTATTTTTTTATAAGACCTTATTTTATGTTCTTTTTAGTTTTATCTCTTAAAGGATGATCCAAGTAGAGGTAGTATTCTCAAAGAATGTGTTTCTGTAAAGAATGTGTTTGGCGCACGCTTTGCTCAACTTATGGTCAACATAATCGGCCTACTGAGCGTACTAATGCGCAACACCATCACCCACCTTGAGACCCGCCAGCATTCATTATTGGATAATATTCGACCGAATAGACCAAATGGTCCAGCTCGCAGTGAAGAAAATATAGCGTAACTGTAGCTGAGAGTGTACACGAGCACCGTGGATAGGCGATTCGGCGCCATTCGCAGCAACACGGACTGACGTATGGAACAACTTGGCGCATTTCACGTTGAGAACGTACAAAATACAGTTTGTGCAAGAACTAAAGCCGCTCGACCTTCCCAAGTGACATCGCTTCGCTCTATGGGCTCTTGAAAAGTTCTAAGAAGATCCGACGTTTTCGAGCCAAATTTTGTTCAGCGATAAGGCCAATTTCTGGCTCAATGTGTATGTAAACAAACAAAATTGCCGCATTTGGAACAAAGAGCAAGTTGAAGAAATTTTAAAACTGCCATTTCATCCAGAAAAAACAACGCTGTGGTATGGTTTGTGGACCGGTGGAATCATCGGTCAATATTTCTTCACAACTGATGCTGGTGAGCTCATAACTGACTATTTGTTGCCCGAAATTGAAGTTCGTGATCTCCGCGACATTTGGTTTCAACAAGACGGCGCCACTTCCCACACATCGCATCATTAAGGGATTTATTGAGAGAGCACTTCGGTGAGCAGATAATTTCATATTTTGGGTCGGCCGATTGGTCACCACCAAGAACGTGTGCTACCACACCGTTGGACACCGTTTCCTGTGGGAATATGTAAAGTCTAAAGTCTATGCGGACAATCCCGTTTCAATTCAATCCTTAGAGCAAAACATCACGCATGTCATTCGCCACTTACCAGTCGAACTGCTCGAACGAGTAATCGAAAGTTGGACTCAACGGATGGACCATGAGTGAGACGTAGCCGCGGCCAACATTTGAAGGAGAGTATCTTTGAAAAAATAAATGCTCTTTCGAATGATAATAAATATTCCCCATTAAATTTGAATTTTTTTAGGTTTTTTTCTTAAAAAAAAAAACTATAAAAAATATAAACAAAAATAAAGTTAAAAAATTTATGTAAAAATTTAAATATAAAAAATAAATTATAAATAAATTAATTTAAAAAAATATCTTTACACTTTCCTCTATAAACATTGTGTGCGTTTGCTCTTTGGAGAAATTTAATTTGGAGAATTCATCAAATTAACTTCCTTTCTCTTTCCGATAAACATATGCATGTACATATTTGTCACAAAAATGTTAATAAAAAAATGACGTCAATTAACGGTAATTTCTTATTAATTTGTTTACAAAAGAAGAAAAAAATTAATCACCGTTATGTTTTTAATGCAAATTAATTTCGCGCACGCGCACTTTACCATAATTCAAACGCAGTTAATAATTTCCCAGTGAAATTTACGGAAATGAGCATAATGGCAATTATGCATAAGTGAGTGTGCATACACACACACATATATATATGCGTACTCACATATTTATTTGCATGAAATGTAAGAATGCAATTGCGCCTCACTGACGACTTCCCCCCCTCCCCACTCTCTTCTGGTTGACTTGTACTACACTGAAGTGCTCTTACGAATTTCTACCAAAATTTATTTCCTTTGCACATACATACATACTCACTCGCATTAGCAGTGAAGGTAAAATGTAATATAAATATTTTTCACATACATGACAATGCGAGTGTAATACGCCACGGAGAAGATATATGTATATGTGTATACAAGTATGAGTATGTACAAAGTGCAAAACAAAAACAAAAACAAAAATACTAAAAGAGCAGCTGCAGCAGCAATGTCGCCGCTTTAACACACTTTGCGCCCTCGCCACCTTCTTCACCCACACACACATACACACAACCAAAGACATCGTCACCACCGACGACGACGACGCTACAACCAACATTTGTGTGATCTCGCCGCTGCGTCGCTGCGCTGCTGTGCTTCTGCTGTGTGCAGGCTGAGTTTAAGGACGTTCGTAATAAGGTCACAACGCATACACATATGCATAAGTGTATGTGCATGAAAAATGCATTGGAATTTAGTAGATATTAAACACACTCCCGCACACATACACATACACCTACACATCTAGTACAACATGTAGGCAAGTGGAATAAATCTATAATTTTTATAATCCATAATTTTTATTTAAAGCGGTTGCCTGCACATATGTGGGGCATGCATTTATGTATATGTATGTTTATACATGCGTTGTGAATTTATTTGAAAAATCGACACGCCTTTCGTTGTCGTTGCGGTTTCGAAGACACGCTTGTAAGTTAGAAAGAAAAATGGATTTAAGGGCAAAAAATGTAGCAAATTGATAGTGGAATATATTTAAAATACAGGGTGTCACAAAAGAAACAAGAATTAAAATTTTTTAAAATAAAAATAAAAATTGGATGTTTTAAAGAAATAAAAAATTTTATAATATAAAAAATTTAAAGAATAAAAAAATTTTTTTTTTTTTTTGAAATAACATAAAAGCAGAATTTTTTTTAAACTGCCCAGCCGATTGATGATGACTGATAATTTAGATTTATAAAAAAAAAAAAATATAGAAAATTAAATAAAAAAGCACAAAAAAGTTATAAAAAATACACGGTAATGTAGGAAAGCGTAAGTAATTGATATAGTCGATATTTTTTTTTTAATTTTCGAAAAGTGAAAATTAACTGAATCGAAAAATGAAAATTAATTTTCAAAAAACCAGTTTCAGCTCGTTAGACGAAAACAATTTATTTTCTCTTTGGAGCAAAATTTAAATTTTAAAAGACAATTTCGAAACTCACTCGACAAAAGTTAAAAAAAAACATTTTTTAAAAACATCAATGAAAACTAATTTTCAAATCTGAAAATCGGAAGCAAAATCTTTTGATTTATATTAAAAAAAAGTAAAATTTTTTATTTAAAGAATTAGATTTCAAAAACTCTGTCTAAAAAGAAATTTTCAAAAGCGATTTTCCAAATATTCATTTCAATACTTACTTTTAAAAGCGACAATTAACAGAAAAATATTTTTTTTTTTGAGAGAAGTACCAATTTTTCATTTCGAAAATTCAATTTTCCAAAGCTTGATTTCAAAACTAATTTTCAAAACAAAAAGTCACAGAAAAAAATTTTTTTTTGAGAGAAGTACTAATTTTTCATTTCCAAAATTCGAGTTTTCAAATCTTGATTTCAAAACTTATTCTCAAAATCGATAAGTGACAGACAAAACTGTTATATTTTTTTATTAAAATAACCAATTTTCTACTTTTAAAAATCTATTTTCAAAAACTCGATTTTAAAACGCATTTTCCAAGCCGCCTATTTGTAGAAAAATCCTTTACAAAACTTATAAAAAATCAGATTTTTATTTTATTTTATTCAAATACTAATTTTAAAAAAGTGACAATTGACAGAAAAATATTTTTTTTTTTTGAGAGAACCACCAATTTTTCATTGCAAATATTCGGTTTTCGAAATCTTGTTTTCAAAACTTATTCTCAAAATCGAAAAGTGACAGACAAATTCTTTTTTTTTTGTCATTAAATAAAGCCAATTTTCCATATTAAAAAATTAATTTTCAACTACTCGGTTTCAAAACTCATTTTCTAAACCAATTATTTGTAGAAAAATCCATATTAAAAACTTACAAAAAAAATCTGATTTTTCTTTCAAAACCCGTTTTACAAAACTTATTTACAAATCCGATAATTGACGGTGACACATTCTGTTTTTATTATAAAAAATATCCCGTAATTTCATTAAAAAAAACGATTTTCAAAAACTCGATTTTGAAACTTATTTTCAAAATCGATAACTGGTACACAAATTTTTAGTTTTTTTTTTTTTATTCAAAGGAAATACCAAAGTTTCATTTTAAATAATCGATTTTCAAAAACTCGATTTCAAAAGTAATTTTCCAAACCGATTATTTGTAGATAATTCTGCCACCATTTAAAAAAAGTACAAGCTTAGCATTTCAAAAAGTGGGGTTTTAAAAAAAATATATATTTTCTTTTGGAATTTTGTTGTTGTTATTTTAAGTAACCGGTAATGGTTTGATTTTAATTAATTACGAATTTTCATCAAAATCTGAACGCGAATTTGCACACAGGGATGTGTGTGCACAAAAACAATAAGAAATGCTCGAAGTTAAACAAAGAAATTGCGATGCAACGGAGCGTTGAACAATTTTCATGCTTTGCGAGTTCCTCTTTTTCGTAAATTTCCATACTGTTTGTGTGCGTGCATATGTGTGTGTGCGGTTTTTTGTTTTTGTAGTTGTTGCCTTTTGATTATCGAATTTCACGAATCATATATTGAATTTTGTTCGCGTAACGCACGCCAACCGCACTTTATGGCAAACAGAACTAAACCATACACACACACACATACACATATGCATACATACACGTGCATATACTCGTACATACTCGTGCGTACATTCGGTTATGCACGGTTGCATTTATTGCACTTTTCTGCCGCCACAATGTAGTCCTATGTCGAGACAGATGAACAGCAATTTTTTTTTGCTCCAAATACAGACATGTTATGAATGCTGATGCCTCGCTATGTGTGTATGTGTGCATTGATTTTGGTTTTTCATTTCCTCTTTTCTACTTTCTCTCGCCCTCAACCGCGTTCTGCTGATATTTTTTGTACCATAACTTTGAATGCTTTACGATTCCGGTAGGTTGATGCTTAGATTGTTTGTAAGAGTTCAGGGTTGGCGCGCTGTGGCGGCGGTGGCGGCGTAGTCAGGGGTGAGCGGTGAATTATCGGGATTGTAAAGAATGCCGAAACAAGTGATTATACACCGAGATGTTACATGTGTAGTAGTGGTTGAAATATGCATTGGTGTCGACTTAAATTTTTAAATTTATGGACATTTTATGCAAAGTCTTTAGAGGGATGATATTTAAGGCTAGCTCTTGGAGCCACAAGTCCTCTATTTCGCGTTGAGTATTTACATACTAGGATTTGTAACTGTCTGGGCAAGTAAAATAGTGAAGAGCATGCTATCAAGCAGTTCATGTAGATCCAGAGTGGCAGCAATTAATCTCGAAGGAGAGTGCAGTCTCTCCTGCCAAAAGATAGAAATTACCTCATGTCTAACAACTCTTTTTTCTGTGGGATAATTTCGATATTCTTTCCCTTTCCCTTTCCCTTTCCCTTTCCCTTTCCCTTTCCCTTTCCCTTTCCCTTTCCCTTTCCCTTTCCCTTTCCCTTTCCCTTTCCTTTTCCTTTCTTTTTCCCTTCCCTTTCCCTTTCCCTTTCCCTTTCCCTTTCCCTTTCCCTTTCCCTTTCCCTTTCCCTTTCCCTTTCCCTTTCCCTTTCCCTTTCCCTTTCCCTTTCCCTTTCCCTTTCCCTTTCCCTTTCCCTTTCCCTTTCCCTTTCCCTTTCCCTTTCCTTTTCCTTTCCCTTTCCTTTCCTTTCCCTTTCCTTTCCCTTTCCTTTCCCTATCCCTTTCCCTTTCCCTTTCCTTTCCCTTTCCCTTTCCCTCCTTTCCTTTCCCTTTCCATCCTTTCCCTTTCCCTCCTTTCCCTTTCCATCCTTTCCCTTCCCCTCCTTTCCCTTTCCCTTTCCTTTCCTTTCCCTTTCCCTTTCCCTTTCCCTTTCCCTTTCCCTTTCCCTTTCCCTTTCCCTTTCCCT
Source organism: Neoceratitis asiatica (assembly GCA_030068015.2). Classification (NCBI taxonomy): domain Eukaryota; kingdom Metazoa; phylum Arthropoda; class Insecta; order Diptera; family Tephritidae; genus Neoceratitis; species Neoceratitis asiatica. Next base: position 75,350,533 of record CM061527.1, read on the forward strand.
TTCCCTTTTCCTTTCCCTTTCCCTTTCCCTTTCCTTTCCTTTCCCTTTCCCTTTCCTTTCCTTTCCCCTTTCCCTTTCCCTTTCCTTTCTCCTTTCCCTTTCCCTTTCCTTTCTTTCCTTCCCTTTCCTTTCCCTTCCCTTTCCCTTTCCCTTTCCTTTCCTTTCCTTTTCCTTTCCCTCTCTTCCTCTTTCTCTTTCTCTATCTCTATCTCTATCTCTATCTCTATCTCTATCTCTATCTCTATCTCTATCTCTATCTCTATCTCTATCTCTATCTCTATCTCTATCTCTATCTCTATCTCTATCTCTATCTCTATCTCTATCTCTATCTCTATCTCTATCTCTATCTCTATCTCTATCTCTATCTCTATCTCTATCTCTATCTCTATCTCTATCTCTATCTCTATCTCTATCTCTATCTCTATCTCTATCTCTATCTCTATCTCTATCTCTATCTCTATCTCTATCTCTATCTCTATCTCTATCTCTATCTCTATCTCTATCTCTATCTCTATCTCTATCTCTATCTCTATCTCTATCTCTATCTCTATCTCTATCTCTATCTCTATCTCTATCTCTATCTCTATCTCTATCTCTATCTCTATCTCTATCTCTATCTCTATCTCTATCTCTATCTCTATCTCTATCTCTATCTCTATCTCTATCTCTATCTCTATCTCTATCTCTATCTCTATCTCTATCTCTATCTCTATCTCTATCTCTATCTCTATCTCTATCTCTATCTCTATCTCTATCTCTATCTCTATCTCTATCTCTATCTCTATCTCTATCTCTATCTCTATCTCTATCTCTATCTCTACCTCTATTCTCTTCTCCTGTTAGAATATTCCTATTATCGACCCAACACCATATTGCAGCACGGTAATAAGGAGTGCCTATACTTGGGAGGTAGGAGAGGGAAGATTTTGTGAAGTTGGTAGAACTCAGTCTCAGCAGATAGACCAAATTGTGACTTGAACTAAGCTAAAGGTGTATTGAAGAGCATCCACCACTGACATAAGATCTTCAAAAAGTTGGTAAGGTGAACTTGAAGAACAGAAGAGGACGAAATGCGTGGGAGCCGCAACCCTTGGGAGCTCCAAAAGTAGCTCTAAAAGAGAGTCTTTGCTATTATTTAAAACATGCGAAAGACTTCAAGGTTTTCCACATGTAACAGACTATACAGTGTTCTAGGCCCACCCAACTGCAAGCTCAAAATGAAATCATACCCAGATTTTCAATAAACAAAAGATTCTCTTTATGAGCTCGTTCTTTGTACTGAACACCACATTGTATCACTTTAGCTTGTCTCGAAACAACTAACTATTAATAGTTATACACACTATACACCTAAACAATGGGAGGAATTCATAAAAAAAAAATGAAAAAAAAACAACAACTCAAACTGCATGGAAAGTCATGTAAAATGATTAATCCTTGAGCACTTACAGTTATTTATGACGAGAAAAAAAAGCTGTACAAATGCAAGTGCACTACCTGAAGAGAAGGTGAAAACATAAAGTGAAGAAATGCGGGAGAAAATATTTACAAACATATGTTACATATGTATGTATATAAGAGTACTTGTATATACACAGACTCACACATATGTGTGGCACGAATAATTGAAAAAAGGTAGTAAAACTAAAATATGAAAGTAATAAAAAATGTACTCGCTTTTCATAAACAACAATTGGTTTTATGGATAGATGAACTAATCAAATATGTAGTTTTTTCTATACCACTACAGTCACATGTGTATGTCACACGTATCTGTACGTAACTGTACAAACAACGGATATTGATTGTTTGCAATTGAGTTGTTGTTGATTTTTTTGCTATTTTATTCTACGCTATTGCCTTTTTTATTATTTATTACACTTTTTTTTTGTACGAAGAAATCAAGTTTTTGTCACATATATTTCACTAACAGGTATATATGTACATATTGTGTGTTTGTTTGCATTTATATTACATATACAATGGATGGATATAGTGTTCTGGCAAGAATAGAGCTCAGAAAACTAAGAGAGAAATAATGTAAAAATAAATAAATTAAAAATATATAAATTAATAAATAAATAAAAATATATATAAATAAATAAAAGTAATTTAAATAAAATAAAATAAAAAGAAAAAATAAAAAATAAAAAATAAAAACAAAATAAAACATAAAATAAAATAAATTAATTAAAAAACATAACTTAAAAAATAAATAAATAAATATATAAATAAAGGCAAGTGGTTAAAAAAAAAATAAGAAAAATAAATATAATAACAAATAAAAATATAAAATAAAATTAAAAAATTAAATAAATAATAAATAAAGATAAATAAAATAATAAAAAAATGAGTAAAATAAATTAAAAACATTTAAAAATTAATTAAATTTATTTAAATAACATAATTAAAATACAGTGAAATATTAATTAAATAAATTAATATAATAAATTAAATGAAAAAAGACATTATTAAAATCAATAAAAAAACCAAATAATATAAAATGTATAAAAAAATAAAAAATAAAACAAAATAAAAATTAAAATTGAAAAAGCTATATAAATACAAAATCTAAATAAAACAAAATAGAAAAGTCAAAAGAAAAAAAATAAAACAATATAAAATAAGTAATACAAAAAATAAAAAATAAAAAAATAAGAATTTTTATTAAATAAAAAAATGATAAAAAATTAATTAAAAATTTATATAAAGAGAAAAAAATTAAATATATTAAATTAAAATAAATTTAATAAAAGATAAAGAAAAAATATTTAATAAAACAGAAGAAAATGATAAGATTAAAAAAAATTAAATAAAAACTTAAGTAAAAAATATAAAATTAAAAAAAAAAATAAAACTAATTTAAAAAAAATTAATTAAAGTAAAATAAAATGAAGAAAAAAAAGGCAAATAAACTTAAATTGAAAAAAAAAAAATAAATAAAGGGTGATCCAAGTACAAGTACTATTATCAATAGCCTTTTTTTGACAGATCACGCGTGAGTCGTGTCAAGTTGGCATGTCATTTTTGTTCAGTATTGTTTAGCATTTTATCGTGGAAAGACTTACGCCTGAAAAACATTTACAAATCATTCAAATTTATTACGAAAATTCACGTTCTGTACACATTCTTTACTTCTTATCTTTGAGCGCGCTTCGCTCAACTTATGGTCAACATAATTGGCCTACAGAGCGTACTATTCGCATCACCATCAACCATCTTGAGACCCATCATTCATTATTGGAATATATATTTTTTTTAATTTTAATAAAAAAAATTTTCGTTCAAAGAAAATTAAAAAAAAAAAAAATGAAAAAAAAAATGTTGAAAAAAAAAAATTAAATATTTTAAATGTCCTTCTAGACATTTTGTTAATTTTTTTTTTTGGTTTTACAAATTCTCCACGTGTATTTATCATGAAATTACATGTTCCTCTGAATGCTATTTTTCTTGCTAGCTTATGTCATCTTTCTTTTTATCTCAATTTATGTTTAAATTTTTTTTGTTGAAAATTTTCCTGCATTTTATTTGCTGTCACAAGCTTTGAGTGCATGACGCGCAGGTGTACGTGTTTTGTTTGGTGGCAGCATTGACATTCGACAAGCTGCATAATAGAGCATAAAAGCACTTTCTACGAACACAACAACAATAAAACTAGCAAACAGCAACAACAACAATAATGAAAACGGAAAACAAGTTTTTAACAGCTTCAACAGTGACAAAATTCACTATGCACACACATGTCTTTTATTACTTCATACAAGCGACCGACCAAGCGTAAAGCTAGCGGAGTGCTTAAGTGCAGGATGGTGGTGGTGGTGGTGTCTGACAGGCAAACAGATAGAGAGAAAGACAGTGAGAAAGACAGCGGAAAGATAGTTTCTGCTGCTGCTGCTGCTTGGTTCCTTTAGTTTGTGAGAACAAAAAATGTTACTCATACGCACTGACACACGCGACAAAGTGATGTAAGATGGTCTGCAGTGCAGCAATTGAAGGATATATGCTGTTATATATATTAGTATATGTATGTAGCTGCATGCGTGTGATTTTAGGTTACATATATATGAGTTTAGTTATAAGAAAAACTCGTGCCTGCGAAAAAAAGTAAATACAAAGCAACAATCAAGTTGATTTAGTTGTACCAAAAAAAAAAAAACAGGAAGGAAGGCAGAAGGAAAATACTATTTGCATTCCAAGAATGGTAGATCCCTTTTATTTACTCAGCTATTTTTATGGTCGCATGCAAGGTGGTTGGCAAATGCTAAGCGCACTGTGCACACGGTTGCAAATCACGGTGATTTTCATGAATTATAACGGTATGTGTAATCGTATTTATATACTCGTAAGTGCATTTGTATGCTTAGTTGCATTTAACTAAATTTAGAAAATTTATTTTTACTTAGTTGAAGCTCGATATTTATTTTTCGAGAAATAATATATTTTCTATAAAATATTTTTTTTATATATTTTTTTATATCAAATTGAAAATTTTAAGCTTAAAATACTAGTTTTAGAGTTCATCAGCTATTTGTTTCCATTTACTCATGGAAAAATTGAATTTCTCTTGCAAGTCTTAACTAAAAATCACATGATGTCACATGATGGAAAATTTTTACATTTACAGGCAAGTTCATTAAAATATTGCTTTTAAAGTATATTTAAAACGCTGAAAATGTCCTTTCTTTCCTCAGTACTTAGAAAACATCACGTGATCATAGGTCATTTGATCAAAAGTCATAAGTTTCAAATATTGCACTTTTTTTTGGAGATGAGACCTTTAAAATATTTTCTTTCAATGATCTTAACTATTGAATATTTATTTATTACATGTTGAAACAATCGAATAGTGAAAACTAAAATTTTCAAAATATTAAATTTTTAAATTAATTCAGTTTTTGAGTGTATAGAAGTGGCTTACACTCACCTAATGAGGTAGTAGTACTTTAAAATCTCCGAATTTATGTGCAATTTACTAATATATTTATCTGTACCAGCTTAAAATATAATTCTTTTCAAATCGATTTTCAGATCAAAAATTATTTCCAAAAATTTTTAAAAGCCTTGAAATTCACCTTCTACAACTATAGTATGAGTTTTTTCGCTAAGTCAAATAATTATTAAATGATCAAAAATAGCATGCAAATATATTTACTTTTTGTTTCAAATACGATAAGTCACATCACATGATTGAAATAGCTTAAAAATCGCGTGATTTCACAACGCAGGCACAAAATATCGCCCGAGATTTCATTTAAACTTGTAGTACTCGTGTTATGAAAGCAAAAGATGAGCTACTTTTCCTTTTGCTAAATATCACATGATCCAATTTCACATGATTCGATAACACATGATACAATATCACATGATCCAGTATCACATGATTCAATATCACATGATACAATATCACATGATTCAATATCACATGATACAATATCACATGATTCAATATCACATGATACAATATCACATAATTCAATATCACATGCCTAAATATCGCATGACTAAATATCACATGACAAAAATTATTTCAATGAATATTATTAAGAAAAAAAAAAAAAGAATCCGACTATTTACTTTGCTAAACTTAAACTAAATTAATAAAAGATGTGAAATTTTTAAACACGTCTTAAGTGCATCAGATGATCAAGCATCACATGATTAAAATTATTTAATTAAAATTTAATAAAAATTCAGATATTTAGGTGATCGATTTTACGCCAAAGGGAATATAAAAAAATTATTTTAATATTAAAATTACTTTAATTACTGAAAAGTAGTAGCATCACATGACAGTCACACCTTCAAAGTCGTAGATAATTTCGTCGATCTGCGAAGCAGCATTAATAACATCAACAATGGCAGCTTTGAAATCCAACGCAAAATGACTGTTGCCAACAGGTGCTCCTATGGACTGAGTAGGCAATTGAAAAGTAAAGTCTTCTCTCGACGAACCTAAACCAAACTCTACAAGTAACTCATCATTCCCGCCCTGGCATATGAGGCAGAAGCCTGGACGATGTCTACAGCCCATGAGTCGACATTAGGAGTTTGCGAGAGAAATGTTTTGCGGAAGATTTATGATCCTTTGCGCGTTGCCAACGGCGAATACCGCAGACGGTGGAGGTGTACGAGCTATACGACGACATTGACATAGTTCAGCGAATCAAGAGACAGTGGCTACGCTGGCTAGGTCATGTCGTCCAAAATGGATGAAAGCGTTCCAGCTTTGAAAGTATTCAATGGAGTACCCGCTGGCGGAAGCAGAGGAAGACCAAGACATCAACTCCGTTTGAAAGATCAGGTGGAGAGCGACCTGGTATCACTTGGTATTTCTAACTGGCGCCAAACAGCAAAAAAGAAGAAACGACTGGCGCGCTATTGTTGACGAGGCTATAATCGCGTAAGCGGTAATTTTTTTTTAAATTATTTTAAGTAAATTATCCTATTTAATTATTTAAAACATGATTTAATTTAATTCAACATAATTTAAATTAATTAAATTTATTATTTAATTATATTTAAATTAGTTAAAATTTTTAATAAATTTCATACACAAAACTATTTAAAATAAATTTTAATAAGTTATTTTTTTATTAAAAATAAATTTTTTGCATTTGTTTTCAATTAGTTTGTTTTTACAAATTTTTTGAATTTTTTATTTTTAATTTTATTTTATTTTTATTTTGTTTTTCATTTATTTTCTTTTCTTTTATTTTATTTAAGTTTTAATTTTAATTTTAATTTTAATTTTAATATTAATTTTTATTTTTATTTAAAATTTTAATTTTAGTTTTAATTTTAATTTTAATTTTAATTTTAATTTTAATTTAAATTTAAATTTAAATTTTAATTTTAATTTTAATTTTAATTTTAATTTCAATTTTAATTTTAATTTTAATTTTAATTTTAATTTTAATTTAATTTAATTTTTTTTTTTAATTTTTTTTAATTTAAAATTATTTTATTTTTCATTTATTTTCTTTTCATCAGCAACCAATCGCCAAGACACCCAACAAAGCCGTGGATAGACAACAGAGCCACTATGTGACAGATGTCAAAGTACAAACATGACATTGCCACAATCTAACAAAGCTTGCTTGGGCTATCCAGACTGCCGTGTGAGCTAGTGGGGTGCGTTGCTTAAAGCTAGTGGTACTACAGGCAAGGCAACTACACATAAATACATACCATCTGTGGAGCGCACCCCATAAGGATAGATTGGATTTGAAATTTTACAACCTAACCGCACGCACACACAAACATACTCTCTAGATATGTTTGTATTTTTGTATATATTTAAGTATATAATACAGCAATTGCTCTTTGCAATTTTCAATAAAAAAAACAACAACAATAACAACAACAACAGCTTGTCATTTAATTCACTTTTACCATGTGCTTTGTTGCTGTTGTTGTTTTGGGTTTTTTGTTTTGATTTCCATGCTCAATTATTATTTTTCTTTTTCTATATTTTTTGTTTTCTTTTTTGTTTGTTTTTGTTATTGTTGCTTACTTTTTTTTTTGCAATCATCACTGGCGCATATTGCTTTTGGTTGTTGTTGTATTTGATTTGTATTTTATAGCTGCTTCTGTCATTATTCGTTTTTTCGTCTTCTTCTTACTCCCACATTTATTATGCATGTGTTGTGTGTGTGTGTGTGTTTGTCTGTTTGTTTGCTTTTGTTTTGTTTTAGCTTTCATGCTGTGCAATTGTGCGTCAAATCCCACTGCAAACACATGCTCAAGTATATATATGTATATTTACATATATATGTGTATATATATATTCCGTTAGATTTTTCTGTTACCGTTAACATTTTATTTATTTACATTTAATGTGACAATAAAAAGAAATCACTGATGTATTGTATACATATACATACATACATACATACACAATACATACGAGTAAGTGTATTGTCTCTGGGCGTGTGGATTATCATATGTAAAATAATAATAATAGAGTAGAGTAGAGTAGAGACAGATAAATTGAAAAAGTTAAACACAAAAACCGAACAACAAAACAAAAGCATTAAATTAAGAGATTACTTTTTACGCCACTTACCTTTCTCATATGTTTCAGACAAAGTTGACAGATATTCCCTTGAGAGTGTAGCTGAAATTTGAAAAGAGATTGAGAAAGCAAGTGAGTTGTGGGGGACAATAGAAAATTCCGTTCGATACGAGAACACGTAAAACTAAGTTGATTTATGCACTATGAAAAATATTCTTTTTCCTTATTCTATTTTAATTATTTTAATTTAAATTTAATGTTTATTATTCATTTTATTATTATAATTTTTCTACATTTATGCATGTATAAAAATAATTGAATTTTTTATTCTTTTTTGTTAATTTATTAATTTTTTTAATTTTATATTTTTCAATGTACTCCATTTTGCCTTTGTTTCCTTTTTATTTTATATTTTAAATTATCATTTATTTACGGTTTAATATATGTATTTAAAATTTTTTTTTGGTTTAATTTGAATTTAATTAGATTATTTTATTTCATAACCTTTTATGTTTCATGCCAATTTCTTTAACTGATTTTAATTATTAATTGAATGTTGATGTTTATTTGATTTTAGATTACTTAATTTAATTTTAAAATTGCTTTTATTTAATTGTTTTTAATATTTTTATTTTTAAAATTTTTAAAGTTTTATTTAATTTTTGCATACGTTTGAAATTTTTTATATTTTTGAATATTTAAAAAAAAAAAATGAAAAAACCATTTTTATTATTTTCTGTTATTATATTTATTTTTTATTTTTCAAATCTTTAATAATTTTTTTAACTTTATAATTTTTTTTTAATATATTCTGTTTTTTAATTTTTGCAATTTTTTATTTAAAATTTTAATTTTTTTTAAATTTTTTTATTTTTTTGAAATTGTTTAAATATTTAATTTTTAAAATTTTTTCAATACGTTTTTTAATGTGTTAACGTGTTCTAATTTTTTTTTTAATATTTTAAATTTTTTAGGTTTTTAATATACTTTTAAATTTTTTTTAACTTTATTATTTAATTTTTATTTTATTTTTTAAATTCAAATTTTTTAAATTTTATTTTGCATTTATTTTTTTCAATTTTTTTAAATTTGTTTTTAATTTCAATTAATTTTAGTTTGTTCCTTTTTGCTTTGCATTATTATTATGTTCATTTTATTGTAATTCATTTGATTTAGTTTAAGTTTCCTAAATTTATTTATTTTTATTTTATGGCTTCATTTTATTTTTATATTTATTTTCGTAGGGTTTAATCTTTTAATTTTTTTTTTAAATACTTTCATTTTAATTTTATTTTATATTTACTTAAATTATTTCATTTAATTTATAATTTTTTTTTATATTATTATATAATAATTTATTTTATTTAAGGTTGCTTTAATTTTTATTTTATTCCGTTTTCTCTTAATTTAATTTATTTTTATTTTTTTCATTTATATCAATTTATTTTTATTTACATAATTTTTTGTAATTTTATTTATTATTTATTGCAATTTAGGAATTGATTTCTTTTATTTTATTTAAATTTATTTTATTTTATTTCATTTCTTGTTTGGCTTAATTTATTTTTTCAATATTCTTAAATTTATTTTTTAATTAGTTTATTTTTTTATTACTAATTTTTTCTATTTTTTTATTTATTTAATTTATTATTGCCCTTTTAATTTTTTCCAGTGCTCTCTTTATTTTATTTTATTTTATTAGTTTTTTTTAAATTTAATATCATTTTATTAAAATTTTTATATATTAAATTATTATTATATTATTATTATTATTATTTTTTATTAATTTATTTTTTATCTATATTTATTTTTCCTTAATCTAATTTAATTTTATATTACACATATATTTTTTTTATATTTTAATTTATATTATTTCATTTTATTTTCTTTTATTTTACTATATTTTAATTTTTTTTACCTTTCATGCGCATGAAACGATATATTAACTTTGGTCCGAAGTATGTAAGTAGCAGGAGGAGAAGGGATTGCCCAATCAACTCAGCTCTTTAACGATCGTATCAGAATGACGAGCTGAGCTGACTGAGCAATATCTGTCTGTCGGTTTTGTCCTGCGGCCTGTCTGTGTCAGTCTATCCACTCCGCAAACTAGTCCCACAATATTTGAAATATTCCAAGCAAACTTGGTAGGCAGATGCACCCATACGTTTAAACGATCCTCTGTCGAAATCGGGCCAGATCGAACCACTATAGCATATATATACGATATACGACCGATTTGAACCTTTGGGTCATAAATCCATCAAAGAAGTACCTAAGAACGTCACGGTTGGTATACTAGACATACATAATGATTTGAAAATTGGTACTGGAAATCATCGATATCGGACGAATATATCAGGCTATAGCCTCCATACAACCAAATTGTTTAGATTTGATGTTCAAAAATCCGCCAAAAAAAAGCATCTAAAAGCGTAAAATTTAAAATTTTGTATTCTTCAGACATAAATTCAAGTTTATATTGACGTTGAAAATCTTCAAAATTGAATTTTATCAATTCGCACTAAATTTGATTTGTTCATGAATGGTATAAAGATTTCGGCGTGGCCGAAGACAAACCTTCTTTCTTGTTTTCATATAATTTTATTTTGGATATAAATAATTTTATTTTATTTTGTTTTATTTTCGATGGTTTTTTTTATATTTTCTTTCTAATATCTTTCTTATTTTAGCTCATTTTTTATTTAATTTAATTTAATTTTTTTTATTTTTGTTTTTATTTTTATTTTTTATTTAAGTTATTTTGATTTTTTTATTATTATTTGATTTTATTTTATTTAATTTTATCTTATCTTACTATAATTTTTATTTATTTTGATTTATTTTATTTAACTTTGTTTCATATTCTTTATTTAATTTAAAATAATTTTTTAATTAATTTTTTTTGGGGTTTTTTAAATAATTTTTGTTTTTATTTTATTTCATTTTATCTTCTTTTTTTATTTTTTATGATTATTCCATTTAATTTTTTAATTTAATTTAATTTTATTCTATCTGACTATACTTTTAATTTATTTTTTTTTTAATTTTTTTTTTATATTTATAATTAAGCTTTACTTTAGTTTCTCTATTTAATTAAAATAATTTAATTTTATTTTTAAAATTATTTTAATTTTAACTTATTTGATATTTATTTTTGAATTTTTTGGATTTTTTTTTTTAATATTATATGTTTATAAACTCTTTGCGTATTATCTCAGCTCACACAAGCGCATAGTAAATGTCACATATATACATATAAACATCTATAATATTTTTTTCCACTTGTCACTGATCCTTCTTCCTGTGTTATTTTTTTGTACACTCACAGTGGACTATAAATCTTTAAGTATTTATGTATGTATGTGTTTGTACATTCACACATGAAATAGCTTGATAAACTTGTCTATACAAAGGAATATTAATGAATGATGATGGTGATGCTGCTGCTAATGCTGATTAGTGTTATCAAATTGGATTTTGTTGGAAAGTGTGTGTATGAGTTTGCCCAAGTGAGGGATAGGGAAGTGAAAGAGATAAATAGAGATGAAGATGTCACTAGTTGCCATAGAGCATACACACACACACACTGATATTTCTATGATATTTCGTTTTACTCCTTCCAACTTGATTATTTGAGTTACTTCATTTTTGCAATATTTTAAATTGTGCTTTCATTTGATTTTTCACCCTCCCCTTCATGCTTGCCGTTGGCTACTTTGGTTATTTATAAACTGTAAAAATCCAATGCGCTGCAGCATCCATCGCATTTTTCCATTGCATAACTGTAATATAATGAAATTTTATACATTTTTCTGCGTTAAATTCTTTTAACGCTTCACCGCCACTGCCACTGCCACAGCATAGCTGCAGGATGTAAAGTGATTATTTGGCTGAAGCTGCCGCCGCGGCTTGCGGCTGAATAGAGATTTTCAAAATTCGATAACGCGGCGCTTAAATTTTATAAATTTTGTGCAATATGCGTGCTGGTGTGTAGGTGTATGTGTATGTATGTGTGTTGTATTTGGTACTTACAATCTTCGCTTTATGGACAATGTGTTAGTGGAAATATTCGTTTTGAATATAATTTTGTTTAATTTTCCATTTTGTAGTGTATGTGGAGCAAATATGAAAAAAAAATAAAAATTTTAGATTTTTTCTATATATATGTTAACACACTAAGCTTGAAATGCGAGAGAACCGAACCCCCTGAACAACGTTTACCAATAAATCATTCAACTTTATTACGAAAGTTCACGTTCTGTAAAGAATGTAATTCGCGCGCGCTTCACTCAACTAATGGTCAGCATGATCGACCCGCTGAGCATACTATTCGCAACACCATCACCCATCTTGAGACCCAGCATTGATTATTGGATAATATTCGACCGAATAGACCACATCCAGCACACACAGTGAAGAAAATATAGCGTAACTGTAGCTGAGAGTGTACACGAAGACCTTGGAAAGTCGATTCGGCGCCGTTCGCAGCAGCTCGGATTGACGTATGGAATGACTTGGCGCATTTTACGTCGAGATCTTAATTTGAAAGCGTACAAAATACAGCTAGTGAAAGAACTGAAGCCGCTCGACCTTACAAGCTTCTCCCTATGGGCTCTCGAAAAGTTCCAAAAAGATACGACGTTTTCAAGCCAAATTGTGTTCAGCGATGAGACCTATTTCTGGCTCAATGGGTATGTAAACAAGCAAAATTACTACATTTGGGACGAAGAGCAACCTGAAGAGATTCAAGAGCTGCCATTTTATCCAGAAAATACAACGGTTTGGTGTGGTTTGTGGGCCGGTGGAATCATCGCTCCATTTTTCTTCACGAATGATGCCAGTGAGAACGTAACCGTCAATGACGATCGTTATCGCGGCATTATAACCGACTATTTGATGCCTGAAATTGAAGCTCGTTACCTCCGCGACATTTGGTTTCAACAAGACGGCGCCAAATCCCACACATCGCATCAATCAATAGATTTATTGAGAGAACACTTCGGTGAGCAGATAATTTCACGTTTCGGGATGGTCGATTGGCCACCAAGATCGTGTGATATTACACCGTTAGGTTCTTTCCTGTGGGGATATGTAAAGTTTAAAGTCTATGCGGACGATCCCGCTTCGATTCAGGCCTTCGTGCAAAGCATCACGCGTGTCATTCGTCAGTTACTAGTCGAAATGGTCAAACGAGTCGCGGAACTTGTTACTCGTAGTATTCAATAGTAAGCAACTATGCAACTAGTTACAAACCAGTTTTTCTTAAGCTAAGTAACTAACTAGTTAAAAATTACCAATGTTCAGCAACGAAAAGACTTATTCCAGTCTACAAGCATGTAGCACTGAGATGACGAATGACGCTTATATAGCGCAAACACTGCCACGACACTGCTTACATTACCGTTATAAGTATGTATAATTTTCTTTTAGATTTATTTCCACCATTATTTTTGTACAATTGCTTCACACAAGTGTACAAGATAGCCACTGCCCAAAGCGAAATGTATGCATGATCGAGTGATACCGACACGCGTTTGCTCACGCTCTCGCTCCCTCGCACGCTCTGCTCCACTCCCTTCACTGTCAGCTGACAGCCAGCTAGCCAGCATGTGTGTGTTTTTCTTCCACACACAATACGGTAAATTTAATTTGCAATTTTAATGCAATTTAATTCGTGTAAATTTCATATTTTTCACAACACCTTACAGCTGAATTGACATAAATAACATATATTCGCAGCGGAGCAGACGAGCGCAGCGTAGCAAGTGGAAAATGTTAATGTCACTGGCGCTGAAGTTGGAGCTGGAGCTGGCAATGACGGTGGACAGTGGTGCTGGTGGTGAAGAGCAGTCAGTTGGACAAATAACTGTGCGCATATATTAAGGTACTGCCACTTGTGCTTGTATGTAAATCAATTTTTCACATATATATATATATTATTCTCGCCACATACACATGCATGTAAACATATGAACATATGAAAATTCCTTGCGGACTCCGCATATCATGAAAGTGGCTACCATAAGTTAGTTAAAGTGTACATATATACATATCAATATGTGGATATGTACAAGTCAATTGAAAGGTACCCGGCCTACCATAGCAAAACACACTTTTTTTTGGCAAAATTCATTTTTTTATTCAACTTAGTTCCCTTTAAGGTTGATACGCTGATTATAGCGACCCTCCAACTTTTCGATACGATTTTTGTAGTACGTTTTGACGTTTACTTCAAAACTAGGCCTCAGTTTCGGCATTCACCTCTTTATGCGACGAAAATTTTATCCTAGCGAGCATTCTTTTAAGATCTGAGCACAGGAAATAGTCGCTGGTGGAAGGAACTGAAGAATACTGCGTATGCGGAAGCATTTCGAAGCCCAGTTCATGGATATTTGTCATCCATTTCACTGACTTGTGACACGGTGGGTTGTCTTGGTGAAACAGCACTCTCTTCTTCTTCAAATGCGGCGGTTTTTCGGAGATTTCGTCCTTCAAACGGTCCAATAACGCTATGCTGAGGTCACTGTTGCTGGTCCTTCCTTTTTCAAGGTAGTGAATTGAAAGTTACTTCGTTTGCATCCCAAAATACAGCCACCATAACCTTCTCAGTCGACTGTTGTGTTTTTTCCACGCTTTGGAGCGGAATCTACGTGTGCAGTCTACTCGGATAAATGTCGTTCGGACTTTGGAGTGAAATGATGTAGTTATTTTTCATCTGCTGTCACATTCGACGCAAAAGCTTGGGTTTATTACGCTTGAACATCTCCAAACACTGCGCCGAATCATCAACTTTTCGTTGGTTTTGGTCAAAAGTGAGCTCGCGGGGCACCCACATTGCACAGTCCCTTCTCATAACCAAATATTCGTGAATGTTTGTGATGAATACGTTCAGTTGATGTCTTTAGAGTGTCTGCTATTTCATTCAATTTCGATTTACCGTCATTCAATATCATTTTGTGCATTTTTTGCATGTTTTCGTCGGTAATAACCTCTTTTGGGGGTCCACTGCGCTCACCGTCTTCAGTGCTCATTTCACCACGTCTAAACCAATCCTTGTTGGTAGGTTTTCGTAGTGCAGTGTCCAGAAACTTGTCATCAAGCTAAGTTTTTGCTTCAACTGTATTTTTTCCCTTTACAAAGCAATATTTTTTCAATACGCGAAATTCCTTTTTATCCATTTTTTTTTTCACAGCAACAAAAGTTGCTTCACTCGATATGCTAATTCACAAACTAATTAACCGACAGCTGTAAAATTTATTCACGCGTCTTTTGAAGGTTAGAGCTAACTCAAAATCTAGATGGACTTAGTTCTAGCAGCGCCATCTATGTGTCAGTCCGGGCACTTTTCAATTGACCTGCGACATATGTACTGTGCTTTCTCTCACTCCTGCGCCTTTTTTTTTGCTTGCTTTGGCTGCTGGCACAAATCAAAACTCACTTTGACAGCATCAATTCAAAGTAAATTGAATGTAATTTGAAATAAAATAGTTTTACACGCTTGTGAATACAAAAATGTCCTTGATTTGGTCGGGCATCAATGCACATATCCATACCCAGGCTTGCACTCAGTGTAGTTTTGCAAGTGTTTATGTGTGGATGTGTGCATGTGTGTATGTGTGCATGGGTGTGAATGTGTGAGTTTGTATAAGTTGACATAAATTTATTTATTATTTATGCGTTGTCAACTTTAGTAAGATTTGTTTTTCTTGTCATTTTATTTTCTTTTATTTTCGTTTATTTCGAACTTTAAATAAATCTGTTTCGATTTTCAGTTCGTAATTCACTTTTCTTTTCTTTTTTTCATTTTATTTATTATTTTTTTTTTATTATTATTATTTTCCTGCAACTTCAACAATTGCAGCGCACGCGAATAAACATATTCAAATCACTTTCGTGCTTACGTAAATGTTTTTTGTCAAATTTTCTTCTTCTTTTTTTATGCGAAATTCAAATAAGTTTTCAACGTACATAAGTTTTCCATTAAATATACGCATTAAGATGAGCGTAAAAATTTATTTCAACGCGCGGTGCTTTTTTTTTAATATTTTTTTTTAAACAGTTGGAGTTTCCAAATGATTTATATTTTTAATAAATTTTTATTTTAAATAAAAGGTATTTTTTGGCAATTTTTTTAAACGAAAACCCTTTTAAATCAAACCAAAAATCGCAAATGAAATTAAGCGAAATTCATTGGAAAATTCCCTCTAACGATTTTATGGTTGGTATACGAACGCATTAGCTGAGTGATCGTGGATTCGAACACTGTCTGGTCGAAATTATAGAAAATTATGAAGAGTGATCCAAGTAGAGGTACTTTTTTCAATAGCCATTTTTGACAGATAACGCGTGAGTCGTGTCAAGCTGTCACGGTATTTTTTTTAATTTTTTATATTTTTTTTTATTACGAAAATTCATGATCTGTAAAGAATGTGTTTCTGCGCCTCGCTCAACTTATGGTCAACATAATCAGCCTACTGAACGTACTATTCGCAACAACATCACCCATCTTGAGACCCAGCATTCATTATTGGATAATATTGGACCGAATAGACCACGTCCAACACGCAGTGAAGAAAATATAACGAAGACGCCATTCGCAGCAACTCGCACTGACGTATGGAACGACTTGGTGCATTTTACGTCGATATCTTAAATCGAATGCGTACAAAATACAGCTTGTGCAAGAACTGAAGCCGCTCGACCTCCCCAAGCGACATCGCTTCGCGCTATGGGCTCTTGAAAAGTTCCAAGGAGATCCGACGTTTTCGAGCCAAATTTTGTTCAGCGATGAGGCCCATTTCTGGCTCAGGGGTATGTAAACAAGCCAAATTGCCACATTTGGGAAGAAGAGGAACCCGAAGAGATTCAAGAGCTGCTATTTCATCCATAAAAAAGCAACAGTTTTGTGTGGCTTGTGGGCCGGTGGAATCATTGATCTATATTTCTTCAAAAATGATGTCGGTGAGGACGTAAACATCAATGGCGATCGTTATCGCATCGCGGTAACCTACTATTTGATGCCTGAAATTGAAGCTCGTGATCTCAGCGACATTTGGTTACAACAAGACGGCGCCACTTCCCACACACTTCGCATCAATCAATGGATTTATTGAGAGAACACTTCGGTGAGCAGATAATTTCACGTTTTGGGCCGGTCGATTGGCCACCAAGACCGTGTGATATCATACCGTTAGACTTTTTCTTTTGGGGATATGCAAAGTGTAAAGTCTATGCGGACAATCTCGCTTCGATTCAGGCCTTGGAGCAAAACATCTCGCGTGTTATTCGTTAGTTACCAGTCGAAATGCTTGAACGAGTCATCGAAAATTGGACTCAACGGATGGACCATCTGAGATGTAGCCGCGGCCAACATTTTAAAGAGATAATCTTCAAAAAAGTAAATGCCAAAGAATGTTCTTTCGAATGATAATAGACATTTTCCATGAAAATTGAATGTTCTGTGTTTTTTTTCTTTAAAAATTAGAGAACCTCAAAGTGGATCACGCATTATATCAGAGCCTTGGGTATTTCTTAAGGCTTCACGACTTTAGGCAACATTTGTAGGCGCTGAAAACCCCAAGGCAGTCGATGGTGACAGACTCGCCAGCTTGAGTTAGCTGCATCTGTGTTACTAGTGAATAGGGAGTGGCTAAAATAACGAAGTCGAAGAGAACAGTAACAGTGTTTGTTATTAAAAAAAAATCGAGGGTTTGAAGTAGTATTCTGTCTGTGTCCGAAACCACTCAGCCGATTTTGTTCAAAAATCCACGATGGCTTCGTTGGAGCACAGCAAGTGTTCTTGTGAAGTTTGACCGTTTTTGAAAGAGTTGTCACCTGACAGAAAAATAAAAATCCATTTAAATATAAATAAATCATCAGTTGAGAACGTTTGAGCCGATTTGGCTGCATTTTTTGCTTATAATTGTTAATAGGCGCTAAATGAAGGCTTTTCTGAAAAAATGCATTTTTTCCAGTAAATGGAGGAGGGAATGATTTTTTGGAAAAAATCTCATTTATTATTGGATTTTCTTTTGAAAGGTGGCTTTTTGCCTAAATTAAGATGAGGACCAGTATTTCTGACGGGAAGTGGGCCTGTGACCGATCTATACCAAAAAAAATATTATTTAAGGTTTAATAATTTACCTGAAATTTGAGCCTGCGGCCGATCGATTTCATAAAATCTCATTTTTGACTTGATTCACTTGCCTAAATTAACCAACCAAGTTAACCCTGTTAATAATATTTCTTCCAGCAAGTAGGTCTAAAACCGATCTATTCACCAAAAAATCTAGGTTTTGAATCTAGTTATTTGAAATTAATTTTTCTAGTTACCGATTGTATTGAGACAAATACTTTTATGGGTCGGTTTTGTCGAATTTTTGTATGAAGGTAGCATTTGGTCTAGACAAATAAATTATTTAATTTTTGCCTTTCTGGAAATCTGCATTTTTCTTTCTTTTTTTCTTTTTCTATTCTTTTTATTTTTTTATTTTTATTTTTATTTTTATTTTTCTTTTCATTTTTTTTTTTTACTTTTATATATTTTTATTTATTTTTCTTTTTCTTTTCTTTATCTTTTTTTTTCATCTTCAAAACTTGGCGTCTTTCGGTTGCCATCAGATGTTTTTGAACACTTTTCGAAAAGTATACAAAACTTTTTCAGCTCTCAATGCCAATGTGTGCACTTATTTGTGTATATAACCATATATGTATATATATGTATGCATGCATGTATGCATTTCAACTTGTAGGTAAAGTTAGCATTTCGAAGCTCGAACGATTATATCAGTGAAATTAAATTCATGTCAACAACTGAAACTGCAACTTTTACATTTGTAGGACTTTGGAAAAACTATTACGGGAAATTGATTTTATGCATATTTTCAAAAAAACTGTACATACATATGTGTAAATAAATTAATATTTGTGTACATTTTTTAACATATGTAAAATATCAAGAACTTGATGACGTGTAGCAGACAGTAGTCAAATATGCTTAAGTTAGGTTGATGATTGCCTCAGTAATACTTATATCAACCGTATTTTTTCTAATTTAATGCACAAAAACCTAAAATAATTTCATTGTTACTCAGAAAGCTTAAATATACAACTTTTTCATACATATATTCGTTCACAAGCAGATATCAAGTGAAGTAAATTACAATTTGTATTTAAGTGCAAGCAAATTTTAATCGGTTAAGAACTCCAAGGAATCAAAAAATCAGTAAGAAAACATATGAAAAATGTTGCCTACATTTCGGCGCAAGCATAAAACGATCTAAATAAAAAACAAGCGAATGCTTTAATAGAAATACCTTATTGGGTGTTACATATTTTAGTATATTTTAGTTTTGAATTAAAAAAAACTGGTTAACCTTTGCCAGAGTCAAAGTAATTAACTATGTTTTTATAAAAAAAAATATGGTTTCAGTAGGATTTAGCCTCTTTTATTAATACGACGTACTTTTTAGAGAATTTAACTGCTTTAAATTCACAATTTTTTATCTCTAGCATTTTTTAAATTAACTAAGTGATTTTAGAAGGTTTTTTGGATCAAAAATGTGCAACATTCCATTCAAAATTTATTCGATTTTCATTAGATATCACTTTTGAGAGCCTCAGCCGTTAAAGCCTCAGCTTGAAAGTTATATGAAAAAACTATTTCAATAGAAAATTTGCTTTATTCAACGTAGGTTTTAAAAAAAAATGACTCAGCAATAGTCTTCAAAAAAATAATACCAGAAATTTTTTTGGCAAGTTTTCGGTTTGGCAATTTTTGATGCCTTGGCCCTCTGCTGCTAGAGTATTTTCGAAAAAAAAAGTTTAATTGTCCAATTTTATTCCGAATATGCTTTCATTTTTAAAATAAAATATTTCCAATATAATTTTTTAAGCATATGGCAACCTCTTTGCTATATTTTGTTGCACCGAAATACTGCTCAATGACAATGGTTTGATAAGTAGTCAGTGAAATACTTTTTAGGTTTTAATGATTTATTTATTTCATATAAATTTAATGAATATGTGGCAACCCTACGCTAAAACATGTTGGACAGCCTTTTTGAGCAAGCCTATGTGCAAAGAGACTTTAAAACTTAACGCATTCTTCATAAAATTTTTGATTTTATTTTCAAATTTGCTGAAGGTGGCAACTCTGACTGTTGAAAATATTCTTGGTGCAATAATTTCTCTTGCTACCCACTCAATATATATTCCCCAAAATATATATTTTTTATATATATATTCAAAAATTTCCGAAACTGGCGTCTATTATATTTCAACTTTTCCACACAGCTGGCAACTCTATGCACAAAATAATCTTTTTAAAAAAATTGTTTTTGGAAAATTTATTTACCAATTATCAAATTGCAATAAACTGGTTAAATAGATATTTTTAGTATTCTGTTCGTTTTAATAGGTGGCAACTCTATTGCAATTTTTTTGTTTGATAAGTGTGTTTTTGAATATCTTCCTTAAATTAACTTCTAAACTATATTTTTACGCTAACATTTTACGCGCATAAATAAATGTATTTTATTCTTTAGACAGGTGGCAGCACTATTAAAAAAATTAGACACTGAGATCTGTTATCTTCTCTTTTTAGACTTGAAGAAAGCATATTTTATTGATTTAATATTTTTTATAGTTATTTTTGTCTTTTTATTTTAATGAATATGGCAACTCTATCAGTATAATTTTTGGAATTGTTTAAACATTTTGTTAAAATGTCTATCATTTGTTATTCATGCCGTATTACGTTACACGCGTATATAAATACATTTTATTTTTCAGACAGGTGGCAGCACTATTAAAAAAAATTTGGATACTGGGATTTTTTATCTACTCTTTTTAGCTTCAAAAAGCATATATAATTGGTTTAATATTTTTAGTTATTGTTAATCTTTCTATTTTAGTGAATATGGCAACTCTATGAGTATTATTTTTGGAATTTTTTTTAACATTTTGTTAAAATGTCTATCATTTTTTATTCATGCCATATTACTGTACACAAGTATTTAAATAAATTTTTTTTTCAGACAGGTGGCAGCACGAATAAAAAGTATAACATTTTTTATACCGGAAGTTACCAAAAACCTTCTATTTTGTACTGCCATCGCAATATTTGAGTGAAAAAGATTTTTTGATTACTGCTACACTTTCTATTTGTGTGCAGGTGGCAACTCTGTTGTATATATTTTGGTGGAATGCATATATATTTTTTAAATATTTGTTTAAGTTTCTACCATTTGTTGCCCATACCGCATTACCTTACTAGCTTACTAGTCAAACATTTTTATTTTTCAAACAGTTGGCAACTCTTTGTGGAAATTGTTAAACTTCACAAACGAACTCTGTGCGCTGTTCGGAGAATTCATAAAATTCAGCTATTCACATATGTTTACATATTTTTTTTTATAAACATACACATATTCGTACGCTATATTAGGGCTAAGCTAGTTAAACTCTTCCATTTCGTTCGATACTGCCAGGAGGTAAGCAAAAAAAAATATATAAAAAAAAAAGTTTCTTAACCTCGGAACTTATTAAATTCATCAAATTAACCTCATAATTCATTTGTGGCGAAAAGTTTGTGTGAAAATAACAATTTCAAAAAGTATAAGCCGCACATTTTCGTTTTTTTTTTTGTAATTTCCAAAAAATTGCCAAGGCATAACTTGGCTAACCTCCATGCAGCCAACCGAATGGTTGTGGCCAACAACTACTACTTTCAGCTCATATGTGGCTTTTAATTTTATTTTACTTTTCGTTGAGTTTTATTTCAATTTTTTGTTGGGTTTTTTATTTTGCTTCGTTGTTTTTTTGGTTTTGTGGTTTTTAATGCGGATTTCAGCGTAGGTAGCTTACGAGTATGTAGTTCGCAGAATAATTGTAGTTGTGGCAAAAAATTACACTATGCAACAAGCAAAATCAACTCGTATGTGGAAAAACAAGAATGTGAATAAATTTTTAAGAGTTAGCTCCAATTTTTTTTTTTAATTTTTAGTGTTTTCTAAAGTTAGTATTCCTCTGTTGTACGTGATTTTTGGCAAAATGTGGAAAAGAGGGTTAAAATGTACATCTGAGTGAAATAAAATGTTCAGAGTTTTATACTAAAATTCTATGGCAAACAATTTCGTAGAACATTTTAAACCGTTAGCTCCCGCATGTAGGGGTCATTTTGACACTTACTTCGAGAATTCGCCCAAAAAACAAGTTTTGTAGGCTGTTAGAGGGTTAAGATGTTCCAGAAAATTAATCAGCGGAAAATTTTACTAGGGGTCTCCTCAGACAAAATCTTTATGTGAAGAAGTTTGGAGTCCCTAGAAAGCATACAGAAAAGCTTCGCCTGAAAATATGCAACATTTTTTTGTTTATTGACTTCACTGGGAAGAAATTATGGATTAAGTAATAGTGTGGTTGAAAGGAGTTGTTATACAACTATTAATGGTGTGTAAAGTTGGCTGAGTAGACAGTGACGATATGCGTAGATTGGCGAAGACCAATGTAGGCAGCGAATGGACGCACGGTGACTGATGAAGAAGCTCACCATCGGTGGGTGTATAATCAGACATTTCTGGACTCAGGACATTTAGAAGGATCGATGATACATATAACTCAAGCAGCAGTGCCCTCCGGTACGTCTTCCTTTAGACAGTCTACAAACAGCTTCAGCAGGTGAGCTAAAATGCATAGCTGTACCACTCAGAAATTCGCTCAAAGCACATAAAATCTGCTTCAATGAGATCCCACAGCATAATATATGCCTTAAAACCCAACTTGGAATCTAAGTTATTGTTGTTGTTGTTGGTGTACAGGTTCATTAAACCTGATTAGAAGCAGATTATATCACCGAGGTCTTGTGGAATGGGATGAGCTCAAGCAACGAGTACTTTCGTTGGGTTCGTATCAAAAAGAGTAGAGGTGTTTTTTAGGGGGGGGGGGGGGACATACAAATTGATTGGAGGGACTCAGAACATATTTCGGGTATGTCTGGGTGTCGTGTAGGTATCGAGTCCGTTACAATGTCTAGTTATTCAGTCGAGCTGGTAGTAGTACATGGACCTTAAGGGGCACCATGAGCGCGTCGTCTGCAAAAGTTGGTGTTCCGGTTTCAATGACGCCATTCACGTGATTGGAGTTGAGTAAGGTATTGATTGACTCTATATGAATGTCATTTGCGGCTTGTCGGTAACACGTACGCGCCGTGAAGCGGTGCTGTTAAGTGTTGATGGCTGTGTATAGCGTCTGTATTGTCTTTTACTCCCTTCCTGCAGCGTCTGGGAGATGGCTCGTCTTCAAGTAGGTATTTAAAGGGGTAATTCTTTCGAGTTTGGCTGTCGAGCACTTCATTAATTGATAGCATAGATATCTCCCAGTGAAAGTGGTGCTCAAATAAGATGACAGCTCACAAAGCGCTGACTCGGCCGGTCGGTCGCTTTTCAACTGCGTCTCTTGCCAGTCCCCGATGTCCAAATCGGGTTTTTCGGTTCTATATACCACATTTGAGCCGAATCCAGCAAATGGCAGTTATTATTTTGGAAACTTAGCGAAGTTTAAAGCAATATATAGAGATTTTATTCCTATACACATACACGATCATTAATAAACTCCCTGAGTCATTATTAAGGGTTTTGAGGATCATAATTTTGCGGAAGACACCGTTATAGCTCAACAAATGGGGAGTCAGGGGTACGGCGGTTAAGTCATATAGGACGGTCGAACAAAATCAAGACAGCTTTGAAAGAATAAGGACCATTAACTTTGCATCTAAGGCTTGAGAATGTAATGAGTTGAGAATTGACTATCGGTCGAAGCTCACCTGCTAATGAGGGATTTCCTGAAGTATTTAATAAGATGCTGTTTTACCGTTGAGTCGAGAAATTTGTTGGAAAGGAGAGTAAAAGACCTAATCCAACCTATACCCACTTCAAATTCAGTCTGATTCTTACGATAAAGAGGCACAACTCACACATTTAAGTCGCCCTCTTCACCAGATCCCTCAGCAGTCGATTTTTATACGGTGAGACTTTGTCTGACCGACCTTCCTCTACCGACGATATTGGTAACAGAAACAGTACAGTTCTATCCATCAATCATTCGGATGCGGCTTTAGAAAAATCTGTAGGTCCCTCCATTTCTTGGAAGAAGCACAACACATAGTGGAGTAGGAGTTCGGCCGAAAATCGCTTTAACAGTTCAAAAACGCCATTTATGTGAAGCTCGAATTCAGAATTGTTTTTTTTTTTTTTTGAGTTATTTTCCGTTCCTCCCTCTCTAATTTCAATAAAGCACGCCAAAAATGCGCCTGCCGAAAAACCAGCGATTAATTATTAATTTTTCCGCATAATTTGTATAAGGTAAACGGAAAATCATAAAAGAGAAAATGTAAACAAATAAAAAAGGAATAAAAAACGTATAAATTTCATGCCACTTTTTCATTGCTTTTAATAATTTAGAGATAACCAAGTTGAATGGCAGTTTGCAGTCGCCCAAAAGGGCCCTTAAAGCGACACACTCTCTCTCTCTCCCTCTCTTCTCCTCGCGCTCACCCTACATGAGCGCCTCTTGATTTTCACGCTGCCTGATGCTGGTGCTTGAATTCCGCCACAGTAGTAACAACTTTTATTAAAATATTTATGTAATGCTTTTCTTCCTTTTTCTTTTTTTGTGTGTATGTGTACGAATACAAAGGCAACTGCAAAGCTTTTATGTAGCGTAGACTGTGCAGCAAAATGTGCATATATACTCGTATGTATGTGCATATGTATGACCGCCAAAGCGTCAGTTTATTGTGTCTGTCTTTTTGTGAGGCTGTTGCCTAGTGGCTGTGAGTATGTACATATACTTGTATATACGAGTATCTGTGTATATGCGTCTCGCTCTGTACACGGCTGCTGCATTCAAGGTCAATGTTACTGAGTATATCACATGCATGTGCATATATGCATACATACATATATTTACAAACGTTTTTGCAGGGCATGCAAAATATATATACACACACACAAACATACTTTTATCCCTGAATATATGTACATTGGCGTATGCAAGTACGAAAATATACATATGGTTACATATATACTTATATATCTGCTGCCTAAGGGCAAAATCACGCGTTGTTTACTTGAAAGAGATCACGAAAAAAAGCAATCAGATACCTATACACATAAAAAATGAGGCAACGAAAAAAAAAACAGATAACACATAAAGACATAACAAAAAATGTCTGGTAGACAATAAAAACTGGCATAACAAAAATGTGGCATGAAAAATAAGGAAGAAGAAAAAATATGATAAAAATAAAGAGGTATAAAAATAATCTGTCATAAAAAAAAACTGGTATAAAACTGGTATAAAACTGATATAAAACTGGTATAAAACTGGTATAAAACTGGTATAAAACTGGTATAAAACTGGTATAAAACTGGTATAAAACTGTTATAAAACTGGTATAAAAATGGTATAACAAAAAAACTTACATAACAACAAGTCACAAAATATATAGTAAAAAAATACTGACAAATACAACAATTCTCAAAAAATATAGTAAAAAAAATACTGAAGAAAAATTGGTATAATTGCAACAAAAAAAATTCTGAAACTAGCAGAACAGAAAAATTTGTATAACAAAAAAAATTACAAAACAAAAAATGAAAAAAACATTCGTATGGTATAAAAAATTGGATTACAAAGAATAATGTAACAGAAAATGGCATAACAAAGAAAAATTGTGATAATAAAAAATAAACATAAAGACTGGGATTATAGTAACTTTAACTACAAAAAAAAAATGATCAACTGAAAAATGGCAAAACAAACATTTAGTATAAAAAAATTTGTTACAAAAAACTGGTATAACAAAACATAAAACAATAAAATCGTGTATCAAAAAAATTGGCGTAAAAAGTGACATAACAAAATATGGTACAGTAAAAATTGGTATAACGAAAAAATAATAATACAAAAACTGGTATAAAAAATTTTAATAAAAAAAATTGTATAACAAAAAACGGGTAAAACACAAAAACGACCATACAAAAAGTGGCATAAAACATGAAATTATAAAGAATAAAATTGCATAAAATGAAAATGATATAAATGAAAAATGTTATAAAAAATAATTGTATAACAATCAAATAGGTTTAAAAATATAATACAAAAACTGGTATAAAACTCTATATATCATTAAAAAACTGGCATAACAAAAATATTATAGAAGAAAATGGTATAAAAAATGAATAGGATAACCAAAAAAAAAAAACTGGCAAAGCAATCAAAATGGCTTTAAAGATTTTCATAGGAAAAAGGGTATAACAAGAAATGGCATTGGAAAAATATAATAATCCAAAAACTGGTATAAAAAGTGCCAGAATAAAAAACTCGGTCTCCCAAAATACCTAACAACAAAAATATAATAATAATACAAAAACTGGCATAAAAAATGTTATAACAGAAAATATGGCATAACGAAAAACTTGCGAAGCAAAAAACAGCCACAACAAAAAATGGTATCACAAGTTATATCTATAGCATAACAAAAAAAAGAAAAAAAAGATGACATATCAAAAAAATATTATAGGAAAATATTACTGATAATAACTGGCATAAAAAACAAAATGACATAACAAAAAATGGCTTAAGAACAAAATGTTATAAGAAAAAATGGCATCACAAAACAAAAAAATATTAATATAAAAACTTTCATAAAAAATGTTGTAACAAAAAATATGGCATAACAAAAAACTTGCATAGCAAAAAATTGGAATAACAAAAAAAAAATGGCATAACAAAAAAAATGGCATAACAAAAAAATGGCACGACAAAAAAATTGTTATAGCAAAAATTATATAGGATAACAAAAGAACTGGCATAATAAACAAAAATGGCATAACAAAAAAATGTCATAACAAAAAAATGGCATAACATAAAACTACATACTAAGGTAAATTCAAGTAAAGTAAAAAAAAAAGAAAATATAAAAAAATAAAAATTTAAGATATATTCTACACCAAGTAATGTCAACATAAACGTTTGTTGCATGCACTCGCTTTTGGATTTCACACTCCAGTTGAGTCAGTTGAAGCCAGCCAAGCACGTACTACGAGTGAGTGCATACCTTCTTACGGTCGACAGCAAGCTTAAAGCACAGTGGCGACGACAACGACGATGACGACGACGGCGGTGGCCAAAAGATCGTATAAGTGTTTACACGGCGTAGAGTAACTGCAGCAACTCATAGGAAATGCAATACAGTGAATATTCTTCTGAATACTTAAAAAAAAATTTTTTTCTTAACTAATTGTTCCCTATAAAAAATTGCCAAAAAGTCTTGAAATACTTCATCTTTAAGCGGAATATTTTTTTACTAAGCTTCATTTAGGTACATATTTTCCAGTTTGCCCATAAATTGGAAATTTCACCTCAAACCCCATTTTGCTCTATCCAAAACAGCCTGTTGCCCTTTCACACACTGCTCCCTGCTCCGCATTCAATAATTCTATTTGTCCATGTTGTTCTTCTTTATTTTTGCATTAATTTCTGCATCACTCTCCCTTCGTTTAACTGTTTGTTTGTTTGTTTTCGCACACTCATATTCATTTGTTTGCCATTAAATATTTGCCTTTTTCTTTGGTGCAGCATTACGCTGCCTCAGTTTCAGTTGACGGTTACTCATACGCCGTGTTGCATCATAGCCATATACGCTCTATGTACTACGTACTATTTACCGAGTATATATATGTAAACGAGTATATGCAAGTATGCACATTAAAACAGGCATGAAATGGCGTACATATATATGTGTATTTTTCTTTTAATATTTCAAGAGTAATTTTTCAAATGAAAAACTCTGCAAACAAAAGCCGTAAAATATTTAATTGCTGTTGTTTAATGGAAATTTTCAGAAACTTGTTTTTTCTCATGAGCGTAAGCTCCGGTATCAGTAATGGTGTAGTATTTCAGAATTTTGTAGCTCTTGTAGAAGCTTGAGGTATTTTTTTTTTAATTTTGAGTTTAATATTAAATTTTGGCTTAAATTCAAAATAACTAATTTACTTTATGCAACAAAAATTCATTAAATTAATTTTACATTGTTGCCAATTTTCTTTGCTATAGATTATTGCACGAAATTGCAAATTATTCTAATAAAATTTGTTGTTAAAAGGCTGTTAAATAAAAAGTTGCCCCTCGCGATATATTTTTTCTTTAGCAATGTTGCCAATTTTCTTGTTTTCTGAAGTTGTGTTTGACATTAGAGATATTATTATATTATATAGTCTGCATTTTTTAAAGAAATTTTCAATAACTTAGCTACTGAAAATCAGTCGAAATATCATAAAAATGTATATGCAACGTTGCCAATTATAAATTCTTTTTTCAACTCTTTATTGCAACATGAGATGCTGTCATTTTCTTCTTAATGGAACATTTTGCTATTTTATTACTGCAAGTCAGCAGAAAAATCACATTTATTTTATTATTGCAACGTTGCCAATTTTCCAATTTTCCAAATGGGTTTTAACATATCATATAAGAAACTTTTTTTCTTGAATTATTAAAAAAAAAAAACACTTCCCACTGAAACTTCCCGCTCAAGAATGTAACTGGCGAAATCAGAAAAAAGATTTACTACAATGTTGGCAGTTTTCTACTTACTTGTACTACTTTTTTTTTTTTTTGTAATTCTAAGGGAACATCCCACAACTTAACTACCGAAATTTAGTTAGAAAATCAATGAATTTTATCACTGCAACATTGCCAATTTTCTAATTTCTTAAACTTGCGCTTGTCACAAAAAAAATTAGCAACGTTGCAGAGATAAAATTCATTTATTTTTAAACTTATTTCCAACAGAAAAATTATAGGTTATTCTATTAGTATTACAAGAAAATACTAATAGCTAAAGAAAGTTGAAAATTGGCAACAGAGTAGTGATAAAAAAAATTTTGTTATTTTTTTAATTGCATCTTAGGGCGAGAAGTTTCAGTGGGAAGAGTGCTTTTCATAATGCAAGAAACAATAATTTCTTATTTGATACGTTGAAAATCTGCTTAGCGAATTGGAAAATTGGCAACGTTGCAATCACAAAACTAATGCGATTTTTCTATTCACTTTTTGTAGTAAAATAGCAAAAGCTTCCATCAAGAAGAGGATAATTGCAACTCGCGGAGCAATAAGAAGTTAAAAAAAATTGAAAATTGGCAACGTTGCAGTGAGAGTTTACAATATTGAATTTTGATTTAGAAAATGTTAGCATTTTTTCTAAAAAATTTATAAAATGAAAGTAATTAATTTGGGAGGTATTTAAGGAGACTCCACAGTTGATATTCTTTTTTAATTAATTAATTATTTATTTAACTAAAAGCGTTGATTTCTTAAGCTTTTTAAGCACAAAATTCTACACATAATTTTAGTTAATACATATTTTTTAAGTTTTAAACTAAGTTAACGGCACTTTAACGCACACAAAGCACACCTGCAATTCAACTTTTCGCGTTCACACCACTTTTCCACGCTTCAAACTTTCATTATAACGCCAAGAAAAGTTTGTTATAAAATTGTTAAGAGCAAATAATCGAAAGAAAATAGAAAATGAATATAAAAACAAATTAAAACAGAATTAAACTGTACCAACGCGAAACACACTTCAAAAACACTCAAAATGCATTGTTGTTGCTGCACACAATTTCTTGGCTGGAAGAAGAAGAAAATTCGAAGAATTTTTAAAACATTTTAAGTACGCTAAAAGTTGCAGGGAAGAAGAAGAAGAAGACAATAAAAAAGAGATTATGACCCTGTATATAGCCCGACCCCACAGTTTGGATGATCGCAGAGGAGACTGTCTGTATGGCCTGCCACACCTTAATTCCGCTCGCGTCGATACACACATACCGCGCACACACACGCATGGAAGCAGCTTTTTGATGTGGCGTTGTTTGGAATTTATGCGATTTTGCTATTGTTGTTGTTGTTGTTGTTGTGATTGTTGTTGTGATTGCTGGTTTCGTTAAACTTTTACTCTTGTTTATATTTATAACTTTTTTATGAAGGACATAAATAAAATTTATATGCAAAGAATATTTTCATTTATATATTGCAAATGACGAACTGTGTATATTGCGATGTAAAACAACAAAATAGAATTGGCTCAATCTGCAGACGAAGGGTTACATTAGATAAACCCTTCAGGGAGTACCTAATAAAGGGGGACTTTCCTTTACTCCGCCAGCTTTTCGTTCGTCTCGTTATATAGCGCAAGCACAAGCATCTTATAGCTTGAAGTGAAAGTTAGATCATAACTGAATTCGATGTCAGCTAGGTGGCGCCAGAGTCGTTTTTTCCACAAACTTATTATTTATGACTATATTTTGATTGAGCCTAGCTCTGTTTAAGGGTCGTTGAAAAATATGAATTGAGGACGCTAGCCCTGCTCCCAAAATCGAAGAGACTTATGAAAACGACGGCGAGAAAACCCAAATTGCTGAAGGCACACAACGATAAAAACCAAACATTTACGTCGAAGAGAGTTGCGAGTTCTCGTTGTCTAACCATACGCTCCGATAGTCTCTTGTAACGAGAATGCCTTTTACACTTCCGTCATTTAATCGGCAGGGACGTCCTTAAGATTCTCCACAATCTTGACTACAGCCATCCGATCCTTATGTGCCCCCCAAACGGAGGCTTTCATGGCTTTTCTGCTGTCGCCGCGCATGGGTTCCTGCTAGCTTCTTTTCTGTGCAATGTATTGCCCTGTGTGGGCCTATTAAAGCGGGCCTCGCGCGATCACTCTGACGGTTTGGCCTTTCCTTCCAGTGGTTTAAGCTTTCTCCTCTTCACTAAAAGTTGCCTTCCATCAAGAGCCTTAGCATTGGTCTCTAGGAGTCTGGTAGGCCGAAGGGTTTTATTTGAATCGGTTCTGCGGCTATGCGATGCCCAAAGACATTGGGTGTGATTTGGTATTGCCATATCCATCGGCGACATTTTTAACCATGCAGTAATCTGGAAGTTTGTTTGTTTGTTATAGCGGATGCGCCAACCACGTCTAGGGTCAGGCAAGTCTAGTTTTAGTCATCTAGGTCATCTAACGGGAGGCCCATGAAACATGCTGTTTCGACGGGTTCGGACCAGAGGGAGAGAGGTGTTAGATGAGTCGGGTTAAGTGGACATGTAAAGAGGTGGTTAGTGTCGTGAAGAGATTCGTTGCATGCAGGATATGTGTTGGGTATGTAAGGGTCGAGTCTGGATAGGTGGGAGCTAAGCCTGCTACAGTATCCAGAACTTAATTGTGCCAGGGTTACGCGGGTCTCTCGAGGCATCTCGAGCTCTTGTTCTGCTATAGGTGGTGATTGGACTCCGAGAACACCATTCAAGGGAAGAGAGTTCACAAAGATGTTAACGAACTCTCGGAGAATGGTATTTACAGCTTGTCTGTACGCCGCCCTGTCCAGCTGGTCTTATCTGTATTGCTGTACGGCGTCCCGGTAGTCAAGTACTCCCATCCTGATGTGCCTAGATGGTGGTTCAGCTTCCAATAAGTGTCTGTTGGGATGATCCCTACGGTAGCATCCCAGCAGATATTGCTTACACAGCATAACATTATGCTCCTCATTGTCGCGGTCCGAAGAGCGTTATCTGACATGCTGGTAGCTTCTTCAACTGCGTCTCCCTAGTTCTCGGTTTCCAAATCGGATCGGCATAGTTACGACCGGCCGGCCAATTGCCTTGAATGTTACCAGCTGTGTTTCTTTGTCTTTTCCCCAGGTGCTACCGGCTAGTGATTTGAGGATTTTGCTGCGGCTCTATACTTTGGTGGCAATTGCAGTCGTATGCGGAGTGAAGGAATGTAGGGTATCAAATGTGACTCCCAGTTACTTTGGGTTCTTCGTGGTCGGAATTTTTATGTCATCGACCTTCACATTGAGTTCAAGCCGGTACTCCTTCGTCCAGTTGGTGAAAAGGGTGGCAAAGGATTTCGCGAGTTGTAGATGCAGATGTCGTGCAGTGAAGAAGTTGGAAAGGTAGGCGAGATAGCAGTTTTTTTGTATTCACGCCTGATTCGTTGGCCACGATTTGGAAAAATTTGGAATTTCGAGTTTGAATATTTTTTTTTGAAACATTTTTCTATCTCTTGCAGCTCCTTATAATGTTTAGGCTAATTAAGTGACTTTAAATTATCTAAGCAGCTGACTCAGCATATATACATACAAATATATGTATACATATGCACATGTACCGTTAAGTGTAGTCGGATATTAAACACTGCCAACGGTAACTTCAAATATATAAATATATTTACAAATAAAAGTCAGGACCGCATTGGCATAACCGCAACCGCAAGCTGGCAAGTATAAGTGTCACAAAAACCAATACACACACATACATACATAAACATACACACACACACACACACACACATGCATACACAGCCAGCAAACAAGTAGCAAAATGTTGTTTGCTCAAATCGACAACTGATTAGAGCAGCAAAATGCAAGCAAGCGATCAACAACAAGCAATAATAACAACAACAACAACAACGAATACAAAAGACAAATTCAAACAAATAATCAATAAAGCAACAAAATACTTACATAACATACATACATACATACATACATAAATACAGCGTATGTATGTGTGACGCTCGTGTATTGTACTTTTATTGGCATGCATTGTAAGCCAAGAAAACAACAAAAACAACGGCAAAAATCAACAACAGCTTGACAGCAGTTACAGTTATGTTCTATTCTGTTCTAGGAAGCATTTTAATTAACAAACAAAAGTCCAAATGATGTGCGGAGTATGTTGATTGTTCTAGTTATGTGCTTGTGTATGCATGTGTATGTATATGTAAGTATATGTTTGCATACTAACCAACGCGTATGTACGAGTATGTATGTGCACGCATTTATTATTACCGTTATTATTTGCAACATTTTTTGTTCATTTCATTCATATACAATGACCAGGTGTGTGCGTGTGTGTGTGTGTGTTATTTTGTACGAAAACTGCCAGTCACCATACGACTGGTACTCTCTCTGTCAGTCAGTCATTCAGTTAACGCCGTCAGATCGGCTGCCATTCAAAGTCAAAGTTCAACATCATTTTACAATTCAAAAGTTGACTGGCGAATGCAGTTCAATTCAATGCTGGTGTTAGTAGTCTTAGTAGTGCTGGGCAGTTTTGTGGCTGCTTAGCTTGTCGAGTTGAGGACGTGAAATTCACTTCATTTGCATAATACTAATCGCTATATATATGTGCATTGACTTTTTGTTAGACATAAATCGTTGCGTGTGCATATGCTTTTATTAACATATTTTTATGCAAATAATATTAAAGAGGAAATGTTTTATTTCATTTATTTAATATAATTTTTTTTTATTTTTATTTTTTTTTATTTTTTTATATATTCTTTTCAATATAATTTAATTTATCTTTATACGATTTTATTTTTTCTAATTAATTTAATTAATTATAAAATTTTTAATATATTTTTGAATTTTTTTTATTTAATTTAAATTTTTTATTTTTTTTTATTTTTTATTTATTTGATTTTATTTTATTTTTATATTTAATTTAATTTAATTGAAAAACATTATCTGAACAACGTTTACACAGATCATTCAAATTTATTACGAAAATTCACGTTCTGTAAAGAATATGTTTCGTGCGCGCTTCGCTCAACTTATGGTCAACATAATTGGCCTGCTGAGCGTACTATTCGCAATACCATCACCCGTATTGAGACCCAGCATTCATTATTGGATAATATTCGACCGAATAGACTGCATCCAGCATGCAGTGAAGAGAATATAGCGGTCGTATAGCGCTGAGAGTGTACACGAAGGCCGTGGAGAGTCGATTCGGCGCCGTTCGCAGCAGCTCGGACTGACGTATGGAACGACTTGGCGCATTTTACGTCGATACTTTAAATTAAAAGCGTAATAAATACAGCTCGTGCAAGAACTGAAGCCGCTCGAGCTTCCCAAGCGACATCGCCTCGCTCTATGGGCTCTTGAAAAGTTCTTAGAAGATCCGGCGTTTTCGAGCCAAATTTTATTCAGCGATGAGGCCCATTTCCGGCTCAATGGGTATGTAAACAAGCAAAATTACCGCATTTGAGACGAAGAGTAACCTGAAGAGATTCAAGTGCTGTCATTTTATCCTGAAAAAACAATGGTTTGGTGTGGTTTTTGTGCAATTTGGAATCATCGGTCCATATATCTTTAAAAATGATGACGGTGAGAATGTAACAGTCATTGGCCACCGTTATCGCGCCATGATAACCGACTATTTGATGACTGAAATTGAAGCTCGTGATCTCCGCGACATTTCACAGTTCACAGTTTCAAGAAGACGGCGTCACTTCCATTACATCGCATCAATTAATGGATTTATAGAGAGAACACTTCGGTGAGCAGATAATTTTACGTTTTGGGCCGGTCGATTGGCCACCAAGATCGTGTGATATCACACCGTAAGACTTTTTCCTGTGGGGATATGTAAAGTCTAAAGTCTGTGCGGACAATCCCACTTTGATTCAGGCCTTGGAGCAAAAAAACACGCATGTCATTCGCCAGTTACAAGTCGAAATGCTCGAACGAATCATTGAAAATTGGACTCAACTGATGGAGCACCTGAGATGTAGCCGCGGCCAACATTTGAAACAGATAATACTTAAAAACTAAATGACAATGCATGTTCCTTCGAATGATAATAAACATTCCCAATTAAAATTGAATGTTCTGTGTTTTTTTTTCTCGAAAAGGATCACCTTTTATTTGAATTTTTATTTTTTATTTTGTTTTTAATTTTTTTTTAAATATTAAATTCTTTTTTTTAATTTATTTTTATTTATTTAAATATTTTTATTTATTTTTTAATACACATTGTTTTATTACATTATTTTATTTATTTTTCATTTTATTTTATTTGTTTTATTTTCTAATGCTTAATTAAATTTAAAAATAAATTTTATAATTTAAATTTTATTTTTTTTTAATTTCTATTTTTTTTCTTTTACTTTTTTTCAATCCATTTAATTTCCGGTACTTTATTTTGTTTTATTTTTTAGTTTTAATATATATTTTCATTTTTTTTTCATTTTTTATTTTTTAATTTATTTTAATTTTGGTTTATTTTATTTATGTTTTATTATTTTTTATTTAAATTTAGTTTATTTTATTTTATATTAGTTTTTGATAATTCCATTAATTTTTTATTTTATTTCAATCTATTTATTTTTTTTCATTTTTTTCTTTTATTTTATATTTCTCTAATATTTTATATATGATTAATTTATTTTATATTTTTTATGTTTTATTTATATATTTTTTTAAATATTATTTTATTTAATTATATTTTGCTTAGTTTTGGTTATTTCCATTTATTTTATTTTATTTATTTTATTTAACTGTAGATTATTTGTTTTTATTTTTTAGTTATATTTTTAAATGTTTTTATTTATTTTTTATTTTATTTTATTTTATTTTTTATTTCATTTCGTCTTCTTAATTTTATTTATTTATTTTTTAAATTTATTTTTTTTATTTATTTCACTTATTTTAATTTGTTTTATTTAAATTTTTTTATATTATTTGATTTTATTTTAATTAATTTTTTTTTTGTGTATTACATTTTATTTTAATTAATGTTTTTTTTATTTATTTTATATTATTTGGCTTTTATTTTATTGAAATTAATTTTAATTTTAATTTAAAAAAAAAATTCTTAAAATTTTCAAAATTAATTTGCAAATTGTATTTAGTGCACTTTCACTGTAAGTTCAACATGTGTGCTTAACACCTGCCTGTCCAATTTATGATTGGCCTCTCATGTCTTCATGACACACCCCGAAACCCGAAACATTGCACATTTTACACCATAGAATTTTAAGCAAATTTTTTTTTTTTTGACTTATACTCGTCTGTGTGGTTGTCATACAAATCTGTCGTGTTGACGGCAGGCAAATTTTTGCCATAATGTTGACAGTTTGCAGTATTCATACAGAGAAAAAGTGCAAAAATAAATTAGATTAAAAGTTGAGGGAGGGAGGGGGGACGGCTGTGCTGTGGAGTTGATAGTTTGGTTGGTGTTTTTACTTACTGAAAGTTAGAATGGAGGTTTGATGTAATCAAGTTCTGAACTGAAGGAGCTAGATACAATTTTTTTTTCCACTTTCATCTGCTTTTAGATAGAACTGAGTACTTAAAAATGTCTTTTTTTTACAATTTTTTAAAGAGTTTTTCTCACTAATTACTTTATTTCTAATATTTTTTTCATAGAAAACTTTTGTTTTGTTTTTTTTTCCAACTGCATGCTTTTCAGAAAATATATTTTTCATGCTTTATTTTTCTTCTACTTTCGCAAAAATATGCCTTTAAGTGAGCAGTTAATTATTTTTGTGTCCTTAGGCGTCGCAGATGAAGTTGGTGGGCAGGAAAAAAATAAAATAAAAATCGAAAAAATAACAGTAATGTAATGTAATGTCTAAATTTTATTTTATTTTTCATAGAAAAATATTTTTTGCAAACACGTATATGTACTAGTGCAAACAATCAGCTGTCCAAATGCTTACCTTATCAGTCAAAGCCAACGGATTAAACTTCACTCGCTTGGCAGGTGCTTACAACACAAAGGTATGTTAGCCACTCGTATGTGGGTGTAGTAGTCCAGCGTGTATAGACTTTGAGTTTAGTAAAATTCCTGGAAATTATTTAGCCTTTAGCACTCACTTTTGTTTGTAGTAGGCGTGTGTGTGTGTTTTGCTCACTTTGGTAATTAGTTAGTTAACTGGTTGAGTTGGTTGGTGTTGTCTGCTGGTTGCAGGCTTTATTTACTATAATATTTATTATGTTTAGTTTTGTTGTTGTTGTTGTTTTTAATTAATATTATTTTATAATTTTTTTCACATACACACCCATTTGCTTTTGTTTTTCTTAAAAGAAAATTAGTTTTTCTTTGCTTTCTCAACACTTGCTGGTGGGCATGCGTTCAGCAGGTGCTTTGAGTGTGTTGTTTGCTTGCATTATGCGTATGTGTGTGTGCTTATGTAAATTATTTATTTTAATTCACAGCTGACCTTTTGACTTTTAGATTGTGTTGCCTAACGCTGATTTTATTTATTTTTTCTTTGTGTTTGCTTTTAAGTTTTTCACTTGAGAAACTGCTACTCTTTGCCTGCGCTGCATTTGTTTTTCGTCTATTTGGTTAGTGTTTCAGACATTTTGCAATATATATTTTTTAAATATATTTTAAATACTATATTAGTTCAATTTTTGTATTTTTAGTATCTTAAAGTTTTGTCGATAATTTTTCTTTTTCGCTTTTTATATAGAATTTTGAATTTTTTGTATTTTTTTATTTTATTATTTTTCTATTTTATTTAATTTTATTTAATTTTTTATTATTCTCTATTTATAAATAATTTTTTTTTTTTCAAATTTTTAAGCACTAACTATTTCTATTATCAGTTTTTGTTATATAAAATTGAGAAAATTAAATTTATTTTGCATTTTGCACTCGCATCGTGTTGCTTTTGAGGCGCTGAAATTAAAAATAATAATAATAATAAAAATATTAATATTTATAGTAGAGATTAAAATAGTTGTTGGAATTTAAAAAAAAAATGGAAATTAGAAAAAAAAAAGATTCTTTTGGGGAAGATTTTTTACAGTTGTGACAATAATAAATGCTTGAATACGAAAAAACTAGTATGAAAAATGGTCTTCGAAGATCACTGTCCCTCCGCAAATGAACTCAAAGCCTGAGTTGACATCAAACAAGCTGATGTTGAGTCTATGGTAGGATTGAAAGGGAATCGTCCTTATATCCCGTATCTCAAGTGTTTCGTGTCGAACTTGCGCGAGAGCTGGACATTCGCTGAGAAAGTGTATTATTGTTTCCTTATAGCATTCTAAACTGCAGCCTCTTCAGCGACTATAGAAGGCTGTTAGAGAGTAGTCCCATTTTCAATGCATGCTCTCCGAAGAACCAGTGACCCTTTATAATGACTGTAAGTCTATAAATACTTTTTCCCTACCATTTTAGATGGATCCTTTGTTCTTATCATGTCATAGTTGGGCCAGATCTATTTCGATATCTTGCAGTTGAGCATGGATTTCCATCTACTTGGTGCAATTTCTTCAAATCGCAAGTAAGAATTTCTCTTGAGCGTTCCGAACGGACTTGGTATTAGCTCCGCTTCGGTGATGCAACAAGAGATGCTCCGGATTTGACCAACTTGTCGGCTTGTCGTTGCCGAAAATATTCCAGTTAATGGGGATGGCAGTTGACCCTTTGGGGAACTTGCCTTTTTACAATTGTTGACGAGGCTTGGATTTATCATACGCGATGATAAGCCTTCTGTATCCCCTTCGTAATAATTCATTAACGCCCTAAAGACCTTTTGAATTTCTCGTACCTCCGCTTGGAATATTCCAGCTAAATTCGGTAGACGTAACCTTCGAGACCTTCGTAGTATACCCACGCGCCTACAACCAAAGTCGACTTTAAACCCATCGATTGAATCAGAATCTCTAATACTGATGACGGAAGCTGCTGGCGTTTTGCAAATGCAGACGTCTATAGGCAGTCGATACAAGAGCATGTTAAGCGCATCCGTCCGACATAACATAAAGGCTCTTATAACCCCTGGGTAAGCTGCTCTTTGTACTTCATTTAGTTTCCTGATATTGTACTGTTTTGTCCCACACAAATGCTCTACATATGATATCATAGGTCTTATAACGGCCGTATACTCATACAACCAGGTGATTATGTTTGGTTTGAGGTCCCAATCACTGCTTAGTATTTTCTAACACCTGTAATAGGCCGCATATGCCTTTATTATGCTTTTCAATATTCCACTTCCAGTTTAATTTGGTATAAATCTCAACCCTCTCAGATATTTTGCTGTGGCGGGCAGTGGAATTTTAATCCCGCTGAGTGAAGAAAGTTTAAAATGAGGTATTTTAGACTCTTTTGCGAAAAGCGTCAGCTCTGTCTTATTAGGATTGACCCCCAGTCCGTTTTCTCTGGTCGTCTGCGTAAGCTACTACCTTCACTCCGCCAGCTACGTTAGTGCCACCAACCATAGAAGCGGCGATAACACACCTCATTGAGGATCCTTCTACCAACGTAGACAATTCATTTTGAGGAACCTCCCCCTCTTCAACCAACCAACCAACCATTTTCCTACAGGTACAACTATTTTGAGAGAACTTTAAATGGATTTCAACCACTCAGAAAACCACTCATAACACACTTTCAAGAGATGAGCGTAGGTTTCAAAAAATTTCTCTATGCAAATTCCATACTTACAATAAACAGAAAAATAAATCAGCAGAAAAAAAAAAACAAAAAAAAATTTTAGAGAGAGCAAAATGAAAAAAGAAAC
This sequence comes from Neoceratitis asiatica, assembly GCA_030068015.2. Classification (NCBI taxonomy): domain Eukaryota; kingdom Metazoa; phylum Arthropoda; class Insecta; order Diptera; family Tephritidae; genus Neoceratitis; species Neoceratitis asiatica. Next base: position 75,389,940 of record CM061527.1, read on the forward strand.
TCCAAAAATTTCCTGTTTTCCTGAGTTGGATAACCAAAAGAGCACCGAATCATGCAAAAAAATGTGTAGTAGGCAAAAAACTACTTAGCATGGCCAACGTATCCAAATCAAAGTAATCAAAGCAACTTACTATTTCCATAGCTACTACAGCTACATACATATATTTTACACTAACGGATATGCTCGCGGCGACTTTCTTCTAAACAGCGCAAATAATTATGCAAAATAGTGGTAGAAAAAAGGAAAAATAGTAAGCGGCGGCAAAGAAGAACAAAAAAAGCAAAAATATAAAAGAGAAATTCTCTTAAAAAACACATTTGACGGAATATAATGAATTTGTAAATCCCACTGCCTTCATGGCATATAATTTTGTCAACCTTAGTCTGCCAGTAAAAAAAACGGATGTGTATGTTATGTGAACAATGTATGCCAGAACGATGGGAACAAAAAGTGAAACAGAGGAAAAAAATGCTAAAAATGCTAAAAAATACAACAAGAAAATAATTACAATGGAAATAGAAAGCTTACATGATGATGGGGTGTGTGTTTAAGTGTAGATATTTATTTATTAGTAAGGGAATTCATATTTTCCTTAAATTAAAAAAATTATTAAACATTTCTTAAATTTTTTTTAATATTTTATACTTTTTAAATTTTTTTCTTCTTTTTTAAGTATCTTAAAGAAATTAAAAATCTGACGATACAAATAAAGTTTTTTTATCATCATAGGTATGTGGCTTAGCTAAAACTTCCATATGAACTCCTAAATGTAGGCAACGTTTTTCGTTAATGCATTTCTGTTGCAATTTGATATTGCTTAGAGGTAGGCAAATTACTACACTGAATTTGATTAAACAAAATTTTCTGTACATTTTTATTTCAAATTTTCCTGAATATTTTTCTTTCAAATAGAGTAATACATTTTGTATTTCTTTTTGTAAGTATTTAAAAATAAAATATTGCAATGTATTTAGTTATAGGTATGTGACCTAGCTAGATCTTGGTGATTTTGACACCTAAATATAGACAATGTTTTTGGTTGATTCCAGCGTTTCTAATATCGAAATTCACAAGGTATAACAAGGAAATCCCGACTTCTTCGACAATTTTAAGTGAAAGTGACATGAAAGTCACATGAAAGGCTTCAGTCTTTGGTCAAAAGACTGGCTTATATACATTTTGCAATAAATTGCCTAAATTGGCGATGAAGCTCACACCTTTTACGGAATTGAGTTGTAATAAAATATAAAATAAATCACTATACCCTTCGTGGAACCACTTCAACGGAGTGTTTGGCGATTTTCAACCTCAATACAAATAAATTTTTGCACTGTTTCGTTACCATAGGCGAGACTTGGATCCACCACACCACACCAAAGACCAAAAAAGAATCAGAACAACGGGTTTTTCCGTATAAAGATGCACCAAAGAAGCCCTAGATGGATCTGCGGGCCAAAAGGGTTTTGGCCCTCAGCTCTTTCGGGATGCAAGAGGTGTCATTCAGATTGATTACCTTGAAAAGGGTAAAACGATCAGCGGCGAATATTATTCAGAGTTTTTTGCAGAGATTCGATATGATTTTGAAGCATAAATGGCCGAATTTGGCGGAAAAAATGTGCTATTCCATCAGAACAGTGCACGGGTGTACGCATGTGATTAGTATCACCTTGGGAAAGATTCATAAATTGAGCTACGAACTGCTACACCATCTCGTATATTCTCCAGACATAGCATTCAGGGACTATTTCTTGTTTCCAAATCTGAAGAAATGGCTGGGTGGTAAGAGATTTGAGTCGAATGAAGAGGTTAGAAACAAACTCCTATTTTGAGGGCCTTGAAAAAACCTATCATAAGGAGTCTTTATTGAAAAATAAAAGCAATATTCAAAAGTCAGTGATTTTCAAACTCCTTTCGTATTTTCTTTTATTAGTGAATAAGTTATTATTATGTTTTCTAACTTTAAAAAACATATAAGATAAATAACTGATTACTGGTGTGTGACTTCGCTAAAACTTCAAAGGAGACTCCTAATTGTAGGCAACGTTTTTTCCCAAGCACTTATGGCCTATGAGTTTTTAAAGAATAACTGAAATCTATGATCTTTCAATTGCTTTCAGTTAAAAACAAATGATTCTGCCATATATATACAGCCAATATAGCGCTAGATCTGAATTGTTAAAAAAATACTTTTTAAATAGCCGAGCTGATGATGTATTTAAAGAATTCTTATGGGGTTCTCTATCTTCATTTTGCTTTAAATATTCTTGTATTAGCGTATTACCTAAAAAATCTCAAACTTAATGATAATTCCAATATTGTATAGAAAAAATTCTAAGAATTTTGGAATTGTAGACAATATTTTCAGTTTATAGTGAGACAAAAATATAATCATTTTCTTTATATACTTTTCTTTTTAAGACTCTTTGGAGAAAATGGGTGTGTAACTTCGCTAAAATCCGTCTGATTGTAGGCAACGTTTTTAAATACTCAACAGACAGAAATTTGGATGCGTAACATTTAAAATATAACTGAAAATTTCCTTAATTCAGCTTTAGTTTAACCTTTTTTCATTATAGCCAAACAAAATTTGCGCTTACTTTCATTATTCTATCCACAATTTCTGGCGTAAAATTCCCTAACTCTGTAAGTCACTCACTCAGAGACTGCTGAGCACTTAGAGCGCCCAACTATCTTCAGCTGTCGGGTGCAGCTCAACATTGTTGTCATTACATCATTAATTGCTTTTGTTGTCTAACATCTTAGCTTTCTTTCTTCATTTCCATTTCACCTTCGATTTCACCTTATTTTGCGAACTTTTTAATTTGTATTTTCTTTCCCTGTTTTTTTTTTTTGCTCACTCTTTAACGCTGCAGTTATTTTAACACGTAACGGTATACAATTCATTAGTCCATTCTCTTTCTTTACCGTTATTATTATTTTTTTTTTTTTGCTCTTAAGTGAATCTTCCATTTTTTGTTTTTCTTTATTACTTTGTGTTGACACTCGCATTCAATTTATTATGCTCTGGCCAACGGCTTTTTTGCTACTTATCCGGTCTTTATACAATCATGAAGATGAGCTGAGCTGAGTTGTTGCAAAAACATTGCTCTCCTCATCCGCTGTAGGTGTAGTGACGAGGTGAATTTAATTTGCATTTGTGTTGAACAAAGTAGAGCATTAGATGAAGCTAAAGATAATAACAATGTCAGTTGGTACTGAAATTTCATGCAGCTCATACCCAGTCGAAACTGTAGTGGAAAATATGCATATTTGAAGATGTGAGTTCGAAACTGGTACTAGCGTTAGTGAGATTGTCGGGAGCATAGCCCTACCAGAAGCCAGCAAATCTAAGATTGCAGTTGGCTCCCCCTAATATTTCACGTGTAAACCGGAAGTTGATAAAGTCGGATAGTTTTTCGAAGATTTGTTACCTAGTAGAAAAAACTAGAAAGTTTTGAGTAATCCCATTTCTCTCATCTCCTTCCGCAATAAACTGCATTAGACCCTTCAAACCAATAGATCGCGGAAGAACTAGAAACCGGATTCATCATCAGACAGACGATCAACACCTACTTACTTAATAGCAAACGCCAATCGAACTGGTCGCTCAACTAGCCAACCAAGTGATCCGCATTCCCTATGACTGACGCTGAAACAGATAGAATCATCTCGCATTACTTTCTACACCATCCTCCTGCGAGAAATCCAACCTACCATAACTTCGGTTCAAACCCTCGCAGCCATTTTTCTTAAAAGAGGATTATAGCTGCTCAGCTAACGGGACTTTAGCTCTAGAGCAGTTTTATGGGTTATATTTTTTTTTTTTTTTTTGGGTTTCTGCTCTTGGATCCTCATCACATATCCTCAAAAAGTAAGTCATTTCAAACAAGTTGCGGTAGCCAACCCGTGAGGAGTTTCGCTGCAGGATTTGCTGAAGTCTAATTGGAACGAATGTTCAACAGATTTAGGACTGCAAACGAGCGTCGGTCTTGAAGCAAGCGGCTCGCATCATAAATGTGTTTTCATCAATGCAACCATTGGGAAAAGGAGGTTACGCGCTGAGTTTGAGATCTGCCACTTAAAAATCAGCTGCAATAAAAAAAGAGACAACAGGATCCGAGGAGAGACCTCCCTTTTGATTACGACCACTGCAAACATACTAAGGATTAAGATTTGAGAACATACAACCCAGTCCCTTAAGAGAGGAGGCGCCGCTTCCTAGTAAATAATAAGGCTGTGCTTATCAGCTATCCAGAAACTGCGATAGACAGTTGATGAATCAAGATATTGGTATTGGATTGGTGATGGGAGAGCGACTCAGTAGCCCAGTCCTGTCCTTGTCACCCTCCAGTGAATGATTTTCTCGCAAAAATCTACATCAAACCAAAATTATTCAACAAATCGTTGATTTTCACCCACACGCAGACGGAAGAGTTGCCTTTTATGAGCGCCTGGAGCGCACTTATGAGCTCTGCCCCAACCACGATGTCAAAATTGTGCTTGCTCAGCTGGGTAAAGAAGGTAGCTTCGTTATAAGAGGCATAAAGTTCAACCCCTCCATGACGAGAAATAACCAAATGGGTAGAGACTGATCAACTTCGCCCTGATGCCTGAAATATGTTCCGCTGTAACATCAGTTTCGGGCTTAAAAAAATCCATCAACGGAAGACACGCCTGCAGTTTTTTAGATGTTCATGCTACCGAAGACCTAAAATCCATTGGAGTTTTTTATCTATAATTTTCGGTACTCGCCTAGTCCGGACTGGAACCCATGACGCTCCGCATCGTAAAACGCGCACTGCTAACCATTCGGCCGCCCCGACCCTCTTAGTCTTGGCTTGGTGGAACACCTACCCACTTCGATCCGACTTACTAGTTTGCAATTCACTTAATTGCTTTTTTATAGAATTTTAAAATTACTATGAACTGTTGCAATCCTACTCAGTTCTCCCACTTTGTAAAAACTACTGTTAAAATCCATGTCCATATTAAAACGCCACAAAAAACCTCACCAAGCAATCGCGACCGGATTTTTTTTATTCATTTTTACCTTTGATAAAGCGCTCTTCCCTCTCTTTCTCCCTTTCTCTCCCCCCTAAAAACCCATCTAAAAGCTCAGCCTTCACAGTCTCGTGCCATACCAAACACCTTAAAAACTTTTAAACAATTCTCAATACCCACCCACAATCAACGATCGAAGTCGCAAATCCTTACATTGTCATAAAGCAAACAACAATTCTTTCAACGGCAACCCCATTTGTGTAGGTGGGAGGGTAGACATGTTACAAACACATTGGCAGGACTTCGACACATAAAATTTGTGTGTGTGAGTCCACACGTGCCTCTCCTGCTTTTTATCCGCCACCATCAGCTCATTAGTAGTGACGCCTCAACCGCAGTTGGTCTCAGCCTTTTATTCTACCCTTTTTTTTTGCTATTTTTCCTTTCTTTCCACAACAAATAACTTTGTATGTCTCGCCACCGCGCACCGCTTGCCGCTCTCCACTCGAGGGGACACTGCGAGAGGGAAAACTTTGCAATTTGTTGAATTGTGATTTTTCAATAAGAAATCGTTTCTTTTGTGTGTGTGTGTGTGACATGTGTGTGTATGAGTGTTTGCAGACGACAGAGCATGTGCTATAAAGTGCTCGCATGCAATAGTCGGCCAACACGCGATACAAATTATCTGACGAGTCAATTTGTTATTGCTTTGCATGGGACAAATATATGGAATATATGTAGGAATTCACAGGGTCAATATGTTCGAAGTTCGAAGAAGAAGATGTTTGTGTATGCGAAATGGTTGTGTGTATGCGAGCATAGCTGGAGGGTGTTTTCTTTAAAGTGGTTTGTTGGCAAAGAAGGTGGAGTGAAGTAGTATTAAAATTTGTATAATTAAAAAAAGGGAGCCTCTTTACTGCTTGGTATGGGACGTAGTATCATCAGCTGGACTATAGAACCTCCTCTGGGCAGAAGCGAACCCCTAACCAAACTCCGGTCTCGAAGAGCTCACTAAGAGTTGAGTTCATCCATAGAAATTCACTTCTGTAGAGATAATTCTCACATCAGCTCGATAAATTGAGGATTTTAGAGCACACTCGGTCTAAAAAATATTCCTCCTAGTCTTACCCGGAGTCAAGCAGTACCAAGCAACAGAAATTTCTTTAGGCTGCTATACCGAGTATCCTCTAACTTCACGGCACGCACCCGGTAAGACAAAAAAATCCCAACTGGCAACTGGCTTCTACTATGGGACTCCTACTTTGAGTAACCCTAAACTCAAAAACTTTGTTCTTGGTAAGCTCAAGTACTGTCGGTCTTCTAACCTCCATCGCAGGCGTTCACCCCCCTGAGAAGCCTACGTTGATGGGCAAATATTGAGCTGAGATTGAGCAGATATATCCAGGTGTTCTTGTTGTTGTTTTTGTTGTAGCTATTAGATAATTCCACTTAGAAGCAGACAAAGCTAGTCGCTGTTTTTGAGTTTAGTTAACGAGAAATCCAGGAAACGAGCAGTTTCGATGATTTCGGACCGAAGGAAGAGGGCTGTTAGATGAGTTGTTTTTGAAGAATAAGCAAATATTTGATTAGTGCTGTGCTGGAAGTCATTGCATGTTGATGAAAACGTTGGGACTAACTGGGATTCAGTTCTTATCCCCGCCCGGCGCCTACTCGTTGTTTCTGCTGAGGGGAATGCTTTAAGAATGAACTCTGGTCAGTAACTAGAGCTGAAATACGGACCGAGGACACAAAAAAGACGGCTTTCACTGTAAGCCATTTTTAATGCACTCCTTTCCAATCATAAATAAATTCCTAATGTAATTCGGAAGGTATAAAGTCGCACCTTCGAAAAGATCCTCGCATTTATTCCTATGCTTTCGGAAGCTTCTCACATTCAAGATCTGAATGGCTACTCTAGAGGATTTTACCTCCAATGCCATATTTGAATCAGATATTCGAAAAATTTTGTAAATTAGAATACTCCATCACTTTTACTCTGTCTACCCGAGTCTATAACTTGCAGAGTCTGCATACATACTCTGTGAGAGGCATCCAGCCTTGGAAAAATCTTCAGCGAACTCTTTTTGTTATCACCAAAGGCCTTCCTTCATAGACAAGCTCTGGCAATTGTGTTCTGGCTGCGCTTGGTGCTCTGGATTTTTGGAAATTTCTCAAAATGAATGTTTTCTTCCGAGAAGTTTACCTTTAATTCCACTATTTTTTAGACTTGGATATGATACAATTAGAATTATTCAATCCTTCACTTCAAGATACTCAGGTCTGCTCCAAGACTTATTCCATTCAGATATATTTAGTGCACTTGTGTAAACCGGACGAAGCTGAGGATACTTTATTGAAAACTCGCCCATATTTTGTTTAAGGCCTACATTCTAAGTGAAAACTCTGTGGTTAAATCTTTTCCTGGAAGCTTGTTTCAAGAGATTGAAAACTTTTCAAACTGAGAAAAGTTTTGATCTAACCTGAGATCTTATCTCTGATAACATTGAGAACATCACATGGTGGAGAACAATGCTGGGAGAAGACATATTTTATGTCGAGTTTTGAGTTGAGGTAGGGAAGGACTTTTCCCAACTATAAAAAGAATGGTTCCAAAAGAGATGCTGTGGTATTTTTCTGACTAAGTTCTTAATGATGGAGTTTCTGAGGTCCTCGCATGGTGATCTCTTTATCTGCTAAGGAATCAAAGATTTTCTATTTGCTGATCCAGCGATCTTTTCGCCATTTGCTTAAGCTGGACGATTCTATTTGCATATATTTTGCATATATCTATATAATTAGTGCTTTTTAACCGCTGAAGCGATTTTCTGCTGAGCTCCTGCCCCGATTTGTGAGTCTTCATGTTTTTTTTCAACAAATGGAGGGGACTATAGTCTATTACAAGCCACCACCGTATGGACGATGGATTTTTATGAGGAGTTATTTAAATTTCATATCAGAAATACACTCGGAGGGCTTAGCATGCCCTACCGAGGAACGATCGCAATTGAAAAAATTGATTTCCTATACTTTGGATGTTGATCGGACCAGGCTTCGAAGCCTGACCTTCCGAATGGTGGTACCACTCGGCTATTGCGGCCGAAATAAGCCCTTGGGAATATCACGCATTGAGCTCACCTTATTTTACTTGGAGTCAATTTTTTTAGACTCATCTCCGAGTTCTTTTATATAAGGCACGAAATATTTGAACATTTTTCTCACCACAGAGTCAAACTCAGCGTCACCCAGTTCTCGTATAGATCCAAACAATTTTTATTTCTTAACCCTCGCCTCAGAACCAATTATGAACCAGTTTCAATAGAATTAGTTAGAGAACATGTACTTTGTTGCTTAGTGTACTGCTTGGAAGCTCGAACTCATGGCCTACGCAGCATGGTAACTGTCTGCACATAACGGTCTACAATGTCTGCCATTCGCTCTCAGTTAACGGTTTTAATTGGCAATGCCCACTTGTGCAATTTTCCCCTTATCAACGCTTGCGATTAAGTCGCACAAGTTCAGCGCTCTTTTTTACACACAGCGTTTTTAATGACTTTCTTCTGCTCACATTCTTTCGCTTTCGCTTTTTCTCTCTCTTTTACTGCTTTCCACCTCCTCCCTGCTGCGTTACTCACTTCTGACGCTCAATGCGTATATATAACTTTGTGTTTGCTTTATTGTCATTTTTTTTATGTCTTTTCCCATATTAACAGTGGCTGATTTGCAACAAATTTGCACAATGAAAAGTAAAATTGCAAAAAAGGCAACAACAACAACAACAACAACAACTGCAGCAACAAACACGACAGATAGCAGAATGTGCAATTGGCAGCGTTAACTTATGATTGAAGGCAGATTTGCCACTCGCAGGATAATATATCTACATATATGTATGTATGTAAAAAGTAGTTCTTTTGTGTAAATTAAACTTTTTTGTATGTGAACAGTGAATATATATGTGTGTGAGTGACTTAAAAATGCTCAAAAGTTTAAGATATACATAAGTCTCTTGTAGTCTTGTCCTCTGCACTGAGTCAGCGTTAAGTAGTAAATTAAGGAATGTGATGAATACCTTGTGTTATTGGTGTTGGTATGTGTGTGTATGTGTGTGAAATGCGTAACACAGCCTGACATATATGCTAAGAGCAAGCATATTTGTATATAACTATGCAATCACCATCCACAATCCGTCAGTCTGATGGCATAGACAACAACTAATAAGCATTTAATGAGCGTTTAACTGCTGAAATTCGTCTCACAATTGGGTAGCTCTTACGTGTGTGTGTGGGTGTGGGCATATGCGTGTGTGTAAATACTGAGAGAAGTATAGAAATAGCCGCCGCGTAATTTAATGAGGAATAATACTCTATTGTTCAAAACATATCAAAATTGTTGCTCATACGCCACGTCACACTGTATGTAGAAATCGCGAAGAAAAAAATTCCTAAATTAGCCAAAGAAAAATATTTATATTATACCCGATTATTAGACATATTCGCAAATATTTCATGAAAACCCCCCAAAAAAAACAATTTTTTTAAGCAAAACTTTGAATTAAAAAATTCCAAACAAAAAAATTACAAAAAAAAATTAAAAAAAAAAATAATAATAATAAAAATAAATACCAAAATAACAATACAAAAAAATAAAAAAAAATAAAATTAAAAAAAATAAATAAATAAAGACAAAAATAAAAATTAAAAAACAATAATATAAACAAAATTAAAAAATAAAATAAAATAATAAAAACAGAAATAAAATTAAATATAAAAATTAAGACAAAATTATAACTAAATAAAAAAATTAATAAATATTAAATGGATAAAAAAGAAAAAATACAGTTGAAGCAAATACTTGGCTTGGTGACGAGTTTCCGGACACTGGCCCCGAATAATCTACCATCAAGGATTGGTATGCTACGTTTAGAAGTGATGAAATGAGCACCGAAGATGCTGAATCGCCCAAAAGAGGTCACTACTGACAAAAACATTCAGAAAGATCTACAAAATGATTTTGAATGGCCGTAAATTGAAATTCAATGAACTGGCAGGCACTCTAAAGATATTAACTGCACGTCTATATCATAACATTCACGAATATTTGGGTATATGAAAGCCCTGTGCAAAGTGGGTGCCGCACGAGCTCACTTTTAACCAAAACCAGCGAAGAGTTGATGAGATTCGGCGCAGTGTTTGGAGATGTTCAGGCGTAATAAACCCGAGTTTTTATTGCATCGAGATGTGAGAATGGCTGCATCATTTCACTCCGAAGTTCAATCGACCAATCATTCGAGTGGACTACACACGATGAACCCGCTCCAAAAGTGCAGAAAAATGCTACAGTCGACTGGCAAGGTATTTTGGAATGCGCAAGGAAAAATTTTCAATTAACTACTTTCACTGAAAGAGTAAGGACTTTCAACAGCGACTATAACATAGCATTATTGGACCATTTGAAGAACGAAATCGCCTCAAAAGGGCTGTATTTGAAGAAAAAGAAAATGCTGTTTCACCAAGATAATACACCGTGCCGCAAGTCAGTGAAATCGATGGTAAAAATCCATGAATTACTACGAATTGCTTCCGCATCTACCGTGTTCTCCAATTCTTTCCACCAACGACTATTTACTGTTCTCAGATCTCAAAGGAATGCTCGCTGGGAAGAAATTTTCATCGAATGTAGAGGTGATCACCGAAACTCAGGCTAATTTTGAAGCAAAGGCCAAATCGCACTACAAAAATAGTATCGAAAAGTTGTTACGTAATTGTTATTAGTTACGTTAACAAGGAACGTGAAAAAGTTTTAGAAAAAAAATTAAAATTTAAAAAAATTTATTTAATTTTTCTTGTTTAAAAACAAAAGTTTTTGACCAGCTGCTGCGCCCAATTTGTTATTTATTGGTACATTTTTATTAATTTGAACAAGAAATCTCCAAATAAATTTTCAAAACACTTTATATTAAAACTGTGCTACTTTAATTTTCCTATATTTAGAATAAATTTGAAAGTTTAATAAGCTTTTTTTGGGCAGAAAAATTATATTTTTGCTTTAGTGATGGTAAATTTATGTTTGAGAACCAAAATATTTGTCTTTTACCTATTTTGAATATTTGTAAAGGAAAAACATATTTTCAACAAATATATAGTAAAAAAAATTAGAAGAAGGAAAATAATTAAATTTTTTTTTCTTTTATTTTGTTCATACATAATAACTCATTCAAATTCGGTTTGAAAGAAAAAAAAATCGCTCAAATTGTTTTTAAATAAAAATAAAAAATAGACTAAAGTTTTACGAAAAAAATCACTAAAATTTTACTTAAAAAATTCACACAAATTCTACTTAAATATAAAGAAAATTTGACTTTAACAAAAAAATTTTTTTGGAAAAAATATTGACATGCTATCTGCCGTTTTTTTATTTTTCTTAAATTTCTGCTAATTTTAGCTGGCAATTTAAAGTTTATTTCTCTAAATCGGACTAAGCACAATTTATTTTATTCAAAATATACATATATTTAAGAATTGTCAACCCTTTGTGCTTTTACCTTGCGATATATTATTTTTATTTAAAAAATTGTTTGTTTACTGCATTTTAACAAAGTTGTTTTCCTTTTTTTAAATTTATATTTCATTTTTTTGAATTTTTTGGAATTTTTTTTTTTTGAAATTTTTTTAATTATTTTTATTTTATTTTATGTTTTTGTGTAGTTTATTTTTATTTACGTTTTTTCCTTAATAGAAATTGAAATATATTCTTTTGAATATTTGTACACTTTTCATATACATAATTTTCTTTTGAAAAAAAAAATTAAAAAAAAAAAAAAAAATTTTATATTTTTTTTTAGATTATGTGGTATAAATAGTGGCAGCAAGGAATGTGTGTTTATTTTTCATGTTTTTTGAAATATGCACATTTGCAAATTAAATATGTTTATATGTTATTTTGATTTTTTTTTAATATTTTAATATTTTTTTTTATTTTTTTATTTTTTATTTTTATTTTTATTATTATTATTATTTTTTTTTTTTTTAAATATAATTTGTGACTTTAAATGTGACTTTCTTTTTTACTTTTTTTCATTTATTGAATTAATTTTATTATCTGCTTAATAAATTTCTTCCTCATTTTTGCCCATTTATATACCCAAAAAACGTTGTTATTTTAATTTCAATTTTTTTTTGTGGCCCAATTAATTTCATTACTTATTAATTTTCCAGCAGCGAAACAGGTATACTACAATTTTTAATTCATCCCGACACATTGTGTTTTTCCTTTTTTCACCCCCACCCTCCCCTCAACTTGCTGTTTATTGTTTTTGTTATTTTTCTTTTTGATTTTTTGCAACTGTAGGATTTTGCAAATTTCACCTTTTATGTCATACACTTTTACACACCAATACCAATGCACACTTGCACACAGCTGAATTTAATTGTATATATATGTATGTATGTATATGTGAAGTACATACATATAGCATGCTCTATATGCAGCACATTCATATATATACATACATACATATATTGCTGGATAAAATCCTGCCACCCACCTAAAAATCAAACAATTATAGACTCTGCTCCAGCCATATACCGTTACACAGAATACATATGTATTTTAAACCGTAATGCACAATTAACATTTTTCCAAAGCGTCTGTATTTGCGAACATTTCAAAAGCAACTGAATTGAATCGAACGGAATTTTCATCTCGCTCAGCCAGCAGCGGCGACGACAAGCAGCAGCAGTAGTAGTAGCTGCAAAAGCCCACCGAGATAAGCAAACGAATGGAACAACGAGTGAAAAAGAAAAAAAACTAACAACAACATACGCACGCAGCAAACAACAAACAGTGAGCGCCAACAATTCACAGCCACCCACTATCCGGTTATCAGGTGCGCTTGCATATAAAATCAAAAGTGAAAATCTCCAGCAACAGCTTATTGACACACATTGTTGTTGTTGTTGTTATTGTTGCGAGCAAATATTGCCAACTCTCCAGCTGTTCGTGCGTTTGTGCTGCGTTGTCGGCTTTTTGAATTGTGCCACTCGGCCGCCAGCAGTAGTTAGTCGGCAGCAGTCGGTTACTATTCGTAGGCAACACACTCAAGTGCCGACAATACTTTGTTGAGTGCAATAAAATTACAAGAGAGTTAAGTACACACAGACAACAAGTGTATGGTATTTACTGGCTTTTCTTCTCTTTAATTGCAACAACAACAGAAAAACAATTAATGAATAAAATCCGTTAGCTTCTAATGACGAAGGCTGAACGGAAATGGACACTCGTTCGTGTGTGCTGGTCGCACGAGATTAGCTGTGATTTGGCATAGAAGAGTGAGAGAAAATTTTAAGTTAGAAATAAAATAAAAAACTTAAATTAATTAAAAAAAAAAAAAGAAATTTAATACAATAATTAAAATTAAATTAAATTAAAATAATAAAAGATATGCCAATAAAAAATATAATTAAAAAAATTACACGAAGACCTTGGACAGTCGATTCGGCCTGACTTATGGAGCTACTAGGAGCATTTTACGTCGAGATCTTAAATTAAAAGCGTATAAAATACAGCTTGTACAAAACTGAAGCCACTCAACCTCCCCAAGCGACATTGCTGCGGTCTATGTGTTCATGAAAAGTTCCAAGAAGATCCGACGTTTCCGTGCCAAATTTTGTTCAGCGGTGAGGTCCATTTCTGGCTCAATGGGTATGTAAACAAGCAAAATTGTCACATTTGAGACAAAAAGAGCAACCATAAGAGATTCAAGAGCTGTCATTTCATCCAGAAAAAACTACGGTTTGGTGTGGCTTGTGTACCGGTGGAATCATCGGTCCATATTTCTTCAATAATGATTGCGGTGAGAACGTAACGTGAAGTTCGATAATCTCCGCGACATTTGGTTTCAACAAGACGGCGCCACTTCCCACACATCGCATCAATCAATAATTTATTGAAAGAAAACTTCGGTGAGCAGATAATTTCACCTTTCGGGCCGGTCGATTGGCCACCACCAAGATCGTCTGATATCACACCGTTAGACTTTTTACTGCCTGTAGGGAAATGTAAGTCTAAGGCCTATGCGGATAATCCCGCTTCGATTCAGGCCTTGAAGCAAAACATCACGCGTGTCATGGCGCCAGTTACCAGTCGAAATGCTCGAACGAGTCATCGAAAATTGGACTGAACGGTTGGATCAGCTGAGACGTAACCGCGGTCAATATTTGAAAGAGATAATCTTCAAAAAATAAATGCCAAAGAATTTTCTTTCGAATGATCATAAACATTCCCCATTAGATTTGAATATTCTTTAATTTTTGCTTTAAAAAATTAGGGAACCTCGAAATGGGTCACCCAAGTATTACCCCATTTTACTGAAAATAATAATATAAAATATTGAGTATAAAAAAAGAGAGAAAATGGTGTCTTCCCAATCCCGGTAATTATGAATGTTTTTTTGAGAGCATTTCTCATTATATTAACTCGATCACTTGAACTCTTTTTCCGACTCCCTACCGTGAGCTCCACGAACGACAAAACCTCTGAGTAGTGAATATTATACAAATACATGCAGCAGAAGTGAGCCATTCCAAACCATATTCCCTACCAACCCCACAAAATTGAAATCTGTGCAACACTACATTAATGTTCCTGAACGTCTAAGATGCGGTCGAAGAGCAAAATCATGCATATAATAACAGTACCGAGTGCAGTTGAACTTGAAAAATATGAGATAAATTGATATACATATGTACATATGTATATATTTATTACGATAAAAATATGCCTATGGATAAGAGAGACAGCGTGGTAGCTGAGATTTAATATTAAGCGTAATAATTTCTCAGAGAATATAGAGGAATAGCTGTTATTGGAGAGTAGGTGAGAAGAGTTCGCTCAATTTTCATCTTCCGACAGAGTACTTGGTTAAGCATGTACGGAGTGTGGGTGTTTAGTACTGAGTGCCTCGAGCTGATTTCTCTCTCTCTCTCTCATTATAATATACATATTTCTCTTCTCAGTCTTTTTCGGCTCTAATAGGTTTCAGTTTCATTCGTTTTAAATAGCAATGATGTGTAGAAATGATGTGGAAGGAGCGCATTTACGCTCCTTGAATTTAACCTGTCAAAGTCAAAAGAACACTTATTTGGGATTAGCAGGGTTGCATGACACAATTATTTTTCCCACAATGTATCTTTGCGTTTAAGGAAATTTTAGGTAATATGTTGAGCGAAAATTTTAGTTATTATCAAACAGAAGTTTCACTCAGTTTAATAAAAAAAAATTTTTTGTTAAATTTTTTTTTCGTTTTTTTTTTCACTTTAAATTTTTTTCGTTTTTTTTTCATGCTCAATTTTATTTCATTCATCATTTTGCAGGATATCCAGGAATTTTCCTTGCTGCTAACTATATTTACTCGCTCTCGGAGAGTTCCAAGCATTCTCATCTCGTTTCTCTCTTTTTATCTCTGTCCCTCATGTTCAAACAATGCCCGCTCTCAGCATTGACATTGATTTCTTTGGCTTAACTATTTGGGTTTATTATTGTTGTTGCTTTGTGCTTATTACATTGCTAAGCATCCTTCAATTGTTTGTTGTGTTGTTGTTGTTGTTGTTGTTGTGTCATTTCATGTTCCTTTCATTTTGAACTCTCACAATCGACACATGCTGTAATCAGGCCAAGAAGCTTGGTCATGTCCGACCAGACAATCACGACCTCAGCAAAGCTGTTCAACATTGTTGCTGTCTCACAGCTGTGAGCTGAGAACATTGTTGTTGTCGCTATTGATGTTATTGTCTGATGTGGGTGATGCTATATACGGCGGAGACTACATGCATATATGTATTTATCTTTGCACTGTTGTCCTTGCACTTACATTCGCTCGCATTTCTACAACATCCAACGGCATTTCGTCCTTCCTCTCCACCATAAATGTTCTGTATGAAATGTTGTATATTTGCCTACGTTCGTCCGTTCATTTTCGTTCGTTATCGGTTCTGGGACGACCCACTTAATCAACCTCGCTGCTTTAAACTGTATGTAGAGCGAGATCCATGCCCTCCCTGTCTTCCGAGCGCTCGGTGTAATGACTTTAAATGCTTGTAGAGGCGTACACTTTTTTATGTACTGCTCTACATAGAGAACAGATGGGCACAAACTTTTGCAGAATGACATACATAATAGACTTGAATGCACGCAGACATTTTAACCATTTATCGAAAAATATCATTGGATGAGCACGAGTAGGAAGTTCATGGTTGGGATTTCAGGAGATTTCTAAAGATATTCGTTGATTTTTTTCAATTATTTCTTCAAGGCTGAAGTGGTTTCCACAGATGAACTTAGCGGAAGTAACAGTTGGGTCCTCACCTATACAACTAGGACCTCTCTCTCCTTCATTCGATCTGCGGCGAATGAATGAATAATGACTAGAGGCCGATAATCTCTCTACAAGCGTAATTCTAACCGGTTCAAGGAGTCGAGATCGACTGCACCACTATTTCCACTGACTACGGAAAGCTCAAGCTCCATCCGCCGGTTCTTGCTTTTGAGAATCCAGACAGGCCAGATAAGCCTTGACAGACTGTCCTTTGGTTTTGTTGTAATTGCAAGGTAACCCAATCTTAGAGCAGGTAACAGTGCGCCCACTTCAAACTAAGAGCAGAGTTTCGTTAAAGAAGTTGGTTTAAGAAGACATGCAAGGAAGTGGTCATTACCAAGGTCGGATTCTACAATATCCAGACCATAGTTGAGCCTATGTTACTCAGATCTCACGGAGCAGGTCGAACTCTTCGTCTGTTATGGTTGGTGGTTGAATTCCGATGATACGATTCGTCAGAAGAGAATTGCAGAAAGTCGTGACTAAATATGCATGAAGAGAGCCAGCCAGTAACTTCTCGCGTCCCGCGGTTTTTACTTTGGAGTTCATAGAGTCTATTACCTCCTTTCTGCTGTCACTGGAGGAGCGGTCGTTTTTTAATCAGGTACCTGTAGAGCTGATTACTGCGGTTATTCCATCGCAAGTTAAAGGTTAAAAAATATACCCGAGACAAGGCATGCCCATCGTTAGAGGTGACTAAAATACAATTGTTCCGTCTCGACAGTCTAATCTTTATACTGAAATGATCCAGATTTTTATCCGGCCAAGGATGGTCATTCCGCAATATTCCACGTAAGCCGAGGTCTGCGGTATTCACTGGCCATAAGTATTCCAAAAAAAAAAATTCTACCGAAAACTTCTAAGGCCAACTCATTAGCTGTTCATGCTTCTGCTCCATAAAGTATGATGGGAATCGTGGTTGGCTTGTAGAGTTTGGTCTTTGTTCGTTGAGAGAGGATTTTAATTTTCAATTGCTTACTTGATCCACAATAACACCTGTTGCCAACAGTCATTTTGCGTTGGATTTTCTGGCTGACATTGTTGGTGTTGTTGATGCTGCTTCCAATATAGATGAAATAATCTACGACTTTGATGTTATGAATGCAAACAATCACATTGGAAACGATTCGCTAATGCAATACTTGTTTGTTTGATGACAAGAGATATTCAGTCTTCGTTCATTACTACAACCATACGCCTGGAGAAATCAAAACTAACGGTTGGGTTGTTGACGCCAATAATTAGCGACGTACGACAGCAGCTGTACACCCTTACCTCTATTCAGCTCTGTAACTCGTTTTATTACACGATAAGGAGTCATCCTACCCGAAACCTCGTTTGATATCGAACGGTTCGAAAAGAGCTTTTAGTGTTACTTAACGTCAGTTTGCACGACTTTTAAGTTTTTCATGCATATTAAATTAAGACAATGCCGCCTAGTGGCATCTTCTAATCTTTCTAAGAAGTGGGGTGTGACGATCCTCATTTCACGGATCTTTTTCAAGATTTGACGCATAGTGATATGGTCAGCGCAGTCTGTGTGGTCCTCCCTCCTTTTTATGGATTGGGCAGAGCACATTTTAGTTCCAGTTGTCGCTCATGCCTTCGTCCCACCATATTCTGCAAAGGAGCTTATGCATGCACCGCGTCAGATTTTTGCCGCTGCAGTTGAATAGTTTCAGCTCCCGCCGTTTTGTTACTCTTCAAACGGGCGAGCTTCGTCATAGTCCGGTGACGGAATGTCTATACAATCCTCATCGATTGTTTTTCTTATTATTCGCCAACTCCAGGTGTTTCACTTTCACTGCCCTTTCAACAAGCTGGAGAAGAGATTTTTCCTAAATGCCGAACACTCTTTTCAGCAATTCAGAATTTTCGAGCATTACCTCTGTTAGCAAGCTTCTGCAGCTCTTCACACCTCACACGCATATGACTAAATTGAATGCTTATCATTGTTTACATTGGCAGACAAAAGAAAATTAAAGGAAAAGTATTGAGTTTCAAATATTTTTTGAAATATAAATTTTGCTTATTATTCAAAATGCGGAGTCAATTAGAAGTGAGTTTATTTGATTGAAGATTGAAGTTATTCAACTTCAAAGATATTATCTTTCATTTTGCCGTTCTTATAGCTGCCGCTGCAAGTCGCAAAGCTATTTGTTTACATTAACTAGAAGACTCAAGCTGCTTGAAGTAGTTGCTTATTATTCCGAGTGTGAATGTAAATGAAATTCAGCGTTATATATATAGGTACTGGTATGTTACTTTTGTATATATGTAATTTATATTAACGCTATGTTGTAAGCGGGTGTGTTAGCTTCCATTGACGGGCTTAACATTGTCGATTTGTATTTGTTACTCCATCTGTGTTTTTATCTAGGGATTTTAACATTTGTATGTATGCCTGTATGATAGTATGTTTGAAAAGGGTTATCCATTTGGTAGTTTCGAAAGTGAAGGGCTATATTTTAACATCTGTCAAACTAAACTGTCAAGCCAAGCATGTTTTGTGGTAGGTAAAAATCAGTCGCTTATGAAAATTGAGCGGTGAGCAACCGCACAACGTGTTAAAATTGTTGAAACCTACTACAAAAACGGTGTTTCAAACATAGCCACGTTTCGTGCTTTAAGAAGAGATTATGGTGCACATAATCGTCCAGCTACTCATGCAATTACTAAAATTTGATTTGAAATTTGAGGAAACTATATAGGTTACAGCTATTGTAAGTTCTGTACATCATCGTTTTACTCGTTCCACCTCAAATATCGTTGCTGTAAGTGAAAGTGTAGCTGAAGACCCGAATCTGTCTATTTCTTGACGTTCTCAGGAGCTGAAACTTTCTTACGGCACCTTATGGCTTATTCTGCAGTTGGACCTATACCTACAACCATATGAAATTACGATTGAGTGCTTGCACAACAAACAGTGGACGAGTGACGATTTTCAAACAAAATTTTCTTCAACGACGAGTCACCTTTTTTACTCGATGGATACGTAAATAAGCGAAATTGTTGCTTTTGGGGCTCCAAGAATCTTCAAATAATTGAAGAAAAGCCATTACATCCAAAAAACTTACTGTCTGGTGCGTTCCTCAGTCCGGAGGTGTGTTTGTACCTTATTTCAAATCATTATGGTCGTATGATAAATGATGTTTTCTGACCTGCAATTGAAGAACACGACTTGGCCAATATGTGGTTCCAACAAGATGGTGTCACATGCAACACAATACGAGCGAATAAGTGTAAACTCTCTTCTTGGTGATGTCAATTGGCCACAGAGATCGTGCGATTTGACACC
The DNA here is from genome assembly GCA_030068015.2 of Neoceratitis asiatica. Lineage (NCBI taxonomy): Eukaryota > Metazoa > Arthropoda > Insecta > Diptera > Tephritidae > Neoceratitis > Neoceratitis asiatica. Next base: position 75,409,610 of record CM061527.1, read on the forward strand.
GTTGGACTTTTTTGTGGCGCTGCGCGAAAGACCGAATTTATGCGAATGAACTTTTAACTCTCGAGCACTTGAAAACCAACCTTCGTCAAGTTATGGCTGAGATACCGCCCAATATGTGCCAAAAAGTGGTCGAAAATTCACGAGGCGGTCATTTGAATGATGAAGTGCTTTACAGATAATGCCAAAATTACAATTTTGTAATAAAAAGTAATTTCATGGTAAAAATTATTTTGAATTCAATTTATCTACGTTTATTTTGGAAACCGCAAAATGGATAACCCTGTATGTCTGTATGCATACATATGTTAATACATAGTCAATTGCTTTTGGGTTTGTACAATAGCAACGTCATTGAATTTTTGTTGTGCATCATGTATTGGTCGGTGGGTAGAATAATGTAAGTGTTGGGTAACGGTAGTTACAACGTTAGTATGGTACATGCCCTACCACACTAAAAAGCGAAGCTTACAAGCAATACAAACTGACGCTTTTCACAACTGCACACAGCCACGCGCATACATACTAAAAATCTACAACAAAATTTCTCCCGAAACTCTCACTAAATCTCTACCCGCCTTTCGCCCTCTCCCGCTCTGTTTCTCTCACCAACAGCGGGATTTTTATCCTGATAAAATTTGCGCCACTTCCCAGTCGCTCTCCGGGAGTACGTAGAAAAAAGAAAGAGAGTGAGAGAGAGCGAGAGCGAGACCGAGAGAAAGTGTTATTAGTTCGATAGCTACCGATTATGAATAAACACTTTCAGTTACATAAGCTCCTGAAGTTTGCAAGGTTATGAATGAAAAGCTTTCCGGGAAACTTTATACCACACACACACACACACATATGTACATACACATACACATGTTTGCATAAATCTACAATTATGTAAATATGTGTACATAAATATTTGCAGCTCGATAGGAACTTGATTTTTATTCTCTCCCATTCTTTTAATTAGCTTTAACACGGTCACCCACACTATCGGGTTTAGCTCTACATATATACATACATATGTATTTACACTTGACATTTCCTGCTCTACCTCGCTCCCACTCCATATTTAGCCACCTGACAACATATTCTGCACGTGTGCACAGACTGCTGTGCTGTAATGTGGTGTATGGAGGAGGAGTAGCAGGAGGGGCAGAAGAGCCTTGGTAGTAGAAGTTGTCAATAAAAATTATGTTTTTTTCCATATACGATGATATGAGCACGCCCACACACACATCCAAATACTGTATATCTATATATTTATTGTATTTAAAAATATTTATCAGCCTTTCGGAGCTGCTATGCAAGCTGCCAGTGGTGGACAGTTCCCAGCTGGCATATAATTCATCCAGAGTACATACATATAGAGATTTGCATAAATTGCACTCGATTTGTGCTAACTTTAAGCGCACAAGTTCATATATATATAAATTCATTCATCCATATATATTTATATTTACTTTGGTGCACCCTGTAGTCAATTGGGCCATTTTAAAATTGGACAGCTGTATTACTCTCGAGAAATTTAGATTTTGAGCATGCCGATGTCCGTTCCTCGAGGTGAAGGTCCTAATGTGAGAAGAGGAACTAACTTTGAGTTGAGAGCAGAAAGGGTCTCAAACTCGCTCAAAACCCTTCAAAGAGAACTCTAAAAAATCGCAGATAAGAAACTCTGCTCAGTGAAGACTAAAGCAATTGGTTTAGAGTCCAAATTATGCGCATGAAACTAGAATGTTAAGTCTCTTGATTGAGAAGGTGTCTCTGTGTTTTTCTTGTTGCTGTTGTTGTAAGCAAAAAAATGTTCCAAACATTGGTTTTTGGAGAGAATTACGGGAGTTACAGCACTTGGCCGGCTAAAAATTTGCGTCCTTGCGATAAATGAAGACTCGACTGCTGCTGGAATTATTCGATTTAAGTCGCCTCTTACGAGAGACCGATTTTATGTCAGATTAGACTGGTTGACTCTTTGAGAAGTCCACATAGACGATACCATGTCTGCTGTACCCGCTGTGTCTCCCAACTGCTGTTCTTTTAGCGCATTGAAGTAGACCCTAGCCTTTGTCTCTTGCCGATTGAAAATCTCCCAGATTATCCCTATCAAGTATGATTAGCCTCAGTCTATCCATGCTCACGACATTTTGCGATGCTTTGGATACAACAGATCTTCTGTCTCTTTATTAATTTTGAGGATAAAGCTATGTCCCTCTGCTGTTGGCATAAATACGTGAAGTAACTGTATATTTGGCGAAAATCCTCCGACTTCACCAAACGCGGAATGCGTATCAAAGGGGATCATAGGGATCAAATCTTTATCCACTTCCACCTGTTGGGCATAATAGCCTTACTTTTATAGAATAGCAATGACTTATTTATGAGGCTTAATAGCTACTTCTCTATAGATTTCCATCTTTCGGTGGTTATCTGCTTGAATTATAGAAAAATAATTTTTCTAATTGCAGTCGCCCCTCAGCAGGGAATGTCAAGCTCTCTGAAGGTATATCTGACAAGAAATTAGAAAAGCTCTTCATTAAAATCCATCGACGGCTCGGAGGCGGCTTAGAATAAGATGTAGGTATCTCCATTCTTTCGAAAAACATCAAAATCAAATAAATATAAATATATCTTGTAGTTGGCTGAGAACACAGCATGTAAACGTGTAAAATTTGGTGTTATGTTTGTGCTGAGAGGAAATCTCCGTCAAGAAAATATAGGCGATTTATGAAGTTCAACTCACTCTTCGCATCAAAGCGAGGTTCTGCAACTACCATTGGATTTACGCACCCTCCTCACAGGAAAAGTAGGACAACAAGAACGAAATTTCCCACCTTGAGAACCTGGAATGTTTCCTTCGCATAACAGTCGGAAAATCTAGCCTCCACAAACAAAGTTGCTGTTGCTTATGGACTCCTTTGCCGCTGTTTTGACTGGATGTACCAAGCTTCACATATGACTTTTTGTACTTAAGGAACCTATTTGTCAGCACCAGTGACAATCATGTGCAAAAACAACTTCTTTTTGTAGCGTTCAAACAGCATTTCTCATCAGCAAAATCGTGCTTTAACGCCTCTTGGTTTCATTTCTTGCTTTTGAAAGTTTTTCGGTTGCTTTAAACCTTTTCAAAAGGTTACAGGAGTGATTTCCAAACATTCTGCGAGCTATTCTTGTGTTAGGCAACAATCTTCAACGAGTAAGACTTCCAGTTCCTCATCTCTAACCTTTTTTGGCTGCCCAGGAAGAGTCGTTCTACGCAGTCAAATTAAGTGGGAAAGTATTTTTGCTGGGTAAATTTATCCACACATCCAAAAGTATGTATGTATATATATAAGTTTGTATAATATTTTAGTTACATATGCACACTTTCCCGCATAATATATATTTTTGCTTGTAGTTATGACCTCAGCAACATTTTGTAATTCCCTTTTGCTGACGTCGTAAGTCGGTCAAACCCTCGTGTGTATGGGCAATGCATGAAAGGGCAATGAAAATGAATCAATATACATATATAAAATAACATATATAGGTATACTCGTATATGATTATGTTACAGCAGGGATGGTTGCTTATGCCTACTTGGTAGCACTCGTTGGGATATTTTTCGCTGAGCTGTGGATTACATATGTACAAACGAGTACTTTTTTGGTTACTTGTTCGAATTTCGTAAGTTCAAGTGCAATATGTTATATAATGTGTAAAATAAATAAGGAACAGTTTTAGATATTATATTTTATATTTAATGAATATAAATATGGAAAATTCAACAATTAACATTAAATATATGCCGGGACGTCTGAGAAACATTCGGGATTTTCTCAATATGTATTACTGAATGATGAATACCTCTTCCAAAACACGCAGATGCGCAGGCCCTGACTATTTGTTTTATGACAGAAAATACTTCGTTTTGTACTCATTCAACTATACGCATCTCTTACTGATCCAGCCAGAAGAAAACATAACTAATTGTGCCATTGTTAAGACCAATGTACGCTCTTGTCGAAAAGTAAGCCTTCTCTATTCAGTTCTGTAGTCGTATTATTTTTTCAGTACTATGTTGAAGAAGACACACGATGTATAGTCACTCTATGTGACGCTTCTTTTACTACCAAGCTGCAGGTAGTATTGTACAGCGTCGGTTTACTCAGCCGTAAAAGTTTTGCGTGAATACCAATTTTAGACACAGAAACATAGAGGGAGGTCTGTTGCTATCAAAGGCAGCTCTAAAATCGATAAAGAGTTGGTGTATATCGATACTTTTCTGACTAGTCTTCTCCAAATATTTGAGCACGGTAAATTTCTGGTCACTGGTATATTTCTCAGGTTAGAAGCCACACACATAAGTTTCAATAAGGCTTTTCCCACTATAATTGGCACAGACTGTGGAGTTCTTCTTCTTATGGATTGGATAGAGCACACTCATTGTCTATTCTTCGCTGCCTTATTTGAATAGCTCAGACGGTGAGCCATCTGTCCCCATCACTTTTTTAATCGCTATCGCTATACGAACCCCTTGTTTGCTCTATAAATTTAGTATGCTCTGGTTAGCGGTCCCCAGAGAACCATATTTAGGTCTCAAAGTTTATCAGACTCAGCCCGTTCGGGGCTGTTTCATCATGAAGGCTAAATTTTCCGACTGTTATTCTGTTTTGTCCATCCTGGCGTTAAAATCGCTTATCTGTACCTCAAATTTGTTAATTTTTTTGATAAAAAGAAACCTTTAAATTCCCAGCATATTTTGATGTAACCAAATTATTTTTTCTTCCTTCGTATCAATCTGTATATGTGTTCTTAGGTACTTGTCGCATCTAAGCCCAGACATGCACCATACTTGATACATGCAGAAGAAAAAAGCTTTCAAAAGCTCAAAACAGCTGCTTCACCTTTGTTGTTGTTGTTGTAATGACGTACAAGCGATCGTCAAGATCAACTAAGCAAATCAGCTGAGTGTGTGAGCGTCCAAAGAGAAAAAGGGAAATACTTATCAATTGCAAATTCTCAGCCAAACACACACACACACACAAACATTCAAGCACAGTTGCATGTCGGCATTGATTAGAGGAGCTAACGACGAGACTCCATAATCAACCATAAATAGCGCCCACTTTGACAGTTTTATAGCAGTACGCGTCTGTTAAACGTGTAGAGTTGGTTGATTTGGTTTGCTTTGCTTTGCATTGCATTCGGCGAAGCGCTTCAAATAGCTTGAAAGTTATACGAAAACAAAGAAAATAACAGTGTTATAATCAAAAAAAGAAAAGAAAAAAAGTAGTAGAACAGAAAGAAGTGCTGTTTTTATTTCAAACATGTTGAGCAGAAATAAGTTTTTGCAAATTTTTCATATTTTTTAATGAAACGAAACAGTATTAACAGCTGGTAGAGCGTAAGTTCTTTTTTTTTTATTGAAGTGTGCCATAAATACCAAAAAAAAAGTTAATTAAAATAAACTATTCGTGAGATACTTGTAGTAGCAGCGACAGTAGCTGCAAAAAGTGCATAAAAAAGATCGCAAAAATACTACTTAAAACAGCCTAAAGCAGTTGCGCATCATTTACTTGCTGTAAATTCTTATCAACAGCTGATTAAAGTTTTACATAAACCACAAGAGTGCAGATTGTAGAAAATACAAATAAATACAGCGGCAAAATGACAACCGAGCGGTAAGTAGTTGGGGAGAGTTTTATGGAAAAAAAGTGTTTTAAAAGCCATAAAGGTTGGAAAATAACCAGAAGCTTGACTTGGAATATGAAAGGAAAATAAAAACTAATTTTTAAATGCATATAAAAAATAAAATAAACATAAATAAATTTAAAAAATATGTAAAATATAAAAAAATGAAAAATTTAAAAAAATAAAAAATAAAATATAAAAATTTAAAGGAAAATATAAGAAATAAAAATAAAATTATTTGAAAACATTTACAAAAGATTATAATAATTATAAAAACTAAAAATAAATGTTGAAATAATATTATTCAATTAAATCAATAAAATATCTAAGTGTATGCCAAGTGTTGTAAAGTTCTTTTCGTCGTCAAGGACTCAGCTCAACAATTCAGGTTGTTGATTGTTGCACCCAAATATATACATATCTATGTATGTTATGTCTGCTCGACCCTTTATTGGAACAGGTTTTCACTCTTTCAGCTGATCGTGCGCTGTTGCTATGTATTTGTAATTTTTTTCGGATTTTCTTTGGCAACTTTTTCTTTTCTTCTTTTTTGTTCTTTTCGTTTATATTTTTTTCTGTATTTTTTTCCGATCTCAATTTCTAATTTCCATTGATTTTTGTGCTGTCTGCTTCAACACTTTAACAGAGATGACAAGATTTGAAATTTGTTCGCCTGATTTCTAGCAGTTAGGAAAAAAAATTAAAGAAATAAAGAATCCACCTCTGTTTGTTGATATGCTTTTGACGGCTTTTGTGTATTTTTTTAATGAAAAAAAACCGAAAATGTTTGTAGCGAAAATACAGTCATAATTTGACGAATGTTAGTTTTCGAGTGCTGAAGAGTTAAAACTTGCTCCGCATAAACTTGATTTTTCGCGTAGCCCCACAAAAAAAGGCCAACGGTGTCAAATCGGACGATCTCTGTGGCCAGTTAACATCGCCCAGACGAGAGAATATGCGGCCGGGAAATTTCTCTCGCAATAAAGCCATATGGTATTCGCTCAGGTTGTTTGGCATGTGGCCAATGTCTAATTTCAAGAGTGGATTGACTGAGACTTAACTTCCTTAACTAATCCTCAATAAAGAATTTAAAAATGTCTCCAATGAAGCAATCCGGTTAGAACCTCCCATCCTTCTAAGGATAAAAAGTTCACTGGACTATTGAGCTTGAGTAGAATAGAATGAAGACCGACTGCAAAAACTAGAATTAGAGCGACACCGCAGTGGCTGTGGTTACTTTTGGTGACTTCTAAAAAGATTGACGAACAAGTTCATAGATGCCACAAATTTATAATGTGCTGAACAAAGCTTCAAGAGTCATACAATTTATAGGTAAATGCCGCTAAAACGGACATAGCATTTATAACCAGATGGTACAGAACTCGTACGTGGCAACCTCTGAGACTCAACAAGGTTGAACTAACTAATAAAAAAAAAACACACCAAGTACCTTGGGAAGATCAATGTGGAAAAAAGGTTGAAAAAGGGATATAAATTTATGAATATAAGAAAATGCTAGTAATCTATCGGCTGGAGTCTATCGTCTGGTTTAATGCATTGGTGTTCACAAACTAATCTTAATATCAATGATGCTTTGGTTTGAATGACCGACCACGACCAATAAATATTAGGAATAGTGCTTAACAAACGATTTTCTACTTACTATGCTTTTGCTACATTTTTTCTCATGTGAATTTTGAATTTGTTCGTTTTCGATTCCACTTTTTTCTTTTTGTAAATTTTTTCTTTTTATTCCTGAAGTTGTCTTTGCTTTTTTTTCCATTTATCTCAATTCGTTGTTATTGGAGTTTGTTTCACTTCATCCTTACTGGAATTTTAAACTTTTTTCTTGCTTACCTTCTTTTACCTTTTCGTTTTTATTCTCTCAAATTCAACTTTGTGTTTCTTTCCTTTTTTTCATTTACTTTTATTTTCCTTTGGTTTTTTTCACATTTTTCGCTCATTTGAATTCTGTTGGACTTTTTTCTTTTTATTTCATTTATTTTCGTCGGCGCTTTAACCTTTTGCTTTAACTTTTCTTTCACGCCAATTTTATGTTCCTCTTTATGTCTCCAAAAATCTGCAAAAATTTAAATATCATATAAAATAATGATTTATTACTAAAACAAAATTACTCACCAAACATTTTCGTGATTTTGACATCATGAATTTGCAAATTTGTGGTACTAGACGTCTATAAAAGTTCATTTAAATTGTTTGACTTTTTTATTGCTTTTCTCATTCATTCCTGCCTTTATTTGTTTTATTGCGCTGGGCTCAAATTTAATTTTACATTTATCTGCCTTTGCAGAAGAATAAGGAGAAGAAGTTTTGTGGTTTTTATTTCATTTGTTTACTTTATTAATTTATTAGAGATTTACTTTTACTCTTACTTAAGCTCTAACGCATTAGAAGCATTGACAAGGAAATGTGGATAAAAAAAAAAACGCGTGCTCCAGAGTTACTCACGTTTTATGACTTACTTTTTTTGTGGAGACTAGATTAAATGAAGTATTTAGATTAGATTAGTTTTTGGCATGTTCTTATATAAGATTAAGTTTATAATTAATTTACACACTACAGTAGAACGCAACTCCCTCTCAGCAATTAAGGGGTTTTACCAGGAAAAAAATCTTAGTAGCAAATCTTAAGAATTTTTCATAAACAAACTCGAAACACTTCATTTTCAAGTGTCAAATGTAGAAAAAAGTACAGAAAATGTGCTCAAAATCAAGCACACACTGTTCGTTATCGTCATCAGATTTGAAAAAGCAGTAGAGAAAGCGATTAAATAGCTTAAAATTGAGTTTTTTTTTTGTTTTTGGAGAAGTGACATTGAAGAATGTGATACTTGAGTTTTAGGAAATTTCTTTTTGAAGTCAAATTATATAACTACGTTCACTATAGCGCTTAACAGTAAAATGAGAATGATACTCTCGAGAGTTACTGAAAAACCTCTAAACTCTCTATAATTGAGCAGGACTCACATAGATGCTTGGCAGCTACTAAGAGCACGGTAATGTGATTTCCGAAAGGGAAACAGGCATAGAGCAATATCTCTTCTTTATGCTTAAGCTATACATTAATACGCCAGGTGGTGCATGAGGCGATTCCTTTAATGTGAAATTAATCCGCTAGGTAGCACGTATGTATGTTTATAAAAAAAGAACCTGCAGGTGGCGCTAAAGTCGAATTATTAAAAAAATACTAAAATAATAGATATTTCTAAGCTTCTAATGGAGCTACTTTTTGTAGAGCTAGCACGTGGGACTGCATAAATCTATCATATACAGAAAGAGGATAGCACAGGCTCTTACTTTTTTACACAGCTGAATCTTCCGCCTGCCCAATTTGAGCATGTAGCCAACTCTCTGCCACAGCAAATGTTTAAGTTTCGTGATTAGGGTTCGGTCCCATTTCCTATATGCTATTGATATGGAAATTTTGACAATTGAGTGGCAGTGGAAGTCTTCAATCAGTATTATATTAGTTTTATACTAGTCCAAAATGGAAATAAAAATTAAAAACTAATTTAAAATATTTAAGATATTGAATTTGTATCAGTTTAGTACTCTTCCGAATACTGAGCTTTCTAGTAGTGAACAACAAGGAAAGAAATGCTGTCTGCGGCCATGTCGAAGTCTTCATATCACTCATGAACATATTAATTTTATTGTAAAATTCCAAATTCGATTTCGATGATTTTGACTACCAATATTTATTTGAATTTACGTGTGTAGAGAATGCTTTTAGATGATTTTTTGTTGAATTTCTGACCCAAAACTCATATCTGAACGAATCGATTCTAGGGTGGCCATGTGATATAGTCTTCCGATCTCGATGATTTTCGGTATCAAAATTTAGTCGAAATTGCATGTGTTGAATATCAAATCTTACACTCTTAGATGCTTTTCGGGCGGACGTATGACCCTAAACCTCATATCTGAACGAATCGCTTGTATGGGAGCTATATGTTATAGCCGTCCGATTTAAATGATTTTTAGTACTAATATTTCTTACAAGTTACGTGTGTAGAATAGCAATCGCACTAATAGATGCTGTCTTCGACGGATTTTTTACTCAAAAACTCATATCTGAAGAAATCGCTTGTGGGAGAGCTCCGACAAATGATCAATACAGTACAAAAATACTTAGCATTTTTGTTTGAAATATCTCAAAAACTGAGGAACTTGTTGCGATTCCAACTGACGAACAGACAAACAGAAGGGCGGACAATATAGAATACAAAAGTTCCCACTTCTAGATGCCGTCTTCGACGGGTTTTTGACTCAGAAACTCATACCTGAAGAAATCACTTGTAGGAGAGCTATATTTTTTAGCGGTCCAATGTGGTCGGTTGCAATGCAGTACAAAAATATAGCTGCATGTCATGTTTGGTTGAAATATCTCCCACCCTGAGGGTTTCGTTCAAACTGACGAACAGAAGGGCAAACAGGCTGCCGTCGCTTAATATACCAACAAGTGTAGTACTTAAGCGAAGCTGGTGTAGCTATGTATATGATGGTGGAGAGGAGTAGTCTTTCGTCTCTTTTGGAGTACAACTAAACAGGTTACCCCTCTCCAATTTTGTTACGGTAAAGTGATATAAATTATTTCACAATAATTGGCATTGCAACATAAATAATATTAAATGTTATGACATATGTATGTTCTACCATAAGCATACATAACTATTTATTTCTATAATAAATGTAATTAAACAAATCACTTCGTACAACAACCCTCTGGTGGCAACAACAACAGCAGCAGCAAGAACAACAGCAGCCAATTGTCTTTCTCCAGCAATATCTGCTTAGCACATTTTATTAGTAAAATATATAAATAAAATAAACGAACATATGACAAACGGTCAAAAGTCAATTGATAATGACGTCACACACACACACGCACACATACACACGCACACACACACACACACACATGCATACACATAGCTATCTATGCAACAACACTTTGAATTAAACTCGTTTCGTTGCGTCTTGGACAAGAATATAGCGACTTTGGAAATTGATTACAACAACAAAATATGCACAGATATATGCATATATATGTGTGCGTATGTGTATGTGTATGTATAATACGACAAATATGCGAGCAGTCACAACAAATAAACAAGCAGCTGTTAAACAAATAATTTTGTATTGAAATATTGAGTTTATACAAAGCTCTGGGTGTTTGTGTGTTGGTGTGTGTGTATGTTGGTCTGCAGCTGCTGAAATTGCTGCACAGTGTGTACCAGCAGTTGCTTTGTGGGGGGGGCCTTCATTGAGCGTCTGATTTGGTTTTTTTTCTTATTTTTGCTTTTGTTTTTGCTTTAATTTTTGCTTTGATTTACGCTGAGGCTTTTGCTTTGCTCGCAATTTCTTTCATTTTGTCCAAATGTTTTTTGTTTATTGATTTTTTGATACGATTTGTTCATGCTTCATCATCATCAGCAGCAGCGTGCTTGATGGTACGCGTAACTATACACCGGTGACAGTTAGAAGCAATTTTTGCGCATACTTTTTTGTCATGTTCGTCACACTGTGCGCGTGTTAAGTGGCTCGCATCAATTATTCTCGCTTATTTTATTGATGTTCTTTTAATTGATGTTAACATGCATATTTATTGCATGTATATATGTATATATGTGCATGTGTTTGTGCTAAGTGAAGTGTTTAAATTTTATTTAAACAAATTAATAATTCATTTAAATATTTTTTTTTAAATTTCATTGAGCTTTTGAAGCATGAAAATCGTTAAAAGAGAGTCTTGTGCTAACAATGAGTTGAGTTCAGTTGAGCTGAATTGTTGTGGCTACTAATCACATAGCTCGAAACCTTTAGGCCAACTAATAATGTAATACATAAATTTAGTGAGCAGAAAATTATTTTCTAACCCTTCCAGCCCTTCTGATTTTCTTGTAATGTAAAGAGAGATTTTGAAATCGGTAGCTCACCAGCCGATTGTTCCAAGCGCTAGGTTTCAATCACTAGCTAACGAGTTCTCAAGCTCAATACCACATAATATTTAAACTTTTTTTACGCTTCTAATCGTCCAGTTAACTAATCTTACCCATAAACTGTTTATTTCATAAAGAATGTTTGCGAGCATTAAAATGTTTTTTTTTTCTTTCTTTTACTTTTTTTCACTCAACTGCAAAAAAGTAGACAACTAGACGAAATCAACTGGCCGCATGAAAGTGAAAACTAAAGCGGATGACTGATAAAATCTAAAATAAAAAAAAATACGAATTGTGTGTATGTATACATGTGTATGAGTATGAGAATCATAAATACTTTGATGATGATAATTAAACAAATTATGAATGATTTGAAATGGAAAGAATTTTTGTGTAATAAAAGAATAATAAATAAAATAAAATAAAAAATAAAAATAAAAAATAATAAAAAATGAAAATAAAATAAAATCAGGAAAACTATTTAAATTAATTTAAAAAAAAAAAAAAAAATAAGAAGAAATTATAAAAAAATTAAACTAAACAATAATTAAATAAAATAAAAAATTATGAAAAAGAAAAATAAAAACTAAAGGTGATCCGTTTCGAGGTTCCCTACTTCTTTAGAGAAAAACACACAGAAAATTCAAATATAATAATTAATGTTAATTATTATTATGTCTATTATCATTCGAAAGAACATTCTTTGGCATTTATTTTTTGAAGATTATCTCTTTCAAATGTTAGCCGCGGCTACGTCTCAGATGGTCCACCCGTTGAGCCCAATTTTCGCCTGATGTTTTGCTCCAAGACCTGAATCGAAGCGGGATTGTCCGCATAGACTTTAGACTTTACAAATCCCCACAGGAAAATGTCTAACGGTGTGATAATACACGGTCTTGGTGGTGGCCAACCGACCGGCCCAAAACGTGTAATTGTCTGCTTACCGCAGTGTTCTCTTAATAAATCAATTGATTGATGCGATGTGTGGAAAGTGGCACCGTCTTGTTTGAACCAAATGTCGCGGAGATCACGAGCTTCAATTTCAGGCATCAAATAGTCGGTTATCATGGCGCGAAAACGGTCGCCATTGGCGGTAACGTTCTCAACGGCATCATTTTTGAAGAAGCGTAGACCGATGAGTCCACCGGAACACAAACCACATTAAACCGTTGGTTTTTCTAAATGAAATGGCAGCTCTTGAATCTCTTCAGGTTGCTATTCGTCCCATATGCGGCAATTTTGCGTGTTTATATACCCATTGAGCCAGAAATGGGTCTCATCGCTGAACAAAATTTGGTTCAAAAACTTCGCATCTTCTTGGAACTTTTCAAGAGCCCATAGAGCGAAGCGATGTCGCTTGGGAAGGTCAAGCGGTTTCAGTTCTTGCACAAGCTATATTTGGTACGCTTTCAATTTAAGATCTCGACGTAAAATGCGCCAAGTCGTTCCATACGTCAGTCCGAGTTGCTGCGAACGTCGCCGAATCGACTCTCCACGGTCTTCGTGTACACTCTCAGCTACAGTTACGCTAAATTTTTTTCACTGCGAGCTGGACGTGGTCTATTCGGTTGAATATTATCCAATAATGAATGCTGGGTGGTCTCAAGATGGGTGATGGTGTTGCGAATAGTACGCTCAGTAGGCCAATTATGTTGACCATAAGTAAAGCGAAGCGCGCACGAAACACATTCTTTACAGAACAACGAATTTTCGTAATAAAGTTGAATGGTCTGTGTAAACGGCATACAAAGTCTGATTCTATGATGAAATGCCAAACAATACTGAACAAAAAGAACATGACAACTTGATACGATTCATGCGTGATTTGTCAAAAAAAGGCTATTGAAAGAAGTACCACTACTTGGATCACCCTTTAGAATCAAATAAAAGTAAATTATAATTATTAAACCAAAATGAATTAAATTAAAAAAAAAAAATACAATAAAAAAATCTAATAAAAATTATTGAATAAAATTAAATCAAATAAAAAATATGAAAAAAATTTAAAAAAATTAAAGAATCAAAATCAAATTAAATTAAATTAAATGAAATTAAATAAAGATAAAATGAAGTAGAAAAAGAAAAAAGATTTAATAAAAGAAAGTAATGCCGCAGTGCAAAATTCATAGTTTTTTATGGTCCTTTTTTTTATAATTATATTATACTACTTGTATGGCGGTTAAAGTGCAGATGAATTCACTCTGATACACCAACAAAAATCAAATTCAAAATTTCGCAAATTCATTTTTATCATTATATATCAACTATAAATTGCATATAGCGCATTCCGATAAGGCAATCAGTGAATATACTACTTATAAAACTTTCAGTTTTTTAATCCAACTGGCCACATTGTGTGTGTGCGCGCATCGGACGTAATTTACCTTGCCTTTTCACCGTATAACAATATCAAGTGCGTACTCGACTGATAAGCGGGTGCTTTTGTATTTTATTTACACAAACAATTATTAATGTCATATTTGTTGTTGTAATGTATTTGTTGTTGTAATCTTACGTAGTTGTTGTTTTCATGGATGATTAAAAAAATTCGCTTTTGTTTTTATTTAATTTTTATTATATTTTTTTTTATAGATTTTATTAGTAATTTGAAGTTCGCATTTGAATGGCCGTACGGCTGCACGGCTATACGACTGATTGTGTATTACATATATACTCACATAGATGATAGTTCTTGCCGTGAACTCGTTTAAGGTTTGACCGTAAATGCATAAATACGCTCAAATGCGCATAGAAGAACGTACAGATATGCGTATTTGACTTAATTATTTCAAAATTGCGTTTTGAAATTAAAATAAACTAAAATTGAAGTATGTGTGTGTATAAATAAATTTTTATAGTTAGAAAAAATTGTATTTTTTTTTTAGAATAAAATGCCAAAAAATCCAAAAACTAAAAATAATAATAATAAATTAATGTAAATAGGGGTTTCTAGCTCCATATTTTATCAGCAGTGTGCATTGAAAATATTTAAAATATAAAACAAAATATTTTTTTTTAAATTATTTAATTATTGTAAAAAAATTTTTTCCCAACTCATCTTTCTTACTATCACTTTTCCCATTTATCTACGATAATTGTGCAATTAAATTCTTATTTTCACTCGAGTTCCAGTGGTTTTCTGAATGACTTTCCATTTATTTATTTACCTATAATTTATTTACCACTTATTATTGTCAACAAAAGTGAGAATACGGGAATTCCCAAAAACAACATCTGGGGTTTACAAACTAGTCTACTATTCTACTGGCGGTTAGAGGGGCCGCCTACTTCAGTCTATAGTGAAAGAAAAATTGTATAAAGCAAAAAAAAAAAACCATAAAAAAGCTTTGCCCTTTTCCAGGAATGAATCAGTACTTCTGTCACCACATAATGCCTAATCGCCAATCAGTATTAACGAATAATGAATATAAATGAAGAATTTTCTTTAATTAATGCATTAAGGGCAAGTGCTTTGTGGCGTTGTTTCGTAATAGTGTTAAACCTTTCCGTCTAATACACAGTGATTTCAATAAAAGTACAATAAAAATTTATACCAGAATGCAACGTGTGCATCGTATGTTGTTTTGAAATTGCAATAAAAATTGAAATAGAAATTAAATAGAAAAAAAAATCATTAAATTAGTGTTTGATTAAACTTAGACTGAAATTATATAATTGGAAATATGAAATTTAATATTTTATTAAAAGCAGGGAATTTCATTATTCAAATCTTTTAGCTTTTTCAGAAAAACACTCTTGAAAAAATCGCTTTGAAAGTCAACAACCCACAAAAAGACTTTTTAGTCTACCTGTAGAATCTAAGCCCGAATCCTTTATACTATTCATGAATATATATACATACTCTTGTGAGTAATTTAATCTCAAATCTGTGCAAATCGGTAATAGCCTTCCGATTTCAATGATTTTCTTTTTCATTTCAATATTTTTTTGGTTTTTCTTGTGTTGAGTAGCAAATTTCACTTCCCAAAACACTCTTTTGATGAATTTTTGACCTGTAACCTTATCAAAGATCGGGGAAAAGAGAGATGAAGAGAGAGAGAAAGAGAGAAAAATAGAGAGAGAGAGAGATGTGGAAAAAGAAAGAGATGGGAGAAAGAGATAGAGAGGGAAAGAGAAAGAGAAAGAGAAAGGGAGAAAAAGAGAGAGATGTGGAAAAAGTAAGAAAGTGGAGAAAGAAAGGGAGAGAGAGAGAGAGGAAGGGAGGAAAAAGGCTCTCTCAGGCACAGGTATCACTCATTCCACTAGCAAGCCTTTTTTAAACAATTTTCTACTGCCAGTTCTTGCAAAATCTTGTATTTCTTCTATTGAACTAATTTTAGTTCTATATTCACCCCCATCTCTGGGTACGGAATACTCACAGTTTCCTAGTTTCTAAACGAACTCGAGCTCATTACATCAAGAGATGATTTCCATTTGAATTTCATTAGAGGAACAGATATTAATCTCTGACAGTAGTACCGTAGAGAGCAGAGCACTACCCCGTGCGAGTTAGGGTTTCAGGAATTAACCCCTGGTAAGGCATGTCTGTCTCTCACGCAATATACCCCGAAAACCAATTTGGGCAATATTTTTACGAATACAACAACAGCAACAGAGAAAAGCAGCGCTGAAGAGGAACATGGTATTAAGAACAAATGATAAGAGGATCCTCCACCAAAACTTTGATTCATCGCGAGAAGCCTCGGGTGTCTCAATGCAGGGATAATCTTGTAAAAAGCCCCGTATCCTTTGACGCCCATCTGTGTTTGGCTCTCAACACTCTCTGAAGCTCCTCTACGTGCTTTCCAATAGAGTTTTTATCTGTTATAGGATGGCAGGTTCTACCCGGTGTGATTCCAGACGATTAACGATTGCGTTATTGATCCTAGGAGGTATTGAATTTTTTACTTATGCTCTAGAGCGCTTTCTAGTTTTAGGATTAGTAAGTGAAATGCATTCTTAGTGAGTTATCTCTCTAGCGTCTAGAATATTTTTGTGTGTCTTTCTGCACAAGGAGTTAGGTTAGACTTATTACTCTATATACTTTCGATCAGAGTGGATCTCTTTAACCCACCTTCAGTATGTATACGAGTCTCCGCTCCCTCCAAAAGAGAGGCTCATATCTAAGTCTTAAGCATTCTTCATAAACACATGCATATTTTGTCAGCATATATGATGCCCGCATTGTAGAAATCTTCTAAGTGAGAGCTAGAGAAATATCGTTTATAGGTGTAGAGGTGTCGCTGATTCGAAGCCGCTGTTACCTTTCGTTATGATAGTCGGTGGAACGTACTCTAAAGATTGGAAATCCATGACTTTTGTAAACACCCTGAAAACTGTGTTGACAATTTTGTCATCCAGTGAATCCTTATCGCATCCGATTCTCTCTCCGCATTTTTACCTCGGTTGGCTTCATTGACTTGCGGCAGAAGCTCTGCCACTATTCTCTCCATCTCTCTCTCTCTCTCTCTCTCTCTCTCTCTCTCTCTCTTGAATTTCTGAATATCTTTTTTTTGCCTTTCATATTCAGCTAAACACATTATCGACTATCTCGGCCAGTTTGAAGTGTTTTCTAAACACCTAAGTGATCAGCGCTCCTCGGCTGGCTTTGAACCGCCGCCTAGTTTGAGAATTTTCTTAGAAAAAAACTGGAAAGAAATTGCTATATTTTTTAAATATTTTTTATGAGTTTAACTTTCATTTGGCTTGGTATTGGCCTACAAAGTTGCCACTGTTTGGTTAATAAAAATAAATTCGAACTATAAATATACACAAGTAAATTGCAAATTAATTAACCAGCGATTAGCAATTATAAAAAGAAATTACAAAAAAAAACACACTGGTAAAAAGAAAAAAACAAATTTCTGCTCTGCTGAGAACGGTCACCGCCGCTTTGCTGTGGCATTTTTTTTTAGAAAACATAAAGAAAAAATTAATTAAAAATTGTCGACGAGCTCATAAGCCTTGCCGCTGTGTGGAAAAGTCAATTAAAGCAAATATTTGTAAACACAAACGAACGAACAAACGCAAGTGGCTCCTTTTGTATTTATTAAAATTTTTTTAATTTTTATTTTATTTTTTTCTCTGTCAAAATATTTGCACATTTAATCAGCCTGTAGACTTGCCTTAGTTTATTTTTAAATTTTTGTAATTTTTTTTTCTAATTTCATGCATTTTTTCACATCTTTTAATTTTCAATATTTTTAATTTTTTAATTTTTATTTTTCTTAATTTTTTTTTTCTTTGCAGCGAACGCCTGGAGGAGCACAGCAAATTTGTGCCGCACAAGCATAAATATGAAATTGTCCACACATCTGATAGGGTCCACCAACAGCAGGCACAGCATATGCAGGCACTGCAACAAATACAACAACATAATCATCTAACACATCAGAATGTAAATAATCATAATCACAATCATAAGCAACACCAGCAACACCAGAAACAACAACATTATGCACAGCCAAGTCGGCGCTCAAGACTCTCATCGATCGCTTCATATTTGTCAGCGGTGCCGGATGAGAGGGCTGCCAGGCGCGGTATGTTTCATCAGGTGAGCAAAATTTTTATTAAAAAATATATATATACATATATAAATACATGCATAAGTAGATTTATGTATCCAGTGGCAGTAGTAGTAGGTGTGGTGTGCATACAGTATGTGTGTGTGTGTGTGTGCTTGTCAAGCAATCAGCTGTTTGTTTACTTACTATAACAGCTGATATGGGCTTAAGGCATGATTGTACAAATTTTGCGCCTTTTACCTTTTGAGATCGTTCGATTTCACAATCTTGCATTGCAATTAATTTGCTATAATGTAATTTCAGTTATAATAAAAAACTTTATTGCTTGATTTTATCTATTAAAATTGCTATTAAAATTAATTACTTGTAAGTAATCAATCTGTTCGGATTCGGATACACTGTAATATTTTTCAATTAGAATTAAAGGTTTGAGAAGTGAAGTCTTCTTGTTTTTCTTCTTTACTGACGTATACACCGCTTCCACCACTCGTTTCTTACCTCCGCAGAACATCTCCAATTTGAGGGCACCAAGTAAAGCCCGAACCTTCTTCATCTGATCCTTCCAACGAAGTGGAGTTCTTCCTTTTACTTTACTTCAACTAGCATGTACGGTCGTGGCTAGTATGTTACTTTCATAGTTGTAGCGTATTCGTCCATCTGAAGTGCAGGACCTAGTTAGTGCAGTCGTTGTCTCCTAATTTGCTGAGCTCAGCACATCATTCCACCTTCTGCGATTACACAGTAGACCACAAATATTCCCCAAAAACTTTCTCTCGAAAACTCCTAGTACCGATCCGTCGAGTTTTTTAAACGTCCACACATCTGCGCTCTAAATTAGGAAGCGAATGATGACCGACTAAGAGCGTTAAACTTTCATCTCTGTTCGTTCGAAGGGAACTTTACTTTTTAATTGGCTACTCATAAAAACAGTAGCACACCTGAGAGAAGCGTGATTCTACGTTGGATTTCGATGCAGATATTATTATTATTGTAGATTGTTAATCAAGCTCTGGTGTTTGATAGTTAAAATAGGGACGTGGGAAACAAGAAGCGAAGTGCGTTGTCTGTTTGCTTGCTATGGGAGATATTTCCACTGGATTCTTTCGCTATACTTGACTCTTTCGCTTTGCTTTCAGCATTAAATTAAAGTAGAATCGCCACTTAAAAGAGAGTCTGATTTTTTTTAAAGATATTCTCTAAAGTCTCTAAAGATTGCCGCTCCTAGAGTCTTCAAAGTACTCCTCCTCCTATCCAAAGTGTGGCATATTCGAAAAGAGAGCAGCCCTAAGGCTTTCGGTTCTTCACACCTCTTTGCAACTCCTGCAGAAGTGGTTTAACGTGCCTTCTCAATAGAAAAATTCTTGTAAAATGGCTCGTAATTATAGATGTTTCCTACCTATTTAGCGAAATAAGCACTCTTGAACTTATTTTATTTCATTTCGGACACATTATTCTGGTTACAATGTAACAAATGATGTTTTTTCATCTTGAGTCAGCATCTGCGATGACTAGCTCTCTTATAATGAGCTTACAAGTGGAGATCAACATGATTAGGGTCTTGCATAATGGCGAAGATGGAAAGGAAGTGATATATCTTACAAGCTCGTTCGCTTTCTCGTTATATGTAATGTTTTTATGCCTTGGCATCTAGACTAGGTTCAGAGAGAACTGCTTAGCTATCGCATTAAGGGATCTTCGGCAATTCTGTTCCCAGAGCTCTTAATGCAATCTGGCTAAACAAGAAGATACGCATAAATAAATACAATTCGCCAAGAGTACCATTTAATCTAGACAATTAATAGCCTCATCTATGACTGCCAGTTCCACTTAAAAAGCCCTACAGTGATCCGATAGTCGAAAGTACTACTTTAAGAAAATTCCACTTCTAATCCTGTTTTCAGGTTTTGACTAGTAGATTAATAACTCTTAAAACCACTAGAGCAAAGCCGCTCTGCTAAATCTTTCAGCTGTCTCTCGGTTACGCTGATACACTCACTTCCGCTAAATAAGCTAAATATGCTTTCAACCATTTTAAAAGAAAACAAAAATTATTTGCATCAAAGACACGGATATACAGTTTTCCTTTTTTACGTTTCACATTAAAATTTATCACTTTTATTTGATTTTTTCGGTTCTATAAGTAAAGTGCGGCCGCAATAGGCGAGTGGTTAGCATTGCGTACTGCAATTCGGAAGGCCTGGATTCGAGTCCATATTCGAGCAATATCCAAAATTATAGAAAATTAGTTTTCCTAATTGCAGTCGCCCCTCGGCAGTGAAATTCAAGACCTCCGAGTGTATTTCTGACATAAAATATAAGCTCCTCATAAAAAAATGCAGCTTATTGATAAAAACATCAAAATGCAAAACTACAAATTGGAGGGGGAGCTCGGTCGAAAATCGCTTCAGCGGTGGTTGTAATAAGTATAGAGTATAGTCAAGTGAGAGTGCTTCTTGAAAGATATTGATTTTGTGACCAATTAGTGCCTGTAAGCACCATTTTGGTAAACTATTGTCGGATTATAATGTTCCTTGTCACTTGAGAGCTTTCAAGTGGCATATGTCGAGATGATGGATCTTAGAATGTTCAGAGAAAATTGACAACGGTTTTCCCAAAGAGCTTCAAAGAGCTCATTTTTCTGCTTGTAAGTCTTTATATACATACTTTCCCTTCATCTGTAATATAATAAGCATTTTTTGTTCCTCTTCGATTATATTGTCCCAAATCCACTAGGTTGCCTTACAACTAACTGATTTAAAATAACTATAAAAAATATTAAACAATAAAGCATTGCGTATCTAACATAATCAAAAAATCAAACATTTCCCTCATCTAAATATTTAAATGTCAACCACTTAATTCCCACGTTTTCCATTATTTATCTAATTTGGCAGTGTGAGAATTATTTTACAATATCAAAAACTTAATATGGGTTAGTGTGTTGAATTCGAAATTATTTTATTATTATTTATGATTTGAGTTCACTGAACTGCCATAATTATGGCGAGCAATAGGAATGGATTAATTATTTAAAAAAAAAAAGTTTAATAAGCAATAAACACGTTTCTATTGTTTACGAAGTTTTGCGGAAAGCAAAACTGAAAACTATTAAAGAGGCAAATGAAGGTCAATGTAATCTAAAACTGATCAAAAATATTAAAAATTACAAAAATGCCTATTTTCCTATTTTATGTCAAGTAAACTCGTGCGCGGAAAAAATGCCAGCGAAAAACAGGTGTTCTGAACTAGGTGAAGCAGATGATAATAAGGCAAAGAAACAAAACATTTCCGATAACAAACAAGTCAATTAAGGTGTAGTTTTTTTTTAAATAATAATAAAATAAAATAAAATTGAAGTATAATAAAAAAATAAATTAAAAAAATAAAATAAAGAAATTAAATTAAATAAATTAAAATAAAATAAAATATAAAATAAAAAAAGACAAAAGGAATATAAAATAAATAAAAAATTTAATTAAAAAAATAATTTAAAAAAAAAACTTCCCATACCGGGAATCGAACCCGGGCCTTCTGGGTGAAAGCCAGATATCCTAGCCACTAGACCATATGGGATATATTTTGTTCAAGTACAAAGTGAATACTTAAGCAGCACTGCAGTGCTCACCTTCAGGGTTGTTATGCCAAACAAAGCACAGCAAATGAATATGTACTCAAAAGAGAATTACTAAAAATAACTGAGAGAGCGCTTATATTGAAAATTACGCTCTTTCGCTATGCTCATTGTGTTAATGCTCTCTTAGTAAATAAATGAATATGTTAAGAAGAGTTTGTGTTGTTGTGCTTGAAAACATGAACAATTTATATATTTTTAGATTTTAAGCATTGTTTTCGTTCGTCTTAGCTAACGCACTGGCTGCTTATGCGATTATGGCAAAGTCAGCAATAGCAAGCCAGGGGCGTCTCCTTCAGGTATTTAGCGCCAATTGAAACCACCAAATGCAACTTTAAACTCTCCATCGAATTTTGCGGTTTTCTCATCACGAATTTTATCACCATTTGTTTTACTGCACCATGTAACAGCTGAGTGACTTGAAGAGTGTGCATTTGCTCGTCGGCAGTTGATTGGTTTTGCAGCTTAGTTGGTGATAATTTTGGTTTGAAGACCAAAGAAATCATCTATAACTTCGAAAATAGACGACTTTTAAGAGTGACGCAAACGCGCTGGTTGTTTATTTATGTTAGTTTGCCGAGTACAGTGCGTCTTTTGGGTCCAATGATATCTTCGGCATGGGCTAACTATTGTACGATCTTCCATACGATTCTAAGAACTATTATCCTCAATTGTACAGTTGCAAAGAATCAATCTATCTGAAACTTAGGTTATGTTGCGCACTACATCGTTGTTAACCGCAAATTTATTCCAAAAATGTTATTTGGAGCATCTTGCGAAAGCTATATTCCTTAGGCGAATACAAATCCGTGTAGTTCTGGTATAACTATCCATCTGTTGCGGGAGCTTTTGGGTTTTAGTTGTCTTTTACAATAGGCATACCCTACCACGTGTGAATACTTGAAGCCGTAACCATGTCTAAGATAGCCCAATAATTTATCGGTTCTTACCAACTTCAGGTATGTCGGCGAAAATCTTTACCAAGATTGCACTGTGCACTGGTTGATGACAGATTCACCAAGTGGGCGGTGTTGTTGTTGTTGTATCGCAGAAAAATTCCCCAAATTATGCTTCAGGGAATATTGTGAAAGTGACAGTCCTTGGCCGGATAAAAATCCAGGTCGTTGCGGTATAAAGACCCGGATGTCACTAACTAACGAACTATTACATTTTAGACGTTTCCTACGACAGACATGCCTTACCGCGGGTAAATTCTTGAACTCCTTACCCGCAGGGTTGACCAAATGAGCAGTCATTGGATGAGGTTCAATCACTTCACTCACCACTCTTCAGTCATTCACACAGTGCGCTAGATAAGATCTTTAAGCGATCTACATATTCGAAAGTCTTTCCTTTCCTTTCATTCGACAATTATACGTTATAGTAGCTGATTCATGCACCTTATATTGATTGAGTTTAACTACTGTGGTGTAGAGGTGAACTCAATAGGCTGTAAATTTTGTTAACTAGAGGATTCCCTAACGAACCGACTTTGGAAGTCTTCGAGAGAAAAGTTTTGCGGAAAATTTAAGGCTCTCTACGTATGGCTGGATCAGTTGCAGAACGGCCTGGCTTTGCTTGGTGTATTCAATTATAGTCGAACGGCAAAAAGAAGACGCGACTGGCGAAGCTATAATGGCTCAAGCGGTGCCTACGCAAGAAAGAAGAACAAGAAGACCTACAACAATAGATTGTGAACGATACGGTGTGTCACCACATAATTTCTGATTTTTTTTTTTGGCATTTTCCCAGCAGCCGATTGTTCAAGCTCTTCATGCTCCCCCATTTCAGGGAAATAAGTTGAAATATAAATTTAATTGTCATAACATTAAAATATTATATTGAAAAGCACTGATCAATTTTTTTACTTTATTTATTTTCCATTTTCTTGCGCAACATTTAACTGGGCACGCATTAACCACAAACATATAAACTTGCCGGCAATGCTTGAATCCGCGACAAAACACACCCACACATTGGGCAATCACCACAATAATAGATAATCTCCACCTGCGCTGTTTTGGTGCTCTCCGCAGCCTGTGGCATGCCCATCGGCTACTCGGCTGTACTTTTGCCACAATTATCGGATGTGAATTCGACCACAGCGGAGATTGCGATTGATGTTGAAATGGGCTCGTGGATTGGTGAGTAATTAAGATATATACATGTACCTACATGCATGTGAATTATGTGGATTGATACTTGCACGCATTAGAGGCTATGGGATGTGCTTGAAAAAGTATTCTAATTTATTTTTTATTTCTTCTTCTTTCTTCCCACAGCGAGTGTCCACAGTTTGGCCACACCGATTGGCTCACTACTCTCTGGATCTTTGGCGGATTTTGTTGGTCGTCGTTCGACGTTGCTAATTTCGATTATTCCACTTTGTCTGGGCTGGTGTACGCTGGCGTTAACTCAATCCTTTTCTATTATCATTGTGGGCCGTTTGTTGTGCGGTTTTTCTACTGGTTTACTTGGTGGACCGGCACAGGTGAGCAAAATTAGTTCGTAACAGGGTAAGAGGTTATATTATTTCCAAAAAAGAAAAATTGAAGGAATTATTTGTGTAAAATTTTTACACTGAACCCTCTCAGAGAGTGTCATAAGGGGCAGACTATTGCCTAGCCTTCGCTGAATTTACAAATGACTACCAGATGGTTAATTCGGATAGGAACCAATGCGACAGGATAGTTGCAGCATATGCTGTCCAGGTTTAATGCTAATCTCGGTGAATTTTATCTATATCTCTTCTCGGTTAAGCAGGTAGCGCTCTAAATGCCTTGAAATGTGCTACAAAAAAATCAGAAACGGTAAAGAATTCCAACAAATCACTTAACGTGATACCTAAGTAGTCCACACTGAGCTTAGTATGGGTGCCAGGGCATAGTAAAATATATGGGTAACGAGATGGCGAGTGGGCTTGCAGGAAAGTACACTTCCCTTCGTCACACTCACTTTCGTCATCATAGAACAGTCTGAGCATGTCGCTCTCTACTCGTAAGTTAACTATAAGAGAGTTCTTCATCACAGATGATAACTTAACATGGAAGAATCTCAATTGTGACAGTGTGCCTACTGTAATCTGGCCGACATGGAAGAAAAGAAGGTCAACAGAGCTTATTTTGCTAAAAAGAAAGAAGATACCAGCATGAATGGCCAACAACCACTTCAACCAATTCATCTTTCAAAGCCTCAAATCGTCTAAGCTGCGTTTTATCTGACCCAAGACGCGACCTTAAGTGAATGGTCTTCTCACGAGGCACCTTTAAAACATCTTAAGGCAAACAAGGCTTAATGATATACTCCCCCAAACAAAAACATTTCCAGACAACCAATTTCTCTAAGAGAAGAACACGGATTTGAATCCAGATGGTCTCTTAATATCTCCTGAACAGCAGTTCATTCAGGATCATTCGATTCAGAAATAATGAAGAAAGTCAACTATCTCTGCCTCTTGCTTACTTATTTACTCACCTCAACTATCTTCACTCACCTTTTGACAGTGCCATAAGTATGAGATGAAGTTACTAGCTAGAGCTTGCTAAAGGGACACCCATAAGACCAAGTTTCAAAGAATATAAGCCTTAAAGACTTACTTTTCAAGTAATGGGCTTAAAGTTTTTACCCTGTCTTGTTCTAAAGACAATTTTGGAGATCTTTTAAAAGAGTATGTACTTTACCAGAATGATTTAAATATCGCTAAATACTGTTGTCTGTTTGAAAAGAGTCATAATGTATTTATATTCAGAGCAACAACTCACATTTATCCACATTCATGTGTGAGAGAGCTATATGAGAAAGCTCTCGGCAAAGTGGGTGCCGCGCGAGCTCACAATCAATTGATCAAAACCAATGGCGAGTTGATGATTCGGAGCAGTGTTTGAAGATGTTCAAGCGTAATAAACCCGAGTTTTTGCGTCGATATGTGATGAAACATGGCTCCACATTCATTTCGAAGTCTAATCGAAGTCATCCGAGTGGACTGCACACGATGAACCCGCTCTAAAGCGTGGAGAAACGGAAGGACGAAATTGTCAAAAAAAAAACGGCCGCATTTGAAGAAAAAGAAAGTGCTTTTTCACCAAGACAGTGCAACATGTCACAAGTCAGTGCAATCGATGACATAAATCCGTGAATTGGCTTCGAATTGCTGCAGCATCCACCATATTTTCCAGATGTGACCCCCAGCGGCTATTTCCTGTTCTCAGGTCTCAAAAGAATGCTCGCTGGGAAGAAATTTTCGTCGAATGAAGAGGTGATCGCCGGAATTGAGGACTCCTTTTGAAGCAAAGGGCAAAAGTTGGGGGAATGCTATAATCAGTCATAACCCTTGAAGGAAACTATGTTCAATAAAAGAAAATGAATTTTGTCAAAAAAAAAATCGTGCTTTACTATGGTAGGCCGTGGAATTTTCAATTGACCTGCTATATACATAGATTGTATCTCTCTCTGTATGCGTTGCGAGTTCTCTCGAAATTCCTCAAAAAATATCTATTAATTTATAGAACCAACAAAACACTTGAGCGTCGTTTCTAGAAAACCTTCAAATTCGAGTGGAATCCACTCAAGCTTTACTTATGTACACCGAGTGGGGCATGAAATGACATTATTCAAATTTAGACAACGCGTTAAAATCAAAATAATGCTGCTTTTAGTCACCCAAAAAAATTGAAAAAAAAAAAACAAAAAAAATTCCAAATAAATATGGGTCATTCACACGAGGCGAATATTGAAACTACGCTTATTTTAGTTAAACGATGGCCTTGTGTGACACAGTGACACAGTCAACGAATCAAATGTGGTTTATATGTACGTAGAATGAGTTGCTAGTTTTCTCTGATGGCGATGTGTGCTGAAGGGTGGAGAGTAAGTTTTTTTTTTGATAAACAAAATTTAGTTACAAATAAAATTCTCAAACAAAGAGAGTCAGGAACAGTTTGTTAAGTGCTCGCTCGTTTGTTTGCCTTGAACTCGGTCTTTTGCTCTGGGTTCAAGAACGCAAAGAATCAATTGAGATTGAGTGATTGAGTTGCCTTCAAATGGGCTCTCCCTACTCATATCACACAAATCTAATTAGAGCTTGATGAACTGAGCGCTTGAAGTTCTGTGCGCCTTTTTGTGATTTCAATGCGAACTAAAATATTTTCCATACCCAGCACCCAGTATGAGCAGCAAGCCCAAGTGTTATTATTGTTATGCCGGCTACTTCCGTCAACAAATAATCAAATATTCAAATGCAGCATTACAATTCAGCTGGCTAACCGCCCGCAAAGCTCAGCAAAACAATTCAAACAAAACAATTTCGAAAAAAGTAAATCTCAGTTGCTCAATCACTCAGGCACACTCGAAACATTCGCCCTCTCTGCACACTTGCACAGTTGGTTGGTTTGTTGATAGCGAAATCGGTGTGTAAATTTCACTTTATTTGTCAACTCGCAGAAGAAATCGCTGAAATCGTAATCAGTCATTAGCATCTTATATGGATACGACCCTGATGTGTCAACGGCTTTTATCATAAGCCAACCGATGACACAATACAAGCTAAATACTTGGATTACTGTGTTGGCGCATGGATAATTGTAATTCACCCATAGTTCCGGAATCTTGACCTCAGACTATAGTTTAGCTCGGAATTAAGTTGGGTTGGCTGAGTTGGGGGAAGTTTGCGGTAGCGACTGGGAGAATATTTATGCGCAGTCAGACATATATATATATATCTATATATATATATGTAAATACATAAATGTATCTGTAGTAATGCAAGAAAAAATAAAATATATGAAAAAAAAGTAAATTCTATGCAAAATAAGTGAATTTTATTAAAGAAAAAGTGATTTTGTTAAAAGAAATATTAGTTACAATTAAAAAAAAATGAATTTTATTCAAGAAATATTAATTTTATTAATGAAAAAGTAATCTCTTTTTAAATTACATTTTTATTTTGTAATAAAAAAACACGATTTCATTAAAGAAAATGCCAACTTTGTTAAAAAAGTGAATTTTACTAAAGAAAAAGTGAAATTGATTTAAAAAAGTTAATTTTATTTAAAAAAAAAGTGAGTTTTGTTAAACAAAATGTAAACTCTTATGAATTAAAATTTTTGTTTTGAAACAAACAAAGATTCCAATAAAGAAAAGGCCAACTTTATTTAAAAAAAAGTTACTTTTTTCCAAAAAAAAAAGTGAATTTTATTTAAAAAAAGTAAATTTTGTTAAAATAGAAGTGAAATCTTTTGAATTAACATTTTTATTTTGAAACAAGAAAAAAAAAGATTTCATTAAAGAAAAGACTGCCTCTATTAAAAGAGTGATTTTTCTTCAAGAAAAAGTAAATTTTATTTAAAAAAGTGAATTTTATTAAAAAAAGTAAATTTTACTCAAGAAAAAGTGACCTCTTTTAAAATAAAATTTGCATTTTAAACCAAAAAAAAATATTTCATTAAAGAAAAGGCTAACTTTATTTAAAAAAAGTGATTCTTCATAAAGAAAAGTTTTTTTTTCAATATATTTTATTTTCAAAGTGAATTTTTTTGAATGTTTTACGTATAGCTTCAACCAGAAAAAGCGCAATTTGTTTAATCATCCATCTGTTGCGCTGATCTTTTCCACGTCCATCTCAAATGTGTTGACTGCTCTTTTATTGTTGTAAAATTACATTGTTTACATACTTCGCTCGAAAACGTTCATTTTTACTTTGATGGCTTAATTTGTGACCCTGCGAGCCTATTAAATATTATTATAATGCGTTGGTGCTGTGTACAAATATATTTACACACACACACAGAATTTCAAGCTTCACCTTTGAGTTAATCTATTTTATATTATTTGTTGTTGTGATTCATTTACGAGTATTTGCAGTACTGCTGAGTAAGTCCCTTCCGTGTCCACGTGAGGTTGGAGAAAATCTTGGCACTTGTGAGGTCTATAAATAAGAGACCTCTTAAGATAATCCCTTTCAAAGTGTATTGTATGGTAGCTTTAGCCGTCCTTTGTGCTCTTTTTGACAACGATCTTTATGTATCGGAGCTCGCTTTACCTCATGCTCACTTGCTACACCCATTCGGGATTGCATATGGGCTCGCTGAGCAGAGTAAAGGTTTTTAGGATAGCATTTTTGTCATTTCATGGTCGACTGAGAAAGAAAAAAGAAGGACATTAAACTTTCTGTTTCTATTTGAGACTTTCTTTTGCCCTCATTTCGTTTATCAGCCGTGGATCTACACTGAAAATGTATGGTTTGAAAATCCTTGGTATCGCATACACTTTAAACTAAGATATATTCCTCCATCTCTTGTCCACGTCATTGAACTAGCTCCAAATGAAGCCCTGACGTGGTTCTTAAGCTAGGATCGTTTGTTAACGGATGTCAGAGTCAGATACAACTACAAAAAAGCCTTGTATTGCCTTTGACCTTTCTAGCTTCAGAGTGACTTCGTATTTCGCCCTTTATAATCACTGAAGCGATTTTTCGGCGAGGCTCGTCCACCAGTTGAATGTTTTTAGTCTCGATGCTTTTGTAAGAAAATGGTGAGATCTAAAGCTGATGGATTTCTATGAGGATCCTCTTTTGCCCTTAATACACGCAGTGGGATTGACATTGGCTGGGAGGAATGACCGTTTACCCATTATTACCCTACGCATATTAGCAGACCAATTGCCATATTTCAGGAAACCCATGCGAACGCTGACACTTTCTGAAATTAATTCCGCAAGGCAGAACACTATAGGCACACTTACCGATTCCTCCTCATGTATATCTCTACAGATGTGATCAAAAGTCAATAGAGAGGTAGCCGAAAATCCTACCTTGAGCCACCATCGGAGAGTGTCCGTCCGTATGATGTTTTTCTGGAGAAAACGTATTATCAAAGCACAAAGCTGAGGTGGCATAGTTCCCCTTTCCCGAGAACGATGTAGAGTTTAGTGTTGTTGGGCATGCCCTGTACTTGAGTTTCATTTGCCGCTGAATTTTTTTAGATTGAACTTTAAAAAAATCACTTTTTCGTACAAAGCTATGACATTATAGACTTTTCGAAGACCGCCTATGGAGGCTATATATTTTCTAACTCGAATTCATAGAAAAGTAACTTTCCACTTTATAATAACTTCTCTCTAAGGACCATTTTTTATCATAATATTTACTGTTGAAGTACCCAAAACTTTACTAATAAATGGTTACTTCTTTTCAGGTCTACATTGCTGAAACCGCCGAGCCCAATCTACGCAGTATACTCATCGGCGCACCGTACGTCTCCTACTCAATGGGTATACTCATCGTTTACTCACTTGGTTCGGTATTGCATTGGCGACACGTGGCCTGGTGCTCCTGCATATTACCCATCTGCGCCGCGCTGGCACTCTTCTTCATACCCGAAACGCCGGCTTGGCTGGTGCGTAACAATAAGCATGCAAAGGCGCTAAAAGCGCTCACCTTCCTACGTGGCAGCGAGATCATAGCACATAAAGAAATGAACGATATGAAGGAACGTTTGAGTAAGGAACGCGCTACAACACGCACCAATGAGAATATCTTCCAACTGTGCACCGAACGTTGTGCAATAAAACCGCTCTTTATTGTCATCACTTTCTCGCTGTTGCAAATGTTATCGGGTTCGTTCATTGTCGTCTTCTACGCCATCGATATTATTGCCGATTTTGGTGCTGATATCGATACAAAGTCGGCTGCCATTTGGACGGCGGCTGTGCGTATGGTTTGTTCGCTAATTTTCTGTGTTGTTCTACTATTCGTGCGACGTCGACGCATCTTAGCAATATCGAGTATCGGTTCGGCTCTCAGCTGTTTCGTGTTAAGTATTTATATGTACGCGCGCGTAGGGTTGCCGAAGAGCGGCACAGATGTGCTCGTATCGGCGGGTTGTCTCTTCGCTTACATTGCCTTCAACACACCAATTATGGTGATGCCGGGCATTATGATTGGTGAACTCTTCCCGGCGCGTATACGTGGACGCACGGCTGGTGGTGTCTTCGCCGCAATGAATGTAGGTCTCTTTGGGCTGACGAAAATCTTTCCACTCGTGCAATCGATTATAAAAATGCGTGGCGTTTTTATGGTTTTTGCAATCTCCAGCTTTATGGTCACCGTTTTCATGGGTTTCTTTCAACCGGAAACGAAGGGACGTACGCTGGATCAAATCGAAGATTATTTCAATGAGAATAACTGGTTGTGGTTCAAGCGAGACAAACGCTACAAGCAGGTGGCTTTGGAAGAGAAAGCAGCGAAGGTGGCGTTGAAGGCTGAAATGCGCGCTTAAGTGAGGGTAGAGACGATAGGAAGAACGGGAATATTGGAAAGACAATTTGTTATAAAAAAAAGTATGAAAATTTTTTATTTTAATTAGTAAGCTAGTGTATTCAATTGCATTGTATTTTAAAAAAAGTGATAAGTTTCGAAAAACCGATTTTTGAACTCAGTAAGAGCCTCATGAATTTCAGCGTGAATGTGATTAAAAAAATAAAAAAAAATCATCCACAAAATGATTTATTAGGCAGTTGTTAGGCGCAAAATGTTTGAAATATCGTATTATAATTTTTTTAATTGTCCTAAACTGTAAAAATGTCTTGAATTTCTAGAAAATTTATTCTTAAGATTGAAAAACCAAAAAATTTTTAGTTTAAGTTAGTTATTAAATCGCTAAATTACCTCGTAAAAATTGCTTTATAGTTAGTAATAACGCATTATATAATTCTTAAGTTACTCTGAGTACTTCTTTAGATAGAAAAAATAATATTAAATATCAAAAAACTTTCCTTATTAATAAATAGTTTGTTTAGTACTAAAATTTTATTATAAAATAAATGAAAATATAAAAGAAGATTTCTTTCATTATTTATTTATGTTTTTTTTTTTCGTTCGAAGATACGTGGCTTCTAGCTCGACTTGTCGCCCTTTAGCAGCTTATGTCGAAATGACCGACAGAGAAATAAGATCTTCTCATAAATGTCCATCAACTCTCCGTAGGCGGCGTCTTGTTTGAATCAAATCAATACAGTCACAACAAACAGTAGTAGAAGCTCGGTATCAATGAAATAAAAAACTTCCCATAAAAATCCTCCGGAGGGGTCTTAGATATATAAACTCCTCTTCTTTACATGAGCTTTACGTTGTTAGCAGAACATCAGTAAACCCACCACAAACTATACGAAAAGTTCAGCCAAAATCGTATGCCGAGCTTAGTTTTGAATAAGTTCTGCTCGTGCTATCCTGACAATTTTTTAATCGGCGAACCGTTTAGGTGGGTAAGCGAGTATCGACATAAAAGCGATCTCGAAATGCTGAAATCTACATTTGCTTAGGGCAGGGCAATCACATGAGTGGATTCCTTCACATCTTCCTTCAGCTCTTACAGTATATACTGAAAGGAACCCTTAAACTTTTGTCTGCCAATCTATAAGGCAATGCGCCGTCAGAATCCCCATCACTTTTGAAATGTCCTTATTTTTCAGAGAAAATAAGTCATTCAGTCCCCTTGGACGAAATAAGTGTACCTCGACTTACGACAGTAGCAGTTTGCATATGGCTAAAGGCCTACTAAAATGTTCTTTACCAATCTCATCAACCCTGTAATTCGAGCGATCGAGGGATACTCTATTCTGTTCAACATTTTCTTGAAGATATCTGCGATAGTCCAGTACGAATAGAATCTCAGCTTCGCCTATCTTCCTTCCCGGCATCTTTGTGAAAGTCATTGCATATGAAACGGTCAATGAACAGTCCGAGCTTCCAATGAGGGTTCAAGACCCACCTCTCCCAATCAGACAGCAGCTTGACGAAGCAGCACCTACTCGGAACTTGTCCACTAGTAACAAAGTGGTGAAACTCATATACGTAAGGTCATCAAATTTGTACTCTCTAGCAATACTGCTGTGATCCATATGGTTTTAGAACTGAAGTAAGTAAGCACGTCACAAACAACGATGAGAAGTCAGTTCCTTTACAACTTTGGAACTTACCATCAGAGAACCACGTATCGTAATGGTAACAATCTCCGCCTGGAAAATGCTGCAACGACTTGGAAGCATAATCCCTGTGCCAGTTTATGGTTTACGGCTTGAGTCCCACTCTTTTCACTCTTCGAACCTTCTGTGAAGAAGTTGAGAGCTCCTTTCCTCAAGTGGCTCTGTCACTGACCGTTTTCTCGCGAAGGAATTATGACTGGAGCGACCTGGCACCAGTTGAGATATGTACAGATTCTAGTTCCTCAAGAATAACGCAGTGTTCCTTGCTGGAGCTGACCAGGTATCCAGACTCTCTTAATCCACACTTAACTCTAGCGATAGACATCTACGATTTTCAATTACATCATGTCTAGGACTGTTCTCAAATATTTTGCCTTATCGGACAAGTGAATGCGAAGTCTCCCTATAGCGGAAAACACTTTCCCTGAATACTTTACCAGCAACAAAAATGTTGATAGCCCAATTTTTAATGGCAAAAGCGAGTTCAGCGTCGTATATTCTATCCTGTTATATGCCATAGGACCGCTGTTGTTGGTTTCGACGGTAACACCCCAAATAGCTTTGGTGAGAATAAAAGATATTCAATAACACGCCCGGTCAGGCTCGCTACTGATATTAGCATTGGTATGGACGCTTTCGGTTTTGCAGAGCAGACAGACTTGATTACGAAGATCCTTCTCGGTTTTGTGCTCGCCCAAAAAAAAAAAGGGTACATCTAACATTTCTAAAAATGGAGAAATGAGTCTCTGGTTCATAAGAATCCACACAGGTTTTGTGTTAGATTGAAAACTTCTCTTCTTAATAGCCTTTGCCGCAACTTTACATATCTTCTGATCTTACTCAGTTTGGAAACATGGAACCTATAAATGTGTATTTAGCACTGGTCACGAGCAGAAATCCAATACCTTCAGCTGCAGGATTTGTATTTTGCTCCCTTAGGGCGCTTCATGTTGTCTCTGCATGAGAAACCGTCGTGTTTTTGCCAAACCTTGCTCATGAAAGTATTGATAAATGACCTTTTCCCAAGCTAAATGATCGAGACATCAACTTCTGTTCGGTTCTGTACAAGCAGAAATTAAGCTCGAAGGATTTTAATCATAGCTAAAGATTGACGAGTGCGCTAGGAGCGCCAGAAGGCTTCGATGAGTTAAGTGGAAATTTTTTAAACCCACAATTTAATCTGGTTACACTTCGGACACTGGACGGTAGTATAGTCTACGAACAGAGTCCATTCTGTAGCCATTTGGGCAGAGACCAAACCCAGTTTGAAAACCGACTGCAGCCAATTCGCCTTTTCACTCTTTAAAAACAAACGCATACCTGCTTTGTAGACTTTTCAATTTTCTTTATACGAAGTCAAAATATTTTTGTAAATTGATATTAAAATTTTAATATGAACATTTTTTACAGAAATTTTTTGTTTACACATATATGTAGTTTTCAATAAAATTTTAATTTTGAAGTGTTTAAAAGTCCAAATTTTACGTTTTCCGCAAATGAGTGCGACGAGTGTGAGTTCGCAAGTCTTGCGAAATAGAAAACTCAAATTGAAATTAGCAAACATTTTAAAAGATAGAGATATACCACATTGGTATCGAGCTTTTTCCACATTCCAACTCAATGCAATCGACAAACTAATGTCAGCAATACGCGACGATGTCGAACAGGGCACATCTCACCGGGTGAGCTACTGCTTAAGCATGCTGGGCTTGGAACCAATACTCAACAGCAAAGGCTTGAAACTGATAATTCAATTGAGTGGTGGTAATGATTTGGCCTTTCTCTGGTTCCTCATGGAATTCCATTATAAGACACCCGGCGATAATGATTATAGTCTGAATGAACAGTTAATCATTTCGTCTATAGCACACTTGGATATGATAACAACATTACGTGGTTTGGACAGTATCTTACCACCAGGACATAAAGCTAGACCACTCTACCGTAAACTCAAACGAAAATTCGAAACTAAACAAGAAACTGGGAAATGTATGAAATATGAGAAGAATAGCAAACTCAAGCCGTATTTTGAAAAATTAGAGAGACCCATACAGATTAACGTAACGCATAAATTGAAGAGACCCGATTTTAAGGTTAGATTTCGTGCATATGAAAAATACAAGGATCCGCACTTCGAGCCGCCGAATGAGAAAAATCGTTGGTTCGCAATGTATACGTTTCGTGAATCTGTACGGATACCAGTGGCGGAGCTTCGGCTCTATTTAGACGGTTTCTTTAAGAGAATGGATGATGAGGATAGAAGTAGAGAAAAGACGGCACTGACCTTCGTTGACTCGACATTAGAAAATTTACATTTAACTCATAAAGAGAAGAGCGTGTGCATTCATCATCAAAGAGAGGCAGAAAATTTGCGAGCGCAAAAAGCTGTAAAGCAGTTGGAAGAGAAGGAGAAATGTTTAGCGCATTTGGAGCTGTTTCGAAAGGAAAAGCAGGTATAAATTGAATTGGACAGGACGCCCCAGACTAGCTATCGTATGTAATTGCCTCGATGATACTAATTGTCACAGAAAATCTGATTTCTCTTCAGGTTTCTTCATAGTCAAGAAATGGCAAATCGAAATCTATAAAAATCGGTTGGGTTTAGCGGCTAAGTAACCCCGTTTAGAAGCAGGGGAACTGGTCATCGATACCATCTAATGGACAGCCCAAGATATGCACGACATAGTTACGTTGGGGATGTCGGGATTAGGTGCGGATAAGTAGGAGTTGAGTCTACTACACTAACCTTAATTTTACCAGTACTATTCGGGTATCGCGAGGCAATCCAAGCTCAGCTATATTATCAAGGAGTGTTAGTATCAGTAGGAAACAAATGTTAATGTCTATGGTTACTGGAGACATTCATGAAATAGCCCTTCTCAACCGCTGTAGTGATTTTTGGATCCCGAGCACCAAAAAAAGTACCTGTAGGGGCCTACCTTTTTAAACCGCTTCCGTACGGCTGACGGATTTTTATTTCATCTCAGAAAGAGTCTAGAAATGCTTTGGACATCGGCCTTAAGAACAGCTTTTTTTCTATAATTTTCGTTATTCGAATCTGGTCGGAATACGTACCCATGACCGTCCGCATGAAACACTGCATACTCGGCTACAGAGACCGCCCAGACCGTAAAAACCGCTCACCATTTTCCTAAACATCGGCACATTGTCGGTTTTTGGTGTCCACCTGCTTGTATTATTACTTCGGAGAATTGATCAGGCGAGGGAGAGTCAAATCCGTTCACCTCTTTCAAAAACCCTTGACTCATTAGCTATCTTTATCTTTATGAAGTCCAAAAAGTTTTATTCTTCGAGATTTGTGAAACAAAATAATTGAACTATTTCATAAAATTTATTTCTTATCTATTTTACAGACGAGGTTGAGTCGCATACACGAAGCACTGGAAAAGGAAGTCAATATGTATCGTGCACTATACAAAGGGAAAAGAAAGATCAAGGATAGCAAACAATATTTAGGCATGCCCAGCAATGAACATCATAGTGAATATTCAAAAAGAGAGAATGCACAAAGCTGCGCTACGCCATCCTCCCGCTCCGATGAATCAATGCACAGCGAACAAACAGCGCCAAGCTCTACGTACAAACTACAAAGCAAAGAGAAAACTACACGCATACGAGGAGGTCAACAAACAACCATTGCATTCCCACTCACACTGCAGGAAGACCCTGCCCTGAGTGCTGAAGATCGACAATATCTACAGAATTACGATTATGGCCACGCGAAGACTGTCTCGCCCACAACTTCACAATACTACTTCAAATCACCCACACCAAATCAACCATATAAATTTAATTATGATAAAATATTCAATTGTGAATATGAAAATACTAGTAGCAACAGAGAGAAGTTGATACGGAAAATGTGTGCGCGCACATTGCAAGATAGAGAAGATGAAGAGTTGCCACCTTGCTACGACATGCCCACTGTGGCTGATGTGGCTAAGAAATATGCCGACACCTATTGGACTGAGAAGCAACAGGAGATGCTTAAGGGTTATAAAGAGACACGTGCACAAATCGGTCTGGCAGCCGTGGAAGATTTAAGCGCACAAGCGCATCTGCCCTCCTCGGAGGATATGCCAGCGGAAATGCCAAAACTTGATTTCTACGATTGTGAGGATAAGGAATTGATGCATCGGATGTTGAGACTTGCACTCGCGCATTTAGCGAAGAATCCCAAGTATGTGCTAGCCACATTGCCGGATTGTCATAAATTACCATATTTACGGGAGTGGATCTATCAGCGTTATGGTAAAAGGTATACGCAGGCTGAGCGTGTTGCCAACTTTGCGCTGTCGCGTAAAATGTTGATTGGCATTAATAATTTGAAATCGGGCGTTAGAATACCAAGAACAAGTGATATAGCGAAGAATCCCATACTCAAGAAGAAATCCAATTGCTATAGTTATCTTAATAAGAAGGTAAGCAGATCATTTCTTAACCTTTAATTATTTTTATTTTTTATTTTTTATTTTTTTATTTTTTTCCCTTTAATTTTATTTATTTAAAGTTTTTTTCCCATAATTTTCTTAATCCTTTTTAAATTTTTTTTTGTTTTTTTTTCTAGGTCAAAAGACTACGCGACGCCTTCTTTCAACAAACTCGCAAGGCTCATATGGAAAATGCACGTCTGATGTGGTTCACCATGAATGATGCGATGTGTTCGATATCTCAACGTGATATCTTCTTTTCTTATATGCCACAGCGTATTAAGGATTTACATTATGACAATCCGTGGAAGCTATGGCAGGTGAAAGATATGAAAACGCATTGGGAAGCGAGAATGAAACAACAGCGAGAGAAAGCTCAATATAAGTTCTGAACTTACTGTGCTCTGAGATCATATTGTATTTTGTGTGTTGAAAGTAAATTTAATGTTAAACTCTTAGTTAAGTTGTTAAAAGAAATAAATTTCTAAATGTTTGTAATATTTCTCATATTTTTATGGATATTTCTTTACAAAAAAAAATGGACAACTATTTGTTATGATCAATGTACAGTTATTTGTAGTCATTGGATCGTACAACTTCATTGTGGAAGCTGCCGCGAGGTGTCGCCTTTAAAAATTTTTTTGGTCTCTTCAGTGCTTACTTTTAAGCTCTAGCCATATTTTCCTCTCTCTCTCCCTCTCTCTATGCCACTGCAGCTGCAGCAGAAGTCATTAGATTATTAGCCCTTCCTTCCACCCAGAATCCCCATCAGCTGGTGCCCGCTTACGCTGGTTGAAATGTTTGGTAAGACTAGCTAGCGACTTTTTACCTCCGATTCGACCAATGGCCAGTGCCGTTCGTCTCACTGGAGAAAGCCGATCTAAGCAGCCACTTTGACTAGGTAAAAGTATGGTGAATATTTTAGTTAGTTCGTCGACCGCGAAATTCTCTTTAATTTTCTTGTGGACGGGTATCCAAATTACGGACGTTTGTTAAAGTTTCCCTGCATCTTATTGCCTCTTTAGATGGGATATAATTGGATTAACGTGTATTGCCCCCGCATAGTTGACTATGAGGCCGCTTTTGTTATTGCTGTTAGTTCTTCTATCCAAATATTCATTTCTTCCTGAGTTTTTTTTTTTGGGAAAATCATAATCAAAACAGAAATTTGAAGATTTTAGTCAATCTCTTCCAAAATTAAGTTAATTTTTCTAATTGCGTTCGCCCTTGCAAGGAATGTCAACCTCTCCGAGTGCATTTCCGGCATGAAATAAAAGCTCCTCATAAAAATTCATCAGGCTGAGGTCTCGAATCAACTGTTGGTACCTCTATTTGTTGGGAAAACCCCATTTGAAGGAGAAGTTCCCAACCCAGTTTAGGCAAATTCTGACAACAGGATGATATAACTTCAACAAACCAATTAAACTGAATAAATAATTTCAAAACGAATAGTGAATTTTAATAGAGTGGAGGTTATTGAAATCGGTTATTTTACCCTGGCATGTCTTAGTAATCCTACTATCGGTCTACTTGGCTTTCAAATGCTTTTGGTCAGATTCCTAACGTCCCCTCTACTTACTTTATCAACATCATAAACCCGGAATCGAAGTGCCATTTCTGGAGCACCTAAGATGTTTCGTCCACTCTTCATTGGATGGAAATATTCCCCAATTCCCACTTCTTAAATACAAAAGCTACCCCGTGTTTCAAGGATTGTCTCTTATTAACTCAGAAGAGAGAGGGTAGGCACAAAAAAGAATCATAAGAAAACAACATTATACTCAAGAAATAATTCTGAAACAATTGCTTAGTTAAGGCAGGGCCTGGCCTGTAATTATTTGAAAAACGAGCTGATTGGATGTATATATCTTCCAGGCAGCTCACAACTCGAGTTCTAGGCAATTCTAGCGCTAGATCCACTTTAAAATTAGTGCCTAAACCTCTATTAACATAGATAACTTTACATTATGAAAAGCTTAAGTTATAAATAACTAATTTTTTTTTAATTTACAGAGCTCTTAAAACTGTAAAATTACGACAAGACAGTTGACAAAGGAAAAATAATTTTTTTTTCCAATAAATTTTTTCGTTCGTCTTACAACGATAAATTCTGAAAATTTTCGCCTAAAATTTAACAAATTTTATTTACAATCTTCACATGCCATCATAGTTAGCAAAATAAAATTTGTATTATTTAATATTTGGCCTTCTTTTTTTCATATTTTTCCGTTCGTATTTTCGCGAAATTTTTTCTAAAAATGCTCTTGTCTACACGCAAAGCTCAAGATCTCCTCGTGGGTTTCATACAAGACAGAGATGTGCCAAAGTGGTATCGCGGCACTTCAACATTTCAAGTTGATGCTGCTAATCAGCTTGCCAATTCGATACGTGATGATGTCGCGCAAGAAACATCTCATCGGGTGCGTAATTGCCTCAGTCGTCTCGGTTTGATGCCGGCGGTGCGGAATAAGGATTTAAAAATGCTCATGAGAATGAGTGGTGGCAATGATTTGGCTTTCCTATGGTTCCTTATGGAATTGCATTATAAAACACCAGGCGATGAATATGGCAGTCTCAATGAACAATTAATATTAACATCTATAGCACATCTTGATATGATTACAACATTACGCGAATTGGATCACATTCTACCACCAGGACACGCTTCGAAGCGTCAGTTGGAAAAACGGCGACAGCAAAAGTTGCGTGATAAAAGTTGGATGCAACTGCAGGAGCCGACGTCCAAAAAGCCGGTCAAAAAACATTCATCGCCATATTTTAATAGACTAGAACGACCTGTACAATATGGCAAGCCGCTCAATTTAGAAAGGCCTGATTTTAAGGTGAAATTCTATGGTTATGAAATTTATAAGGATCCAAATTATATACCGCCGAATGAGGCAAATCGTTGGTATGCAAAACATGCTTTCAATGAAGCCAAACGCATTTCGACTAAGACAATACGTGAAGTTATCAATAATTTGTCGGAAATTTTCGAATTAACCGCAAAGAGTAAATCGAATAC
This sequence comes from Neoceratitis asiatica, assembly GCA_030068015.2. Taxonomy (NCBI): domain Eukaryota; kingdom Metazoa; phylum Arthropoda; class Insecta; order Diptera; family Tephritidae; genus Neoceratitis; species Neoceratitis asiatica. The sequence goes on from CM061527.1 coordinate 75,449,835, forward strand.
AGCTTTGGAAGTTATTGATTTAGCATTGAGTGAAATGGATCTTTCGAAAAATCGCAATTTGAAGGTTTTATGTAAGAAACATGAATTTGACGAACAGCAAAAGCAGATGCGAATAGAAGATTTTATGGCAAAGAAACGAGAAAAATGTTTGGAAAGTCTCGATTTTAGTCGCAAAGCAAGAGAAGTATGCACACTTCAAATATTGTATTAGAAATATCATAATAACGTAAATATTAATTTTCACATTTTAGAAACAGCTTCAAAAGATACAAAAAATGTTGGAAACTGAAGTCGAAATGTATCGCTTACATTATCGTAAGAAGCTAGGCGCGCATAAAGGCGATCACAGTTATGTACGTATACTTGGCAAAGAAGATTATTGCGAGCATTTAATAGAGGATGAAAAGCAAGATGAATGTTGCGAAATTCAGAATTGCTCGAAATCATCTGTAGCTGCCATGCCGATTCTGAATTCACAGCACTCTAGGAAACACAGTTTACCTTCAAAAACAAGAGAATCTCTTGAGAAAGAAGAACGAGCCTTGTTGCTGTTGCATAAAGGAAATAATCGTTTATCCCTTGGTCGTAGAATCAGTGAATTACGCCGTCTTCAATCAAGCAATCCAACACCGCGTTCATCAGAGCGTTACTTTGTTGCTCCCACTGCTAATAAACCATATCGTTTTAGTTATCCAAAAATATTTCACTACAAAGATGAAAATGATCATAGAATATTTATTAAAAACACATGCGTCGACGCTATGGATGCGGATAGGAATCAAATACCAAAGATGGTGGATCAAACACCGGACCTAGGTAAATTGGCAAAGAAGTCTGCTGATGAAACATGGCGAAAAAATGAAGAGCAATGGAGAAAAGATAATGCCAGTGACAATCCGGAAGTCGTACGTTCCGATCCCTATCCACGTGACATGCCACGTTTAGCTTTTTACGATTGTGAGGATAAAAAACTAATGAATGATATGTTAAAAATTGCTTTAGTAGAAATGAGAAAAAATCCAAAATTTGTATTAGCCTCATTACCGGATGCCCATAAGCTGCCTATGCTACGTGAGTGGATCTATCAACGCTATGGCAAACGATATACTCAAGCACAGCGTATTCAAGAAGTAAATACGTCATTAAAAATAATGAATGTTTTACAAAGATTAAAATTAAAATCAATACTTCCCTCACCACGTGAAATTGCTGCAAAAAATGGACAAAGCTACAAATGTCACAGTTACATTATGAAGAAGGCAAGTTCTTATATTTTTTTATATAATTTTGAAAAACGCATTTTCAATTAACTCAACTTCATGAACACTTTTATACAATTTTAAGGTGTTTGTAAATATTTCATATATTGTGTATTATCTACTTGCAGGTGAATCTAGCTCGACGACGCTATTATAATCGTCTCAATTCAGATCTTTTAACGCGTGCACGTTACTTTTGGTTCTCGATGCGTATTCCACTATGTGCCTTACCGACTCGTGCAACATTTTTTGCCTATTTACCAGCAAGAAAGGCAGATAATTATCTTTTTAAGCCGTGGAAACTAAGCGAATGTATGGAAGCAAAGGCACAATGGGATAAAAGGCGATATTTAAGTAAACAGGAAACGTTAGGATTACAATAAATATAAAAATTAAAGGCAAATTTTTTTTTGTGTGATAAAATCGATGTAATTCAGTTTGTTGTGAATAAATTTTATAAACATAAAGATAATGGGTCGAACATATTTGTGTTTGTGTCTACGACTCTAAAGAGTTCACTGAGCCTTATTATTACACTTCTGAATCTTAGAAAATATCTTTTTCACTTTTAGACACAATTCCTAACCACTTATCACTTTCATCATATTTCATCTCTTTATAATTTTACTAGCCGTTTGATTTAATGTAATTGCTGCTCCTTGTTAAAATACTCAAGCACTTTTATATAACATTTCAAACCTTATGCTGCCTCACTTTCAAGCTTATATGTTAAGCAAATGTCAATAGAAATTCCAAAATCAAGTTTTATCATTATTTTTTTCGTTTATAAATTATCAAATTTTTCAAAACAGTGTAAATTCAAATTAATTTTGTGTGTTAATTTAAATTGTAAAAATTAGTTATTTTTATTTTGGAAAAAGCATAAAAATAAAATTGTTGTTGCAACAATGTTTCTACAAAATTATGCAAAACCAACGACTAACTTTTCCGCCAGAGACATGGACCGTCAACGCAAATTCGTTGAAAAATATATGCGAACAGCGGATGTACCAAAATGGTATCGCGGTTTGTCAGCGTTTCAATTTCAAGCTGCTAAAAATTTGCACTATGCTATACGTGATGATCTTGAGCAAGATACATCCCATCGTGTACGCGAGGTATTAAATTCAATAGGACTGCGTCCACCGGTGTCAAAGGAAAGACTAAGATTCTTGATGAGATTGAGTCGTGGAAACGATTTGGCATTTCTATGGTTTCTCAAAGATTTACACTATCAATCGGAAGAACCGGGTTATAACACAAATGAACAATTAATTTTATCATGCATAGCTTATTTAGATTTGATTTTCACCATACGTGGTCTTGATCAGATCTTACCGCCAGAACAACCACCAAAAACAAGGCCACACAGAATGTCAAATGAACAGCGAAGACTTTCAGTACAAAGCAGATATAAGGTATATGATAAACAAAACTATTTATCAGCGCAGAAAAAGATTGGCTCCTTTAATATACATTATAAGTTGCCGTATCTTGAGCATCAACGACGACCGCGGCCATATGGCAAATCGCTTTCCGCACATCCGCCGGAAAATGTACTACGATTGGATTTTTTAGACAGATACAAAGATCCCAATTATGTTATACCAAATGAATCAAATCGTTGGTTCTCCAACTATGAACCCAGTGAAGGTCGTCAAACAGCCAATAGTCTTGTTAATGAAAGTTTGAATACAATTTTCAATGTAACTAAGCTACCCAACCAAGTTTTTGAAGCACAGATATTTAAAAATCTTAAATTATCTGGTAATGAGAGAAGAAGAGCTGAAAGACAGTTATGTGAACATCATAAACTAATGGAAGAGATGGAGAAATGTCTAGAACTTGAATTGCGTGTAATAGCGCAAGAAAAGTGTCGGAAATATTTTGATACGGACATGCCGAAAAAAGAGGTAGGTATAAACTTGTGTAAGTATATTCTTAAGAAAGTACTCACTTTTAAGCCACACACTTATTTCTAACCAACTCACGCTTTAACTTTGTTACAGCTACGCATCGCACGTCTACGCAAGCAAATTGAAAATGATGTCAATCTGCATTTGATGCGCTTTAGGCAGTTAGGTGAAAAGTCTCGAAGTGAACTACTTTTATGGTCCAAAGAAAGCTTACACGAATGTTGTTTGAATAGTGAAACGAGTAGCACGCGAAACGGGTCATGCAATACTATAAAAACTAAAAGTCGTACGAGCAAAAAACCACATACAAAAAGCGAATGTTTTCTTGAACGCAAGCAGAAAAATTCCAATAATAATACACAAAACCAATTAAATACGAAGAGCGAATACAAAATTCGCGAGCAAAATTTGGAGAACTTATGTGAACCGGAAATAATTGGAGATGGCCTGAACAGTGACAAGCAGAGAGGAAAACAAGATTTTCATGGCAAAAAACAGCCATTGACTGAAAAATTTAATTTCAATAATAATTGTGAATGTAAACCGAAAGTTCATAGCACGGATAGCACCCATGATTATATACAAAATTACGATTATGGTCACTCCGACGCAAGCAGTGATACGAAAATATTTTTTAATGCGCCACACAAACATGCACCTTTTAAATTTGATTATCAGAAAATATTTGATGTACAATGCGACGAAGAAAACGTAAATATAAAACGCGCTTGTGTCAAAGCAATCGGGAGTGAAGCATATTTGCGTAAGCTGAATGTGGAATCTAAAGAAAATGTGGACGCCGCTATACAAAATTACACCGTTAAGGTGGTGAGAGAAAAAATAAAGGAAAAGCTAAAGGAAGTGGTTAGAAAACCTTTAATACCAAGCGCAAAACCGCACATTAAATATTATGATCCGAATAATAAAGTATTAATGCATCGTATGCTGAAAGAAGGACTTGAGCGCTTGGCCAAAGATACAAGATATGTCCTGGCCTCATTACCCGATGCGGATAAACTGCCAGTTTTACGCTATTGGATATATCAACGGTATGGTAAAGTTTACACACAAAAGGAAATGGAAAAGATATTCAAAAATTCAACACTACTCTTTCGAGCGCTTCTACATATGCCCATACATGAAACGCTGCCTTCGCCCACAGATCTTGGTCGTTCGGTGTTTATTAATTATGGCTGTCATGATTACCTTATGCGAAAGGTGAGTATTAAATTTTGTATACATTGACGCACACAGGTATCTACAAAAATTTCTGTTATAGTATATACTGATTATTTAAAAAATTTATCCCTTTTCTATTTTCCAGTCTGATAATATACGAAAATTATTCTATGATCGCGTCGACAGAGCAATTATGCAGCAGTCGCGTCATCTCTATATTGCCATGACACCATATGTATACGCCGGCCGTTCACCGAATAAAACAATATTCGCTTATTTACCATCGCATCCGAATGATATACAACATTTCCGTGTGTGGAGCTCACGCGGCGTCAAGTCAAAGCGAAAGTTATACAAATTAAATCCTACAGCCGCTGCGCGCTAGTAAGGATGGAGTGGTCTAAGTCTACATTTATTGCCCTTTTTATTTGAGCATCAGAAATTACAATGTTTCAGTACACAAATTTATTTGTAGAATTTGGTTAACTTTGTTGTTGACAATGCTAACAAATTCTGCAAATATTTGTTGAGTGCTTGGACGTTGTAATTTGGTCCTCAAGTTGCCTTGCAGGCTTTAGTCGGAAGGTTGCGAATTTTTTTTTTATACACTAATTATGTGTATTTTTCGTTATTATATAAGTAATTTGGAAGTAAAATTTTCTATTTAATAGTTTCATATGTTTAATGTTATATTTTTATTGATTAATAAAAAAAAATCTAATTCTAAGAAGTCAAAATGCTTGGTTTTGTTCAGTTGATTCTCCGACAGGGTGAAAAGTTGATAAATATTGGAACGAGTTCCCGTCGTCCCTTATCAAATTTGGCACGACGGGAACTCGTTCCAATATTCATCAAGTCAAAATGCATTAATAAATCACTAAAATAAAATTTATTTTCAGAATTTTAATTTCAATTTTATTTTAATTAAAAATTTATGCGCGCTAATTAATTTTGACGATAAATTTATTTCGTTTAAGGGGTTAGATGGGTTTCATAGGTTTTTTTTTATATATACAATAATATATTTTATTCAAACAATTTACCATATCAAAGATACATATTTAAACAGTATTTTGTGAATTTTTTATTCAAAAATGCCGAAAACTCAGCCGTTGGTACCTCATCTCCTCCCTTGACGTCTCAAAAGGAAATGCTCTCGCTGTGGACAGCATAACTCATTATTCGTTCATCTAAAATAAAACAAAAACCAAAAATATATCGTTGGTACATGGATAAATCTCGTTATTGTACGAAGGAAAAGAAAAAAGAAAAATTTTAATTTTTGACAGACTTTGAACAAAGAAAACATACTTTTTGATCAAATTTTCGCCATGCATTGGCTCGAAAAAATTAGTTGTAATAAAAAAAATAAATCCTTCTTACAATGACTATATAATGTTATTACAAAGATGTGTAAAAAAATTTGAACAAAATCGCGTTATAGCTTTTCGAGAAATCGTGTCCACCGACTAAAAAATAGTTTTGAGATAAGCGCGTTTAAAGTTTCAAATTGACACAGATATGGCCTGATGGGCGGAACTTCCAAAGGATCTATCTCTTAGAATTTTACTCCATTAGAGTTGAAATTTTAAGAAAATAATGTACAATTTATGGAGACAAAAAAAATTAATTTTTTTTTTAATTTTCAAACCCACCTAACCCCTTAAATTGCTATTTTTGTAATATCGTAAAATGTCTACAAAAAACAGTTGTCTCTTATTGCACATTTGCCTTAAAAACAATGGCCGCCACTCGTTTTAATAATTGCTATGATTATATACTCACATATGTATATATGCATATGTTCATACGTATGTATATATCACACATTTAATTTTTACTTTTCACTGGTTATCACACACACGCGAGTGCGCAATTGCACATTTACATATTTCATTTATATATACGTGTGCTTTAAGCAAATTAGAAAAAAAATATATATAATTTAGCAACAGCTTCCCACATGTTTCGCACAATAAATTTATTCTGTGTAACTAGATTTTGACAACTCACAAAATAGCGGCTTCACATCCGTTATGTGTAAAGCAAGAGGAAATACTTCGAAAGAAATTGCGGAAGTGTGATCATTCACAATGGTATGCTACAAACTTGAAGCGTTGCTTTTTAAAAAGCCGGAAAAGCGTAAAGGAAAATATTTCAAAAAATTTATGCATAAAAAGCATGCTGTAAACAACTAATATTTAATCTTTATGTTTACATAAAGACATTTTTAAAACATTAAATTTTTTTTGAAACATTAAATTTTTACATCATTCAGTTTTATCGAAAATTTTCTTAGCTGCTGAATTTTTCTTGTCTACAAATTTGTGTTTGCGCATTAAAACTACAAATTTTTACCAATTTTCAAATCAAATTTATGTGCTAAAAAATTCTGCAAGGAGTTTATAAATTGTTATTTTTTTTTTTAGTTAAAAGAAGGAAATTGTTTTGTAAAAATCTTTAGTCAACATGTTTTCCGGCATGAAACGTGCAACCAGATTGGAAGCGCAGAATACGAAACGTAATCGTCGCATCATCGAGGAATTCGTAGAGAGTGTTGATGTACCAAAGTGGTATCGTGGGTTGTCATCCTTTCAAATATCGGCCGCCTATCAATTACATTATGCCATACGCGATGATATGGAACAGGGCACAACGGATCGTGTAATGCATTTGGTTGATCGACTTGGCGTACGACCATCTATGAATAAGGAAAATATCCAATTTATGATGTTTCTAAGTGGTGGCAATGATTTGGCGTTTTTGTGGTTTATCAAAGAATTATTCTACAAATCCGATGGTCCCGATTATAATCTTAATGAGCAATTACTCTTATCGAGTATTGCACGCTTGGATACATTATACACAGTGCGTGGTTTGGATAGCATACTGCCACCGGAGCAGCCAACAAAGGAGGAAATTCGTCGTTTAGCTCAACAGAAAATTGCTAAACAAAAATTACAATTTCAAGCGGCGGCCGAAATTGAAGAAAGAACGGTTAATAGCGTTAAAGTGCGTTACAGGTTGCCATATTTTGATGAGCTAGTGCGACCACGACCGTATCAGAACCGTTTAACTGCCGTTCCACCAACTTATGAAACGAAATTGGTGTTTGAAGATGAACTACGGGATCCGAATTATGTAATACCGAATGCAAGTAATCGCTGGTTCGCCGATTACCAGTTGCATCCGGGCAAGAAGACGGGTGTGGAAATGTTAAACGAAAAATTGGATGCAATTTTTAAAACAAAATTGCCCAGACAATCCACATTGCCTAGGAATGTATTAAACAAAAACATCTCAAAGGTGTTCGAGTCAACAAAACATTTAAATGATGATGACCAAATGAAAAGGAATTTATGCTTACACCATAAGACCTTAGAGGAAATGGAGATACGACTCGAGCATGAATTACGAATGAGAGCGCGCAATAAATGCATGAAATATTTTGATACAGAAACGCCGAAAAAAGAGGTGAGAAGTTAGGCAGTAAATTCGCTTAAGATTATCTCATATCGGGCGTTTATAGAGCGCGTGAAAAGAACAGAACACTCTTTTTTCCCTGCAGTCTGTTGTATGGCTAGCTAGTAATCTGTCATAACCTCAAATTTCTTTTTTTCCTTTACACCATTTTCTAACACTTTACTCTTCCGCTTAACCAGGAGCGTATAGCACGTATTCGTCAGCAAATTGAGAAAGACGTCAATGAGCGTATGAAACAATTTAAGCGTTTAGCTGATCGTACACGCAGTCATCTGGATCTTTGGTCTAAATCGTATGATGAGATGAAAATGTGCAGCTCAATTGAAACTATCGACAATGACACATACAAAAATGAGCGTTTGAGCGGTGGCACACAGCATAGATGGCGCGAATCGCCAAGCCGAAGTGCAAGTTATTTACCTGAAAATGTTTGCAATCATGACGAACTAGGCAAATATGAAAATCATAAGAAGCATATGGCTGAGACAGAAAAAAATGATTTCAAATACAGTATTGGTGATTGTGTCAATCTCAACGCGGAAACGCGAGCGAAATGTTGTAAGGAATGTGGAGACATACCAGAAACCCAAAGGCAACAACGTACGCCGCGCAATGTCTCTACAACGCAGCGGGTACGTGAAATTTTACATCGGACGCCATGCGATTGTGGTTATAAATATGTAAGGGAATACGATTATGGACATTCGGAGCTGGCACAACACGAAACCGAAGCATACTTTCGGGCACCGCATGATAATCGTCCCTACATATTTGACTACCCGAAAGTTTTCGACAACAAAGATCCGCGCAAGGAGCACAGTCGCATGAATGTGCAAAAAACCTTTCTAAAAGTTATAAATAGTGATTTAAATTTAGATAAAATGGATCCAAATGCACCGCAAGATCTTGATGAAGCCGTCAAAGAATATGCGAAAAAGATATTCAATGAAGGTGTGACGACAAAAAATATTGAAATCGCTGAACAGGAAGAGTTGACGAAAAATATACGACGTTATCCATTTTTGGATGTTGAAATGGATTACTATGATCCAGATGATCGTAAATTAATGCAAAGTATGCTCAAAAATGCACTCGCACATTTAGCTAAGGATCCGAAATATGTGCTAGCTTCCATGCCGGATGCACATAAATTTCCGTCGTTACTTGCTTGGATGGAAACACGCTATGGCAAACGGTATACGCGTGAGCAGCTACGTAATGTACATAATGCATCGGCGGCAACATTCCGTGCTTTGAAACAGATGACCGTAGACGTTATGATGCCTTCAGCCAAAAGTCTGGGCGATGCCATATTTGTTAATTATAATTGCAGAGATTATCTCATGAAAAAGGTAAGCGAGTGGGATTTTCTGCGACATCACATCACCATATGTACCATATGTATATATTACTTTCAGACGGAAATGCTGCGTAACGACTATTACAAAAAATTGAACGCTTCCATTATGGATCAATCGCGTACCTTCTACTTGGCAATTAAGCCATATGTGGGTAATCATCCCAGGGATACTTTCTTTGCGTATATGCCTGCACGTGAAGCGGATATACAACACTTCCGTATTTGGCGTCCACATGAGCACATGCCGGCCAAGGATGAGTTCTTTAAGCGGAAATGTCGTGACATAAGACTGGCGAATCGTTTCTACTGAGTTCCATTTTCGGTTTGTGATGTAGCGTTTTAAGCGTAAAGGATGTTTAGCAGTTTAATTGTACTACTCGAGTGGTGTACAGAATTTTGCAATAATTTTCTTTGACAATAACTTATCACTTAGTTGCCAATCACAATTGTTGCAAAGTTTTGTGTGACCTTTAGCTTAAATTAAAGTGCACAAATTTCTGTCCAAAAATTAAAGAAATTCTTAGAAAATTTAAAAGAATTAAATTTGTTTTCTTGATGATGTAAAAGTGCGTGTCACAACTGGAAAAAATGGCGTATACATTTCCGTTGCTGCTGTGAAAGGAGGAAGGAAATGACGCGTAACATGCCATTCACAATAGTCCTTTAAGCCGCGAAGTTTATTTGAAATGCGAAGCGACCGTCGAAACGACATTCGAGCTTTCGCACTATGCCTCTAAATGCTCTGTACTATTGGTTGCATAAAAGTTTTGCTCTTTTTTTTATGTAATTCCCTGTTTATTTACATTTCACACCTTTTTTACAATCCGCCCAAAGGTTAAATACAGAGATTCACAATAATACGCTTAACAGCTGTTCCGGTATTTTATGTTTTTTCTTCAACGGCAACAAAAAAAAAACAGCCAAAAAATTTAATTTGCACCATTATCAAAAAATAATCAATAACAAATGTGTCGCTTGTCTAGAAAAAGTTTTTAAAATGAATCGCAATAAAATTTCATTCGGGAAAATTAATCTTAATCCAAATAAACCCGTGGTTACGGCTGAAAAGTCAAATGAAAGCGAGCATGAAACAACGACTTCAGCGATCACCGGCGGTGGATTCAAGAAAATGGGTAAGGAGCAGCTCATACGTCAAGTGGAAGAGGTAACTGACGATATGGAAAGCCAGCATCTGAAGGAAGTTATGGGTATAAGTGGTTTTGGACGTAAGGCAGCAAAAGTTTTCGATATTAATGTGAGTATGTTGCGCAAAAATATGTACATATGTAGTCCAAAAATGTAAAAACTAAGCTATTATTAATTACAGGAACAAATTGCAAAAGCGCGTGAAGTAGCGCCACCAAAACCACGCACAGAAGTCGAGCCAGAGAAAACGGCAGGTGATGATGAAGATTCCGATGATGAGCCCGTATTTGGACCCTTACCTACCGATGCGGTAGGTGGTGCTGAGGCAGATACGAAAACTAACAAGTCCAATGCAGACAGTGATGACGATGATGACAGCGAAGACGAAGATGATGACGATAATCTGGAACGAAAAATACCAAATACACATGAGGTGCAAATGCAACATGGTTCGCGTGCTGTACTCGCACTGGCAGGCGATCCGGCAGGTGCTCGCGTGGTTTCCGGCTCCATTGATTATGATATGTGCTTTTGGGATTTTGCCGGCATGGATGCGGCAATGCGCAGTTTCCGTACGATACAACCATGTGAGAATTATCCCATACGTTCGCTGCATTATTCTGTTACCGGCGATATGATACTAGTGATATCAGGTAATTCACAGGCAAAAATACTTGATCGTGATGGCTTTGAAAAAATGGAATGTGTTAAGGGTGATCAGTATATAAGTGATATGGCGCGCACAAAGGGTCACACAGCACAACTCACATCCGGATGTTGGCATCCGTATACGCGCGAAGAGTTTCTTACCGCTGCATTGGATGGTACATTACGCATTTGGCATGGACTAAAGTCGAAGGAACAAAAAACTGTTATTAAGACACGGGCACAAGGTGGCCTACGTACCAACGCTTCGGCGTGCACATTCAACCGGGATGCTACACTTATTGCAGCGGGTTGTGTAGATGGTTCGATACAAATGTGGGATACTCGCAAAATGTTCGTGAACACCACACATTGTTTACGCGGTGCTCACCAAAAAGGTGTAGAAATCAGTTCAATACAATTCTCTTACTTGGGCACACAATTGGCTACACGCTCCAATGATGAAACCATGAAATTATGGGATTTACGAAAATTCAAAGAGCCACTACACACATGGACTGATTTATTTTCCCGTTATGACACGACAGACTGCTGCTTCAGTCCGGATGATAAGATGCTGGTAACAGGTGAATCCCTACCAAAAGGTATCAAAGAGTCACAATTGCATTTCTTCAGCACTCAAACGTTCGAAGAGGTCAAGCGTATCGGTGTTACTGACTCACATATAATAAAAACTTTGTGGCATCCAAAGTTGAATCAGATATTTGTGGGCTGCGGTAACGGTGTCATAAAATGCTATTACGATGAGTTGAAGAGCTTCCGTGGCGCTAAGTTATGTGTTGTTAAAACACATCGCAAAAAGAAGCACACCGAAATGGTTGGTATATCGCAGATCATAACGCCACATGCGCTACCCATGTTTAGACAGGAAAAATCGAGATCGTCACGCAAAAAAATGGAGAAGGAACGTTTGGACCCAATAAAATCACATCGTCCAGATTTGCCAATCACCAGTGGTCAAGGTGGCCGCGTAGCAAGCTCTGGTGGTACACTCTCCTCGTATGTCATAAGAAATTTAGGTTTGAGCAAACGTGTCGATGACGACCAAGATCCACGTGAAGCAATTTTGAAATATGCAAAGGAAGCCGAAGAAAACCCATATTGGATAGCGCCAGCTTATAAGAAAACACAACCGAAACCAATATTTACTGACTCCACTGGCGAACCGGAGGCAAAGAAGGCAAAAGAGGAGTAATTTAGTTAGAATGTTATAAGATTTAAATTAGACCCCATTATACATACAAATAAACGTACACTAATCAACGCTTTTCTGTTTTACACTCCTTTGTTTTAATCGTAAAAAATATGCGGCTTATATGTGTTCTAAAACTAAGAATTATGAAATTACTAATTCTCCGTCCGCGCCAGCCCATCTTGTAGGCGATAACAATCGCTAGCGATTTTCCATTTATCTTCTTGTGCGGTAATAATGAAAGTTTGCTGAAATGGTCGCGTACTGTCATCCCCATAGCGCACCATGCCACCGGCTTGTATCATATATGTAAGCTGACCACCAACTGCTTCATCTACAATCGGTTGGGCATCTAAGGTTGTTATTGTGTGCTCGGATGTAGGCAAATCAATTAGGTATTTTTGTATATTGTCTTTGCCGCTCGAACCATTGCCATTCCAAACCAGTAAGCCATTGTCAAGGTATAAGCGACCCATATGCTGTTGGAGAAGGGAGAATTAATGTATTAAAAATAATATTTTGTTGTTGTTGTTGTTGTAACGGCTGCGCCAACCCCGTCTAGGATCAGGCAAGTTTAGTTTCAGTCATCGAGGTCATCTAACAGGAGGCCCAAGAAACGTGCTGTTTCGTCGGGTTCGGAGGAGTGTTAGATGCGTCGGATTAATTGGGCATGCAAAGGGGTGGTTAGTGTGCGGGGATTCGTTGCATGCGGGACATGTGTTGGGTATGCCAGGGTCGAGTCTGGATAGGTAGGAGTTAAGCCTGCTACTGTATCCATATCTTAATTGTGCCAGGGTTACGCGGGCCTCTCGAACCAGCTCGAGCTCTTGTTCTGCTATGGGTGGTGATGGTACTCCGAGAACACCATTCACGGGAAGAGAGTTCACGAATGTGTTAACGGACTCTCGGTGATTGGTGTTTATGGCCTGTCCGTACGCCGTCCTGTCCAGCGGGACTTGTCTGTATTGCTGTACGGTGTCCCGGTAGTCAAGTACTCCTTTCCTGATGTGCCAAGGTGCTGGTTCGATTTCCAACAAGTGTCTGTTGGGGTGATCTCTACGATAGCATAACATTATGTTCCTAAACTGTGAGCATAGATGTTTCACTGTGTAAGTGGTGCTCCGGCGCCATCAGGAGGTTTCCCGTCGCGGTCCGAAGGGCGGTGTTCTGACAAGTCTGCAGCTTCTTCATCTGTGTCTCGCTAGTCCCCGCATCCGAATCGATGCAGCATACTTTACGACTGGCAGGCCAATTGTCTTGTACGTTGCCAGCAGCGTTTCTTTGTATTTTCCCCAGGTGCTGCCGGCTAGCGATTTGAGGATTTTGTTGCGGCTCTGTACTTTCGTGGCAATTGCAGTCGTATGCGGAGTGAAAGAGTGCAGGTTATCAAATGTGACTGCCAGTACATTTGGGTTGTTCTGGTGGGAATTTCTACGTTATCGATCCTCACATTGAGTTCAAGCCGGTACTCCTTCGTCCATATTTTGTAAAAATGTCGCGGGTATACTTACATGTCTCCTTTTGTCGAACGATGTGTAATAGAGTTTGGTGAAATCCTCAGCTGTGCGGCAGCATAATTCCACTTTGCTACGTAATATCTGTTAATGAATAAATTTATGTTCACATTTCAGTTTCAAAAAAGGTATATGTATATATATACATACAGTGTCCATTTTTTTAAATTTATGTTTTTGTTGTTGTTGTAATTTAACTATTTTCTATAAAAATTGCAAATAAATGTGAAATATCAAATCAATTCACACATTTGTTTTGATTTTTGACATTTGCAAGGTACGTCGGTGTTGCCGGATGACAGAGAGAAAATAAATCAAATATGACATTCGTGATAGATTTAGCCAAAGAACGTAAATTAATTAATTAATTAATTAAAATCAGCCGAAAATTTCAAATTAGTTCACAGTTCTTTTCCCATCTTATTAATTTACGTTCTTTGATTCAGCAGTTTGCCAAAATCTACACAGTTTTAACATTCTAAATATGATTTTCATGCATTTCCAATTTTAAAAATTCAACTTAATTATTTTAACTTGAATTTCTATCTCACCACACAAACATTATGCGTGCATGCGGCCGGCATCACTATAAAACTATTGTGAACTGCTAGTTGCTGTCTAGCTTCTTCTTGTTGCTGTCAAAAGGCGCCGAATTATTTGCAAAAGAGCGTTCTTTTCCATTCCAACAATTTAATTTGTGTTTTTGGTACTTCGCAACTCTTATCGCCAAAAAATTAACGAAAAAGTAAAGAATTTAAAAAAAGAACAGCAAAAAATTCCATGTGATGGCAGACACATTAGAATATAGTGATATTTCATCTGAAATTCGTGGCGTGTTGGTAAGTACTTGCATACCCATGCCGGTCGCATTCCCACACAACGCACATTTCCTTTGTTGTATGTCAAAACATCTGCTTTAATTTATTTTTCAGACACCCGGTCGCTTAAAGCTGACTGATCAACATATAATATTTAAAAATAGTAAAACAGGCAAAGTGGAGCAAATCGCCGCAGACGATATAGATTTAATAAATTCACAAAAATTTGTCGGTAATTGGGGTTTACGTATATTCACCAAGAATGGTAATCTCCATCGTTTTTGTGGTTTTCGTGATTCCGAAAATGAAAAATTGGCAAAATTTTTGAAGAAGGTTTACAATCAGGACATGGTGGAAAAGGAAATGTGCATAAAGGGTTGGAATTGGGGCACAGCACGTTTCAAGGGCTCTGCACTAAGTTTTGACAAGGATACTAAAACAATTTTCGAAATACCACTACAACACGTGTCCCAATGCATGACCGGTAAAAATGAGGTGACATTGGAATTTCATCAGAGTGATGATGCGCCTGTTGGTTTGCTGGAAATGCGTTTCCATATACCCACTATAGAGTCAGCGGTGGAAGACCCAGTTGAGAGCTTCCAGAATAATGTAATGAGCAAAGCTTCTGTTATTTCTGCTTCAGGCGATGCAATTGCCATTTTCCGAGAGATACACTGTCTTACGCCGCGTGGTCGTTACGATATAAAAATATTTTCAACTTTCTTTCAATTGCACGGTAAAACTTTCGATTACAAAATACCCATGGATTCTGTGCTGCGTCTATTCCTGTTGCCACACAAAGATAATAGACAAATGTTTCTGGTGCTTTCATTGGATCCACCAATTAAGCAGGGTCAAACGCGTTATCACTTTTTAGTATTACTTTTTGGACCGGAAGAAGAGACCTCCATTGAATTGCCCTTCACAGAAGAAGAGCTGAAAGAGAAGTATGAAGGCAAGATTGAGAAAGAACTATCCGGCCCATTATATGAGGTAATGGGTAAGGTGATGAAAGTTCTAATCGGACGTAAAATTACAGGACCAGGCAATTTTATTGGGTGAGTACTTATGAAAATTTTCATATAAATTTTATTTTAAATATTTTATGATTATATTTTTCAACAGCCACTCAGGCACTGCAGCTATTGGTTGCTCCTTTAAAGCTGCCGCTGGTTATCTCTATCCTTTGGAACGTGGTTTCATCTATATACATAAACCACCAGTTCATATACGGTTCGAGGAAATCGCTTCAGTAAATTTCGCTCGTAGCGGCGGTTCGACGCGCAGCTTCGATTTTGAGATTACCTTGAAGAATAGCACCGTGCACACGTTTAGTTCCATTGAAAAGGAGGAGTACGCTAAATTTTTCAATTATATACAACAAAAGAAATTGCGCGTCAGCAATATTGGCAAAGATAAGGGCGGCTATAATGATGTTGACTTTGGTGATTCGGATAATGAGAATGAGCCAGACGCTTACTTGGCACGCGTAAAGGCTGAAGCGCAAGAAAAGGACTCGGATGATGAGGAAGGCTCAGATGAGGAGTCTACAGATGAAGACTTCAAGCCGAATGAGGCGGAATCCGATGTGGCTGAAGAGTACGATAGTAACGTGCAGAGTGATAGCGAAGACTCAGACGCTAGTGGTGGTGGTGGTGGTGGCGCTGGTGGCTCCGACTCAGGCGCTGAAAAGAAGAGCAAGCCAAAGAAGGAGAAGAAAGAGAAGAAGGAGCGCAAGGAGCGTGTGGTGAGTTATAAAATAAACTTTTTTATTTAATTTATATTTTTTTATTTTATTTTTATTTTATTTTTTTTATTTTTATTTTTTTAAATAAATTTTAATTTTATTTCCATATAGAAAAAACACACAAAAAGCAAGAAAGATGCTAATAAACCAAAACGCGCCACCACAGCTTTCATGCTTTGGCTGAATGAGACACGCGATCAAATAAGAAAAGATAATCCCGGTCTCAAAATTACCGAAGTCGCAAAGAAGGGCGGTGAAATGTGGAAGGAATTGAAGGATAAAACCAAGTGGGAAGAACTCGCAGCCAAGGATAGGCAACGCTATCAAGATGAAATGAAAGATTACAAGCCATCAGCCAGTGAGGAGGGCGGCAGCAAAGCTGGTGCAACCAAGAAGCGCAAGCATGAATCACCAACGAAGAAATCACCAGCGAGTGCTGGCGGTTTCAAGAGCAAAGAGTACATTTCCGATGATGAATCGTCTTCGGGTGATAATGACAAGAAAGATGATTCTGGCGCTGTTGATTCAGAGCCGGAGAAGAAGAAGAGCAAAGGCGTAAGTAGCAAAAAATTCGGAAGAAAAAAACTCATCATTTTAACCTTAATTTATTCACACTTTAGTCAAGCAAATCTGGCAGTAAAGATGATAAAAAGAAAAAGGAGAAGAAGGAAAGTGAGGAGAAGAGTGAAGGTTCTGCGAGCGGTGGCAGCGATGAAGAGGACGATGAAGAAGACGATGCTAGCGATGATGGCGATGATGGCGAAGGCAGTGATTAGACATTGTTGCTCGCACACACATATAAATACTTACATACATACATATTTTCCTTGTGTGCTTCGTCACATTTGTTGTTTTAAGTGCTTAGTTTTGTAATGCAACACACAAATATATACAAGTAATGTTAAGCTGTCACTTAGTTGTTAAATAATTGCTGAAAATTAATACTACAACAAAATACAGATTAAAAAAATAACCCAATATTGAAAATAAATGCTACTCGGGGGCGACTTTAATGTGAACCAAGCTCTTTGGCATTCTAGCCCGTCAAATGATCGTACAGAAATGGAGCTGGCGGAACAGATAGATGATTCGACATTTTAGGCAGAAAATGGCTTCAGTGGTAAGGCAAAAGCCTCGAAATCCAACGGCATCTATGTAATAGGTATGCTGATGCTAAAATATCTGAGACCTGCGGTAGCAGAATTCCTTATCAATGTCCTCAATTTGTCTTTGACCCCTTTAAAAATATCCGACATGTTAAAAGAGCGTAGAATGGGGACTGTTAACCAAAACCGGGGAACCCTGCCAGAAAAGGAGAATCATAAACGGTCGATATCTCTCTCTTTCTCAGTAGCGAAGGGACTTGAGGCCTTGTTTCTCCCGTCTTTTACCTGCCACCTGAGCACAGCAGTCCAGCACAATGGCTTTCGCGCAGCTACAACAACAGCTACATTTAATGCCATAAACTTTCGTATAGATTCAGATGGCTTTGGATCATGAACTACCTGAGTGGCCAACAGTCATCGCTGGAATTTCGAGATCAAAAGTCTAAACTTCTAAAAATTAAGCAAGGATTCCGCAGGGTGGTGTCCTCTGCCCGCTTTCGTTCTTCTTCTTATTACGTTCACACAAACAAACAAAGAAAAGCCTTTAGCGACAATCTCTTACACTTAGCGCATGCGCAAAATAAATTGAGTTTTATATAAATTTAATTTTAAAAAATTTGCATAAAATAACAAAAAATTTTACAATAATTATTGGGAAAGTGCATTAAACATATTAACCGCTATTAAACGCTCGCAAATTTTTTTAATTTATATGACGACAACAAAACAATTGACCTAATGAAATCATTTATATGTACTTGTACATATATGTATGTACATAAATAAATTATAACCGAAACGTAATGCGCTGAAAATCGATTGTAAATTAATGAAAATTAATGAAAAATGTTGATTAAATTTTAATTGGAAGAAAAATCTGAAACAAAAACACACACACAAATAAAATAAAATTAAAAAAAAATTTTTTTTTAAAGAAAATTACAAAAACAAAAGTAAAAATAAAAATGAAAAATATGAAAATAAAAAAATGCAAAAATTAAATTTACAAATTGCCAACAAAAAAAAAAAAAAATAAAAAAAGAGCAAAAAAAAATTTTAAATATTAAAAAAATTAAAAAAATTTAATTAAAAAAAATTTAATGAAAATTAAAAAAACAATCGTTTTAAAAAAATATGAAATCCCTTATATAAAAACCGTAAAAAATTAAAAACTAAAATTGTAAAAAAAAATATGAAAAATAAAATTTAAAAAGTGTGAAAATAAAAATTTCCAAAAATAAAATATTCAAAATAAAATTAAAATTTTCAAAGATAGAAGAAAATTAAAAAAAAAATGCAATTCTTCCGAAAAAAAAATTAAATAAACTTAAAAATGCAAAAAAAAATATTAAAATTTAAAAAGATTAGAAAGAAAGAAAAAACATTTACAAAAATTACGAATAAATATTTGAAAAATTAAAAAAAAAAGAAAAAATTGTCAAAATACATATTAAAAAAAATGAAAAATTCAATTAAAACAAAATGTAAAAATTTACAAAAAAGGAAACAAAATTAAAATTAAAATTTAAGAAGTTACAAAAAATAGTTAATTATTTTTTGTTAATATAAATAAAATTAAAAAAATTTTAAATAAATTTAAAAACTGCAAAAATAAAAATTTAAAAATATTCAGAAAATGAAAAAAATTAAATAAAAAGTTTCAAAAAACTGTTGAATAAAAATTAGTCAGTTAATTTTTTTTAAGAAAAAAAAATAAAAATAATTTCAATAAAAAATGAAAAAAAAAATGAAAAAATGAAGTTAATAAAAAGTCAAAAAAAAAATTAAAAATAAAAATTCTAAAATTTATAAAATTGCCAAAAAAAAATCAAAAATTAAAATAATAATAAAAATTTAAAACTTAAAAATAAATACAAAAAAATAAATTTAAAAAAAAATTAAAAGTGTAAAGCTAAATATTTGAAAAAATTTATACAAAATCGAAAAAACATTAAAAAAAAATTAAAACATATGTTAAATTAAAGAAAAATGCAAAAAATAATTAAAAAAAAAAACATTTTAAAAAGATTTATAATAAAAAATAAAAAAAAATGCATAATTAAAATTTAAATATAATTTAAAAAAAATGCTAAAATTAAAATTAAAAAAATAAAATAAAATAGACAAACTAAAAAAAATCCAAAATTCAAAAAATAAAATAAAGAAACTAAAAAAATATTTTTTTTTAAATTGCTAAAATATATAAAAAATGTAAAAATAAGAATTTAAAAATATTTAAAAAAAGCTGCAAAAAATATATATAAAAGCCACAAAAAAAAATAAATGAAAAAGTTTAAAAATTAAAATTTAAGAAATTAAAACAAATACTTATGGAAAATTATATTTAAGAGATAAAATTTGGTTTTTTTTTTGGCAAAAAAATCCTTAAAAAATTCCGACGAAAAATAATCACCGTTAAAGTACTTAAAATACTAATTAATTTTTTTTACTTTTGCGGAAATTATTAAATAACAAAATATTCAATTTCAATTTGAGGGAATTCAGTGACAAAATCTACATATTCACATATGATGAATTTAAATGAAATTAAATTAAAATCTGCCTTCACCTCGCCCTTCTGTGACTTTTAATTACTTTTATAGAAAAAATGTGAGTCAGTCAGGCCACGCATATATTCTTTACATCATCCCTATAAGCGCACTTCTCTATGTCTATATGTATGTATGTATATAATGCCATAAAGTTCAAAGTTGCACAACCTTCGGGGGAAAAATGTATTTAGTTCATATTTTTAATTATTTTTTTGTTTTGTTTAACAATTACAAGTAATTCCTGCTACCATGCACGCGTTAATCATCAGTGAATGAGTTAATTTGTCGGGTTGTTGACAAACATTTAAATTAGCTTACTTGAAATATATATATATTTTTTCAAATTTCTTTTATTGAAACTGACTTTCAGTCGCTTTAATTACTCATTAAAAAATTAAATAAAATTTAAGAAATAAGCAGACAGAATTTTTTATTGAAAAAATTTATTTTTTTATGCTAAATTGAAAAACATTTTTTTTTACTAATTTTTACAAAATTTTATAACAACTAAATTATAAAAAAATAATCGTCTTAAAATAATATTGTTCATTCTAGTGCATTTCTTAAAATTAATTAATAATTATTATTGAAAAAATTTCATCACCAAATCGCATTAATGTAATTTAAAAAAAATATGTACGTATGTAAATTGATTAAAAATTATTGATTAATGTTGTGTTAGTTGACCGTCGTAAAGTCGGAAGTTGGAAATTTTTTCTCTTTTTTTTTTTACTAAACTCAAAATCATACTGCATTCGAGCGTGTAGCGGTCAAGCAAGTTGTCATAAAAAAAAGTATAATTTTAATGGACAAAGCATGCATTTCCATGTGCTCGTATGTACAAGTATGTAAGTAAGTATGTCGGTTCGCTGTATAAGTAGCCAAATATGAATAATGATGCTGCGCTGTTAATCGACGCCGGCGCATCCTCAATTAATAAGATTTTGTTGTTGCACTTTTCGTTTGGAAAAATATTGTTTATTAGTTGTTGGCCTCACGCTTTTGACATTACAGCATATATGGTGGGAAGGAAAAAGTAAAATATAAAAAAAATATACAAAATAAAATAAAAAATAAAAAAAATATTAAAAAAAATAAAATAATATAAGATAAAAATAAATAAAATAAAATAAATTAAATTAAAAAAATATATAAAAAAATTAAAAAAAAAATAAAACGAAAAAAAAAAGATAAATTAAAAAAAAAATTAAATAAAAATAAATAAAATTAAATAAAAAAATTAAATAAAATAATATTAAAAAATTAATAAAAAAAAATAAAAATAATAAAAAAAAACTAAAAAATAAAATAAATAAAATAATATAATTAATAAATGATGAAAATGAAAAATAAATTAATATAAAATAAAATAAAATCAAAAGTAAAATAAAAAACCAAATAAAATAAATAGAAATAATACAATAAAAATAAAAAAGGGTGATCCATATCGAGGTTCCCTACTTTTTGAAAGAAAAAAGCACAGAAAACTCAAATTTAATGGGGAAAATTTATTATCATTCGAAAAAACATTTTTTGGCATTTCCTTTTTGAAAATTATATCTGTCAAATGTTGGCCGCGGCTACGTCTCAGATGGCCCATCCGTTAAGTCCAATTTTCGATGACTCGTTCGAGCATTTCGACTGGTAACTGGCGAATGACACGCGTGATGTTTTGCTCCAAGGCCTTAATCAAGGCGGGATTGTCCGCATATACTTTAGACTTTACATATCCCCACCCCACAGACAAAAGTCTAACGGTGTGATATCACACGATCTTGGTGGCCAATCGACCGGCCCAAAACGTGAAATTATCTGCTCACCGAAGTGTTCTCTCAATAAATCCATTGATTGATGTGATGTGTGGGAAGTGGCGACGTCTTATTGAAATCAAGTGTCGCGGAGATC
Source organism: Neoceratitis asiatica (assembly GCA_030068015.2). Taxonomy (NCBI): domain Eukaryota; kingdom Metazoa; phylum Arthropoda; class Insecta; order Diptera; family Tephritidae; genus Neoceratitis; species Neoceratitis asiatica. The sequence goes on from CM061527.1 coordinate 75,471,681, forward strand.
ACGAGCTTCCATTTCAGGCATCAAATAGTCCGTTATCATGGCGCGACGTGACAGTCGCCATTGACGGTTACGTTCTCAGCGACATCATTTTTGAAAAAAAAATAGGGACCGATGATTGCACCGGCCCACAAACCACACCAAACTGTTGTTTTTTCTAAATGAAATGACAGTTCTTGAATCTCTTCAGGTTACTTACTCTTCATCCCAAATGCGGCAAATTTGCTTGTTTACATACCCATTAAGCCAGAAATGGGACTCACCGCCGAACAAAATTTGGCTCGAAAACGTCGGATCTTCTTGGAACTTTTCAAGAGCACACAGAGCGAAGCGATGTCGGCTGGGAAGGTCGAGCGGCTTCAGTTCTTGCACAAGCTGTGTTTTGTACGCCTTCAATTTAAGATCTCGACGTGAAATATGCCAAGTCAACGACCATACGTCAGTCCGAGTTGCTGCCAACGGCGCCGAATCGACTGTCCACGGTCTTCGTGTACACTCTCAGCTACGGTCGCTATATTTTCTTCCCGGAGTGCTGAACGTGGTTTATTCCGTCGAATATTATCCAATAATGAATGCTGGCGGGTCTCAAGGTGGATGATGGTGTTGCGAATAGTACGCTCAGTAGGACGATTATGTTGACCATAAGTTGAGCGAAGCGCGCGCGAAACACATTCTTTAGAAGAACGTGAATTTTCGTAATAAAGTTGAATGATCTGTGTAAACGTTGTGCAGGCGTAAGTCTTTCAATGATGAAATGTCAAACAAAAATAATATGACAACTTGAAACGACTCACGCGTGATCTGTCAAAAAAGGGCTATAGAAAATAGTACCTCTACTTGTATTGAATAAAATTAATAAAAAATAAAAATAAAATAATATAACTAAAATTAAATTAAATTAATATAAAAGTAAATAAATAATAATAAGAAAAAAATAATAATAAGAAAATTATAAGAAAAAATAAAAATAAAAAACAATCAAATTAAATAAAAAATAAATAGAATAAAAGAAAAATAATTCAAATCAAAATTTATAAAACATAAAATAAAATATAATAAATAAATGAATTATTGTATCGTACTTCTGTATTGTTTTTTAGGAAAAAATAATTTCTTTCTAGAATTTTTTTTTATATTTCATTAGCGACTTTATCAAATATCTCATTTAATTTTCAGAAAACAAATGCTAACGCCTGTGTTTTGCGACAGTTCAAGTTTTTGCAATTGACCCCTGTCAATTTTGTTGACATATTAATTATGCAAAAAATATATATATTTGACGCTTGTTAATATCAACAAAATCATGCAAATATATTTATTAAAGAATTGAAAAAAAAATTATATGGAAAAAACATTAAATAAAATTATTAAAAAATAATAATTAATATATATTTAAGCATTAAGTGAGAAGAAAATTTATTTAAAAAAAGCAATAACACGAAAGCAGACAATGTCACACAACAATAATTGATCGTCATAATGAACTGCGTAGCAAATTAAATAAGCAGATTTGCATATGCACTCATGAAAATACTACGCTAAATTATTATGCGCTCTTCCTACAAAAGCACACGTGCGCGGTTGAGAGTTCGGGGTTAATTAAATGCTGCAAAAAAAAAAAAATTCAAGTGAAATTGCAGGCGACGCTTATAATTAAGTAATTATGGGCTTTTGGTGTTTCGAAAAAGTGAATAAATGATTTTAATTTTTATTACAAATTTTACTTTATTATTTTTCATTAAAATTTTTGATGTTTGTATAACAATATTGCTGAATTTCCGTCGAATAAAAAATAATTTGAAAAATTAAGAAAATTTTTTTAAAATTATTTGAATGATATGAAACAATGTCACAAAAAATTTAATTTGATTTATTTGATGGCAAATTTAAAATTCTTTAAATTTTTTAATTTTTTAATTTTATTTTAAATTTATTTCATTTTAATTTTTACATTGTAATTCCAAGAATTACTAATTTCTGTATGCTTTGTAGAATTTGTCTTATTGTTTTCCTATCAACAATGGAGTTTCACAATAATAAACACATTACCGACAGCAAATCATAAAATTTTGCAAATTTAACTTAGGAGGGAGAATGCTTATTGAATTCCAAGAAATATATCAATAATTGTTTATTGTTATACAAATATGATTAATAATAATTCAAATAATTACGGCAGAGCCTTTTGTTCACACTTAAATAATAAGCGCGGCGAAACATTTTGTAATTGTCAGTTTGAACATAATAACAAACAATGCTCTCAGAGACATTGACGCCACTGAATCGATTGCACGCACGCGTTTGACAAAAGACTTAAGCAGCGAACTTGATTCAACTTACCGCGTGGTATTGTAGCTAAAAAGGAAGTAAAGCACGTAATAGGCGCTGTAAAAAAATACAAATTTATATATAATTAAATAATTTCACTGATTTTGCGGCATTTATTGAAGTGACGCATGCGCTTCTTAAGTGTTTTGAGCAAGTACGCTGTTGATTTTGTAAGCATTTTCTACTACACGACAGTTTTTATTATAAAGTAGTCAATTATTTAAGTTTAAATATGAATTCGTTAAATTGACTTTATTAACACAGATGAATAATTAAAAAAAAAAATCTAATAAACTCAAGATCGCAGATTAATGATAATTTTGGATTAAAATTTAATTAAGAAATTCATTTATGCTGCTTGAATTTTTTTTTTTTTTTTTTTTTTTTTTGTAAAATGTTTGCCTGTGACTGCTTTAACTTTCCATAAAACGCTAACTACCCACAATTAATCAACATCAACAACACTTACGCACAATTTAGTGCCAATTAGTTGGAAAATTATGATTTTAAGCGCTTACTCGAGTTCGCTGCTTAAGTCTTTAAGTGGTAGAATGTCAATGAAAAAGAATTCAGTACAGTTGAAGCGAAGAAACACAATATAAGCTAAAATAAAACAAGTATAAAGAATTAAAACAAAAACGAACAAAAAAAAAATTAGAGAAATAACAAATAATAAATATTTAAATAAAAAATAAAATTGATATATAAAAAATTAAAATATGAAAAATGAAATAATATACAAAATAAGTAAAATTAAGTGCAACAAATTAAAATAAAAGCAAATGAAAAGCATTGAAAAAAATTAAAAATTACATTAAAATAAAATTTAAGAAAGTTAAAGAAATTAATAATTAGTATAAAACTGTATTAAATGAAATAAAATTAAATAAAACAAAAAGATAATTGATATGAAATATTTTAAATAAAAATTGAATAAACTAAAACCAAAAAAAAAAATAAAAAAATAAATAAAGAAAAAAAAAGTGAAGCAAAAATAAATTAAATAATTAAAAAATTAAATGAAAATAAATAAATAAAATAAAACAAAAATTAACATAAAATAAAGTAAAATAATATAAAAAAAAATTTAAAAAAAAAATATAAAAAAAATTAAAAAAAAAATTAAAAAAATTTAAAAAGTAAAATGAAAAATAAAAACAAATTAAATAAAAAAAATTTATAGATAGATATATAACAAAATAAAATGATACACAATATACATAAAGAAAAAAATTAAAAAGAAAATAAACAAAGAAATTATTTCTTTTTTAGAAATATAACGAAATAAAATATATATATAATTATTAAAAAAGAGTTAAAAATAAAGAAAATATAAAAATCAATTAAAGAACTAAAATGGAAAAAATCTAATAAAATAACGATAAAAAAACAAAAAAAAAATATTAAAAAAATTTAAATCAAAAAAATTTAAAAATTATAAAATAAAAAACATAAGATAAATAAAATATAAAAATTAATTCATAAATTAAAATGGCAAATAATAAATAAAATAAAAACAAATAGTAAATAAAATAAAAAAATAAAAAATAATTTAAAATTAAATAAAAATAAATTGATAAAATAAAATGAAAAAATAATAATTATAAATATAAAAAATAATAATTTTTAAATAAAAAATTAGCAATTTAAAAAATTTAAATTAAGAAATTCAAAGGAAAAAAGATTAAAGAAAATTTTAAAAAAAATATAAAAAAATTAGTAAATTAAAAAAGTTAAATAATTAAAAAAATTTAGAAAAATTAATGAATAAATAGTAAAACAAAATGGCAAAAATAAAAGTAAAGAAAAAAAATTAATAAAAAAATTGGAAAAAAATAAAAAAGAATAAAAAAATAGAAAAAAAAAATTAGAAATTTAAAATGAAAAAAAAAATTAATTAAAAAAATATTTTAGAAATAAATAAAAAATAAAATTGAAAAGAATAAAATAAAGAAAAAACTAAAAAGCTTAATTAATTAAAAGATTTAAGGGGTTAGGCCACTCTAGAGGGTCACAAAATAGGCCTTTTTTGAGATTTTTTTTTTGGGGAAAACTATGAAATAAATCTGAGTTTTGACAGGTCATTTATTATACAACTGCTTATAATTATTTTTTAAGAAAAATTGATTTAAAAATGGCGGCTATACAGCGTTCTCTCTAGGATATCTTCATTTTTTTCGGGAACCACGGCCGGCCCCTGTATTTATTTTATTTTATTAAGTTGTTGAACGGTAAATAGCTTTTAGCTACAGAAGTACGTAGAATTTTTACAATATATGCATTTTTGACATAATGGCGGGTCTCTAAAGAAAAAAGTAACAATTTGGCCTGAAAATTTTGTTGAAATTTGTTAATAAAAAAAAAAAAAAAAATTCGGGATAACATTCCTGAAACCATAGTGTATCAATTGAAAGAAAAAAATCCATTTTCCCAAAATTCTAGAGTGTCCTAACCCCTTCAAAAAATATCAAACAAAATAATATAAAATATTTAAAAAATAAACAAAACAAAAAATTAAAATGGTGGAAAAATAAAATTATATTTAAGAAAAAAATTAAAACTGAAAAAATTTATAAAATAAATAATTAAATTAAGAAATTTAAAAAATATAGTATATTAAAAAAATTCTAAAAAAATATATTGAAATAAAATATTAACAAAAAAAAAATTCAACAAAATAAAATAATATAATATAAATAAAATAAAAATTAGTAATAAAAAAAATAAAATAAAAAAATTATATTAAATTAAATTCAAAAAAATTAAAAATTAATAAAATATTAAAATAAAATAAATAAAAATAAAAATAAAGTTCTAAGTTACATAATTTATTATATTTTCATTTTTTTAAATTTTTATAAATTTTACTGCTGTTTCGTCATATTCCTAACCTAAATATAAATTGGTTTTTTTTTCTCTATCACTCTTTCCCAGCTGTAGTTATATTGTTTCCTTTGTTTTAACCCATTTTTTCTGACATTATTCGCTTAGCGTTGACATTGATATTCAACATTTTCTTCTTCTTCTTCTTCTTAATTTATTATAAGCCACAATATTATTATATAATACACTAATGGTTAAAAAAAGAGCTAACTTTATGCGGTGCCAACTGCTGCTTTGTAGTTTTGATAAATTCATATTTTTTTTGTTATTTATTTTTAGCTCCACTATTTCTTCATTCTGCCTGTCTCTTATCGTATTGGCTACGAAGCATTTGGAGGAGTTATTTGTTTCAACATTAAATTTGTTAAGGCTGTGACGCACGTTGCCATACATACATACATGCATACATGCATATATATGTTATATGTAGATAAAAATCAAATTTTGATGACCTACACATCGTGCGAGGGGCAACTTTGCCTCTCCTTCACTGACCGAGACCAACTATGAGTAGGAAAAATATTCCCATGTTGCAATTTAAAAGTGATTTTTTAGTTATTTTTTTATGAAGACTGCAAGAAAACTGAAATATTCATCTTTTAAAATATCATAATAAATCAACAAATTTCATAAGTTTTTGAAATATTGGTCAATAATAATGTTTTGCCATAAGATTCATTATTAAATTAGAAATAAAAAGCAATAAATTTTCGAGTTTTCGCAATAATTTCCGGTTAATATGGAGATGAAATATGAAAACAATAGCTGATAAAATGTATGAAAAATTTTGGAGAAGTTTACGCAAATCTATGGTTTTTTTTTTATAAAAAAATATAAAACATTTTTAAAATTTTTAAAAAAAACTTTAAAAAATTAAAATAAAAAATTCAAATTTTTTAAAAAGTTAGAATTTTTTTCAATATGGAAAAATATAACAAAAAAAATAAAAAGAAAAAAAAATTTGAATTTTTTCAATATGGAAAAATATAACAAAAAAAAATTAAATATTTTAAAAAAATTGAAAAAGAAATATACAAAAATTTGAACAAAAAATATTAAAAAAATTAAATTTTTTTTTCAATATGGAAAAATATAACAAACAAAAAAAATTCAAAAAAATAAATAATTCAAAAAAAAATTTAAAAATTTAAAATTTTTTCAATATGGAAAATATAACAACAAAAATTAAAAAAAAAATTTAAATAAATTTAAAAAATAAAAATAAAATTTGAAATTTTTTTTAAATATTAAAATTTTTTTTTCAATATGAAAAAATATAACAAAACAAAGAACTGAAAAAACTTTACTACACATAATTTGTACTAACACTCAGAAAAAATTCAAAGAAAATCCGAAGTGGCTTAGGTTATCGTCAAATCAGCATCGTCGCTTATCAAAAAAAACCCGATTCGGTACGAAATTAGCAATTTAAATAGAAAATCTGAAGATAAAAACTCAACATAATTGCTCAATACTGCGTACACACGCCTATACATATGTATATATGAATACAAAAATACAAGAAACCGCATGACAAAATAACCGTTAGACAGTAATGCCGCTTTATAAGGGCAATATTTATTATTATTAAATCATTTAAATTAATGTCCAAAAAAATATATTATAATAAGAAATATGAATGAAGAAATAGATAGAAAAAACAACAACAACAACAACAACAGCCCAATTTGACAAGCAAGGTAGTCGCATAAATACACCGTTAACTAAAGTTGACAGTTATACACAGGCAAATTTAGTATCATAGCAGGTGAGCACGCCTAAAAGTGGCTGTGGTGCGTAGACAAGAGAAGAGAGAGAAGAGAGTGCGTGCGGGGGCCGCGCAGGCGCTGCACTAATTTGAATTGGCATATTACAAGCCGAAGAAAAGTGGTTCAAACAACTAAAACGAACTCACTCACTCACTACTCGACGAATATTAAAATATTCAAATATATTTTGTGCGATTACGTATCTGCCAAGCGTTTGAAAAGGAAGCAGGTTTTTTCCATCGTTGTATATTAAAAATTGTAAAATTTATACAATTTAGCAATATTTGAGTTTGAAACAAAGGCAAATGACATAAACATGAATGCTTGTTAACGCGCGTAAAACGATTTTGTTATAGCGATTTTGGTGGTGATTTTTTTATTAGATTTTGAATTTTTATCTCAAAATCTATGTAGGTATGTAAATATGTGATTTTTTTTGGCGATATTGCAAAAATCTGAAGTCATCATTGTTGCAATCGCCACTAAACTGGTGAATGTGTTCCCAAAAATATGACAGTTTTGAGAGGTTAGGTCATAGCATGGGATTTGTTTGGGAATTTTTATGCTCAAATTTGTGTGAGGATAAGTTTTTCGCTTTCACTTATATGAAAATTGAGAGTTTCTATCATACCTAAGGGGGTTCGAGCCATTCGAACCATTGCATGGAACGGCCATCTTCAAGCTAACACTTGAAATGGTACTCAGCCGAAGGTAAGTTCTCAATAATTACAGCTGGGCTTGGGTGGAGAGACTAATAGTTGGTTAAATTCTTCGAAAATTCGAGGGAAATGTGTAATGTTAATTGAAATAGTGTATTGTCTTTGAAGTGAAGTGAAGTGGTGGTCAGCATTTGATAGGCTAAAGGCCCTAGCAAAGGAAATCTCGCGTGATCTTAGCAAAAAATGGTGGAAAGATACAGTTTTTGCCTAATTTTGCTGATTTCATACATTTATTTAACTTGCGGTGAATGCTCCTGGTCCCGTATGGTGACTTCAGACAACTGATATCCCACAACCGCCAGGTTTATGTTCTATATCGATAATTTTTTCAAGGTTAGGTTAAATTAAAATGAGTTTCAATCAGCACAACTGGGTCATGAATCAAATATGAAGCATCTTCGAAAATAGAGCTATTTTTCCTTTATAAAAAGTCAATTTATGGAACTTCTATCCCATTCCAAGCTGATGATCTTTGGTTAGGTTTGTCAGTTTGTCTAGTCCCCTACATATACCTATTGTCAGAAGATGATTTAATTCCATCTTAGGTGAAGAAGTAAGCACATTGAAAAGCACTTTAATATCTAGAATTCGGGAGTTCTACTCCTTCTGTGAACTGGGGAGAGAAACCAATAACTTCTGGCCTATCATTAGCTCTACAACAGTCCAGCAGACACTTCGAGATCGTGTAAGCGAGTCTGGTTGTAATTTCCTTCCCTACCTTTATACATGCTCTTGCTCTTGAGCTTTTTCCAGTTTTTTCTTCAATTTTTTTTGTTATCCCCTCTAGCGATTCAGTCGCTAGATAAAATAGAACTTTTTGCTGTCTTCTTAATTATTTCGTTCCCACAATATCCCTGAGGCCTGGAACCCATTATATATGCAGTCAGCCTCACTTAACTACATCCATCCTTTCCCCTGCTTCTCTGCTTTTTTAATACAGTTTCCTTCGAGGTTGATTAACTCAGAGGCTATCCTTAGAAAATATTGCAAATATCCGATATGCTGAAGAGTTGCTTGAGGTCTAAGTCAGCGCAAAAAATTCATTTGGATGGTGGGCTGGGTAGAAAAGATCTTATTTTAATTAGGATTGTTCTTTAGTTATCGCACTAAAAGAAGTTTTTTCAAGAGTTTCTAAGATGTAAACAGTATAAAAATAACTTAGGTTCCTTTCCGTAGCTCTATTTTCGATATAACGGGTGATCCATTTCGAGGTTCCCTACTTTTTTAAGGAAAAAAAAAACAGAAAATTCAAATATAGTGAGGAATATTTGGCATTTATTTTTTCAAGATTATCTCTTTCAAATGTTGGCCGCGGCTACGTCTCAGATGGCCCATCCGTTAAGTCTAATTTTCGATGACTCGTTCGAGCATTTCGACTGGTAACTGGCGAATGACACGCGTGATGTTTTACAACAAGGCCTGAATGGAAGCAGGATTTTCCGCATAGACTTTAGACTTTCAATACCCCCACAGGACAAAATCTAACGGTGTGATATCACACGATCTTGGTGGCCAATCGACCGGCTCAAAACGTGAAATTATCTGCTCACCCAAGTGTTCTCTCAATAAATCCATTGATTGATGCGATGTGTGGGGGGAAGTGGCGCCCTCTTGTTGTTTAAACCAAATGTTGCGGAGATCATGAGTTTCAATTTCAGGCAGCAAGCAGTCGGTTATCAGAGCGCGATAACGATCGCGTTTGACGGTTACGTTCTCACGGCATTATTTTTGAAGAAGTAGGGACCGATGATTCCAACTGTCCACAAGCCACACCAAACTCTCTGTTTTTCTGGATAAAATGGCAGCTCTTGAATCTCTTCAGGTTGCTCTTTGTCCCAAATGCAGCAATTTGGCTTGTTTACTTACCAATTGAGCCAGAAATGAGCCTAATCGCTGAACAAAATTTGGCTCGAAAACGTCGGATCTTCTTGAAACTTTGCAAGAGCCCATAGAGCGAAGCGATGTCGGCTGGGAAGGTCGAGCGGCTTCAGTTGATGCACAAGCTGTATTTTGTACGCTTTCCGCGGTCTTCGTGTACACTCTCGGCTACGTTATTGATCAATTTACACACTTCACCAGTTCATTGATCCTTGCAAGTTAGTCTCACAAAAAATAAATGCAAGTCTTTAGTCTGTTTTACTTGTTTATTTATTAGTCATATTCTTTAATTCAGTCACCCCTTTGCCAGTCCAAATTCCCCCGTGTATTTTTCATTTTATTTGAATTAATTTTTTTTTCAGCAGCACTTTCAAGTTCATTTTCCAATTAAATTCAATTGACATTTTGCCGATTATTATACAAATTAATAAACGGCGGGTATTGTGTGGCATTACATTGTATTTGTTTTTAGTCAAAAGCACTAATTACATCCAAATGTTTTGTACTCATTAAATTTATATTGTCATAAAATGCGTTTTTATTTCTTGGCATTCATTCATATTGCGCTCGTATGACTGATAAGTGTGGGGTTTATTTAGTCGTAAAGTAATCAGTGTTGATATTTTTTTCTTATTAAATTTAATTTACTGATTTTAGATGATGTGTTTTTTTGGTTTTTATCTTATTTTTGTTGACATTGTTGTTGTTGTTTTTTTTTTTTGAACCGTTTTGACGACATTATTTTATGGGGCAATGCGCTGAGCTTTTTTTTCACTTTTTCCGAATATTTTTTCTTTGGTTTTTGTTACTCCGAAATTTCAATGAACCTTTACCTCAATTTAAATATTTCTGTAATTTATTTTGCTTAAATACTTGTACTACACATGCGTTTGTTGTGTGAATGAGTAATTTTTTTTTTTTCAAAACTCGTTGACTTATCGGTCACATCGACTTCGTTTCTGCTGTCTTTGGGCTGCACTGTGTGCCCTCCTTTGACGGTTGTTTTTTTGTTGTTGCTTTATTTTGCATCACATGTGTTAGTAGTTTCGCTTGAAAATTGTATGGCGTCACAATTTTATATTTTATTTATTTAAAATTTTCGAAAATCAAAATTTCCATATTTACGGTTAATTAAGAGCTAATTAATGAATTGGAAAAAATATTTAAAAAAAAAAGAAGTAAAGAAAAAAATTTTTTTAATTTAAAAATAATAATAAAAAATGGTTTTTAATTTTGGTAGTGAAAAAATCAATATTTCATTAATTAAACACACCAAGCTCTTAGCCCGTTAGCTCCCTCCGTCAACGCCTGAAAATATCATTTTGACATTTACTTCAAGAATCTCCGCAAAAAAATAAGTACGAAAGTCCCTTAGAGGGTTAAAATGTTCTAAAAAATTATTGTTCTGAAAATTTTACTCGAAGTCTTCTTAGGAAAACTCTCTGCAGGGACAACTTAAACGCTCCTAGAAAAGATAAACAAAAACGTCCCCCCACAGAAATATGCAAAATTTTCCCATTTATAGAGTCAAAACGATAGCGTTAAAGCACAGTTGTATTAGATTTAAGAGTGCTGCGCAAATATTTGCCGGCAAATTTCACAGAGAGTCCGTAGAAACCTTAATAAATTATCATCCCGAGCGCCCGAATGACATAAACCAACTCTTTGCAAACCCACTAAAGAACACTCATCTAATACGCTTCTTCTGCGGTGCGAACCTGTTGGAATAGCGCTTTTCTATGTCTGCTGCTAAGTGAGGCTTCAGCAAGCCGCTACAACAACAATAACAACAACATATTGTACACCTGCACATACACATACCAATCCATAAGAGTACAGTCTGCGGCAACTAAAGTGAGGTTTAGCCTTCTAAATATCACATATAAGGTCCTGTCTAGAGGATTCTACTTGTAGACCAAATTTTTCTAACCGTTATAAAGCTACCGCAAGCAAAAGTAAGAAACTCAACCTAACCAAGAAACGTCTCAGACAATTTGACTCCTAATTGAGTGAAAATTCAAGCAAACGAGTGAGAAAAACAGTAACAGCGATAACTGAAAAAAAAATACATACAAACCAAACAACTGTTTTCGCTTTCATTGCAGCAATGCTGGCGTACGAGAAGAAAAAATTACAACATCTACATACTCGTATGTCCATATGTACGTACATATGTATGTTAAAAAGATTACACTTAGCACGATCTCAAAAACGAGTGAGCATGTAAAAATGTGTAAGATTATTGTTTTTGCTTACATACACGTACATACATTCAAACATACATACATACAAATGTATATAGGCGTACAAGCAAGCAAAATTGGCAAGACTTTTTTAAGTCAGAATAATGGCGGCTGTGAATGACGACAATTGCATATATATGCACATGTACATATGTATGTAGTGAAGCAAGCGCGGCATGCAAGTATATTTATATATGCTCAACTGCTATTTATGCACATTTTTTCAATGCGCTTGCGTAGCGCTCATGCAAATATTTTGCTCAGCACCAGCTGAGTGTGCTTTTTGGTGCATGCTCACTCTCAGCTACATACTCGTATGTATTGGAAGCACAATTTGAAGAAATAAGTGAAGCTTATTAGAGTTTGCAAAAATTATTAACTTTTTTATATTTTTTTGTGTTCATTTAATTTAGTTGTTTTAAATTATTAATTTTATTTTATTTAAATTAATTTAATTTTACCCTTTACTTCTTTTCATTTTATTTCATTTCAACTAATTCTTTTATTGTTTAATTTTATTTATTATATAGTTTTTTTTTAAATTTATATTTCAATTTTAATTTTTTATTATAATTTTTATTTTAAATCATTTTATTTAAATATATTGTTTGTTATTTATTTTGATCTAAATTATTTATTTTATATTATTTATTTTATTTTAATAATATTTAGTTTTTTATCTTATTTTTTATTATTTATTTAAATTTTTTTTATTTTTATTTTTATTTTTAATATTTCATTAATTCAATCTTTTTTTAATATTCAATTTAATCTGTTGTTCTACATTTATTTTTAATTTTTTTTTGTTTTATTTAATTTAATTTTATAATAAATTTTCTATTTTTAATTTAATTTCATTTAATTTCTCATTTTCATTTTCATCAATCATGGAAAGACTTACGCGAGAACAACGATTACACAAATCATTGAACTTTATTATGAAAATTCACGTTCTGTAAAGAATGTGTTTCGCGCGCTTCGCTCAACTTATGTGACAACATAATCGGCTTAATGAGCGTACCATTCCCAACACCATCACCTATCTTGACACCCATCAGTCATTATTGGATAATATTCGACCGAATAGATCACGTTCAGCACGCAGTGAAGAAAATCATATAGAGGCCGTAGCTGAGAGTGTACACGAACACCGTGGATAGGCGATTCGGCGCTGTTCGCAGCAACTCGGACTGACGTGATAACCGACTATTCGATGCCTGTAATTAAAGCTCGTGACCTTCGCGACATTTGGTTTCAACAAGATGGCGCCACTTCCCACACATCGCATCAATCAATGGATTTATTGAGAGAACACTTCGGTGAGCAGATAATTTCACGTTTTGGGCCGGTCGATTGGCCACCACCAAGATCGTGTGATATCACACCGTTCGACTTTTCCTGTGGGGAAATGTAAGTCTAAAGACTATGCAGACATTCCCGCTACAATTCAGGCTTTGCAGCAAAACAACACGCGTATCATTCGTCAGTTACCAGTCGAAATGCTCGAACGAGTCATCGAAAATTGGACTCAACGGATGGATCATCTGAGACGTAGCCTCGGGCAACATTTGAAAGAGAAAATCTTCGAAAAATACATGCCAAAGAATGTTCTTTAGAATGATAATAAACATTCCACACCAAATTTGAAATTTCTATGTTTTTTCTTTGTAGAGAACATCGAAATGTATCACCCTTTATTTCGTTTTATTTTTATTAAACCGGACTTTAAATTTAAAATATTTTATTATGAGCAATTAAAAATTTTATATTAATATTGAATTTTATTTAGTTTGTATTTTTTATTAATATATTTTATTTTAATTTAATTTAATTTTTTTTAAATATAATTTATTTTAATTTTAAATTATTATATTTTTATTTTATTTTATTTTTTTAAGTTATTTTATTCTAATTTTATTATTTTATTTAATTTTTTCTATTTTATTTTATTTTTTATTGAACTATTATTTTTATTTATTTTATTTTTTTGTTATTTTTTTAATTTAATTCTAATTTATATGCTATTATTTGCTTTAATTAAATTTTTCTTCTAGCACAAGCTAAGCTTTGCTGAAATACGCTCACAAACAAGCCTCAGCCTAAAATAACCGAAAGTGTGAGAAATTGAGCGTTAAGAGCAGCTTCCAAAGCAGCACAATATGGCTGAGAGAGCTTGAATGTGAGAACTCAGGTATGAGAACTCATTTCTGATCACTCAAAGCCCTCAAACTCTCTAAAAAGAGCTTACTCACTCCAGCAAGCGAGCGACTTAAGCGACTCACCCAAAGCGTACGCGCAGCGTTTCCCAAATTTGCTAAATTTGCAAGCTTTTCATAACTGTCTACTATGCAATTTACGTCAATAATGCAACAAACTATGAAAATGAAAAAGAAAAAACAATAACAAAAACTAACTAACCAGCATTGACTAACAGTTAGCTACAACTAGTTAGCAGCGTCACAGCTGTCTCCCGCACCAAACAACTCGCTCGCCTTCGCTTTGGGCAGCTTTTTTTTTCGTCGTTCAGTGTCTGCTGCGAGAGGCAGCTTAAATCTGAGCTTCTTGGCTTTTTCGTACAAGAAACATAAAAATTGAGGGCTTTCAAGTTAGCCACATACACGTGCGCGTGTGCGTGTGTGTGTGTATGTATGTAGTTTGGCTTAAGTTTGTTTTTGGTTTTAGTCTATTCCAATGCTCTATGCTCTCAGCTAGTACTACATGGCTGGCTGGTTGGCTACTACTAGCTAGTGATTTGGTCGACTTTAGCGTTTTTGATTGACTTGGCGGCGCTGCAAAAGCGTTCGCTGACTTCAGTGTGCGCCGACCAGTTTAAGCAGGCAGACGACGGCCACAAATCGGTTTTTGTTTGGTTGAGAGGGTGTGTGTTTAACAAAATATCTATAAGTGTGTCTATATGTATGTAAATGTTGTAAAAAAATTTTTTTAATACTTATACATATATATATATATATGTATGCACAAGCGTTAACGCGTCTCCGTGTGGTTAATCGAATTTTTGTTAAAATAATAATAAAAAAAAAATCTTTTAAATACACTACTGTTACTTTCATACTACCAAAATGTGTGTGTATATGTATGTGTAAAATTTTTCAATAAAAATTGCTTTTGTTTAAAGCAAAAATTTTCGCACTCCAAATCTTGCAAACACACACACACACATACGTAACAGCAAACAACTAAGAAATTGCAAGTGTTGAGCAAAAAATAAAAGTGAAAAATAAAAAACCCAAAAAAACGTCAAAAAAAGTTGAATTTGAAAGAAAAAAATCTCAAAAAATATACAAACCTACATACATACATACATATGTATAAAAATCATATCGCAGCAGCTCTAAGCACGACGAGCCATCACGACTAAACGGCCAGCGTTCGAGCCATGCAAACGTAGCAAAGGCAACAAAAACAACAACAACAATATTAGCAATAGCAACAGCAACAATAACAACAACAACAACAACAACAGTAAGCAATTGCGACAATAACAACGCCTTTAGCTGTTGTTGTTGCTGTGCTTTACTTTTCGATTTTGCCTTTTACACTACACTGTCAGCAGCTCACTCACTTTTTCGGCTGCCTGTTGCAAAATCGAAAAAAAAAAATTGGAAAAAAATCACAACAAAAATTAATGAAAAAAAAATCAAAATAAAGGCATAAAACAAATTGAAACAGTAACAATACGAAAAAATGTTGTTTTGCATCGCAAATAAAAAAATATTTGCAGTAATGCAAAAATAAATAGAAAAAATTAAAAATTAAAAACCAGAAATATTTTGAAATTCAGTGGCATTTGTGTATTTCGAATTTGTTTTTCAAATATTGAAATTAAAATAAAATTTTGTGACATATGAAGCGTTGAAGAAATATTTTGCTTTAAAGCAAGTGTATTGAAATATAAATACAAATATATGTATTTGTGAAAATGTTGTGTTGACTAATCTTTAACAAGGAATATGGACGGATAAAAATCGAACAAAATCTGCAAAGTGAGTTCAAAACTAATCTTTTTTGAAATATATTTTTTATAAAGAAAAAAAATGTTAAAAATATTAACAACTTTTTGACAAAATATATTTAAGCGAATATTTATCTTTTTTTTTTTGGTAAAAATTAAAATTTTCTTAATTAGAGCGAATTTTTCAGCTGTTGAAAAATAATTTTTAAAATAATTTTGTTAATAAATTATATAAATTTTGATTATTGCTTTATGTCTGTATCGAAATAGCCATATTAGCTTTGAAAATTTTGAAAAATATTTGTGAAACTGAAAAAGACTTGAAATTAAGGGTAATGATGTTGGCTTAAAACTTTATTTAAGTCAATACAAGTTTAGAAAATAGTTTACTGCGAAAGGCATTAATCTTAAAAAAAAATTATACTATTTCAGTTTTCATTTAAATTATTTAGAATATATATAATTTAGAAAAGAAATATTTTATTATTATTTAGAGAAAAAAAATTTCGTTTATTTTTTTTTAAAGAAAAAGTGAAAATATTTTATATTTTTTTCATAATAAAAAATATATAACATTGAATATTAAATATTTTTTTTTTTTTACAAAAGAAGTATTCTTTCAATCCTTTTAACTACGGACTCTCCAAAATTTATAAAAAAAAATAGCTAAAAAAAATTGCCAATAAATAAAAATTACATTTTTTTTAATTTGAATAAAAAAAATTAAAATAAGATTTAAAAAAAAAAAAGTAAAAAATTAAATAACTTCTTTTTAATGAAATTACAAAATTGTAAAAAAAATTTAAATTTTTTTTAATTTAAAAAAATAAATTTTAAAAAACATTTTTTTTTTCAATTTCACTATTTGCTTAATATTCAACAGAAAAGCATATTTTATTCAGATTTATTCTGATTATTAGTCCACCGTTACAAGCGAA
Organism: Neoceratitis asiatica; assembly: GCA_030068015.2. NCBI lineage: Eukaryota > Metazoa > Arthropoda > Insecta > Diptera > Tephritidae > Neoceratitis > Neoceratitis asiatica. The sequence continues at coordinate 75,488,409 of CM061527.1, forward strand.
TTTTTTTTGCCAGAAATAGTCAAAATCTTTTAAAAATTTGCTTAAAAATTTAAAATACATTTTTTAAATAAATTTTTTTTAATAATTTTTTTTAAATAAATTTTTTTAAATGAATTTTTTTAAATACATTTTTTATTAACATTTTTAAAATACAAATTTGAATACATTTTTTAAAATTAATTTTTAAATTAAATTAAGCATATACTCACTACTTACGCACAAAAACCGATTTAATCTTCTTCAGCAAACTTTTCTACTTAAAAAAATTAAAGAATTATTATTAATTTATCTTTTCTAACTAAATGAATGCGAAAATTATTTTTTCAAGAAAAAGATAACTTTTAATTATAATTAAAAAAATATATCTATTTTTTTTTTGTTAAAATAAATACCAAATTATCCCATTTTCAAAGATAAAGGCTACCAAATCGAAGCATAAATCAATATTTTCTCAATTAAATCGGTCCTCATTCTGGAAATCATCATTCACGTAAATCGAACCATAGATAAGATTTCGAATAGCTGGATGCATGGTTAACTTCCCGAAGAAAAAAAATAGTGTTCCTACTAATCTAAGAAAAAGTCTATCTATGTACCAAATTTCAAGTAAATCGAACCAAAAATACGATTTTTTCGATTAGGTCAGTCCCTGGTCCAATTCGTGATATGAAAAAAGAGGAAAAAACCTATTCGCAGACCTAACCAATATATATACGAAATTTCATAATAATCGGTTCAGCCTTTCTGGAGGAGTTTGACAACAAACACTGTGACAAGAGAATTTTATATAGATAGATTGTATGTATTTTTCTCCTGGAAGAAAATTTGTTTTTGAAAAAATGTTTTTGAGTGAATGATATCTAGAGATTATATGAGCCACTCTTTTTCGGTTGAGAAATGGCTTTTTGAATCGTTAAAAGTATCAGAATTCTTTTTTTTTTTTTTTTGGTTTGACTTATATCATTGTCTTCTAAAGCCTTCAGAATTATGAACTATCCGATTTTTCTTCACAAATAATGTTTTTTTGCATATAAAATCGACTCTTATAAAAAAATTTAACGCTTAAGTACAGTATGAAAGAATAAATTATATTTATTGGTGAGGATATTCTCTTATCAATTTTTCTTTAATTTTTTTTTAAATTGAAATTTGTAAATAAAATTTTTTTTAAATAATGTTGCATTCTTGTTGAATAAAATAGAAATCATTTAAAATTGAAATAATGTTTTTTAGAAAATTGTACTAATGTAATTTCGAATATTTATTTAATTTAATTTAATAATTTAATTAATATATTTTTAATTTAATTTATTTATTTTAATTTAATATTTAAATTTTGTTAAATTTTTTTTTATTAAAAAAAAAAAGGAAAAAATCAATATAAAACCATCCAGTGCTCAGTTTTATGGCCTTAAATTATTTTATTCTTAAGCTTGAAAGATTTTATAAAAAACATTCAGAAAACATAAATATTCAAATTTAAATTTTTTAGATTTTTGGTTTTTAATATTTTTTTTTACTTCATTTCGCAGCTTTTTCCGATTTTGCTTTTAATTCTGAAGTTTTAGTAGCCTTAAATTGTTCATACTATATACAATGTTAATTTTATTTAAAAAAATTTAAAAACATAAAAATTCTAAATTTAAATAAAAAATTAAAAAATTTTAAATCCTAAAGTTAAATTATATTAAAAATATAAAAATTCTAAATTTAAAGTTTTTTAAATAAAACTTATTATAACACTTAAGCCTGTGTTAAGGCTGCTAAAACTTCAGAATTAAAAAAATTTCGACATAATTTCGAAAAGAAGTAAAGTAAAAAAATATTAAAAACCAAAATTTAATACAACAACAACAAAAAAAGTAAATAAAAGTATAGTAATTAAAAATTGCTCAAAATTTCATCGACAGCAAAATAAAATGTATACAAAACCGCAATTGAGTGGTGTAAACTCTCGCAGGCAAGCAAGCACACACCTACACACGCATGCCTACATACGTAATATATTTGTTGTGTAATTTTTTAATTTTTTTTATTTTAAGCAACAATAACAGTTAAACCCAAAAGAGAGAACAAAGCCAACGGGGATGCGTTCATCTCGTCAACCATTAACAAAATGTATGAAAAATATATAAAACAAAAAATAAAAAAAATTTATTAACATATGAAAAATTAAGTGAACAACAACAACAACAACGGCAAGTAAGAATTCAATTAATTCTGCTTGTTTTGCGCTCCATTACAATTTGTTGTAGAAAAAACTTGCCTTGTTGTTGTTTGTGTGTGTGTGTGTCTGTTATTTTGTCACTGCAACTTCTCACTCAATTTGGCAGAATCACTTTTGCATATTCCTTTAAACATTTACTCGCATATATGTATGTATGTATGTACGTTTATATTCTTTGTCTTCTCAATTTCATCTGAATTTCTTTTCATTGTTGTTTTAAATTGTATGTGTTTGTTGTCATTTTTTACCATTTTTGTTGTTGATTTTTTGTAAATTTTTACTTCACGAATTGTTTTCCTTTTGTCGTCTTACTTCATTTACGTTATGAGATCGCTGCCTGTCTGTCTGTGTTTTTTTAATTTTATTTTATTTCATTTTATTTCAATTTTAAATTTTTTATTTATCTCTCGTGGATGTCACTCCAAATGAAGCGTATTTAATAATTGCGTTCCGGTCGCAGCTCGTTTATTCGCACGAGTGTTCTTTACCTGATCTGTGGTTAACCGCGGCGATCGATCGTTGTTCCTCTTCGATCCTTTGGGCGAGCCAAAAAGTCAAATTAAATTTCATTAATTAATCGTTACGTTTCACCAACCGTTCCGAAATTGTAGGCGGTGCGTAGCGTAGCGGCTGAATTAAATATAAACGAAAAAATGTAAGGAAGGAAAATGTGTAAAAATTTAAATGGAAAATATATATTTTCTAGTGTTAAGAATGCTTTTTTGAAGGACTAAAAAAATTCATAAACTATATATTTTGTGCTTGATTTTTTAGAATAATTATACCAATTAAAAAATACTTGGGAAATTAAAAAAAAAACATAAATAAGTTTATGAACATTAAAATAATTAAATAATAGTAATATAAATTGTGAAAATATATATAACAGAAATTAGTAGCCATTTTTTTTCGGTGAGATAGCTTGTGCATATTCTTTTTTTTTAGAAAAAACTGACTTTCGGAAACAAAACATCATCAATTTACTTTAGTGATTGTATGGAATAATCGTACAAATAACCCTCAAATAGCTAAAATTTCTACGTTTAAACGAAAATAATTTGTATAAATCAAGGAATAAAATAACAGAATACACTTTTATACTACTACTTTATAAAAGTATAATTTAAATATTCTTGAAAAAAAATTTATATTGATTTTTTTTTTTTTAAATTTCGAGTGGTGAATATTTTCAGAAACTGTTAAAATCAAGTGCTTACGGTCAGGAAGAACTCAAAATTTGTGCTGAAATGCTACTAATTTCATAATAGAAAAATTTATTTTTGAATGGGTTTTGAATGAAATTTTTTTGATAAATTATTACAATAATTTTTTTAACTTTTAATAAACCTTAAAAGCAAATTAACTCTGTGTACCGGTGATGCCCTCTGAAAAGCTGAGCTAGATTCAATTAAACGAAAAAATTAAAATAAAAAATAAAAAAATTAAAAATATATAAAAGAAAATAAAATAAATTAAAACAAAATGAAATGAAATAAAATAAAATAAAATAAAATAAAATAAAATACTCTAAAACTAAAATATATTAATAAAAAAACTTTATTATTACAAATAAAATTAAAATAATTAAATAAAGTTAAATTAACTAAAATTAAATTAATTAAAATATAAAAAATTGTATAAAAAATAAAAATAAAATAAATAAAAAAATATATAAAAAACAACATAAAGAAATATTAATTTTTTTTATAAATTTAAAACAAATCTTTGATTTGCGAACATTGCAAGATCGTGACTTTCAGCACAGAATAAACCATGGAAAAAGTGAAAACTCATTAATCTAAAAAATCCAAGGAAAAGTGAGGACAACTTTAGAAAACCATTATAGTGAAGGTCAAAATTAAAAACTTGGTTTTTTGCTGAGCTAAGCAAGTTCAATAGAATAAAAAAAAAAAATAATGAAAAAAAATAAAAAAAATTAACAAAAACAAAAAATGTAATAATAAGCAAAAAATGAAGTAAAATTAAATAAAAATGATTAAATAAAGTAAAATAAAACAATAAAAAATAAGAAATAAATAATATAAATTATTATGTAAAACAAAATTAAAAAAAAAAACAGAAAAAGAAGTTAAATAAAATAACTTAAAAACTAAAAATAAAATAAATTAAAATGAAATGAAAGAAATAAAAAAAATTGTATATATAAACATAAAACAATTTAATGTGAAACAAAATACAGCAAAATAATATAATATAAATTAAAATAAATTTACAAAAGTTGAGAAAAGCAATTAAAATTAATCAAAATATAAAAATTAAGTAATAAATATTAAATTAAATTAAAAAATAAAATGAAATATATTGAAATAAAATATATATATATAATGTAAAATAAAATAAAAAATAAATAAAATAAATATCAAAAATAATATAATAAATATAAAAGTAAATTAAAAAATAAAATTAAATGTATATGATTAATGTAAAATAAAATAAAATAAAATAACAAAAACAATTTTAAGTAAAATAAAGTAAAATAAAATATTAAATTTAAAAAAAAAAATTAAATAAATATATATAAATATATAAAATAAACAAAATTTAATAAAATAAAATAATATGAATAAAATTAAAAGCAACTTAATATAAATTAAATAAAATGAAACATTAATTTAATTTAATTAAAATAATTTAACTTAAAATAAATTCAATTTAATAAAGAAATAAAAATAAAATAATATGAGCGAAATTAAAATATTATATTAAATAATAAAAACTCTCAAAATTGAATTGCAAAAAAGATTCTAAAATAATACAAACAGTTGAAATAAAACAAAACGAAAGATAAGTAAATAAAATGAAATAAGACGAAATGAAAAAATTACAAAATTAAAATAAACGAGATAAAAAATTTAAAAAATATGAAAGGAAAAATATATGAAGTAAAAGAGATTGAAGAAATTAAATTAAATTAAATAAAAAAAAACAAAAAAAAAATAAAAAGATTAAAAAAATAAAATAAAATAAAAAAATAAAATAAGTTAAAGCAAAATAACATTAAACTAAATATAACCAATAAAATAAATAAATAAACTAAAATAAAATAAAATAAATTTAAAAATAATATATTTTGTTAGAAAGTCTATAAACCAGTAAGCATATAGGGTTTGTTCCACGAAGGTATCGAGCTCAGTACTTCGATGCGATTTTTGAATGAATCAAAATTTTCTTAACGGCAGGAACCATTTTTTATTCTCTTAGAACCTTCTTTAACGTTTCAATTAAATGCTGGATATATATGTTCAGTGGTCATAAATTGTAGCTTCTTAGAAAAAATAAGAGCTTTATCGATTTAAAAGTTTCCTCAGAAACGAGGTTATGCTTAAAATTTTAAAAATTTTCAAAAATTTTCAAATTTTAGCCCAGTTGAAAAATATATTTTTCATTACTTTTTTTTTTTTTGAATTCCTTAAAAAATTTCCGAAAAAGTCATAAGTTTCGTAGTTTTAAAAAAGGTGACGCTATTTTGGAAAACAATTAAAAATCGATTTTCTTAAGAAATAGCTTGTTTATTGTTTTTTGTTGCTTCTAACTAAATCAATGTGCTGTTTAATCTGTTATTTCAAATGAGAAAGCATAAAAGTAAATAGAATTTTGTATTTTCACATTCTGCTAATGATTTTATGAATATTCAAGGCTAAATTTCTATGACATTCCTAAAATAATATAAATTAATATAAATTAACAAAAAATTGCCATAGGCATTTCGAGGATGTTTAATTAAACTTCACTTGGCTAAAAATACTTTTTTCGACTCCACATTAAATTAAATTTATTTTTTAATTAAACTAAACAAAAAAATATGAAATATTTAAAAAGTTTGAAACAGTTGTCTTTCAGGCAACTGATTTTTTTTTAATTTAGAAAAGTTCTGAACGTAATAAAAAACATAAATTTTATTTTTTGTTGTTGCTTGTTTTCCAACGAAAAGTTGATTTTTATTTTTATTTATTTTTTCTTTAAATATAAATTTAAAAGTAAATTCATTGCCCATACTTTTATATATAAATATGAATATTTTTGCGTTTGAGTACATGTAAATAGTTTCATTAATTAATTTCAATTTTGTGAGCTGGATTATTTTCCCCCCCAAGTAAATGAACCTTTAATGTCACCAGCACATATGTACATATTTTTATTCGTATATTGCTTTGGGCGATTCAACTTTTAATGGCAAATTAATCAGAATTTATACAAAAAAGCTTCAATAAAGTCAAATAATTAATAATTTTAAGTACACATCTATATGCGTGAACCTGAAAAAATTGAGAGCAAACGTAATGGAATTTGACAAAGTAAGCAAAATGTAACGAAAAATAAAAAATAAAAAATAAAAATAAAAATTTAAATATTTAATTTAGTAAAAATGCCATTTAAACGACACATGCGAAAATTTTAATTAATTTTTTTTTTATAAATTATGTTTTTTTTTTGTATACAAATTGTCATTTCATTGCAAAAAAAAAACATTAAATGCCGCTAACTGCGCTACAAGTGAAGATGAGCAGTGTGTGAGTGAGCGAGTGAGTGAGTGAGTGTTATGGAGTGTGGCATCACCTCCTGAGATATTCATGCAAATAAAATGTGGTGAGAATGAGAATAAATGTTGTGTGAACGACAAGCCAGTGACCTTTGAAATAAAATTTATTAACTGTATAGGAAAAAAAATATAAGAAATGTTAATACTGTTATTACTTATTTAGGCAGCAGCAGAGCTAATAAAGTGCTCAAGGTTGCTCTTGAAATCAATATCTGTATACATGTGTATATGTATTTGTGCATATTTATTTTTTATTAGCAAACAAGTCTGAAAATTCACACCTTTTTTCTTTAATATTAGATGTAAAAAAAAAAAAAAATTTTATAATATATATGTGTAACGTTATGAACACACACTATATGCATAAATTCCGTTAGTAGTCAACTTCTATTTTAAAAATCCCCTGCTTTTATTTAAATTATGCGCTCTCGCTTGATTTTTTTTTTGAGGTGTAAAAATTTGATTAGCACAAATATTGAAAAATTATAAAAATATGTGTCTATATTTGAGCTTATCATATATATGTATATGATTGGCGCCTTATAACCACTCCAGCGATTTATGGCCGAGCTCCTCCTTCGATTTGTGGTGTGCATCTTAAGGATATTGATGTTTTCCATGAGTTTCTATGGGGAGCTTTTTTATTTCATGGCAAAATTACACTCAAAGAGGTTGAAATTTACTGACGATGTCCAATCAGGATCAGAAAAAGGTTTTGGATCTTGGTCTGGCCACGATTTGAGCTCATGATCATGCGCATAGTAACACGCACTGCTAACTACTCGTGATCGCCGGAAAATTCACTGCTTATGTGATCGCCGGAAAATTCGAAAAAGTGTTGAAACAGCTCCTCCTCATCTTCTTCAAGAATATTGAAGAATTAGCACTGACGATGAAGTCAACTCGGACGATGTGCGTTCCTCCTCTGATAGAATAATCGAGTTATGGCCATCTGAATGCAAATTGGAACTATTTGGATTGCTATTGGAACTTTTCTGGTCCTTACTTCCACTAGTTGCCTAGAATTTAGTGTCATCTAAGTAAAGTCTTCGAGTTAAGGAAGACGTTGCCGCAATATTTAAGTCTGTAGCCAATATTCCCACACTTCGGCGATACCTCAACGATGATCTCTCTGGCTGGATTTATCGCATGCTTCTCTTTCACCCAGTCAGTTTTTGCTGAAGTGGGCAGAACAAATAAGCTGCTAGAATCTATACAGTGTTCGAATCCTGAGCTAATTATGCATACACGTCTAATGGACTGAGTCTACCTATTAACGAACTTTATTATATACAAACTTTACAGCTCTGATGATTTTGAAGAGCCTTAGACAAGTGCTTTCGCATTTGTTCAGCGTTTCTGCCTTCAAAAGCTCAGAATTGAGGATAAATATATGTTTCCTGAATAAAGACGACACCTCCTTTAAGGCATCCATGGTCTGCGCAGTCTCTGTGTTGACCAGAATTAGTATCTACGAGCTTAGGAACAGAGAAGAGATCTCATTCAAACTATATTTTTTACTCAAAGTATTGCCTGAGCCCTATCAAATGGCGTTTGAGCTAAGTTTTATACAATATCAGAGCTTTCAACCCTCGAATCTACCAGCCACATAGCTTTACTTACTCGAGTAGACGTATTAAGAGGTTGGCAACTAGAATAGCTAAGGTTATACCATCTGGCTGCTTCACATAGACCTGTTCTTCCTTTGTAGAAGCCAGATGGAGGCTCAATTCATTTCGAGGTAAAGTAGTCCCCGCATAGGACGTCAACGCTATTTGCGGAGGGCCTTGATATCCAGACCTCAGAAACGCGAGGCTCATAGATGTCGAAGTCGTGTTCTAGAAAAGGGGAGACATCAACAGAGAAGATGTTTCAACGACTCCATTACGCCTACCTCTCTGCACTTATTACATACAACACTGCCACCAAACGACTACTCTGCTCACTAGTGTTGCCAGTAGGTTAAGCCTTTCGAGACTGCAGGGACAAAAAGTAGATATACCCTGTGGATATCTCAGTGAGGCAGTCGAAAAAGTATTTGCCGAGAGCGCTGGACAGTAGTGGAGGTAGTGTTCGACAGATTCTTCTTTTTCTTCCGCGTCCCTGCAGCTGCGATAAAAGTCATTTGGGAAGCATTCCATTATTTTACTGCGAGTTTCCATTAAACATTGTCCTTTTATCATAACAGTTATGATGCTGATTGAGAACCACTTCAAAAATAAATAAGTCTCTTAACCTTTTAGCGTCCAGCGTTGGCCAACGGTCATCGGTCTCTCCAAGGCTGAGCTGCTTTCAGTCTAATTGCGTTACAGCTTACCGTTTAGATCTATTGGAAGAATGTGTTTACAAGAGTTTATAGTACCTTCGTGGGAGTCGATTGTAGAGATTCCGTAGAAAGCATAGATGCGACCCGCTGAACTCTGTACTCTCTTTTTGGTCCTGAAAGGGATTTTACTTGCGAGTGCAGGCCACCAAACAGTGACGCCATAGAGAAAGATACATCTGACAATAGCTGCGTATATCCAGTGAAGAATATACGGTCTTAGGCTCCATCTTTTGACAATAACCATGGAGCAGTTATAGTTTTTCTTATTCTTTTTGCAGTGTTTTGGCTCCAATTAAGCTTGCTACCCAAGATTATTTCGCGGTATTTCACCTCAGTCGAAGTTGATTTTTGTTCCTTCCATTAGGGGAGGTTTAAGCGAAAGTCAGTCGTAAATTGCAATCGCCCAAGCGGGCAGGGAAGGGAAGAGCCACACAAATCAGATTGCTGTTAATCTGAGCTTGTTGAAAAGTAGATAAAAAATTCAATAACAAACAGTATCACTTCACTGAGCACTTGGGATTTGCTCTCTACGCGTAAACACCGTTAGCTAATATAAGATTTAAATAATCGACATGACAATTAAAGCAATCTCCTATCAGACTAACAGTCTTTCGTCATACTTTTTCACCCACATCCACTCGTGCTTGCTCATACAACATCGTTCGTCAATATCATCAAATTGTCGTGTAACTGGCATTTCGTCTTATCCGATATTTATTCAATTCTCCTCTTCGCACGTATTGAACGAACTAAAGCGACATCAAGCCTGATAGCTGATATTGATAGCCATTTTGCTCACTGACTCGTTGGGTTGGTGGTGGTATTCGTGATTTTATTTTAGTTGTTTTTGCATTGTTTTTCCTCTACTTTTATGTGGTTATTTTTGTAGTTTTACAAATGTTATTGTTACCTGTTTTCCATGTCGGTTATTTGTTAGTTTTATACATTTCGTTTATTTTTTACATACATACGAGCATATATGATTTTCTTCTCGTTTTTTCTTTTTGTCGTTTTTCACGTTTGCTTGCTCATTGCTTTATTTATTTTTTGATTTTAATCTCTTTCGAAATTTATTCCATATTCCAATCTAGCGCTGTTCTATGCTTCAAAGCTGCTTGGAACATTTCTTCGAATAAACTCAAGTTCTTCTTCTCTCTGTTTTGATTATAGCTGAGTCAACAATTTCACGACAATTGTAGGTACCAAGTAGAAGCCAGTTTCCCCTTCAACTGATATATTCAACGTAGAGCTTCTACCTGCGTCTACGGCATTGCATATTCTCAGAGCTGGCGTGTTTTCGCCTATCCGAAGGACATGGCCTAACCAACGTAGCCGCTGTCTTCTGATTCGCTGAACTATGTGAATGTCGCCCATGCCCAGAGGAGCATAAATCTTTCACAAAACCCTTCTCTCGAAAACTTCCGTGGCCGATTTTTTGACTGTGTCAATTTCAAGTTGTCAGTTGTCGGTTTGAAGCACTATATAACGAGAAGGTACTACAGATACTATATGCAATCAGGTTTCTGGCCCGGGCAAAGCCGATTAGTCTCATCTCTTTTGGAGATGTTTCGTAAGGAGACCGAATTTCCCAGCTATTGTGCCAATAATATCTTCCTAGTCTTCCCAGACGTTAGGCTCGTTCATAAGTGCTTTCTAGATGCTCACAGAAAGCATTTTTGGTCATTTCGCCTTTGTCTTTCGTCGGAGCGTAGGCGCAACTCAGCGATATGTTAGAGAACCTCGCTTTGTTGCGGACTGTAGTTAGACGTTCATCCGCCGGGGTGCCTGCAACCAAGACTCGACGACGGAGTTTGTCGCCCACCATAAATCCAACAACAAATTGATGCTCCTTTATATGGCAGCTAAAGTACATGTCATAAAAAGCTTCTAACGTACTTGCGTTGTCCATCGCACTTTCTGGACAGTGGTGAGGTTAACCTTTAGCCGTACGAGGGCATGAGTTAGCTGGGTAGAGACACCTTCCCAATTAAGTGCCGCACATTCCAAGCGTATAGCCTCAAATTGTGATCCTCAAAACGCTCCTCTCTCATTTAAGGCTCTTCCCTCACTCAAGGCTTATTTGTATGATTTACCATTGGAGTTTCTTTTGTATGTGGGGGATTCGTCGTCTCACTTTAGCTCGCCTAAAAACGTATGTTTGTTGGCTACCGAGGGAATATATGGCCCTAGATCGGAAGTCGTGAGTTGTTTGAATAGAAGCGATGTTTGTAAAAGAGTCGGTTCTGGTCACTCCCACGTGAAAGGCAGACTTTCCTCCTCACCTGCGTGAGTTCTGCAGCTCTTAGAATTTTCTTCCACAACGGTTTGAAGAAGTCATACGATAGATTGTATTAAACCTCGTTTGGTATCGTACGGCTCAAAAAAGTTGTTTCCAATTTTGACGGAGCTTTCGGAGTTATCCGTCGTCAGTTTACCCAACCGTTTAAGTTTGCCAGAGATGCCAAATTCAGACATGGAGGTGGCTTCGTTTCGTGCTATCGAAGACGACTGCTTTGACATCGAGGAAGAGTTGGTAATTGTCGATTATTTCCTTCCACGTATTTTCCAAGATTAGTCGCATGGTTAATATCTGGTTTATCTGGTGGATTCGCCTGCCCGAAGCCACACTGTTAAGTTCCAATTAGTTCGTTGACGTTGAACTATAGTCTTTCACACGGAAGGTTCGATAAGACCGTATATGTAAATTGAGTAAAAAATGCTTTAATTGAAAAATGCCAAAAAAATATTTTTAAGAGGATTGCCACTTATAAAAATTTTATTTCAAAAAATTAAAAGAATATATATTCTAATACGCCTGTAATAAGCGAAAAAAAGCATTGAGAATATTTTTTGTTAGCGTGTGGCCACCTATTTCAATAATTTTTTTTTTTTAATATTTTTATATGAAAATTTGGTGGAAATCAAAGTGAGAAAGTTAATGATGCTTAATATTGCCAATATGTTATTGTTTGAGATATAAATGGTACAATTTTTCTTCAGGTGGCAACCCTTTTAAAAAAAATTTCTCACTTAAAGTTTTACTAACTCTATTTACAGGGTTGCCCATACACTAATATATAATTTATATGAGAAAATTTCTTTAACGAAGAGTGTAACAAGTGGCAACTCTGCATTGCTATAAACCCTTTGCAAAAGACTCGCTCATAAATGTAATAAATATTTTCTAGCATTGCTTATAGTATGTGTATGAGTATTGCTGTTGCTTCAACAACTGGTTTTGCGTGTCAATGAAATATTTTTTTTCCAAACAAAAACAATAACAACAACTGCATAGAAAACAATAATAAAGAGAAAATAATAGCAAAATACTTACAATTGTATGTATGTATATGTGTATGTATAAAAATTCATTTAAAACATATTTATTATTATTATTAGTATATTGTTTGTGCCACACATGCATGTATGTATGAGTGTGTGCGTATGTGTATTTGCAAAAAAAAAATAGTTAGTATGTGCATGTGTATGTGCAAGCAAAACAGCTGGTGAAATCAATGCAATGCCATACATCTAGCACATACATACATACATACACACATACATACATATGTACGTATACAACAATAGTACAGCAGGAAGGGGAAGAAGCAAAAACTTGTTGTGGAAATATTGAATATTAAACAAAAAACAAGAAGAAATAAATAATAGTTAAATGCTCTAAGCATTTTTTCTAACTGTAAATATATATGCAGCAATAAACAATGAATTAATATGCAAGCGCATGTGTATGTATATATAATTATATGTACATAGATGCAATGACATGCACTTTGATATTGTTTTGTATGCTCAATATTTTTTAAAAGCTTCAATATTTTACTAATGTTGCCTATACATATATATATACTGAATTTACAATTTGTGTTTGTGAAAAAAAAGCAAATTATTAACGGTCCCAATTGGTTGCATAGCCCTGTGGGAAATATTTTTATTTTATTTTTCCTATTTATTTACCAATTTTTTTGAAGAAATTCAGCATTTTTGGGAGTAAAAAAATTAAGTTAATTAAAAAAAAATTAATTAATTTATTAGTGATTGAGCTAAATGATTTCACTCTTAGTATGTTATATAGCACAACATATATATAAAGTACTTTTTTTGCATGATTTTAAGCCCTTTTTATAGTTCTAAATATTCTGTGGTGCTAGAAAAAGTCGGAAAAAGTTTTTATTTCAATTTTAAATTAATAAAAATGTATTAAAAATTATTTTAAAATATTTTTCATTCATAAATTTACAGTTATTATAACTTAAAGCGCTCTAAAATGTTGAAGAATGAGAAGAAAAAAAATTTTTTATGTCATGTTTAAATTAAAAAAATATTTTGTGTTTCAAAAACTTACAGTTTCCATAATGTGAAAGTCAGAAAGTGTTGGAAAATGTGTAAAATATATATTTTTATATAAATTTAAAATAAAAAAAAATTTTGCCTTCAAAAGAGCTTTTAAAAAATATTTTTTACTTAAATTTTAAAATTTCATAAAAATTTGTCTAACAAATATTTATTATTTTTGTAAATTTAAGTGCGTGAAAGTGTTGGAAAATCCGGAAATGATTTTCATTAAATTTCTTATATATTAAAAACGCATAAAAATACTTTTTTATTTATTTGTTTTGCGAAAATATACAGTTTTTGCATTTTTTAAACGTTTGAAGTGTTGGAAAGTGCTAAAAAATATTTTTATTTTATTTTAAAACTTAAAAGAGAAGTGTTGTAAAATGTGAAAAATGTATATATAAATTGTAAACTAAAGAAAAATATTTAGTCTTGAAAATTTTAAAGTTATTACAAAATGTTAAGTGTTGGGAAACGTAAATTTTTTTAATATAAATTTTAATTTAACAAAAAAATTTTATCTCAAAAATATTTATGGTTTTTGCAAATTTAAGAGCGTGGAAATGTTGGAAAATCTGAAAATGATTTTTATTAATTTTTTTAAATAATTAAAAACGAAGAAATGCATTTTTTTAATTATTTTTTTTTTTTTGCGAAAATGTGCAGTTATTGCTATTTTAGGCCTTCTGAAGTATTGTGAAATGTAAAAAAAAATATTTTTTTTTAATTTTTGAAATCAATAAAAATTCATGAAAACGAATTTTCATTTTTGTCTTGAAAAAATTTACTGTTATTATTGCAGTTTTAGTAATTTGAAAGTGTTGGAAAATGTAAAAGAAAATTTTAATTATTTATAATATTATATTTTTGTATTAAAGTTGAAAAATATTATGATCTTTCAAATATTTGCCGTTATTTCAAAATTTTACAAGCTGTGTAGTATTAGAAAACAAAAAAGAATTATCTAAATTTGTTTTAAAATTTTAGTCTTGCAAAAATTAGATAAAAATAACTGTTTTACTTTAATATTTAAAGAAAAATATGTTTCTCTTACATTTTCCAATAATTCGAAAACTGGGTTTAAGAATATTTTGAAGTTTAAATGATTTTAACTCGCATAAATTTTTATTATTTCAATTCTTGTGTCCAAAAATGTGAAAAAATTTATTTTATTTTTATTTAAAATTATTAAGAAAATAAATTTTATCCAATTAAAATTTCCTACTGGGTACCTTACATGCAATTTTATGCAATTAGCTATCGAAAAAATCTCTACAAATAATTGTCATTTATGACTCAATGCAATATAAAGATAATTTAAAATTAAATAATTAAAAATAAGGCCAATAGAAATGATAATTTTGCTAGTCATAAAAAGGCAAACTGTTATTTATTGGAATATAAGTTAGAAAAGAAAATGTATTGAAAACTACTGAAAATAAAATTAATCAGTTAATATTTCTTGTAATTTATTTATCACAAAGAGACGGTGGAAAAGTGAAAATGCTCACAACTTATTGTACTTACTAAATACATTCAGGCACGTGCACTTAATGGCGAGAGTAATTTTTTAGGTTAGGTCTTTGCTTCAAATATTTTTTTATATAATTTACATAATCCTTTTATATAAAAAAATAAAAAATTTTCATAAGAAAATAATTTTTATTTATTATTTTTTCTTCTTATTATTTTATATTTTTAAATTTTTATATAAAAATTTGAATTTTTTATTAAAAATAATTCAACTTATTTTTATTAGTAATAATTTCTCTCTCTCTCTCTCTCTCTCTCTTTACAGCACACTAAATATTCCTGTTGGGAAATTGAAGTGAATTTTCTTTCGCTTAAATAAGAACAACTCGCGCGAATCTGCAAGTAAAAAACAAAAAACAAATTTGATTTAAAAAAATCAAAATTTTTTATTAACAACACATGAACATAACCTAAAAAGAAAATACAACGAATAAACTACAAAAGTGAGAAAGAGACTCCGCAGCGTGCAAAAACTAACAGTTTCACTTTCAGTTGTTTACGGTGTTGTAATAGTAGAAAAACAGCAAAAACCACAAAGGAAAAATAACGTAATAAAAAACAAACAAAAAAGTGCAAAGTGCAAAACATAAACAACAACATAAACAAGCACACACACACATACAGAAAAGTATACGCAAACATTTTCCAATTCAAAACAGAGAAGAAAAAACCAAAATTTTTCCACATTTTCATTTTAACGTCTTCGCGAAAATTTTCAACGCGCGTGACGCGTCGTTCGGCATTCGTCTTACACACCTCTATTCTTCTTCTTCTTTTTCTTCATATATACTTGCACTGTTGTGTTATAACTTGCCACTTTTTGCCTTCAACTGCCAATTTGCCACATAAAAACAGAAAACTTTTTCGTTACCAACCGCTTGCCACACACACAAACATAGCGTGTGTGTATTGAAATTGAGCAGAGATTTTTGCGCAGCAGGCCTTCAGACTTCAGACTGTGGTGAGTTTAAAAAAAATAATTTTTTTATTTAAATATAATATATTTTATATATATATATATATGTATGTCATGCTATGTGCATCTGCTTGTTCTTATTATTATTTAATTTATGAATTTTTATGCAATAACACACACATATATATACATAAGTACATACATGAAATATGTATGTTAATTCTGCAATGGGAATAGGAAAAATGCATGAAATGTTTGTATGTGTTGAAGAAGCAGGCAAAACAATGAATGCAACAATTTAATTCGTTTGTGTTTTATGCACATCGTTGGTTTTTTGGTGGTTTTGAAAATTTTTATATATTTACACATGTATATTGTTGCAATGGTTGGGGGGAAATACTAGTGTTACGTATACGCCATGGTTGCTTGGGGTATGGGAAGTTGTGTTTCTCTTAACAAATAATTTAAAAAAATGTTCTAATTTATTTTACTATTTTTGTTCCATATTTTAATTTTTTATTTTAGAAAATAAATATTTTTTTTTACTTTATATAAATTTCTTTATTATTTTTGAAATTTAATTACGAAAGTAATTGCATTAAAAATTTAATTTTTTTTTACCTTTCAATATATGAGAAGAGCTAAACCCACCAAAATGTATACCGATCGTATCAGAATGACGAGCTGAGTTGATTTAACCGTGTTCATCTGTCCCTCTGTCCGTCTGTCCGTCTCTTTGTTTGAACGCAAACAAGTCCCTCGATTTTTGAGATATTTCTACCAAACTTGATATGCAGATGCACCAATAGGTTTTTCGGAACCGGCCGGACCGGACCACTATAGCATATATACGACTGACTTTTCAGATTTGAAATCTTGCTCCATAAATCCCTCAAAAAAGTACATAAAAACGTGGAATTTGGCATACTATACAAACATAATGGATTTCAAATTTGTTCTGAAAATCATCGAAATCGGAATTCGATATCATATAGCCCTCCTACGACAGATTTGTTCGGATATAAAGTTTTGGGGAAGCAATTGTTTTTTCCCATATCTTTTGGTAATTTTCGAATGCCATCTCTAAGAAATTAGTCCTCTCTGTCCTCGAAACAATCTTGAGCCATTTTTCGATTTCTTCAAACAACCCGAACCGTCGATCCCTCCAAATTGATTTGCATCCATCGAAAAGGTCAGTAGTCGGAAGTAAAAGTAGCAAGGTCTGGAGACTACGGCGGGTGGAGTAAGACCGCCCATTTCAGTGTGTCCAGATAGTTTTTGATCGTTACAGCCACAAGATGCCGAGCGTTGCCATGTTGAAAAATCATCTTGACATGCCTTTCGGTCAAGTATGGCCATTTTTCACTCAGTGCACCTCCGAAACGCATTAATTGTTGTCGATAATGTATGGCATCAATAGTTTCGACTGATTGTAGCTGCTCGTAGTACACCACACACGAGTGGTACCACCATATGCATAGCATGACCTTTGAACTCTGAATTGTCTTTCTTTGGTGTCGATGTAGACAATGATGAAATGGGTACACCAGGCTTGGTATAGTATTTTTGCTTCTTGCGGTTATCGTAGTATATCTAGTTGTCATCTTTAGTCGCGTCCTGGTGCAAACTTATTTCTCTTGTTGTCTTTCAAGAAGTAGTTCTGAGGTGAAAAATCGCCTTTCGACATCTTTTGGCTTCAAAACGCATGGCAACCAATTTCCTTGCCTTTGACTAAATACAAATTGCTTTAACGGAACGAAAATTGTTTGATGAGCCACTTTCAATGATTTTGTGAAATCAATTTGCATTTGGCTTGGATCTTGATCCAGCAAAGCCTTTAATTCCTCATTTTGAAACTTTTTCGGTTGGCAGGGCAATCTTTGTCGCCAGGATGATAAAATCACCACTTTTGAAGCGCGATAATCATTATCTGTATGACTTATCGGCTCGCGCAGATCCACCATTAACTTCCACAATCGTTCGAAGGGTTTCAGCAGCACCTTCCTTCCTACGAAAATAGAAAATTCAAACCATCTCGCAAATGCTGTTCATTTAACACAAATCCAGACATTTTCGAGGAGGCAAAAGACCATGTTGCTGTGAGAAACAGACGCCGATACACACTAATTATTATTGACAGATGTGAAACCTTATCAATGCATTAGATAACCGCTTCCGAGATCGTCCATCTTTTGAAAGCGGACTGAGTTTGTACTCCAATAATTTAATTTTATTTTATTTTAATTTTTTAAATTAATTTATTTTAATTTTATTCTATTTTATTTTATTTTGTTTTATTTCATTTTATTTTACTTTATTTTATTTTACTTTATTTCCTTTATATCTCCCCTGACTCCATCAGGTTGTTTTTCATTTCAAATTGGTGAAAGCGTATTTCTTGTGAACTTTTACCTAAATTTAAAATCCATAAGCGTATGAAATTGACTTTTTGCTTAGCTCTTTAGCCATCAATTCCATGGTTGGTCTGCTTGTCAATACTTCCTCAAACTACTGTTTGTTAATTTATTTTATTTTTAATTTATTTTTGCTTAAAAACTAATTTTACCTACACAAATGTATATGAATGTATACATATGTACGAGTATAAATGCATAAAATTCCCTAAACCTCAACACTTTAGCTACTATATAGTATTGTTTATTTTTGTTGTTGGTGTTATTTTAATTACGTCTGCGCTTTTGACTGTTTTAATTTTGCTGATCAATTTTTTTTCGGCAGATAATTTAAATTCAATTACCGCACAACTGTAAAAGCTCATTCGTTATTTTTCGATTTCGTTACGATAACTCATTGTATTCAACGCTTGTCAGCGAGAGTCAATCAGTCAGCCAAGCGGTTTGGGTGAAATTTTATTTATTTATTTTTGTTCGAAGAGAAATAATATAAATTTATTTTTGTTTTAAAAAAATTATATAAAATTAATTGTATTTGTTTTGTTGTTGTTGTAGAAGCTTATTTAAATTTTTTAAGTATTTTTGTTTATTTATTTATAGAAACGCACACAAAAATATTTGGTTATTTTTTTAATTTTTTTTTATCGAGTTAAAGGTTTTAGAAACTCAGCAGTTTGTTAAAAATTAATTTTTAATATGTTATAAATAAAATATTTTATTAATGATTCTGACATGCGATTGATCGTATAGTTAGAAAATGGGAACTCCAGAGAGATTGATAATTAATTTAATGCTTGATTAGAGTAGACGAAGGTAAAAATAAAAATAAAAATAAAATTAAAATTGTGAAAAAAAATATATAATTTGGAATTTTTTAAGCATTTTTTTTTTAATTCTTTTTTTTTTTATTTAATATTATTTTTATTTTTTTTAAATTTTCATATTTATGTACTCTTTATTTTATTTTTATCTTTTTATTTTAATTTTTAATTTTAATTTTAATAATTATTTTTATTTTTAATTTATTTATTTATTTTTAATTTTTGTTATATTTAATTATTGTTTTAATTATTTTTTAAAATCATTTAAACTTTAATTTTATTTTTTTTTTAATATTAATTTATATTTTAATTTTAATTTTAATTTTAATTTTAATTTTAATTTTAATGTTAATTTTAATTTTAATTTTAATTTTAATTTTAATTTTAATTTTAATTTTAATTTTAGTTTTAATTTTTAATATTAATTTTAATTTTAATTTTAATTTTAGTTTTAATTTTAATTATATTTTTATTTTTTATTTTAATTTTAATTTTAATTTTTATTTTATATTTACTTTTAATTTCAATTTTAATTTTAATTTTAATTTTAATTTTAATTTTAATTTTAATTTTAATTTTAATTTTAATTTTCATTTTAATTTTAATTTTAATTTTAATTTTAATTTTAATTTTAATTTTAATTTTAATTTTAATGTTAATTTAAATTTAAATTTTATATTCTAATTTTAATTTTCGTTTTAATCTTATTTTTAATATTAATTTTTATATTATTTTTAATTTTTTTTTTTATTTTTATTTTTTTTTTTATTTTTATTTATTTATTTTTTTTTTTTTACTTTTAGTTTTAGGTTTAATTTTAATTCTTATTATTATTTCAATTTTAGTTTTAAATTTCATTTTGATTTTGATTTTAATTTTAATATTAATGTTAATTTTGATTTTAGTTTTAATTTCATTTTTAATTTAATTTTAATTATAATTTAAATTTAAGTTTTTATTTTTATTTTTATTTTTATTTTATATTTTTATTTGTATTTTGATTTTTATTTTTATTTTGATTTTTATTTTTATTTTTATTTTGATCACATTTCATTATTATTTTTTCTTTTATAAATGCTTCTTTCCATATTTTTAAATTTATTTTCATTTCTGCTCTCATTTTGCCCACGTTATTAACATTCATTATTCCTAACCCACCCAGTCAAGCCACTCAGTCAAGGTGCAAGTTCCGCTACGAAACCTGGCATGCTGCACCTTAACAAAGGTGAACACCTGAAAGACAAAGGAAAAATGCTAAACTCGCTAACAGGCAAATTTATTCGAGTGTTTTTGCATTGTCTGCGCCGCACAAAGAAACAAAGAAGTGAAAAATTTCTGATTTTTTTCTTATTTTTTTTTTTTTTTTTTTACTCTAATTTATTTAGATTTATTTGAAATTTAGCTTTTTTGCCACTTTTGTCTTGAGCACACGAGTATGCGCGGCCGCTGAGACAATGCAATTGTTAAATTGTTGCATCAACAGTGTAAAAATTAGACATGCATCAAGCAAAATAATAGAAATATGAACAATGCGAGTTGTGTGTGAATAGACTGAGGAGAGAGAGAGAGAGAGAGAGAGAGTGAGGCAGTGCGAGTGAGGCAGTGCAAGTGCGGCTAACAACAAAGTCTGCGGTAGACAGATAGAGCGGGCTTACAGCTAACATCTACTGTTTCTGGCTGCTGCTGTCTTTTACGTAATTTTTTTGATGCTGTCGTTTTGTTGTTGTTGTTTTTTCTTCACTACTTACAGTTCGAGTATTGTTTTGTACTTGTTTTGTGTCAGTTTATTTGAGTTTATTTGCATTTTCAGTTTCATGGCAACTGCAAACCCACATATTTATATTAGGCATATTTTCATGGCATTTTGTTGTTGTTGTTGCTGTGTTAATATGTATATTTTCATGGTTTAGTTACTTTTTGTCTTATTATGTATGAAAAGTTGCAAACAAAGGCGAACGATTGTTGAAAAGAAGAAAATTTAAATGCTTGGCAGTCGAATGACCTTTTTTTCCACTACATGCATATGTATGTATGTACATATATGATTTTATTGTTATTGAAAATCAGAGGTGAAAATTTGTATTACTCAATTAACAGCTATTCAATCATTTTTCATGGATTTCCATAAATTTTGAAAGCATAAAATTCAATGCAAATATTTTTATTACAACTCATTATGTAATTCGTTACATATATATTGCTTTATAACCCTTTTCTGTTGTTGCCCATAATGTTTTGTTAATATTTTATGCAAAATTAATTTCTCATAAATATAATTTTGCCACCTAAAAGTTACATTTTTATATGAAAATGTAAAATGTGACAGCAGCTGCAGCTCTTTCACCACTGCCTACATGTAACTAATGTAAGTGATGAGAGTGTAAATTGTACGAGTAAGTACTCACTCGTTCTGTAGGTGTAAATAATATGGCGAGTAATATGCAGACTATATAGCGGGAAAAATTAGCGGCACACGCGCTCACCTCGTTTACTGTGGGGAGCAGCATTACTCCCCCACTTTACTGTTTACCTCTACGATTATATGCGTATGACTCGCCAGTTACATGTTGTTACACGTTCGCCGGTTTATTGCCACGTGGTTGATTTGCTAATTTTTTTTAAGCTGAAATTGCGGGTTTTATTCTTTTTAAATCTACGATTTTACAACAAAATACTAAAAAATAATAATATTAAAAAACTTTAAGTCAAGCAAAATGCTTTGTTTTGAATGCATTTTTTATGCCAAATTGTTTGAGAAAAAGTGTTGTTTTTTCCAACTACATTTTTTGCCAACTCAACGCAGACCACATTCTATGTAATAACTATTATTGCATACTTTTCATTGTCAATTTTAATTTTTTCTTCTGAAATTCCCGCCGGTATAAATTCTTTAGCCTCCAACGCTAAGCACAAAATAAACAAAAAATATGTAAACAAACAAAGCAGGTGTCACCTTAATTCAACGCTGACTGAGGTTTCAATGACATCAGCGAAAAGTTTTTTTTTCGCTACGAAAGCAAAACATTTAAAGAACTGTTAAATCAAAACATAAATCAAAGAAATAATTTAAAAAATATAATAAACAAAAACTAAAAAATTCGAAATAAACTTAAAAATATAAAAAAAAATTTACAAAAAATTCAAAAAAAAAAACTTAAAAAAAACAATATAAATTTCAAAAAAATAAATAAAATAAATTAAAAAAAAAATTAAAATAAATTTAAAAGTATTAAAAATTAATTAAAATAAATTTAAAAAATTGTATATACGGAAAAAATTCATATGAAAAATAAAAAAATAATGCCTGCTTATACATTTCTCAGACAAGTAACGCCGAAAAGTAAGTAAACAGGATTACAACAAAACTCGCTAACCACAGTATTAAGCAAAAAAACGGCTAAATTGGCGGAACTTCATAGTTGTTGGTTAATAATGAATTGAATATTACTACAACAGATTACATGACTGATGTTGGCTCAGTAGTGGAGCACTCGCCTGTGAAGTAAGAATCCGTTGGTTTCGAGAACTGCCATAAAAAACATAATGAGAAGATCTGATGATCTCCGAAACAGCTGTCACTTCTACCATTTTTCTTTGTTTTAAAAACAAACACATAGATTTATATCGGAACGAATTTTCGTCATCCCTTGTCAATTTTGGTTTTGTAACAAACCGGTTTCGGCAAACCGCCATCTTCAGTGCTTGGCTAGATTTATATCGGAACGAATTTTCGTCATCCCTTGTTCATTCAATTCTTACAAATAAATTGGTAAAAATTATTATTACATTGAGCACTTATCACAAAGATATGCCATATATACATACATACGTATATTCTATACATATAATTCAGTAGCAATAATTTCCGTCAATGCCAATTAATGCCAGCCAAGCCAAACGATATGACAGGTGACAAGTTTAAGCATATGTATGTACATATGTATGTATATAAAGCGGCAGCGGTATGTTGCAGATGTAAGCACTTTTCTCCAAGTGACAGAAAAATGCTTATGCGCTGACATTTGCACATTTTGTTAATATGTAAATATGTATGCAAAGATAGTTGACATTATGCAGGTGTTGTTGCTCAAAGAATTGCTTTATTGATTATAACCGAATAAAGCGAATAACACGCCAATCGTTTCTTATCTGCCCCAGTCAGCGTCACTTGTAGACATCATGAGAAGGCTGGTCCCTCTTCATCTGTTATTTTTTAACGGTTTGTAGTTTTTCCGCTTCCTTGTCTACAACTTCAAAATTATCTTGCCTGAAGTTACCTTGTCTGAAATTTCATTTTTTGCCGAATGGCTCGGAGAGATCCTTCCCAATTTTGACAGGACTCATATAGGCGAGTTTTTCGTACTGTCAAAGGCTGCTTTAAGAACTGATAAAAAAAATGGTGTGTGTCGATCCAGGTTTGGGAATTGTGAATACCTGGAGAAGGCTAATACCACGGTAATTGACGCAAGCTTTGACCTGCTACCCTTCTTATGGAATTTGCAGAGAGTTTCTGATGAGTGAACCACGAAACCAGGAGTGTAAGTCGAGTTGAAAACCAACTGGCTGCCTTCTGTGTTTCTAGTTTTTCGACATCGAACCTTCCTTGTTTTTTTTTGACTTTCATTGTTAGCCTCACAGAGGGAGGAGATTTTGGTCAATCTGCATTCGAATCTTTCGTTTCAGTGACAGCCAAGTAGCTTGTGTCGAAATCTCTTATTACTGATAATTATATTTCGAGCCACGGCAAAGACGATCGGCTTCAGCCCATTCGGGGATGTTTCATCGTGGCAGCTGTATCTTCCGAGTGTTGTGCCAAAGAATCTTTCCTCGCACATGGTGGTGAGGTCAGTGTCCAATGGTTCATTCGGGGCACTCATAAAAAGCGTATTTGGTGACATCGTTCTTCTCTTCCGTCCGGGTTTGGGCGCGAAACAGCGACATTCGTACACTGTGTAGAATGCTATAGCACGACGATGGGTTTTCGCTCGCGCTAAAAATCTACAAATCAAATTTTCGGTCCTTTAAAATGCCACAATAGTAGATTTCACAAGAATACACCTTTTTCGGTACTTGATTCGTCGATCGTGGCGATGATGCCACCCTTAGCTCTAGGACGACATCAACCAGCTGCGCAGGAACACCTTCCCAGTTAAGAGGCATTAGATTTTAGGTGTAGATCTTCAAATCATAATCCTTGTCCATTTGAGGTTCCCTTCCAAGTTTTTGTTTGATTTTATAGCTTGCTGCAGCTTGCTCTTTCTATAAACTTTGTCCAATGCCAAAATTTAAGAGAGTTCAAGTAGATTACTCGGCAACCAGTAGCAAAAAAATAAAAAATAAAAAAATAAAAAATAAAAATAAAAAAAAATAAAAAATAAAAATAAAAAAAATATAAAAAATAAAAAATTAAAAAATTATGCAACAAAATAAGATTTATATAAATTTGGAAAGGAAAAACATTAAGAAATAAAATGCACAAAATTAACCATAAATTAATGTAAAACTAAGTAATTTTATCTTTAATAAAAGCTTAAAAGCACCAAAGTAAAGGTGAATTTATTTTATAAATAAAAAAAAAAAGCAATAACAAAAATTTGCTTTATATTATATAAATTTATTTGTAATAAAAAAAATTAATAAAAAGGAAAATAAAAAATTATTTCGCTACCGAAATTGCACATTCAGCAAACAAGGCTACATAACGCAATGCGAAACGCAAATGAGTACCAAAGCGAAGAGTAGAAAACGCGAAAAAAAAATGCAAAGTGCGCCAGAAAAAAAGTGATGTGTGCGTGTGTATGTCAGCAAGTACATGAGTATATTTACATGTGCGAACCCAAAAAACAAACTGCTACTACACACAACTTGGCTTCCGCATCATTATGCCAACCTCAACAACATGCAACAACTAGCAAGCAAACAACGCCGCCAACTTGGCGACCGGTGTAATATTGTTTTTGTTGTTGTTGTTATTGTTGTATGTATTAACTAAAGACGTCGACAGTATTTACCACAGAGCATTTGTAGAGGTTTTGTGTTATATGATTTGTTGTTGTTGTTGTTGTTGCTGTAGCTATTGTGCGACAGCTGTTGCTTTCTAGTGTGTGGTTTTGATTTGAATTTTATTAATTTTTTTTTTGTTACCATCTCTTTCGTTTTCGTTTGCTAATCAGCTGTTCGTTTTTCTTATTATTTTGCATATAGCGATTTTTTTTTTATAATCTTCAAATAATTTAAATATTTTTTTATACTTTTTTTTAATTTTCAAAACTTTTCAAATAATTTTTTACATCTGTTTTCGAAATTTATTGAAATTTTTTCAAGGGTTTTCTTGAAAATCCTTGTTTTTAAAACTTTTATATTTTTTTTCACACTTTTGATACATAGTTTTTAACAAATTTTTCTAAATCTTCTTGTATTATTTTTCTTGTAATTTATTGATTTAAAATTTTAAAATTTTTACACAAATTTTTTAAAATATTTAACAAATGTTTTAAAAAAATGTAAAATTTAGAAATTTTTATTTTTTTTTTATTTTTCAACTTTTTTTAAATTAAATTTAAAAATATTAGCAAATTAAAAAAAAAATTAATTTTTAATTTTTTTATTCACTTTTTTAAATTTTATTTTTTTACATAAGTTTTAAAAAAAATTTGCATTAATTTTCATTATTTAAATAAATTGTTTTTTATATCGCTTTTCTTGTGAATTACTGTTTTTAGGTTTAAAAATTTTTTTACAAACTTTTTTAAAACTTTGATTTTTAATTTATTATCTTCTTTATGAATTTTTAGAAGTTTCTTTTGTAATTGAAAAAATAGAGTTTTTAATTTTTTTTAATTCGCATTTTTCTTTTGACATATCTTTCAAATTTTATTATATATATTTTTTAAATGTTTTAAATTTATTTCGTATTACTTTTCTCGTAATTCAGTTTCTTTAAGTTTTGGTATTTTATTATTATTTTTTTAATTTGTATATAAGTAATTAATTACTTTTTTAATTTTTTATAAATTCAAGCGTAACTTTTTCACATTTTTTTAACTTAATTTTTACTAATTTTTTATTTTTAATAAATGTTTTCTTGAAAATTTGGAAATTTTTATATTTTTTTTGATAATTTCCTTTTTTTATTTTTTTACATATTTTTGCATACTTTTATTTATTTATTATTTCATTCTTTTATTTTTTTCACCTTTTTGCAATTATTTTATATATTTTTTATTTCAATTTTTTTTTAATATTTGTAATATTTAAAAACAAAATTTTTATTACTTTTATATTTTTTTATTATTATTTTATAACCTTTTCCACTACCGCGCTGTTATCTAACCAGCCGGGTGGACAGCCAAACATTAGCCATTCAAGCATTTAAGCGGCAAAGCATTACAGTTGCCGTATTACAGCAACTGTTAGTTACAGTGCTTCACAGGCCAAGTGCGACAGTCCAATGTTGTACAGCTTTGGCCTAGCAAATCTAAAAAGTGTAATTTAATTTCATCTCTTTCATATATTTTTCTTCCTGCTGTCACTTGGGGTAACACAAAAAAATTTGTTTTCCTTTTCTTTACTGCTTGTTGTTGTTTTCATAACATATTTATTTCCCTTCCTCTCAGTATGATCTGTGTCACTACTTTGACATTAATAAAAGTTGAAAAGAAATTTACATATTTAATGTTGATTAGTGTGGTAGTAAGGCACAGGCAATTAAGTTGAGTGATTGGATTGTTACAGTTTTCAAAGCTTTATATTTTAATTTATTTATTATTATTATTTTTTTTTTTACTTTAGTCTGTCAGTTGATTTCTGTTTGAGTGTGTTTTTTTTTTTTGGTATTTCTTGGGATTTATTGACGAAACCTATATATCTATCCTTATTGGTCTCTCAGGCAAATTTTATATACTCAAAATCAGTTTTATAATACCCTTAATAATTTTTAAATTTAATTTTCAAAATTATATTTTTAAACCTTTGCTTATCTAGCTAGCAGAATGATGTAAAAATTAACTTTATCGAACTTTTGCCAAAGCTCAGCCTGACAGCTGTCATAAATTACGCAACTGTTAAAGAAAAAAAAAACTATCAAACAAAAAACCCAAAAAATAAAAAAAAAACTTTCAAAAAATATATTTAAAGCTGTAAATTTACTATAAGTTCTATGTAAGCTAAGATAATGCTTGTAAAGAAGCAGCAAAACAATTTATTATTATTTTTTTTTAATTTTTAACATCTTTTCTACACTGTTTTGGTGCGTCAGTGCCATCATTAGCAAGTTTAACGAGTTATAAATGTTTAAATGAGAGAAAAAAACTAAAAAAAAAATATTGGAAAAAAAACACAAATAAAACGAGTAACAGTTTAGTGAGAAAAAATAAATAAATAAAAATTAAAAAAAAAAGGGTTTAGCGAAAAAAATCAAGATTAAAACCTAAAGTAAATATTAACTTAAAAAATATATATTAAATGATTTGTTCTTGTAGCTGGAAAAAGAAGTGTAGAATTTGTGTAGTAATATTCAGACACAGAGGGACTAAAAATATTTAACATTTAAAAATTTAAAATAGAAAACTTGTTTTGTTTTTTATTTATTTTTATTATGTTTTTAATATTTTTTTTTAATTTCATTTATACATATATATATATATATATATATATTTTTTTTTTTTTCTTTTTTTTTTTTTTTTTTTTTGAGAAATTCTAAACAAGCCTCTTAGCAAAGCAGCAAAGTAATTACTCTGCCTTCTTTTTTCTAAATTCGCTTAACTTTTGCTGGTGAAAAAACTTGTTTATTTGCCCAAATATTTGTTTAAATATTATAATGACAAAATTACGTAAAATTTCTTGATATTTCTTCCTTTTTTCAATAGCATTCAGTGAACTTTAGTAAAAAAAAATTTTAAAAAAAAATTTAAAAAAAAGGAAAATAGACATTTATTAATGAGCATTATTTGCTGAGCTTAACTAAGTTTTGCCGAATTCTTTTTTTAATTTTTCTTTTTTCCTTTTTATATCTCCACCTTGGCACTACTTCGCTAAAAAAAGTCATAATATCTAGAAAAAAAATATCACTTGAGGCTAAACAAATTAAATAAATTGTAAAATCGTCATGAAATTATTATTTAATCTACTACTAAATTTATGCAAAATTGTCAAATGGTGAGAAAAACTTGTATTTATTTGTTTTTGTATTTCCTGGTATTTTAATTGATTAGGTGTGTGAAGTATTTTTTGATTAATTTAAATTAATAATTGAGATTTGGTTTTTTTTTCTGAAAGGCTAGGTTTATTATTATTAGGTAGTCTTATGTTAAGTAGGCATGAAAATATTTAAAAAAAAATTGAAATGTTAACTGGCGAAAGATAAACTAAGGATATATTTTATATTATTTAATTTACTTTTTTCATTTTTTTATTTTTATTATTTTTAATTTTTTTTATTTATTTATATATTTTTATATTTAAATTTAATTTTAATTTATTTTATTTTTTTATATTACCTTTTTTATTATTATTATTTTAATTTTATTATATTTAATTATAATTTACATTTTTTTTGTTATATTTAATTTTTATTTTATTTATTTTCTTGTGAAAACTGTTGATAAATATGCTGAGCATTTATTTTTATTATTTCAATTTTTTTCTGTTTTTATTTTTTATTAGCTTTTTAATTTTTTAAAATTTATACATATGTATATATATATTTTATTTTTTTATTTTCATTATCCTTTTATTTATTTTTAATCTTTTTTATTTAATTTTATTTTAAATTTATTAAATTTAATTTTATTTAATTTAATTTCATAAAATTTTATTTTTTTAGATTAAATATTAATTCACTTTATTCTATTTTTTATTTAATTTCTTTTTTTCACTTATTTTTTTAATTTTTATTTCTATTTTTTGGTCTTTTTCAGGGTATTAATTTTTTTATTTTATTATTATTATTTTTAGTTTTATTTTTTTATATTTTTTTTCATTTCTTAATTATTTAAATTTCTTGTATGTAGTATTTTTTTAATTTTATTATATTTTTCTATATTAATTTTATCTGTTTTACCTTTTTATAATGATATATTTTATATTATTTTAATTTCTTTTTAATATGATTTATATTCTTCATTTTATTTTATTTTATTTAAATTTTATTTTATATTTATTATCTTTTTTTATTTTTATATTAAATTTATTTTATTTTTTATTCTAGTTTTTATTTAAGCTTTGTTTTTTTATTTTATTTATTTTTTACTTTTTTAATATTCTTTGTTAACTTTTTTAATTTAGTTTAATTTTTATTTTATTTATTTTTTAATTCTCTTTTTAATTTATTTTTCATTATTTTTTTCTTATATATTTATTTCTTTATTTTTTTTAATATTTTAAATTTTTTTATATTATTATTTAATTTTTTTATTTTGGTTTTTTTTATTTTCTTTTATTTTATTATAAAATATTTTAATTTTAAATTTGTTTTTATTAATTTTTTTTATTTTTTGAAATTTGATTTTGATTTTTCGTTTTATTTTATTTTCATTTTATTTTGTATTTATTAACTTTCTTATTTTTGATTTATGTTAATTCTATTTTTTATTCTACTTATTTTTTTAGCTTATTTTTTATATTATTACGATTTAATTTTATTTTCTTTTAGTCTATTATATTATATTTTATTTTATTTAATTTTTTTTATTTTATTTTTATTTTATTAGTTATTATTATTATTATTTCCATGATTGTATTTTTTTATATAATTTACTTTTTATTTTATAATTGAAATATTTTGCATTTCAATACTATGCCTACTTCGACTCATTACATTAGTCAGCAATTTAAATCATATTTCATAACTCTCGAGTTGACCTTGTTTATGTGCAGGAAGCACAATAACCGATATATTTTCTCGAACATCAACTTAGAAGAAAAATCCAAATTGAACAATTTTCCAATCAACTGCAGTGATAAATGTTTGAAAGTATAACCAATTGACTTTGATTTGCTTGTGATTTGTTACAGACAATTGCATGCAATTTTGTGGTCCAATTACATAACTGTAAATAGGCAAATTGAGTGATAAAAGCACTTAAATTATTTAATGAAAATTATATGGAAGTAATTTTCAATAATACCATATGCAAAAAATGGAAAATAATTTTATTTTCATATATAATTTTTTTTTTATAATTTATTGTGTTTATATGTCAAGAAGAAGCACGCTTTGGTGTTAAAATAATGTATACACATTTATCCCTAAATATTACTTTCAAATTTGTATGTGTAGTAATAGTTAAAATCTCTAATATTGTCATATGTGTAGTGGCTAAATTTTTTTGCTTACATTTTAACAAACATACATATTTTTTATGAATATATTTGCTCATACATACATACATGTGTCTTTATATAACATAAGAAAAACTATTTTGTCTGCCATTCACTCTTCCGATTCCGTGTATTCCACGCACATACACAACTACATATACACACAAACTTAATGCAAACATTTTTGCCGATATATGTATATATGCATGTATGTTTGAACAAACATAAAAATAGTTTTTCGCCTGAAATGCAGTGCCTCCCTCATTCACCCACCCACACACGCAACATAATGAATTGCACACAACACATTCATACTTTTGTCACTTTTCATAGAGATTTTTTGTTTTTTCAATTTTTTTACCATCTCTTTACTCTCATAGTCGCATATCACACACATTTTTATTGAAAGTGAAATTTTTGCTGCTTCGTTGTTGTGTAGAATAAATTTTGCTAACCATTGGCTGGGATGAATTTATTTTACTTTTGTCGTGGCTAAATTATTTAACCGTTATACTCCCTTGCACTGGTTTTTAGTGCATGCCAAAGTTTTTGTGGCTAGAGTTCAAATATTAATAATAAAATAATATTAAAAAAAAATAATATAAAATAAAATAAAATAAAATAAAATAAAATAAAATAAAATAAAAATGAAAAATTAAGAAAAAAAAATAAAAAAATATAAAAAATATAAAAAAATGAAATAATATAAAAAAAAAAAAATAAAAAAAATATAAAATAATATAAAAACAAAATAAAAAATAATACTAATTAAAAAAGAACAAAAATAACAGAAACAAATTAAATAAAATAAAAAATAAATAAGCCAAAATAAAATAGAATGAAAACTAAAATAAAATAAAATAAATTTAAAAAATTAATAAGAAATTTTAAAGAAATAATAATAACTCATAAAAGTAAAATAAAATAAAAAACAAATAAAATAAATAAAAATAATATAAATTAAATTAAAATGAAATAAAATAAAATAAAAAGGAAATAAATTAAATAAAACAAAAACTCTTTAAAATAAAAAAAAATAAAAAGACATAAAATAAAATAAAATAGAACTAATTAAATGAAAGAATAAGACATAAGATAATTTTTACTAAAATTGTAAAAACAAAATTAAAAAAATTTAGAATATAAAATAAAATAAATAGAGCGCAAAAAGTTGAAATAAAATATAATTAAATGAAAAAATGATAATAATTTGAAATCAAAGATAAACTAAAATAAAATGAATTCAACTAGAGTAAAAATAAATAAATTAAATAAAATGAAATGATGTAAAATATAATAATTTAAAATTTAAATAAAATAAAATAAGATATAATTAATTACAATAAATGAATAAAAGAATTTAACTATAATATAAAAAATAAAATAAAATTAAATAAAAAAAAAATTTTTATTAAAAATTAAAGTTAAAAAAAATAAAATAAAATAAACATAAAGAAAAAAATAAAAAAAAAGATAAAAGAAGAAAAAATTAAAAAAAAAAATCAATAATTTGAATTTAAAATTAGTTAAAATAAAATAAACTTTAACTTAAGTTAATAAAAGAGAAGTTGTAAAAATATCATTAAAATATCTGCATTCACTGTTTTTTTTTTTTTTGTTTTTTTTTTGAAATAATTATAATGAAAAATTTATATAAAGAACCAAATAGTTAATATTCAAATGACTCTATGCCTTAAATGATGCATTATTAACTCCTTTTCATTACAAGAACTACAAATCAATGGCAACAGCATTAAATTTTAATACACATTTTGACCTTCACTTTAACATACGTTTAAATGAGTATATATATCAATGCAACAAGTCAATTGGAGAGTCCTCGGCCTGACACATAGATGGCGCTACTAGAACTAAGTTAATCAATGATTTTGAGTTAGCCCTAACCTTCAAAAGACGCGCGTGTAAAAAAATTTAAATTTTGAAGCAAAGGACAAATCGTACCACAAAAATTGTATAGAAAACTTGGAATGTCGCTTGAAGGAAACTATGTAGGTTAGTAAAAAAAATTGAATAATACAACAACAGATTACATGGCAGACGTTGGCTCAGTTATTAGAGCACTCGCCTGTGATGCCAGAATCTGTCGGTTCGATTCCTGGCAAAAGAAGTCTGATGAGGAGATGTGGTGATCTCCGAAACAGTTGTTACTTCTACCAATTTTTCTTTGTTGTATAACAAAATATTCCATTAAAAAATAATTTTTCTAACCAAAATAGGCCTTTGAATGCAGCTCATTTAAAAAAAAATCGGTTTTACTATGGTAAGACGGGGACTTTTCAATTAGTCTTTTATATAGGTGTATACAAACTCAATAAAGTTGCAGCTGAACGGTTTATGGCTTATAAGTACAACAACAAAAGAAACAATTAATAATCAAATCGAATAATTCCATTGAAAATGCTAATAGAGAATATTATTTTATATATACATACACACATTTACATGCCCATTGGGTGGGGATTGGTGGTCAATATTTAAATCACCTAATGATTACCACCTGCACAGCTGCCTTTTATTAATCAACAATCAATAGTTAAGCCGCTGCTTCCGAAGTGTGAATACACATAACTGTTTGTAATCTAAGTGGTTTTTTTGTATGTGTGCATGTATGTAAAAAATTTCAATATAAAAAACTGTTTGTTGTATTGTTTAATACCTTTTATTATGAAAAAATAATTAATACTTTTTCTTAAACTGTTTTTTTGTTCTCAATAATTTGTATATAATTAACATTTTGAAGCCTTTGGGGTATTTTTAAACATAGTTTAGCTATTCAGAATGGCAGAAAATTTGAAATATTTGTGAATAATAATTTTTTGTATCGCTTGAAAATTATTATATTTTCATATATAATGCATGTAATAATTTATTTTATTTATTATTAATTTTAGTGAAATTATTTTACTCTTTTTCAATAGATACTATATAAAAAACGTCTAATAATCATAATTATTTTTTTCTTTCTTTGCAGTTAACCTTTAGAAAACAATAATTTAGTAGAAAAAAAATCAACATTCAACATCAAAATGTCACATAATATTGCAATTTTATTGGCGATTATCGCGTCAATTGTCACAATATGCTCATCACTGCCAGATGTAAGTACTGAATTACAAAAAAAAAATTTTTTTTAGAATATATTAAACGATTATTGAACGTTGCCTACAAAATTTTAGCAATTTAAATAGTAAAAGCAACTTACATTCTCTCAAAGCTTTAGCTAACCGCATTCCATACAGCTTTGCGCTAAGGGCTAGCAGAAAAAAGCTTGCAAAGTTGTGACAGCATTATTCAAGTTTTATAAATAGTGAAAGTTTCATGGGAGAAAAACTTGTCACATAGCTTTGTGTCTTGAAAATGCAATCATGAAAGTTTTATCAAAAGCTCTAGAACACTGATTTATTAACTTGGTCTATAATTTAAGTTGGAATATTATTTTAAAATTTTTTTTAATGACTTTAAGCACATTTTGTTGACAAAAGCAAAGCTTTTTTCGAAATTGCTGCCACAAAAAACTTACAAGTTTTGAAAACTTTATGAAACTTTACGAAAATTTGTTAAAAAGTCGTATAATTTGGAGATAAATAGTGAAAGCTCTACATAAGTTTTATCACAAAGCTTTGAGCCTTGAGTATGCTATCATGAAAGCTTTATCAAAAGCTCTAGAACTCTGATTTATTGACTTGTTCCATAATATATAAGTCAGAATATTATTTTTAAATTATTTTTAACGACTTTAAGCACATTTTGTTGACATTTGCAAAGCTTTTTTCGAAATTACTGCCGTAAAAAGCTTACAAATTTTGAAAACTTTTTTAAAATTATTTTAAAAGTCGTATAGTTTGGAGATAAATTTAAACACAAAGCTGTGAGCCTTGAAAAAGCTAACAGAAACGTTTTGTTGAAGCTTTCTACACCCACTAATCAACAATTTATTAAATCCGGCTTTATTTCAATTCAAAATATTATTTATAAATGCATTTATTTACCTTTACACACTCTTTGTTAACCTTTAGGAAGTTTTTAATCAAGTTATTAGCTTTTGACTAAGCTTTTCACCACAAAGTTGTTATTCTAATGCTATAATTGAATGGAATTTGTGGAAAAAATATTTTTTCCAGCTAAAATAGCTTTAAATCTTTTAAATAAATTCATGAAAAAAAATAAAGAAATATTAAAGAAAAAAGTTTCATTTCAACTAAAGACACTTTGATTTAAGTTTCAATATATTCTTCATTAGTCAATGTCAATATATTAAATTTCTATTCTATAGTTGAGTCCAACACATAAACAGCAGACGCATCAAATGCGTTTTCATTGAATTGTTATACGCATTTTTCATGCAACCTTTGTCTGTTTTGTTGTGTCTAAACAAACTAAGAGAATTACGACACACAAACACGCAACAAAAAAAGGAATGCCAATATTGACGTGACTACAAAGACTCTGGTATGCCAATCAAATAAAATTGAGGTATAATAAAATAAAATAAAGTAAAAACAATAAATAATTAAAAAAATAAATAAAAATTAAGTTAAATAAAAGCAAAAAGAAAATTAATTAAAAAAATAAAATAAAAATTAATTTAAAAAGAATTTAAAAATACCAAACTAAATTAAATAAAATATAAAATAAAATAAAAATAATAAATGCGGAAATATTATTTAATGTATAGAAAAATAGACAAAATTTAGTTAATAAAAAAATTAATTAAAAAAGTTAAAAATTTAAATAAAATCAAATATAATAAAATAAAATAAAATTACTTAAAAAAATAAAAGCAAAAATAAGCAAAAATAAATAAATAAATAAAATAAAATACAAACTAATAAATAAAGAAAAATTAATTAAAAACAATATTAAGTAAAAAATAAATAAATCTAAATTAATAAAAAATGGAATAAAAAAAATAAAATAAATGAAATAACATCAAATATAATAAAATTAAATGAAAGGAAATAATACAGACTCAAAAAATTGATTTAAATAACATAAAAAATTAAAGCAACTAAATTAAAATAAAATCAAATTAATTTAAATTTAATTATTCTAAACTAAATTAAATTAACTTAATTAAATTATATTAAGTTTATTTAAATAAAATCTGAATAAAAATA
Organism: Neoceratitis asiatica; assembly: GCA_030068015.2. Lineage (NCBI taxonomy): Eukaryota > Metazoa > Arthropoda > Insecta > Diptera > Tephritidae > Neoceratitis > Neoceratitis asiatica. The sequence goes on from CM061527.1 coordinate 75,524,020, forward strand.
TAATGACAATAAAAAATGTAAAATCAAATAATGTAAAAGAAAATAGAAAAATTAAATAAATTTAGAATAAAAAAATAGTAAATAAAAATAATATAAAATAAGAAACAAATAAAACTAAATTCAAAAAAATAAATAAATTTAATAAAATCAAATATAATAAAATTAAAAAATAAAATTGTAAAAATTAAAATTTTTTAATAAATAAATTAAATTAAATTAAAATTAATTTAAATTAAATTTTATAAAATTAAATTAACCTAATTTAAATATAAAAACCTAATCAAATTATATTAAGTTAATTTAAATTCAAATGAGTAAAAATAGATTAAATTAAAAATAAATTAAGACGAAATAAAACAAAATAAAATAAAAATTATATAAACTTAAAAATTTATTAAAAAAAATAAAAATTAAGAATAAAATCAAATAAGGTAAAAGAAAATAAAATTAAAGAGTTAAAAAATCTTGTATGCAAGATAAAATATTTTAAAAACATTATCAAACACTTTCAAAAGGATTTATGTAATTTTCTAATTGCCAAATTTATATATAAATATATAAATAATTTAAGGAAAATGCTAATTGCCTTATTGAAAAATCGTAAAATAATTTTATATGCACCGTGTTACTCTTGGGCTGAGAAGGTTGTCAATTCTTAAAAAAAAAATCATTTTTTTTAATTTTTCATATATATTAAATTTTTTCACTGCTATGCGCCTACTTGCCTTGCAATAGCTGTAATACATGCGCATATGTACATATATATATATATATATATGCAAGTATATATATATGTAAAACAAGTGTCTGCATTTTGAAGTCAATGAACATGCGCAGCCAACCGTCAATTGACACTCACAACATGCGTTATATAATTGTGGCTAAGGCACACACACATACTACACTACAAGCACAGCAAACGACCAATTGTTGTGCCAATTGTCTGCCAGTTTTAGAAAACAATTACATTCAAATGGGCGTTTTGTTTGGCTGGCTCGAAAGTCGAAATACTCGCTGATATTTTGGTTGACATATTTCTCTCTAATAATAATTTACATTGAATTGTTAATACAAATATATAAAAATATATATATTCACATACAAACACATTAGTTACATACACAGCTTTATGCCTTTATTACTTTTTTTACTCGCATATTCCATTCTTGTTTGCGAAAACAAAAATCTAAAAACGAGCCAAAAATTTTTAATTTGTTTTTGATTGAATTTATTAATATATTTTTTGTTAGATTATTTTTTTGTTGCATGAATTGCATTAAATGAATTTTAATAATATTTAAAACGCAAACCTTAAGCTATTTCGCTAATTACGGTGTATCTCTCTTTTAAATTAATACGATGCCCTTATAGAAATATGGTCAAGGTCAGGTAACGTTTTTTTATTTTATTTTATCTTTTATTCGAAATTTGCTGTTGTTATGAAAATGAAGAATAAAATACAAGAAAAAACTATCCATTTCGAGGATCCCTAAATTTTTAAAGAAATAACCACAGAAAATTCAACTTTAATGGGGAGTGTTTATTATAATTCGAAAGTTTATTCCTTGACATTTATTTTTTGAAGATTATCACTTTCAAATGTTGGCAGCGGCTACGTCTTAGATGGCCCATCCGTTGAGTCCAATTTTCGATGACTCGTTCGAGCATTGCGACTGGCAACTGGCGAATGACGCGTGTGATATTTTGCTCCAAGGCCTGAATCGAAGCGGGATTGTCCGCGTAGACTGTAGACTTTACACATCCCCACAGGAAACGGTGGGATATCACATGATCTTGAATGTGAAATTATCTGCTCACCGAAGTGTTCTCGCAATAAATCCATTGATTGATGCGATTTGTGCGAAAGTGGCGCCGTCTTGTTGAAACCAAATGTCGCGAAGATCACGACCTTCAATTTTAGGCATCAAATAGTCGGTTAGTATGGCGCGAGAATGGTCGCAATTAACGGTTACGCGTTCTCAACGGCATCATTTTTGAAGAAAAAGAAAGAAACCCAATGATACCACCGGCCCAATCACAACAAACCGTCATTTTCGCTCTTGAATCTCTTCAGGTTGCTCTTCGTCCCAAACGCGGCAATTTTGCTTGTTTACATACCCATTGAGCCAGAAATGGGCCTCATAGTTGCAAAAAATTTGGTTCGAAAACATCGGATCTTCTTGGAACTTGTTAAGAGCCCACAGAGCGAAGCGATTGCTGGTACCTGGCACTCGAACTATGTTCAGCGAGAACTGTTTAGCCCTTACTTTAAGAGACTTTTAACACATTTTAAGGCTCTTCAGGCGACCTGACTTTACGAAAAGGTATTGATATAATTTCTGTGAGTACTGTGGGAAATAAAAAACGCCTGTGGCTTGGGTCACCGAACATGTACAGCCTCAGTTTTTTTAGTAAATGATGCAGAAAACTCTACGTGGGAGCCAGTTTTTTGTCTTCATTGGTGATTTTTTCAGTATTTTCAAAACTTTTCAAATTATTTAAATTAATTTATATAAAAAAAATAAACTATTTTTGCTACACACGAATGGAGCTTGTAGTACATGACTTAAAAAATCGATTATTTTGAGTAATAATTACTGAAACTAAGGTCAAAGGTACAAGAGATGGATCTTGTTTATTTTCAGCTGTCATGTATTCTCTACAAAAATACCTAGAAACATGTACATGTAATTTCATGTTTATACACATATTTACATGCACGCCTCCATAAGCGCATGCATATCATTCTGTACACACGCAAAATTACACAATTATACCAACGACTCATCCATCCATCCATCCATCCATCCTGCCCGCATGTGGCCTTAAACGCTTGGCCATTACCGGCTGAGGGTCAAAGTCAAGTTGCCACACACATGTTGGTAGTGCATACAATTAAAGAGCACAAACACATGCACATATGAATGAAAAAAAATCTAACATTTTTATAATAACTAACTAACCTTTTGGGTGTGCATGTGTGTGTTTACTGAAAACAGTTGTGCATACATAATTAGTTACAAATTAAGCAGAAAATGAGAAAATAGTAAATATCGTAAAGGTTAGTAGGCACAAAACGTGCCTTAAAACTCATAAGCGTGCATGTAAAGTGGGAAAAAAGTGTAATTTTGAGGTTAGAAAATGGTGGCAAGATCTTTTGAAAGGTTGGAGATTTAGATTTTGGCCACTTATGGAGCTTAAAATACCGTAATTTAATAAAAATTTAATTCAATTTTTAATTACTAATAATTTTCGGATCATAAAATAAATTTTTAGCTAGGTGGCAACGTTGTAAAAATTATTTTAACGATTTTAAAGAATATTATGTTCAACACTTACCTGTATATATATGTATATGTGGTACTAAATTGATTATTTTACCTCAATTTTCAAATGGTTGGCAACACTATATGAAACACATTTGGAAAAATTCATTTTTTTTGTATTCAACGTAGTTCCCTTCAAGGGTGATACAGTGATTATAGCGACCCTCCAACTTTTCGATACCATTTTTGTAGTACGATTTGTCCTTGGCTTCGAAATCGACCTCAGTTTCGGCTATTACCTCTTCATTCGATGAAAATTTCTTCCCAGCGAGCATTCTTTTGAGATCTGAGAACGGAAAATAGTCGCTGGCGATAAGATCAGCAAAATACGGTGGATGCGGAAGCAATTTGAAGTCCAATTCCTGGATTCTTGACACCGATTTCACTGACTTGTAACACGGTGCGTAGTCTTGGTGAAACAGCACTTTTGTGTTCTGTAACTGCGACCCTTTTTCGGCGATTTCGTCCTTCAAACGGTCCAATAATAAATAGTGTTGCTGATTTTTCTTCCTTTTGAAAAGTAAATGAAAGTAGTTAATGAAAATGAATCCATGCGCATCCCAAAATACCAACGCTTTAACCTTACCAGCCTACTGTTGCGCTTTTCCACGCTTTGGAGCGGGTTCATCCTGTGCAGTCCACTCAGATTACTCTTGATTGGACTTCGGAGTGAAATGTGGGAACCATGTTTCATCCATAATCACATATCGATGCAAAAATTTGAGTTTATTGCGCTAAAACATCTCCAATCACTGCTCTGAATCATCAACTCGTCATTGGTTTTGGTCAAAAGTGAGCATGCATGAGCACCCACTTTCTACAGAGCTTTCTCATACTCAAATATTCGTGAATGGTAGGATGTACACATGCAGTTGATGTCTTTAGAGTACCTGCTATATCATTAAATTTCAATTTACAGTCATTCAAAATCATTTTATGAATTTTTTTGATGTTTTCGTCGGTAACAACCTATTTTTGACATCCAGCCACTGCGTTCAGCATATTCGGTGCTCATTTTAGCACGTCTAAGCCTGGTCTACCAACCCTTGATGGTTGATTTTTCTGCGGTAGTGTCTGAAAACTCCTCATCAAACTAAGTTTCTGCTTCAACTGTATTTTTCCCCTTCAAAAAGCAATACTTTATCAATACGGAAAACTCCCTTTTATCCATTTTTTCACAATAACAAAAGTTGATTTACTCAAAATGCTATAAATTACTAAGTAATAATCCGACAGCTGTCAAATTTAAACACTCGTCTTTTGATGGTTAGGGATAACTAAAAATTATATGGATTAAAATCTAGTAGAGTCATCTATGTGTGAGGTCGGTGACTTTCCAACTGACCTGTTATTTAATTTAGATTTTACCAACTTATTTAAATTTAATTTCCGAATATTTGGCAACCCAAAAATAAAAAAATTCACAAAAAGCGTTGGTAAAAAATTTATATTTTTTCGTATTTTTAAAGACATTTTTAAAATTATATTTTTTTATAATAAAATAGTTGGCAACTCTGTATAATTCTTTTTTTATTTTTCAAAGAAAAAGAACTTCATAAATATTTATTATTTATAACTATTAATTTAATAGATACGTGCTAAGCACAACACACCCTCTGTACTGTTGCTCAAAGCATCATGTAATGTTAGTAATTAACATTCTCTGCTAATAAGCGCCATTTTCATTTACACCTACGAGAAGGTATAACACGTGGCTGGCTTACGCGCGAACGTTGGTGTAGTCTTCCGTTGCAGTTAATGTTAATATTTTCGAATACAAATATGTGTACAACAAAGATTTCACCAAAAATTTAACTCTTTGGTGGCATTAATTTGTTATTAATACATATTTCAGTTAAGAACTTATTATGCACACTGCCTTCTATGGCTGTGCTGTGCTGTAGCTCAAATCATGTAATGTTACTGACTAACATGCGCTGTTAATAAGCATAATGTGCAGTAATCCACCGAGACGAAATAACACGAAGGTTGCTAACAGGCCATTGTTGTGTGTAGTCACAATGCTGTTATGTGTAATATTGACATTTCCGAAAGCAAAATTGTTTAGTTATAAGGGAAAAAAAATTAAATAAAAAATATTAATAATTTAATCATGACTAATTTTACACTAATTCTTAATTGCAATAATTCAACATGTACCACCATTTGTCATTGCATTCCAAATATAATTGAGTCAACAAAAGGCAACATTGGCCATGACAGTACAAAGAAGCTTATTTTATATATACAAATTTCCAAAAAAAAAAAATACAAAAAAAAACCTTTAATCCGCTTTAAGTTGTACTAAAAAACACAGTATGCTCGTTAAATAAAGTCATGTTTCTAACTTGATATTTGGTTGACAGCGTATAAATGTCATTAACATGAGTGGCCGTCACCTTTGAACGGATAAAAAATGTAAAAAATAAAAAACTAAAAATAATAACTAAACTAAATTCCAAATCTAGAAAAATAAAAAATGAGAAAAATTAGAGCAGCGCAAACAGAATTTATAGCAAAATATATAAAAAATAAAAAAATAAAAGAGAAAAAAAAAATTTAATAAAAAATAAATATAAATAAAAAAAATTATAAAAATAAATTTTATATAAAGAATTAAATAAAAAATTTAAAAAAAAATATTAAAAAATTATAACATAATTAAAAAAGTTATGTGTAAAAGGATTTTTTAAAACCTTTAAATATTAGTTGTTTGCAAAAATAACCACTAAAAAGCAATATATGTATACACATATATATTTCACCATAAAAATCTAAGCCACTCTACAAGTGCACATGAACTGTGACCCTAAACTATGTGGAAATGACTTGACTTATTTAAAAATAATAAAAATTTATTAGCGACCAGAAGGCGTGGTATTTGTAATAAAATTCAAAAAAAAAACCCAAAATTTTAGTGCACGTAAAATCTGTTCTGTGTCAATGAAACAAATTAAAATTGCTGAGTTTTCTTACAGTTACATTTTACACTCATTCAACGTTTTTTCTTTAAAAAAAAATTGAAGCTAAAAATATTTTCGAAATTCCCAGTTAAATTTTTCCCACATTTCCAGCTTATCTATCAACATGTATATCTATATATATATAGTTAAAATAATTGAATACCAAATTCAAGTGATTATCCAACTAAGCAAATCCAGCTTACGCACGTCATGCTTAGGTAATCGCAAGACACAACGAGAGCACAGCAGGTGCACAAATGCCCGCAGGATAGTTGAAAGAAAAAACGAAAAACCAAAAAAAAATTAAAAAAAATATTTTTTATACAAAAAAGTTAGCTAAATAAAGGTTTATCATGCAAAAAAAAGCCACAAAAACTAGTAAAGTAAAGCAAATCAGCGCAAGCAGTCAAGTAGCGCGTCAAACAAATGTAAATAAAAATAAAAAAAAGCAAAAAAATATAAAAAAAATGACTTAAATGCAGAAAAAGTTTTGCCAGTCATTTAAGGTGTTGAATTTTGTGTGTAGCCACTCACAGCGGCGTAGACAGCAAGTGACAGAGAAATTCAAAATGAAAAGAAAAATATAAAAAAATACAAACTGAAAATCATAACTGATAAAAGTAACAAAACAAAATAATGAAATGCATTCATTACTTCATTAAAAAAAATTAAAAAAAAAAAAACAACAACAAAAATTACAAGACAAAATGTCACGTTAATGCTAAGCAGAAAAAAAACTTATAATTAAATCACCAACAAAAAAATCTACACACTTCAATTAACCTAAATACTCCAAAAAGTGCCGCAGCTTAATGCGCGCGGCTCAATCAAGCCGCGCTTTGCTCTAAATTCCCATTTTTAATTTATATCTATAACAAGTAAAACAATTATTTGGCAGTTTCTTTTCATTTTTATTTATTTATTTTATTTTTTTTACTGCGCTTTTGGCTTTTGTATTTAGCTCAGTTGTTACTTTGACACATACCTTATTTGTTTACCTTTTTTTTGAATTACTTTTTCAACTTCTTTTGCATTTTCTTTCAATTTGCCCTATTTGAGAGTGAAGTCAATTAAAACACACTCAAGTTGTCAAATTGTCACTCACAGTGTGAGTTTTTTTTTTTGTTTTCGATATTATATTGTTTGATTTTGTTTTATGTCCTTTTTTATTTTATTTTTTATTTTTATTTTTTTCCTTTTTTTTTAAATTTTTATTTTATTTATATTATTTTATCATTCTTTTATTTTATTTTATTTTCATTTTAATTTTAATTTTTATTGCATCCCGTTAGGGAGTAAATTTCATTAGTTGGCGACAGCTTAGCTGCAGGCATATAATGTAAATTTCATTAAATTTAAATATACTTAAATTAATTATAAACGTTTACTGCAAAAAATTTCGAATAATATGGTACGAATTCAATAAGGCTTTCTGCATGTCGAAGATGATGTTATCTGGCAACTGGTGGCTTCGTATGTTTTCTCTTAAGATTAATATGCACCAGGCCGTGAGCAGATATGATGATTGGCAGTAGATACACTTTTCTTAACTTCCATTACATCAATACCTAAGTCAGAGTACTTTGCGATTTTTTCCGAATATGTTTTTTGCATGTTTTTGTTTAGAGTAACCGCAATATCCATTATAAATGCTATTTTACTAGCCTTGTCAACCACAAATATATCTGGTCTATAGCATGCTATCATTTTCGTGCACTGCTTCCGGAATATATCTGTAATATGGTGTCTTTTTTTTGGAAAAGTTGTACTTCTAGGCAAGTTGCAAATGGCTTATTTTCGCGATATCATTACGTCGCTTAAGATACATCGAATTAGCGAGCTTAACACATCCAGCAAGCACATGGTCTAGAGTTTCGCTTCTGATATTGCATGTACGGCATCTGTCTGCAGCAGCATTTACGTCACGAATTACATACTTGACATAATTTCCGGCGGGAACGACTGCATCTTGCATTGCAAAAATATTTCCTTCCATTTCGGCGAATATTGCTCTGTTTGTGAGTCATAAGTGCGACAATTTTTGGTCGACATGCGGACTCAGCAAATCTTTCCGATATACGCCGTGTACTACCATTTCAAACCATTTATGCAGTTTTTCATCCGTTGATATTGTGTTTCTGCTTTCATAAGGTTGGTTCGTTGGCAGTTGAGTATAGTTACCATCAGCGGCTTCTACAGCCTGATGAATTTTGAATGACTGTGGTGACCTTTGTCCGAAATACGCTCGGAGATTTAAATTAGTTTGTCATGCTATCATGTTATTTTATTTTATTTTGTTTTATGTTATTATAATATGAAAATATTTTATTTTTTTTATATTATTTTATATTTTATTTCACTTTTATTTATTTTATTTTATTTTATTTTATTTTATTTTATTTTATTTTATTTTATTTTATTTTATATTATATGATTTATTTATTTTTTTTAAATTTTATTTTGCTCTAATATTTTTATTTTTATTTTAAATTTATTTAACTCTATTTAATTTTAATTTTTTCCCTTTTATTTTATTTTATATTTTTTTAATATTATTTTTTCTATTTCATTATATTTGCTTCATTTTATTTTTATTTTTTTAAATTAATTTTATTTTTTATTTTTTTTATTTATTTCAGTATACTTTCTTTTATTTTATTTTATTTTATGATTTATCATTGAATTTTTTATTAAGTTTATTTTATTATTATTTGTTTTTAATTATTTAATCTTTTATTTTTTTTAGCCTTTCATTTTATAAAAAATTTGCAGAAATATATTTTCTCTTCCGCAAATGTATGTAAAAGAGATTTGTGCTCAAGAAAATGAAGTTTTTTTTCGAAAATATATATTTATGTAAGCGCTTCTAGAGAAAATTATGTAACAAAAGACTAATAAAAATGAGATCAATAGAATCCATCGTCTTTTTCTTATAAACAAAGCTTTAAAAGCAAAAGAGAGTACCAGAGATAGGGAGAGAGTGTCAGACTGTGAGTAGAAAAACGTGTATTTCTCCTACATAAATGAAATCTCATTATTTGCTAAGACTGCTTAGAGGCAGATGGTCATAGGCATACAAATAGATGTGAAATATGTAGCAGATGTATATTTATATATATATAAATTTGATATTATTTTTGTTTCCTTTCTAAGTCCAAAACGAAATTTATTTTCGGTTTATTAAATATAAAAAAAAATTGAAATATTCTTTTAATCCCATTTTAAACACAGGTTTTGGAGTGCACAACCAAAAATTAATTTTTTATCCCAATCTTTTAAGTATAATTTCCACTTAATTATTATTATTTTTTATTTTGCATATTTCTCATATTTCCCATACAAATCACTTTCCCCTTGAAGCACACACACCTCACTGTATAGATATGCTTTTACTAACAGCTTTAGCACTTCGCCTGTATACATTTCGCTTTATCATCGCTTCTATGTATGGATTGCATCATATTCACCGGAAAATAGTAGTAATACGCCCATTTAAATATTTCACCAAGCGTGTCTCCTTCTTTGCATCAAAACTGTCTGCCACCCACTTGGCTTTAGCTTGCAATCACTCATAATATTTTTTTTTTATTAATAATTTTTGTCATTTTTAAATTTTTATTTTTATTTTTTTATTTCATATTTTATTTTTATTTTTATTTTAATTGTATATTTTTTATTTATAATTTATTCCTACTATTTTTCCGTTCATCATCAACCTGATGCCATCATTTTGTTTGTATCGCTGTCCATCGCAACACTTCTGGTTTTTAACTGTCGCTTGCACTTTTTTCCATTTCATTACTACTACACCGCATATATATACATACATATATATACTTACATATATATATATATTTTATTTTATTTATTTTTTCCTTTTAACACCATCGCAATTGCGTCGCTTGCTTGCATGTTGAAAACACGTTTCAAATGAAAGTAAAATTTTTCAAATCCATACATATACTTACTTACATACGGGCATGTTTGTATGTATGTGTGTATGCAAGTTGAGTTTGTATTGTGAGTTTGCGCATAAATGCGTGTTGTTGCTACCAAAAGCGTACAATTGGCCAACAGGCAACCAAAAGAAAAACATAAACAAAGACAACAACTCACAATAAAAAAAAAAAAAAAAAAAAAAACAACAACAAACAAAAAATGAAAAAAATGGAAAAAGTATCAACTCAAAAGCAAAAGCAAAAGACAATGGCAAGTAGTTAGCTGTCTGCCTGCTGTTGCGCATGCGCAGTCATTTGCCTCTACCGGTCAGCCAAACTGGTTGTTGCTTGGTGCGTTGTGTTGTTCGCTGGTCGGGTTTGTTTATTGCGCTTGTTTTTTTTTTCTTTACAAAAATTTACTCCTTCTTGGTTGCGCTTTCAGTTTCGTTTGGTAGAAATGAGTTCTTTTTAATGAGAATTAAAGGCTTTAAAATAATTTTAAAATTTTATATAGAAGGTAATATTAAAATAGCAAAAATATATATATTGAATTTTTTTTTTAATTTTTATAATAAAAAAAATTATAAAGATAATTTTTTTATAAAAAATATTGACAAAAAGTGTAGTAAGAAATCATTTTTCTTACTTAAAACTACTGACAAAAGTTTTATTTTGAAATTTGTCAGTTTTAGATTGCCATAAATGTACAAAATGCGAAATTTCTGCCTAGAAAGGCAGAGATTTATTTGGATTTAAATACAATTTTCTGCTTGTTTGGCTTCATCTGAAGTTTCGCTTGTTTTCTTACTCACCCTTCAATTGCTTATTTTCCATTTCACTACTTCTTTTTCAATCATTACTCAACTCCGCAGCCCTATAAGTCGCTTTGACCTTTAACGGGTTTCTTTTTGTTTCCTTTTTAGCTGCAATTTTTCACTTTTGCTTAGCTTTTGATTAACTGCAGGCAGCTATTGTTGCTGCTAACTGTTTACCTTACGTCAGTTGGATTAATATTAAAATTATTTGGAGCATAAATAAGTTGAGGGAACAAATAAATAACATATGTGCATATATATCTTCAGCGGATCAATTTCGTAACGCACTAAATGAGTGTAGGGTCTGAACAGTGATGATGAATAATGCATATTGAGGTCAAGTTTATCGCTTCTTTCAAAAGAAACTGAAAAAATCAGTTGCATGTGCAACCAAATGCTGCATTAAATGTATTTAAGCGTATATACTAACAATACTAGGCACAGCATGCATGCCTCTGCTGTGCTATTAGCATTTAATACAAAAGACTTAAGGCACAAACTTGATTAGCATTTACATAGCAAAACCCTATGTAATCCTTGAAAAACACCAAAATATATTGAAAATTTTAAATATTGTAACAATATACAGGGTTAACCATTTTGGGGTTTCTAAAACCAATGCAAAAAAATGCATTTAGAATAATTTTTTTATCGTGAAATTCCTTCTTTTTATTATGAAGTTTGAACCTTGGTATTATCTGTGAAACACTACATCATTCAAATGGCCGCCTTGTGAATTTTTGCAAACTTCGTTCCGTTTGCGGTAATTTTCGACCACTTTTTGGCACATATTGGATGGAATCTTAGCCATAACATGACAAATGTGGGTTTTCAAGTGTTCAAGAGTAAAAGTTTTATCCGCAAAAACACGGTGTTTCGAATAGCCACAAAAAGAAAAGTCCAACGGTGTGCAATCGCACGAACTCGGTTGCCAATTGATATCGGCAAGACGAGAAATTGCACAGCCAGGAAATTTCTCTCCCAATAAACCCATATTCGCTCGTGTTGTGTGACATGTGACACCATCCTGTTGGAACCACATATTGCCCAAGTTGTGTTCCTCAATTGCAAGCCAAAAATATTTAATCACACCTCCGAACCAAAGAACGCACCAGCCAGTAAGTTTTTTTTTTTTTTTTTTGGTTTAATGACCCCTCTTCAAATATTTAAGAACTCTCGGAGTCCCAAACGCGACAATTTCGCTTATTTTCGTATCCAACGAGTGAAAACTGTGCCTCGTTGCTGAAGAAAATTTTGTTGGAAAAATCACGGTCCACTGCTTGTTGTTCAAGCATCCAATCGACGTAACTATGGCGTTGCGAATGTTGTTAATGCTCAACTGGCTTCAGTAGTTGTATAAGCTGGACTCTATATTGTTGCAGGTGTAAATCCAAGTGCGAAATACACCAATATGTGCCGCCATAAGGGAGTATCAGCTCTTGAAAACCTCAAGAAATAGACAAATTTTGGTCTTTGGCTACATCTTCACTTACAGCCGCGATATTTGAGGTGGAATTAGTAAAACGATGATGCGCAGGCCTTGCATTATCTGTAACCGATACAGTTTCTTCAAATTTCCTTAAAATTCTTCCAATTGCTTGAATGGTTTGACGAATATGTGTACCATTATCTCCTCCTGAAGCACGAAACACGGTCACTGATGATGATTCAAACCATTTTTGTACTAAGTTTCAACAATTTTAACGCATTGTGCGGTTGTTAAACGCTCCATTTGCTTAAATGCCTGACTTTTAACTAAAACAAAACATGTTTTGTTTGACAGTTAAGTTTTCAAGATGTCAAAATGCAACCCCCTGCAGCAGTTTCGAAACTACCCAATGGACCTTTACATTTTTTTTGCTATGGATCTACAAAAAATTTCTATTTTGAAAAAAAAATTTAAATTTTAGCTTCAAAGCAATGGAAGAGTTGCTTGGACTGAACCAATTTTAATTTCATACGGCATAACTCTGCTTTTTTTTCTAAATATTATTTAATATAATTCAATTCTATTTGATTTAATTTAATTTTATTTTTTCATTTTGTTTTAGTTTATTTTTTTTTATTTTACTTGATTTTTATCTTTTTTTATTTTAATTCAATTTAATTTATTTTTATTTATTTTTTATTTTTGTTTTTTATTTTCCTCTATCTATGTTTTATCTTATATTTTATATATTTTATTGTATAATATTTTATTTTATTTTATTTTATTTTTATATGCATTTCATTATACTTAAGTTTATTTTATTTTTCATTTTGTTTTATTTTGAGATATTTATTTATTTTCCTTATTTATTTCATTTCAATAAATATTAATTAATTTTAATTTTATTTTCTCTTTTATTTATTTATTTATTTATTTATTTATTTATAGTAGTTTAAATTAATTAGTTAACTTAATTTTTTAATTAATTTATTTTTTATTTATTTATATTTATTTCATTTTATTTCATTTTTTATGTGTTTCATTTTACTTTATTTTTTCAATTTATTTTTATAAATTTTTCTTGATTTTATTTCTCATTTAGGTTAGTTTTATCATATTTTATATTGGTTTTTATTTTATTTTTTATTTAATTATTATTTTTTAATATTTTGTTTAATTTAATTTCTGTTTTTCGATATTCAATTTTTTTATATATTTAATTTAATTTAATTTTTTTTTCATATATTATTATTATTATATTTTTATTACTTTATTAAATTTTTTATTATTATTTTTTATGTTTTTTTTAAATTATTTTTTTTAATAATTTTCTTGTATTATATTTTTTATTTATTTTTATTTTATATTTTATTTATTTTATTAATTCTCTTTTTCCGTACCCGTAAATGGTTTCATTGGCTTACAAAGTAATTTTTTTGCTTACTGTGAAGCAACAATCATATATATACGAGTATGTAACATTGCGGCCTACTGCTGTCTACATTTGTAAATTGACTAAGAGGAAGTGGTAACAAGACGAATTTTTCAAAATGAGAGTAATCAATGAACATAATTACACTGTAATGAAAAATAAAAGGGTTAAAGATCACGGCAAAGCTTTGATTGCGTATTTATATATGTGTGTTTATTTATATGTGTGTACACTGTGTACCCTGTAGAGAATTTTCTCGAACTGTAGAGATCAGCACAACTGAGCCGCAAGCACTCTCAATTGAAAATACTTTTATTTTAGCAAGAAATGCACTCTCAATTGAAAATCTTGCCCACAATTCTGATTTAGAAATACAATTCTGTATCAGAAATTAAAAAATTGAGCTCTCAAGCACACAAGCACAATATAAGAAAAAAAATTTTGTTTAAATAAACTGTAGAACACCGTTATCTGTACTAGCAATGGCATAAATATTGATCTTTGCTTTTAATCAGCAAAAGACAAAGAATTCCTACAGGGTATATATAGTGTTTATATATACAAGTATACGGTACAAAACGTTACTTCCCTATTGAGATAACCGTTAAACTCTGATTATCTGTAAATCGATAAAAAAAAAACAATAAAGTCTTGATTATTAACATTTTCCGTTGCGCCAGTTGCAATGCGTTTTAGCTCTTCTTCTTCTTCTTACAACTTACACTTATTTACAGTATTTTTCTGCTTTCAACTCAGCTCTGGCACCCGATTTGCTTAATATCGCGTTTGCTTTACGTCTCATGCGCTATAAGACTCAGCAGGTATAAAAATTGTTGTTATTTTTAACAAAAGGGCAATATTGGAGATGAATATTGGATATATATTCATATTTGTATGTACAAAGCGTTTTATATGTGTATGCAGACTCATGCGAAAAACATATTTACACCGATTAGCGGTTTTTGCATTTTAATGTTATTTTATTATTATTATATTTGTACATCATCACGCCGGTGCTCTTCTGCTGCTTCCTTGCTCATTTCTGTTCAGAAATTATTTTTTTTCCTTTGCCTTGTTTGCTAATTCGGAAAAATACATATTTATAGATTAAAAAAATTAAAAAAAAAATTAAATTATTTAAAAAAATGTATGCACGCATACATATATATATATTTGTTGAATATTGTACAATATTTTTTGGCTGCCTCTCGACAGCAAACAGCGTCATTTCGGTTTATGCGTAGCAAATTAAAATAACTCCACCTTTAGTTTAAGTCTATGGCTGTGTGGGTATATGAGTGTGTGTATTTTTTTTCTTCTCTTTGTTTGCTTGGCTTGCGGTCGGCGATTTCTGTTGGCTTGAGGGTGCGCGCGCGCGGTAGCAGTTGGCGCAGCGCAGAATGGTTACAGGGTCATTTGCGGCGAGTTTTGCTCTGTTAATGGAATTGTAAGAAGTTGTGTTATTATTATGTTTAAATACAGTTGTTGTTGTTTTTCATTTTTTGTTTTTCATATCTTATGGAAGAATCAAAGACTGCTGAATGCGCTTGAAAGTCAACTTTTGCATTTAATTTAGTATATTTTTTGCATTTTTCTGACAAATGTACGAGCTTGGTTGTTTTGTTTTGGTTTTATTTTTTTTTGTATTATTATTTTTTTTTTTAAGAATATCCTTTGCCTTAAAAGGCTGCACAAAGCAGGCGGCTAATGGAGTTGTTGTTATGCAAATTGTTTTAGTTAGTAAAATATAAATTACTGAGTAATAAATATTTTGTAAAATAAAAAGTTTTAATTTTTCATTATTAAAATATGATACATAATTTTAGAATTTAATTTCAGTAAGTAATATTTTCAAAAATGTTATAACAAAATAAATTTTTTTATTATTTTATTTTTTTTTTTTTATTTTTATTTTTTTTTTTTTTTTTTTTTGAAATTCAACACCTTTTAATAAATATTTGTATCTCTAAATTTTTATAAAAAGTGAGAATATATTTTTTTAACCAATAAATGTTTTTAATTTTTTTCTTTCAATTTAATTTTTCTTCACAAATTATAACAAAATAAAGTTTTGTATTAATTTTTTTTTTTTTTTTTTTTGTATTCAATACTTTTTAATAAATATTTGTTTCAAAAACTAATTATACATCTAACGTAAAGACTCCAACATTTTTAAAAATTATGAATTTTTTAATTTTTTTATCTAATAACATATTTTTTTTTATTATTTTTTACTATTTTTCATCATGACTTTTACCCACTGTGTATTCACTTCCACGCGCAATTTGCTGCCAAATCGATTTGTTGAATGGCGATAAAAATCAACGACAAATTTTTTGAAATTATCAAAAATTTACATAAATCTGCATGTTCGTATGCGATTGACGGGTGCTGAGCGCGATTGAGCGCAGAAAAAATTGATAGAAAATAATGAAAAAAGTATAAGTAATATTAAAAAACATTTTTTTTTAATAATTTATTTTTTACTATTTTTTTTATTTTTTATTTTTCAATTTTTGATTAATGTGCAGCTGTCGTTGCGCGTGAAATTGAGCGTATGATAAATGCGTTTATTGTAATTTGTAATAACAGCAAAGTGGATAGAAGAGAAAAAATACAATTTTTTTAAATTCGTAAAATAGAAAATTTTTTTTTAGAGAATTTTAAAAAACTTGGATATTTTTTATTAGCACAACAGTGGTATATTAATGAATTTCATATTAATGAATTTCGTAAAATTTAAGGAAGAAAAAGTAATTAAAGTAGAACCAAATATATTATGGGAAAAATATAGTAATTAAAATAAAATCAATAAAAAAAAATTAAAAAATACTAAAATTAAATAAATAAAAAATAAATAAAATCAATTAAGACAAAAATTAAAAAAAAAATTTAAATCAAAAAATTTATATATATATATAAAATTTATAAAAATGGTAAAAATGTGTTAAATAAAATGAAATTAAATTCAGAATAAAAAAACTAAAATTAAATTAAATTAAATTAAAAAAATATTTATAAAAAAGTAAAATAAAATGAAATGAAACAAAAGAAAAATTAAATTAAATGATTTAACATAAAATGAAATTGTATGAAATGCATAATTAAAAAATTAATAAAATAAATTTAATTTGAAAAAAAAAAATTTATTGAATTAAATTGAATTAATTTAAATGTAAATAAATTTTATAAAATTAAAAAATGAAAAAATTAAATATTAATTTAAATTATATAAAAAAATTAAATAATTAAAATTAAATTAAAGAAATAAAATTATATTAAATAAATTAAAATAAAATAAAATAAAAAACTCAAACAGAGTAATATAATATAATGAATTAAATAAAATGAAAATTATATTAAGAAATATAAAATATAAAAAAATAAATAAAATAAAACTAAATTAAAAATTCAATTAAAAATATTTAAAAAAATGTTAAAATTAAATATAAACAAATTAATTAATTTAAGTGAAATTATATTAAATAAACGAAAATTAATTAATATAAAACAATTTATGATTAAAAAAATTAAATGAAAGTAAAAAAGTAAAATAAAATTAAATAAAAATATATAAAATTAAAAATTAATTGAACGATGAACGATTAATAAACTAATAAAATAAAATTAATACAAATAAATATAAATTAAAATCAATTTAAAAAAATGAACTTAAATAAATTTGATAAAAATAAATTAGATTAAATTATATAATATAAAAATAAATAAATATTTATAAATTAATAAATATTAATAAATTAATTTAATTTAAATAAATTAAAAATAAGGAAAGGAAATAAAAGAAAAAAAAATAATTGAAATAAAATTAAAATAATAATTTAAAATACAAGAAATTTAAGAAACACAAGAAATATTTCACAATAAAATATAAAAAATTTAAATAAAATAAAAAAGTAAAAATAAAAAATAAAAATATCAAACATATTTATTGTAAATATATATATTTATGATTATGACGACAATAGGGTCAACATCTGCATCACCAGTATCTACGCATACCGTCGACGCGCTGCTAAAATTCACCAAAAAAAGAAAACTCTGCAACGGCAAGGCAAACCACATTTTGCCAACGCCATAAACTCAACTGAACTGCAGCATTGCTAATCAGCATTTACTTAGCTGGAGCTTGATATATATTGATTAGTCGATATATATAGTTTATTGTATATTATATATATGTATATATCTATATATATCACATGTTTGCTACATGCTTTTAAGGCGCGTCGTCTCTCCAATTGCCTTTTGCCTTTGTACGATTAGGTTTTTACATTAACATTTAACTGTTTTTAAAACTGTTTAGTATTTTCCGCTATTTTATATTTCGTTTTATGATTTATCTTTATATTTAGTAAATTTTTACCAACGGTACCGTTGTAACGCGTCTTGGTGTTGCCTTTTGTTGTCGCTGTGCGCCACATCTTCAGCTAAGAATTGTTGTCATGCGAGTTTATTTGATTATTTTATCTAGTTTTTTTTTCTTTTGTTTAGTTTTTAAAATTCGTGTAAATTAATTTTAGTTTTGCTATGCCTATTTTGCCGGCTTTAATGGGCATGTCGTGAGGTGTTTTTTAATGAAGAAGGTGTGTTAAAAAATAAAATAAAATAAAAACATAAAATAAAAATAAATAAAAATAAAAAAATTAAAAATTAATTAAAATGAGATAAAACAAAATAAATTAAAAATTAAAAAAAATATGTTAAATTAAAAAAAATACAATTGGTTGAAATAGAGTAAAATAAAATTAGCCAAAATAAAAATATAACAAAAAATTTATAAAAAAAATAAATAAATTTTATATGAATTAAGAAGATAAGATAAGAAGATATTTAAAAAAATTAAATAAAAATTAACTCATTTCTTTTTAAATAAATAAAATAAAAGTAAAAAATTACATATATAATACTAAAAGAAGCAAAATATTAAAAACTAGTAAAATTTTAAAAATTAATTAAGGCAGAATAAATTTAAATAACACAATATAAATAAAATAAAATAAAGTTTGCTGCCGAAGACGGTGAACGCAGTAGACGCAGCCAAAGGGGGTTGTTACCGACGAAAACATCAAAAAAAAAATCCACAAAATGATATGAATGACAGTAAATTGAAATTGAATGAGCTGGCAGGCACTCTAAAGATATCAACTGAACGTGTAGATTATATCATTCACATATAACTAGGTAAAAGAAAGTTCTGTGCAAAGTGGGCGCTGCGCGAGCTTTCTTTTGACCAAAAACAACGAAGAGTTGATGATGCGGAGCAGTGTCTGGATATATTCAAGCGTAATGAAACCGAGTTTTTTCAATTGAAGAAAACAAAAGTGCTGTTTCACCAAGACAATACACCGGGTCCAAAGTCAGTGAAGTTGATGGCCAAAATCTATGAATTGAACTCCGAATTGCTTTCGCATCCACCAGATTCTCAAGCTCTGGCCCCCAGTGACCATTTCTGGTTCTTAAATTTCAAAAGAATGCTCGCTAGGAAGAAAGTTTCGTCGAATGAAGAGGTGAAATTGAGACTTCTTTTGAAGCAAAGGACAAATCGTACTACAAAAATGGTATCGAAAAGTTGGAGGGCCGCTATAATCAGTGTATCAGCCTTGACGGGTTGCATAAAAGATGAATTTTACCAAAAAAAAAAATTGTTTTACTGTAGCAGGCCGGGAACTCTTTTCTATTGGTCTATATAATTATTACAAATAAAATTAAATAGAAAAAATAAAGTTAAGAAGGAAAATCCAAAAAAAAAAAATAAGCCGGAATTAAGATAAAAAACTATATGAAAAAAAAAAATAAATTAAAAAAAATAAAAAAAATAAAAAAATAAAAGAAATAGAACAAACTGGTAAAAAATTAAATAATAAATGATAAATTAGATTTTAAGTATATAAAAGCAAATAAAATAAAATAAAATAAAAATAAACAAAATTAATTTAAATTAAATTAAAAAATTGTGAATGAAATAATGTAAAATAATAAAAATTAAAATTATTTAAAAAAAAAAAATTATAAAAAATGAAAATCTACGTGTATATTAATTTATTTTTCATTATTGTCTGACAAACCGTGTGAATTTCTATGAAGAATTTGCCTATATCAGTTTAAAGTCAAAAGATTATCGCTTTAACAACGGTAATTTGAACTTCTGACACAAGTGTCTACCCACCTTGATCACACACACAAATACTGGCGACTTTGGTTCTAATACCTACACACACACACACATGCAATGCGAGTATCATGCTACGCACTGCTGATAACACACTTACAACCAAATCACTCGAACTCTACCTACGCCGACTCGATTGCATAACTAATTATGTGCAACCCTACGAACTGCGCTGCTAATTGCTGAACCAACGGTTTGCTAGACACTTTAAATAATTTAAGTATTTTGATTAAATATATATTTTTTTTTTTTTTTTTTTTTTTTTTTTGTAAAACTGATACTTTGACATTGTGTGAATCAGGCCAGGGTTAATCGTTTTAATGGCATTACTCATTCACAGACAGAGAGACGCCCCACTGTACGCGGATTTAAGTATTTTTGAACTTCTGTTTAATCACTCTTTACATTTTGTACGTGATTTGCCATCAATTTAGGCTAATAGCTGCTTACAAGCAATAATGAATAATATGATATGTATGTATGTAAACTATTAAAGAATTAGAAGTAAAAAAATCAAAAAGAAGAAAATAAAAACAAAACAAAATGATAACTGCGTGCTGCGTGTGAGTGGCACGCATTGATGGATGGGTTCAAAAAGTGAGCTGCACAATGGGCGGTTATACATATTTACAAGTGTGTAAGGGTGAATAATTTCAATATTTTTTGAAGTGTATTTTACTGATTATCTCATTTTTTTAGATTTATTTTTGGCTAAGAAAATCTGAATATTTCATAATTTTAAATTTTTTTCGAATATTTTCTAAACAAAAAAAAAGATTTAAAAAAAATTAAAATTAAAAAAAAATACAAAAAATAACATTAAAAAAAATTATTTACAATAAATATTAAAAGAAAATTCTGAAAAAAAACATAGTATTTTTGTTTAATATTAAAATTCTTAATTTTAATTTTTAATTATTTTTCAAATTTTTTCTCTCAAAAATATAAAATCTAATCTCCCATTCTCTCTCTCTCTCTCTTTACAGTATCACAAACAAATGTCACCCACCCAATTGCAATCCGTTTTTCACGTCGACGACGTAGCTGCGGTGCCACATTACGAAGTCATCCAATTGCTGCATCACAGTGGCGATGATGGTGTGGCGTTACCCGAACATTACCGTCGTCGTCGTCGGCGACGTAGCATTGAAAGTGTGCAGAGTGCAGATGCACGTGCAACGCTCAAGGAGCCGCATCATGTGAAAAAGGATTTAAGTAAAAATCCTTATTATAGTGAATTGAAAGCGGCTGCTAACACGCTTGGCGGTGTGAATAGCCTGCTACAGCGAGCGACGAATGGCAAATTCACTGGTGATCTACGTGAACTGAAGGAGCATAAGGTGTCGTTGAATGCTTTTGGTGAGAATTTGAATTTAACATTGAAAAAGACGGATAGTCTGTTCAAGGGCGGTTCACCGCATACGTTGCGTATGTGGACGGTGCGCGATGAGGCGAATGCAACGCAGGGTTTGGATTTGCAGGAGATCTTTGATGAGGTGAGTGTTAATTTCACACTAAAATGTTTACAAAATGTTCATAAATGCTTTAATTTTTTAATAAATTGTCATTAAAAGCTATTCAGCTACTTAAGATCCAATTCAGCACTGCTGAAAGTTGCCTCTAATGACTTTGCACTACTTGTTTTGATAGTATTTTACATTTAAGAGCAATTCAGCTGCAACATATATCAATTCTGCGCTATTCAGCAACTAAAAAAATTAAAAATTAAAGTTTTAACTGTAACTTGAGGGATAAAAACTTAGCGTACAGCCTTTTCATTCAACCAATGGCAAATTTTGGTTTTTGAACTATGAAAGAGTTCGCTTTATTCATGGAATTTTTTTCAGCATATTTTGCTTAGCTTAACTTGGTTGAGAGTTTCTTCCAATGGCATTGCCATACGCATTAGTGTAATATTTTGCTTTTAAGCGCAATTTAGCTGTAAAATAAATCAATTCAGCGCTATTCAGCTACTCAAAAATTGGAAAAAAGGGTTTTTACCTTTAACTTCAACCCTTGGAATATTAATTATACACAACTTTTAGCTTTTGAGCTATGGCAGAGTCAACTTTTATGCGTGGAAAATTATTTCCACTTATTCAGCATATTTGGGTTAGCTTTGATTTTGCTGAAACTGACTTCCAATGGCTGTGTCTAACATGTTTATATAATATTTGGTATTTAAGAGCAATTCAGCTGCAAAAGAAATCAATTCAGCGCTTTTCAGTTACTCGAAAACTCAGCGTAGTATATACTTGTATATAGAAATCTATTCAGCGCTATTCAGTTACTCGAAAATTGAAAAATATATTCAGCGTAGTATATAGCTCAAATTCTTCTTCGAAAACATACAATTTGTGGTTTTTATATAAAGAATTTTAAGTCTAAGTAAAATGTTTTTTTTTTAATTTATGATATTTTCAGCGTTTTTACAAGTGCTTTTCTTCAGTTTTACGCTTGCTTTACATAACTGACCATCCAAACTTTGAACGGCTATAATCCTAAGCGTATTTACCTATCGCTTGAGCAAAGTGAAATATTATGTTATTATAAGAAATATTTTTTTTTTCAAAATTTAAATTGCGTGTGGTCATCTCACCACTTTCTATTTGTTGCTGAATTGTGCACATGATGAAATAAACGTTATTTTAATCCCTTTTTAAGCTTAATTAATTTGATTTTTCTGCTCCGGTTTCGACTCTTCCATTTCGCTTTCAATTTATAATTTTATTCTCTTTTATTTTTTATTTTTTATTTTATTTTTTATTTTTTGCCTGAGTTTTGTTTTATAATCCACTCGTAGCTATTTGCACGGTGGATTTTGTTTACCTATTATTTTTACTTGCACATACGTTTTCGCAAATAATCATGCAGTCACTAGCACCCGCAGGGTGTGATTTTATTAAGCTATAAATGCCAATTACCTACTTCCGCTATGAATTTGTGTAAATTGAAGTGTGCGATTTCTTTCTATTAAAAATAGGTTTTGAATAAATTTTTATATGTGAATTTCATATGGCAAAACTTTCACATTTGCATATTTTTACCAGCGTCACTGCGTAATTTCTTTTTTTTTTCAGCTAAATTTAACATTTCAAACCCCTACTCAGCACTGTTTTCATTAAAAAAAATATTTATTAATGACAAAAGTAAACATTTTTCGTTTGTTTTTTGAATAGTTACCTATAAATGTTGAAAATACTTTGTTATTATTTGAATTCTTTCAATTCAGCACAATTCAGTAGCTCAATATATAACCTTATCATCTCACGCCTTAATTCAGTGCACTTAAAGTGTAAAAATAGTTTATTTTCGATGAAAATGTAGCATTTTTATTTGATAAAAAACAATTCAGCCCAAATTCAGCAACTCAAAACATAATATTATCAACCCACATATTAATTCAGCGCACAAAAAGTATAAAATTGTTTCGCTTCCATGAAAAGGTACAATTTTGTCCCTCATAAAACTCAATTCAGCGCAATTCAGCAGCTCTAAACACTATTCAGGTCTTATTTAAATATAAACTATACTTATGTACGACAAAGTAAAGACATTCCTTTATTTTATATAAATAAAAACAAATAGATTATTTTCAAATAAGTTTTTAAATATATTTTTGTTCAATTCAGCCGAAATTCAGCAGCTTAATACATAAACTTTACATCCCGCAATTTAATTCAGCGTATCGGAACCTCTTGTATTTATTAAAAATCAATGCATCGTAATTCAGCAGTTTAAAACTTAATTCAGCGCACTAAACCTATACCAAACGCTTCATTTCAATGAAAATTTAGAATTTTCTACCTCAATTCACCAGCTAGGCACTATTCGGCTTCCACATATAAAGAAACTATATTTATTTCCAACAAAAGTATTATTTAAAAATATTCAGGCCGAATTCAGCCGCTAAAAATATAGCATTAGCAACTCACAACTTAATTCAGCGCGCTAAAAGTTTAAAAATCCTTTCGTTTTGCTGAAAGTTAATTTAATAGAAATCAGTTCAGCGCAATTCAGCAGCTAAAAATCTAATTCAGCGCACTGAAAGTATGTAAATCGTTACACTCGCAGAAAGTGTACACTTTTTTCAGCTCAAAAACTAAGCTCTACGCAATTCAGCAACTTCAAATACAATTCAACTTAAATAAAATTTTGAAAATTCATTGAATATCATCAAATTCAGCTTTTACTACTATGATAAATTCAGCAAGGTAAAAATATATTCCTATAGCGGTTTTAAGCTCAAATTTCAGCCACGCTTTGTGTGACAGCTCAAACTGAATGTCTAATACAGTTATCCATACACACTTACAACTGCGAAGTTTACCACGCACATACACTGCTCTTCGTAACTAAGTATTCAGCGCTTTTCCTTTATATCTTGTAATTTTTATTTCAATTTCTCTATGTGCAGTTGCATAATTTCTAACTAGTGCAAAAATGGTAAAAAAAGAGCATAAGAAAGCAAAGCTGTTGTACTAAACTTGGTGTGGTGAGCAAATACACAGAGTGGTTAATGTACAACACAGCTGTTGTTGGCTTGTTGCAAGCTCTGGGGTACAACTAGCGAGTTCCCTGTAACTTCATTCAGCTTACATTACACTTTACTGGCAAAATACTCAATTTGAACTATACGGACTGCATTTTTTTCCTCACAGTTTCCAAATCACGCGCTTTCTCACTCCTCACCACAGCCCACAATCTCAATGGGCATTCATTGCATTGGTCAGCTGTTGCAACATTGTGTGCGGGGCTTGCAACCATTTTTGTTCGTAGTAAAAGTGTTGCTGTTTTTAAATTTTTTGCTGTTTTTTCCCATTTTTACTATTTTTCGGTTTTTCAATTGTTTTTTTACTCTAATTTCGAATGCGCATTTGCGATTGGCGTGCATAATGCAAATTCACAGCCGTTTGCAATAAGAGTATTCGATAAAATTTAGAGCAAAATCCAAGCAATATTGAGGGAAATGAAAAGTCAAAAGGCATATATTATTAGGGTGAACCAAAAATGATAAAGACAAAAATTTAATATTGCCACTAGAGCTATGAGGTTATTCAAAAAATACTATTCGAAAAAAAAAAAATTAAATTAAAACAAAACAAAATAAAATAAAATAATATAAAATAATATTAAAAAAAAATTAATTTAAAAAAAAGTAAAAAAAATATTAAATTAAAAAAAAATTTAATGAAATGAAACAAAATAAAATAAAATTAATTAATTTAAAAAAAAATAAAATTAAAAAAATAAAATAAATAAAAATAAGAAAATAGAATAAAATAAAAAGAAATTAAATTATATTAAGTAAAATATTAAATTAAACTAAATTAAATTCAATTAAATTAAATAAATTAAAATAAAATTAAACCATAAAAAAAATAAAAATAAATTTAAAAAAATTTACATAAAAAAATAAAAAATGAAAAACACAATAAAATAAAATAAAATAAAATAAAATAAAATAAAATAAATAAAATAAAATAAAATAAAATGAAATAAAATAAAATAAAATAAAATAAAATAAAATAAAATAAAATGAAATAAAATAAAATAAAATAAAATAAAATAAAACAAAGTAAAATAAATCAAAGTAAAATGAGTTAAAAAATTCTAAAAATAAGCAAATTAAAAAAAAAAATGAATTCAATGAAGCAAAATGCAATAGAATTAAAAATAATAATAATAATAAAAAACAAAATAAAATAAGTAAAATAAAAATGCTTGGGAATATAAATAACTACTTTGAAAACAAAAATTTTGCTCAAAAATCTTTCATATATTTTACCAAATTCAATAATTTGTAAAAATACTTATCCATTTTTTTCTCATTCTGAGCTTAGTACTCAAAAGTCTCTTTGAACCACCCTAAAGCTTACTTATATGTATTTATGTAAATATTTACAAGCGATTGTACAATCACACATACACAATCAGCATTAAATTGTAATGGGTATTGTGTGCCGGCCAAGCCAGCCATATTCACGCTTAAGGGTCCATCGCGTGCGACTATTTTGATTTTTTACACTTTTTATTTGATTTTCCCCTCATTTGTTTGTTTGTTTACCTGCCATTCGTTACATTTAATTTTCGATTTTACCACTCTCATTACAACTGGGCAATCGCATTAACATTAAACTAAATAATAATGAGTGCTCGAGGTGGAGAAGGAATAGCAAAACAAATAAGAAATTGTAATACAAAATAAAAATAAAAATAAAAATAAAAAATCAATAAAAAAAATAAAAAAATAAAAAAATTAAAATTAAATAGTAAGAAAAAAAAAATTAAATAAAAAAATAAAATAAATAAAAAATAAGTAAATAGGTTTGTTGCTTAAGTCTTTCGCTAGCAGTTCGTGTGCTGCGCGCTTTGCCATTTTTATGTAATTCCACCGCTGCACTGGTGAGTACAGTTAGTTAAGCAAATAAATGTATGTATATACAGTGTAATAACAAATCGAAATTCGAACAGGAAAAATAATTGGCAAAATATACATAATTATATTTGAAAAATTTTATTATTATTTTTTATTATGTACTAGATATATATATATATATATATATATATATATATATATATATATTTATGTTTATTATACTAAAATTTTAACACAATATAAATTTTCTATGGTACACATACCAAAAAAGAGCCACCGCACCTACTAAACGTCTATTTTCAACTGACTTTTTATGTTTTATTGTGTTATTTAAACACTTTAAATGCTACAAATACAACAACAAAGACTGAAGCAGGTGTGGGTGCCAGCTTGTCGGCACTTCCTTGTGTTTTAGTGTTGTCTTTTTTTCTTGCGGTGGAGTATAAGCTATTCATTTATAGCAATATTTTGCGCTGTTTAAAGGGTTAAGTAAGAGGAAATATTTTTGAGTTATTTTTTTTTATTAAATTAAATAATGCCGTTCACTTATTAAAATTCCTTTTGATTTTAGATGATATGGTGAATTATTTAAGCTAATAATTAATGAAAATTCCAGTGATATGGCATACGTTAAGTAGGAAACTTTACTTTTCGTTATTCATTAGGGTTCAGCATACTTGGTTCTTGCTAGAATACATGTTTTTTTTTTAAATTAAAAAAAAAATTATTTATTGAAAATAGTATTTAATATTGTATTATAGGGTTTTTTGTGTCTAAAATTTATTTAAAAAAAATTATTTTATTTTATTTTACATCTCTTTCACTTTCATCCGCCTAGCTACACTGCACGACTTTATGTCCGAGTGATTATTTAGCCAAACTCTCGTCATCTTTTTAATTGTTTACGCCCTAACGGCAATTAAATGCCAAGCACTTTTTGCCCTCAAAATTATTATTTTTGTATTATTTTGCTCAAAGTGCACACTTAAGTAAAAGTTGAATGTTTTTTCTTCAAGTGAAGTAGTTGAACACCAACCAAATGCCAAGTCAGCTCGAATGCGGAAAACTTATGGCCCGCCAGTAAGAAAGTGGTTGCACAGATATTTATACATATATATTGTTATTTATATATATATAATAAAGTATATAAATATATATAAATGCTGTTATTTTTGCTATTATTGCCATTGTTGATGGTTCCCAGTATGTGGTTGACTGGTAGAAAGGCGCGTCATGCGTGGGTGGTGCTGGCAATAAAAATTATTAATATTAAAGGAAAGTAAAAGTGCTTGCAGCAGGGCCAAAAACAAAACAAAAACACGCACATAGTGAAGGTAAAAAATAGCAACAAAAAATATTAAAAAGCGAACATTAAATGGAAAATAAATTAAAGTAAATAAAAATAATTAAATTAAATATTAATTAAAAAAATAAATTATATAAAATTAAATAAGAAAATATAAAATAAAGCAAAATAAAGTAAAAAATAAAAAATAAAAAATAAATTTAATTAAATAAATTCAAAAATACAATAAAATGGAAAAATATATAAAAAATTAAGTAAATTAAAATGAAAAGAAAAATTAAAAAATCAAAATAAATAAAGCAAAATTAAATAAAACCGGAAAAGCTAAATAAATGACACTATATTAGACTAAAAAAATGGAAAAAAATAAAATAAAGTAAGCCAAAAAAAAAAAATTAAAAAAATTAAATAAAATTAAAAATATATTACTGTGTGTATACATATAATGCCAAAAAATTTAATAAAAGCAACAAATTAAAATAAAATAAATCAAAACAACAATAAAATTTAATAATATAAATTAATAAAAATAAAAAAAAATTAAATAATTTCAAAATTAAAAAAAATAAAAAAATAAATAAAATAAAAAATAAAATAAAAATTATAAATTTTTTTTAATATAATATAAAACAAAAAATTATACAAATGAACTGAAATAAATAAATTCAATTAAATAGATAAATATAAAATTTTAATAAAAATAAAATACATTAAATTAAAACATAAAAATATGTAATAAAAAATAAGATAAAATTAAGTAAAATAAAATAAATTAAATAATATAAACTTAAAAAAAATATGAATAAAAGAAATAAAATAAATAAAGAATAATAAAGGAAAAAATTAAGAAATGAAAGTAATAAAAAATAAAATGAAATAAAAAGCAAAATAAAATAAAATAAAAATACATATATGAAAAATAAAAATTAATAATATAATAAATATAAAATTCTTCTTCTTCTTTGGCGTAGGCACCACTTACGCGATTATAGTCTCGTCAACAATAGCGCGCCACTCGTTTCTTCTCTCTGCTGTTTGGCGCCAATTGTAAATACCAAGTGGTACCAGTTCACTCCCCACCTGATCCTTCCAACGAAGTGGAGGTCTTCCGCTTCCTCTGTTCCCACCAGCCGATAGATACTCCATCGAATACTTTCAAATCTGGAGCGCTTTCATCCATTCGTACGACATGATCTAGCTAGCGTAGCCTTGTAGTGTCTTTTGATGCGCTGAACTATGTCCAGGTCGTAGTATGGCTCGTACTGTCTGCGGTATTTCCCGCTGTCAACGCGCAAAGGACCATTAATCTTGCGCAAAACTTTTCTCTCGAAAACCCCTTAAGCCAACTCATCGGATTTAGACATCGTTCAGGCTTCTGCACCATATGTCGGGATGAATGATGAGCGACTTATAAAGTTTGGTCTTTTGGTCTTGGTTCGTCGAGAGAGGACTTTACTTCTCAATTGCCTATTCAGTCCAAAGTAGCACCTGTTGGTAAGAGTGATTCTGCGTTGGATTTCAAGGTTGATATTATTAAAAAATAAAAGGAAAAAAATAAAATAAAACAAAAAAAAATTTAAAAAAATTAAAAAAGAATTAAGAAAATCAACCAATTAAATTAAAATGAGATAATTTAATGTAACATAAAATTGATAAAATAAAAAGTAATAAAAAAAATTAAACAAAAAAATTATAAAATTTAAATAATATAAAATAAAAAAGTATTCCATTTATTATCGCCCGCCCACTATTTTACCTAAATTTTCCAACAAAAAGTGAACATTTTCTCCAAGACTTCCGCGTTTTCACCGCACCAAAGCAGCACTTAGCATACGCAAGACTTATTAAGACACAAACTTGTTAAGTTGTTGAATATAGTTAAGTAAGTATGTATGTATACAGTTGGTAGCAATCAGCCAACTGTGATAAACGATGCTGAGTGGTGGTTGGGTGAAATTATTACGATTAACATTTAAAGTTCACAGCAGTTTTGCATATTCATTTAAAGTAGTTTGCAGGTGGTTTGTTTTACCATTTTATACTTTTGTGTTAATTTTGTTGCGATGTAAAAGAAGAAATTAAAAGAAATTAAAAAGAAATGAAGTTTGAATGACAGTAAAAGGTAATGGTAGTGAAAATTTCTCGAAAGAAAGTTTTTAATGAAAGTTATAAATGATATAAATCGGTTTGTAAGAGCTTTATTTCAAATTTTGTGGCCTAATTTGTAAGAAATATAAAAAAAATCCCAATAAAAAATAGTACTTGCTTAATCTAAAATTAAAAATTGCAAATTAAAGTTTCTTTTTTTTTTTTGCTTTCAAGCTCAAAAAAGGGCGTGAGAAATGCTGAAATTACCAGTTTATGTGAAATATATATGTATGTTCGCATGTTGTAATTGCTTACAACAAATTTGCATAATTTAGTTCGGCACGAGCCAATGATTTTCAGATGCGATGAACCATGGCGAAATAATAAAAGACTTAAGCAACAAACTTCGTGAGGCTAACAAATGAATTTGTAATATTTGCTTTGTTGCTATTACATTTGCTGATTTTTTTTTTATAAAGCTGCGGTTAATAAATGTGTTTTTCGTAATATTATTTACTACTCGTTACACAGCTTATTGATTAAATAAAAATTTTAATTTTTTTTCTCATATATATTATCAAAATAATTGAGAAAAAAATGAAAAAATAAAGAAATAAAATAAAATAAAATAAAATAAAATAAATAAAATGTGATAAATTAAAATCAAATGTTTGAAAAGAAAAACATAATAAAACAAAATAGAGAAATTATTTTGAACCAAATAAATAAATAAACAAAAAAATTAAATAAATAAACAAAAATTATACCAAAAAATAGAAAAAAAAAACAAATTAAAATAAAATAATTTCATATTAAGCAAAATTATAAATTAATAGTAAACAAAATTAATATGTACAAAAAATATAATTCATTAAAAAGGTAAAAAGTTATAATAAAATTAAAAAATAAAATAAATTAAATTTAATATAACATTAAAAAAATTCAATACTTAAGCGACATATTTTTTGTTTTGTAACGGGTGATACATTTCGAGATTCCCGCCTTTTTCAAAGAAAAAAACGCAGAAAATTCAAATTTAATGGGGAATGTTTATTCTCATTCGAAAGAACATTCTTTGGCATTTATTTTTTTGCAGATTATCACTTTCAAATGTTGGCCGCGGCTACATCTCAGATGGTCCATCCGTTGAGTCCAAATTTTCGAGGACTCGTTCGAGCATTTCGACTGGTAACTGGCGAATGACATGCGTGATGTTTTACTACAAGGCCTGAATCGAAGCGGTATTGTGTGATCGGTGTGATATCACACGATCTTGGTGGCTTGGTGGTGACAGTCCCAAAACGTGAAATTAATTATCTGCTCACTGCAGATGAGTCTGAATGTCTTTCAGGCGTAAGTCTTTCCATGATGAAATACTAAACAATATTGAACAAAAATAATATGACAGCTTGACACGACTCACTCACGTGTGATCTGTCGCGAACAGGCTATTGAAAAAAGCACTTCTTCTTGGATCACCCTTTATTTCTATTTAGTTCACTTCAATTTCCATATAAATTTGCTTGCCATTTGCAGTGTTTGCTCCAAACGTTTTTTTTCAAGCAATCAACTTTTTTACGCCCCAATTACTACTACTGCAGCTTCCCATTGGCGCCGCCGTGTAATGCCACATTTCCGGTAAATAATTCTTGCGATTTTATGAGATTTTTTTTTTTTTTTTATAAGATTTTCGCGATTTTTGGGACGCTTGCGAAACGGCAAACAAATGCGTTATAATTAGCGCGCTGAACAGCACTAAATTAACTGAACCGAGCAATAAAACAAAAAAATCAAAAAAAATTTGTAAGTAAAAAAAAAATTGTACTAAAAAGCATTTATAATGACAGTCTGCGATTACGGTTTGCTGGCTGATGATTTCCGGCGTCGTCGTTATCGTCGTCGATTTTCTGCTGTTGCAATTTTGTGGCGACGCAGAAGAGAACGAACTGCTCACCATACAATGGTAGCTAGCAGACAGACTGACTAGCTGACTGCTAATTGATATATATATGTATATGTTTATATACAGTTATACAGTGCTGGTAACTAAAAGACAAAGGCAGGCGATAGCGCGGCGACATGTGACGGAAATTGAAGCACGATTTCGCTGTTTCACGCTTAGGTTCGTTGCTTAAGTCTTTTGCCTTTGTTTGAGACTGCAGCGTGTTTCAGCAGCAGCAGCAGCCTTGAGTTAAACTAAATTTTACCGTTATTTTGCAACTTTAATCTGATTCTTTAGTACTCTTTTTTTTTTGTGTCTTTGACTATTTTCATTACTGCATATTCTTTATTGGCCTGTCTCACTGACTGCTACAATTTCCACACTAATTGCGGCTTTTTATTTGATTTGTTCCAAAAAATTATTGCTATTATTATGGTTTTTTGGGTGATGCGAGTTGTTGTTGTTGTTGTTGCTGCTGCACTACTGAAAAAGTTCTAGCTGCGATATTTTGCCTTTTGTGTGTGTCTCCTTCGCACGCCAGACTGCCTTGCAGTGGCTCATTTGGAACGTTTTTTTCCTTCTTTTTTTTTTGCCCACAATTTGCTCTACTATTTCCACTATTGTTTTTTCTCTTGGCTTCACATCGTTTGTCATGAAAATCTTGAATTGTCAATGATTTCTTTTTTGTTTTTTTCATTTTTTGCTCACAAACTGGGTCAAATTTTATTGTTTTATTGTTGGAAAATATCACTGGGTGCAAATAAATTTTGTTGTGTTTGGAAGATATCTCGACAGCACGTTTTGGATAGATAATCGTGGCCGTGGAACGCCGCAGGCCATTGCCATTTTGTGACAGTTTATTTCTTTTTTTTTTTTTTTGAGTTGAGAAAAAAATTTTTTTTTGCTTGGCATAATTGCTCTGAATCAAGCAAATTAGTACGATTTTGAGAAAATTTTTATTTTTTTTATTTTTTAAAAGCCACAGAAACAAATATCCGCAAGAACGTCAGCAATAATTGAAAATCTAGCGGTTGGGAAAATCCTCTCAAGCATCTCGCTGTTTGCTCCAGCTGCGACAGCATCTTCTTCTTCTTGTATTTCCTTTCCGTTTATGGAATGTCCTTTAATGTTCCCAATCACCCTTGACGAATGTTTCCCAAAACGAGTTCTTCCCAAGCCCAACGGCTGCAGTATTCGAGTGGTTAGTAGTGAGCAGAGTGTCATGAGTTCGAATCTGGCTGTCCCACCATGTCTTCCAAAAGACTGCTGGTTCTTTGTAATGCTTGAAGGTTCAATTTAACAACCATTCGGAAGGGTTTGAGTCCAAAATTATAAAAAAATTAATTTTTATAATTGCAGCCGCTTCTCGACACGGAATGTCAAGCCCTCCCAGTACATATCTGACACGAAATAGAATAGCTCTTCATTAGAATCTATCCGCTTGGTGGAAGAACTTAAAGATGCATACCACAAATTGGAAGCAAAGTTCGGTCGAAAATCACTTAAATCACAGGATCGACCTTTTTGGATGCTATTTTGGCCAAGTTTGCCTCGACTTGTGAAAGAACGAGCTTTTCGCTCTGTAGCGAAATCCTCTCTCGGTAAATATTGAGCAGAGACCCGAACGGAGCATAGTGTCTAACCTCTGTGGGTTAGAGATTAAAGCATGCCTTTCGTAGGAGACAACGAAAATCCAATAATTCCCACGACACTCGGGTCTTTATACCGAAACGATTTGGATTTTTTTATCCGGCTAGAAATACGGGGATAGTCTCTCCTAAAAACTCGTTTGAAGAGCTCTACAACATTTCAAAAGAAATTTTCCAGTTTTTAGTGAGCGAGCTTAGAAATTTTATTGCTGTTTGAGTGACAATAAAGATCTGAAGGTGTTTCTGCCTGAGTATACCGCTTCAACGTGCCTTTTATAGCTATCTTGAGAGGGGAGATTTCGATCTGGCATACACTGGAGTGTTCTATCAGCTTGAAACAGTGCTCAAATGAAGCATTACTGGAGAAAACAACGCCAGCCATTCTACGCTCACTCCAGCATCGATCCATCTATACATTCTTCACTCTATTCAAACGATCCTTCGTATCAGAATAAGAATATATATCAAAAAAGGGTTAAACCCTTTACCGGAAATAAAAAAACCAAATTAATAATTCCGACTAAACAAGTGAAGTGGGATTGTGAGCTGAGAACCAGCGATCATAGAGCAGATATTTGACATTGTCAAACGTAAGACTTTGGAGAGTAAAGTACGGTCATCGAATAGTCACCAATAAAAACATCGAAATTAACTGACTTCGTCTCAGTGCAATATATCATTCACTCTCAGACCTACCCCTTCTATGTGAGATGCTGGAGAAAGTGCTAGAAAAATGCTTGCTTTTGGACTCTCATTAGTACTTTAGCGCCTAAAACTTTTATTTGGAAAATGCAGAGTTCGGTTGTCTCAAAGAGATGAAGATGATGAGGTTTGTGAGAACAAACATAGAACCACCTGGGAGTACATCTTTTACTCATTGATAACTATGTATTGTAACAGCTCCATGTTTCTCCATATCTGCTTTCTTCAGTCATCTCCAGAGAGAAACGTCAGCTAAGAGTATCCAAAGATCTCTGATAGAGTATAGACTGATTTAAAATAAAATGAGAGCCTAGCTGAAAGAGTACCACTGTTATCATATTTTTATTATTGTAGCATCGACTAACTCTACTCCGCCTAGAAGTAGACTAGAGACTAGTTTAAAGCATCGAGATTATCTAACGGGGTCAAGTCAAATGGATAAGTAGGAATTAAGTCCCATTATTAATGGTGTACATGGATTCTCGATTGCTATTGCCACTCGTCAGGAAATGTTCAGCACTCTGAGTGTATTGTTTTTCATTAAATAGAAAATTTGCACATAAAAATCCATGGGTCGTTAGGAGAATGCTTGAAATAAACTGTAGCCACCTACATTTGTTGCAAAAAACATTAAAGACGCTTACCAAGAGGAGGATAATGAGACGAAAATCGCTGCAGCGATTAAGAAACGACAAATGTATTATATATATATACAAAGAAATATATATGTAAGACTCACACTCCCCTATTATTAACCAAAAACCAATTTAGAGAAAATTTTCTGGTCGAAAGCAACAACAACAAAATCTTTTGAACATCAGTCTCACATTATTCAGCTTAGTTTCATTGCTCCCAAAGGTATTTATTGAAAAAAAGCAGAGTTTAAAGCTCAAAAAGTCGTTAAACAGCAGTGCAGAGAACTCAAAACTGAAAAATAAAGTTGAGAAATGGTTTGCAAGCTTTTTGTTTTTCAAATTAATTTTTTTTATTATTTATTAATAATTTTTATTAATTTATTTATAAATTTTGTTAAATTTTGCAATATGAAAATTAACAAAACGAGAGCTTTTTCGCTTTTTCACCTATACTTTTCAAATAAACATATTTTTATTAAAATTATTTTAAGTTTTTCAACCAAAACTCCAAAAAAAATTGCTTTCTAAACCAAAGAAAGAAACTAAAAATCTGAGACCCCCTTTAGCTCACTTAGAGCTCACCATTGAGATGCTTCTTCATAAAAATACTAATCAAGCAGCAGTCCACCAACTGTCACACTACACACCATCCTACTCAAACTCACCACCCAACAGCTGCTGAGCACAAAAAAATAAAAAATAAAAAAATAAAAAAAATGCTCATTATCACTTCCTGTTGAAATTGCCATTTCAATAATTCAATTAACACCAAATATTTGCAACACAATATTGCAAAAAACATAAATAAAAACTAAAAATAAATCAAAAATTTTTTTAAAATTAATAACAATAAAAAGCAGTAAAAAAACAGCAAAAAAACTATGAAATATCCCAAAAACTCGCCTTGCAATTTCCCACCTTTTTCCATTGTCAGCAAACAACATATGTATGTACACAAATATATATACACGTATGTATGTTAGCAACAGTTACTCACCTATTTAAAATAAAATTTTCACATGTACTCGAACATACATACGAGTATGTCAAACATAAATAAATATTTGCTTTGAGCTAAGCCAGCATAGATATAAGTCATTCTGCGGCGCGTTGAGTTCAAGTTGCCAATAAATGACATGCAAACAAACAAAGGCAAATACTGTTTTTGTGAACAAAAACCCAAAAAAAAAAAAATTAAAAAAAAATACCATGAAAAAAGCAGCAAACAAAATTACTAAAAAAATCGTATGCGCAACAACAATAGTTGGCAATTGTTTGTGCCAGTTCAACGCCTTTTGGACACATTTTTTCCATTTTTTCGCGGTAATTAACGCGTTGCAATTTAAATTTGGAGACTTTTTTGAACTGGCATTGTTGCATAGTGGGGTTTTCAATTTATTTATTTTTTTTCTATTATTTTAAATTTTCAATTTTTTTATATTTTTTATTTTATTTCCTGTTTTTAATTATTTTCCAAATTTTTATTTTTATTTTATATTTGTTTAAATTTTTCAATTTTTCTTTTATTTATTTTTTCAGTATTTTTCAATTTATTTATTTTTGTTAATTTTTATTAATTAATTTTCTAGAATTTCTTTTGTTTTTAAATTAAAAAAAAAGTATTTTTTTATATTATTATTTAATTTTTTTCTGTATTTTCCAATTAAATTTTTTTAATTTTTTTTTGTTAATTTTAATTTTTTTTCTTTCGAATTTTTTTTTATAATTTATTTTTTTATTTTTTTTTATTTTCTTCAGTATTTTTCAACTTAATTTTTTATTTTATTTTTTTTTATATTTTTTTTTTTTAATTTTTTAATTTTTATTTTTTTTATTTTATTTTATTTTTATTTTTTTTCTTTCAATTTTTTTTTTGAGCTTTCAAAGTAAACTTGCACTCGTTTGACGACAAAGTTTTGCCGCTAGTTATCAGCAATGAATTGGCTTTCGCAAATGTACTTACTATTGAGCATTCAAATGGTGCATATATACTTACAAGCGCACATACTGTACACATTTACAAGCGATATACATTGTATTTGGCTAGAAGTAGCGTGAGTCATCGTCTATAAATTAGAATGGCAGACTTTATGGGATTTTTTTTTTACTTTTTTTCAAATTTTATGCCCAACTTTAAATTGGTGAAGGGTTCATTAGCTGATTGCGTAGGAAAGTACAGTTAGGTAATATGCAAAGTTAGTTAACAAAATGTAATTATGTAGGCTTGCAGTAAATTCAATAAAGTTTGAGGTATGAAAAACTCCTTTTTTGAATATTTTTCGCGGTTATGTTACTCTTAGTATTACAGCTTATTCTAAAAATTTTTTGGAGATGTCTATTTAGAAACATTTTTTAAGTACTTAAGAATCCTTTTGTTAGAAATATTTCCTAAAACTTATAATCCCAATAGCTCTTTGACGCCAATTCACTGTACTCTTCGACACTCTTCGTCCTCTGATATTAATTTTTCACCCCTATATGGTTAGAGGTCTCTCATTTTTCGCCCATATATGTATGGTGAAATCAGTTTTAATTATCCACTAGATGGCGCCAGTGTAGAATTCAACTACTTTTCCATGAACGTAGCCACCCTAATGGACCTTTTGAGTTTGCTTACTTAGGTTTTTACCACAAGGCCCTCCATTAATCCATTAAAAAGTACTCATAAATGCCAAAGTCCACATTTGCTTAGAGCAGAGCAGTCACGTAGCAGCAGTAAAAGTCGTCTCTTCCTTCTTATCATTTCTACAGTTTCTTCGGCATCTGTCGTTCTGCAACTGCATGCCCTCCTTTAAGGTATTGACTCCTCAGTATCCCAATTACCTTTGAAATGTCATCCTTTTTTCAGAGGAGTACTTGTATATAAGCCATTCGACCTAATTCGTTCCTATTATCTTGAAGTCTGGCTCTACTTACGACGGACCAGCTTAGTGCAGCCGGTTTTATGAAAATATTTCTTTAGTAGCAAATTGGCATGTGGTTGGTGGTATGTCAATGCATTATTTAGCCAGAATAATGTGATCAATCAATCAATTAATCAAAAATGTGGTCGTACTTTCCAAATTCCAAATGCTCTGCAGCTCTCCTGAAGAGATCCGCGACTGTTTACTACGTTTCTAGAGTTTCCGATCATCGAGCACAGTGCTATTATTGCTGCCTGTCTGACTGACTGTCACTGAAGATGAAGGTGTGTCCCCCGTGCCTGAGTACTTGTTTGCAATGTTTTTAACAGCTTCCATGAAAGCCGAGAGATTTCCACACTAAAATCATTTGGTAGCTTGAATGCGAGTTCCACAGAATGGTAATGTGAGAAAATACCATCTCCTCCTACCAGTATATGAGCCAGTTTTTTGCCATCTGTGTGAATTGTTTATGTTCTTGGCTGGAGTAGAAACGCAACAGGCTAGGTGGTGCTTGGTAGAAAACTCGAACCCCCTTGTATTCTTGAGTATACGCATAGTTGACAGTATACCAAGAAGGTATCTGGTTTTGCTTTCATACTGAGAACGGTAAAGACCTTCTCATATCTCTGAGTCACTTTTTCCATCTCACTTTGCTGCTGTACAGAATCACTGCTAAAACCTTCGCTTCAGCTCCCACACTTAGGCCATATCCATTTAGAACTGTGATATTAACACGGGGAAGTTGGAGTTGAATTTACCAGTAAAGAGCACAACCCAATTGTTTCGAAATTTTCAGGTTACTCAAGTATAAAAAGCGATATATATATTTATATATATATGAAAAAATATATAAAAAAAAGGTTTGGACAAACTGATCCGCTT
This sequence comes from Neoceratitis asiatica, assembly GCA_030068015.2. NCBI lineage: Eukaryota > Metazoa > Arthropoda > Insecta > Diptera > Tephritidae > Neoceratitis > Neoceratitis asiatica. The sequence goes on from CM061527.1 coordinate 75,562,599, forward strand.
TAATATGCAGAATTTATTAAGAATTTTTCATAAAATGAACAAATTTCAATGTAGTTTTAGCTCCAGCATAAATTCCTAGAAATTCCCACATCAAACTAGAAAGTGATAGAGATGATTTTATATTAAATAAAACATTAATTTTTATTAAAAAAATTTTATTAAATCAATTTAATTCCATTGATTAAATGCTTTCAAATATTTTTCTTCTTCTTTACGCTAAATATATTTTATCTTTAAATAAAATGTAAAAGGCAAAAAAAAAATTTTTTTTTTCAAAACAACTTCTACAACTAATGCCTCATATTTGAAAGTTGAAAAAAATGCTCCACATAAATCACAATAGTTTCCAGTAAGTAGTAGACGCAATAAGGAACGCGAGCCAATTAATCTTCACTTTAATACCTTTCAAAACTATAGTCATGGATTAGTGGAAGAAATAAAAGAAACACAAAACAAGGTTTAGCAAACTAGTATTCACTTTCGAAAATTTCGTACACTTTTCAACATATGAACAGTAGACGCTTAACAAGTGCGTATATTGGATTTAATGATATTAAAATATGTATATTTGACAGTAAGAGATGAGAATATGTGCTCAAACTAGTTTCTAAATACTAAATAATCGAAAGATATAAGTTCTCAAATATATTTCAAATAGTTTTTGGGCATACCTAGGAAATTTATGAAAGTAAAAATTTGATTGATATGTTAAATATGAACATAAATATGGATTAATCAATTAATTTAAAATACTCTCATTTCCTTTAATGCTTAGTAATTAAATTTGTACAAAATAGATCATTCTAAAAATGTATTTAAAAATATTATTTTGAAATTATTTTGCTAATTTCCTTGATAGAGTAGCACTACCTCTGGTGAAATTATTTTTGGGTTCAAATAAGGAAAAAGAACATTGGAGAATAATTTAAATAAAAATACAAACTTAACGAGTGATCCATATCGAGGTTCCCTACTTTCTTAAAGAAAAAAAAAAACACACACAGAAAATTCAAATTTAATGGGGAATATTTATTATCATTCGAAAGAACATTCTTTGGCATTTATTTTTTGAAAATTATCTCTTTCAAATGTTGACTGCGGCTACGTCTCAGATGATTCATCCGTTGAGTCCAATTTTCCAGCATTTCGACTGGTAACTGGCGAATGACACGTGTGTTGCTTTGCTCTAAGGCCTGAATCGAAGCGGGATTGTCCGCATAGACTTTAGAATTAACATTTCCACACAAAAAAATGTCTAACGGTGTGATATCACACGATCTTGACGGCCCATCGATCGGCCCAAAACGTGAAATTATCTGCTCACCGAAGTGTTGTCTCAATAAAAACATAGTCGGTTATCATGGCGTGATAACGGTCGTCATTGGCGGTTACGTTCCAACCGGCATCATTTTTGAAGAAATATGGACCGTTGATTTTCCCGCCCGCAAACCAAACCAAACCGTTGTTTTTTCTGGAAAAATGGCAGTTCCTGAATCTCTTCAGGTTGCTCTTCGTCCCAAATTGAGCTAGAAATGGGCCTCATCGCTGAACAAAACTTGGATCGAAAACGTAGGATCTTCTTGGAACTTATCAAGAGCCGGATGTGAAGGTCGAGCGGCTTCAGTTTTTGCACAAGCTCTGTATTTTGTACGCTTTCAATTTAAGATCTCAACATAAAATGCGCCAATTCGTTCCATATGTCAGTCCGAGTTGCTGCGAACGGCGCCGAATCGACTCTCCATGGTCTTCGTCGTATACACTCTCAGCTATGGCCGCTATATGATTTTCTTCACTGCCTGCGTGCTAGACGTGATCTATTCGGTCCAATAATGAATGCTGGGTCTCAAGATGGATGATGGTGTTGCGAATAGTACGCTCAGTAGGCCGATTATGTTGACCATAAGTTGATCGCCAGCACAGCTTGGGAGTACCCCATAATTAATACTTTCAAAATCCAAACCGTACATAATTTTACCAAATCCAGACAAAATACAATCCTGAGACTACATAAAACTACATAAAAAAAAGAAGATATTCTGACCAGACAAACCGTCCAGGCAAAATACAGATAACACAATATACAGACAAGACGAAATTCCGAGAATATGAAATCCCGACAACTCTTTATGCCGACAACACCATTTTTATATAATTATTTTTTAATAATTTTTAGATTCTGTCTGGATTTCTTGTTGGAATTTTTTAGTCTGAATTATGAAGCGTCTAGATTATATTTTGTCGATATTTGATGATGTCTGGTGTATGTGTTTCGGAATTTTGTATTTCGGGACTTTCTATTTTGGAATATTGTATTTAGGGATTTTTAGGGTCGGTATTTTATTATTGACCCGTCAGCTGATTAACCATGTATTTCGCAGTGGTTTCGCTGTAACCAAATGATTTTTATTCGAAGTAAGTCGAAGCTAGCCTATTTAGCTATATAACAGTTTAGTAGATAGTGCTTAGATATTTCCACTTTTCTTACCCAGAGCAACTTAATGGTGGAAATCCATCAAATTAGGCAATATTCAGTCCAAAATCCCAGCGCCTCCGAGTATTAAAATTCAATAATCTCCAATTTTCCTAAATAAAAATTTCAAAAAATATATCTCAAAAGATTTATAGGCAGATTTTTGGGTTCAAAACTTTCGAAAACATTGAACTGTACAATTAAAATAAAACTTAAATACGCTTAAATTTTCCATTACTTCAAATGAATAAATTTTTTCAATTTGGTATTTTTGGTTTCACTCTTTACTTTCACATATTCTTAAAAATATACACCAATATTCATTCACCTCTAAGAAATACTTGAAAATATAAATAAAAATTAAAAAAAAACTATTAATATTTCAGTCCGCTGTACACTCACATATAATTAACTATGCAAATCATTTTATACACGCTTCATGCATGGGCAAAAAAAAATATTCAAAAAATAAACAAATTATGAAAAATTATGAATGTCACGCGTCAGAGTGCACGAAACCCGACACCCACACATACACATACATATACAATAGGTATGTATTATATATATGAGTAAAATGACAAATTTATCGAAAATGCAAAAACCGCAAAATCATATATTTCATAAAAATTGCTGACACGTAGTCACACACACACACACATGCGGACATGTACACAAGCACAAGCATAAAAATTAAAAAATTAAATGTGCAAACATAATTATGCATGCATTGCAGACACATATAATATGCATACATATGTACTGTATGTAAGACAGTGGCAATCAAAGTGAATTTAAAAGAAACAAAAATAATCATTTTTGTAGATCCGTCTTTTAGACAAGACTCGAACACTACGCCGTCAGCAAGGTTAAACCAGCGAGTCACAGCACGCTAGACCTTGGCATTGGCAAGGTGGTGCGAGTGTGGTGCGCGCGCTGAGGGCATAAGACGCGTTGCAAATTACTCAGTCAAACACACGCAGACACGCACTCTCACTCATTTTTTCGCACTTTCTGACACTCACAAGTGCATATATTTAAATACAATATCATTTATGTACACATGTGAAGTTGCTAATGTAAACAATATTATTCCAGCTAACTTTTCTATCAATTCAGCAAATTTGTTGTCCAGTATTCATATACAAATTGCTTCTTTAGAGGCAGTAAAAAAGTGTAAGGCCTTGAGTTTGAAAGAAAAAAGTAAAAACAAAAAATTTAAGAATAAAAACGTAAAAGAAACTACAAGTTAAAATGAAAAAAATTACTTCAAATTTTAAAGAATTCAAAAAAAAATTAATAAAAAAAATAAAGATATCAAAAGATTAAAAAGTAAAATAATTTTTTTTTTAATTTTATAAAATAATAAAATAAAATAAAAACATTTAAAAATTTAAAAATATAAATTTTAATTACAAAAATATATAAAATAAAATAAAAACAGCTCAAACAAATTTTAAAATAAAAGGGGGAAAAATTTCAAGAAGTTTAAAATTATAATAAAAAATATCAAAACAATTGAAAAATATAAAATTAGAAATAATGTTAAATTTAAATATTAAATATTAAATTAAAAAATATAAATTTAAAAACAGTGAAAAAAGATTCACTCAATAAGAAATATTTAAAAACTAAAAAATTATTTGATTATTTTAAGCTTAAAGAAAAAATAAAAATATAAAAAAATTTATATAAAAAAAATATTGAATAATTGAAAAAATAAAAAATAAAAACAACTAAAAAAATCAAGTACAGAGGTAAAAAAATTTTTTAAAATCAAAATTTAAATTGAAAAATATTTAAAAAAAAATTTTATTATTCTAAGCAACTAAAAAATAAACAAACACAATTAAAAAAATTAATTTTAAAAAAGAAAAAATATTTTAAATGTTAAAAAAATCAAAAAACAAAATAAAAACAATTAAATAAAATTAAAATAAAGAGATAAAAATATTTTAAAAATTAAAAATTTCAAAAAAATACAATAAAAAATTCTTAACTTTTAAAAAATAAAAAATAAAAATTAAAAATAAAATTTAAATGAAAAAAAAAATAAAAAGTAAAAAAAATTAAAAGTTTAAAATTTTAATTACTTGGAAAAAATAAAACCACTAAAAAAAATATAAAAATATAATAGCTAAAAATTTAGAAGTTAAAAAATTTAAAAATTAAAATAAAATAAAAATTAAGAAAATAAAAAAATTTAATTTTGAAAGGTTGAAAAATAAAAACATTTAAAAAAATATGAATTTAAAAATGATAAACTTTTTTATTTAAAAAAAAATTAAAAACTTAAATATTAAATAAAATTAAAAACAATTAAAAATATATAAAAATTAAAGAAAAAAAAAGATTTTATAAATTTTGAAAATAAAAAAAATTAACTAAATAAAAAAAACTAATGAATAATATAAATATAAAAGCATCAAAATTGTTTGAAAAAAAATTTTAAAACCTAAAATATAAGCAGAAAAATTTAAACAAGTAAAGAAATACAGATGCAAAAAAGCTTTTGAAATTCCAAACAATAAAAAATTCATATTTAAAGTAAAAACAGCTTGAAAAAAAATAAAAAATAAAAAAATAAAATAAAAAACAAAAAAAAAACATTAAAAAAAATATAAAAGAGTAGAATGAAATTTGGAAAAAAATTGTCAAAATTAGGAAAAAAAAAATAAATAATATAAAAGCAATTAAAAAATACATAAAAATAGCTAAAAAAAAAATTAATGACAAAATTTAAATTGTGCAAAAATCATTTATTACATTACATTAGTATTTGATTAAAATGAATTGTGAGAGCATTTGAAAGTATTTTCTGAAGTGTGATGATAAGTAAGTTTATTTAATAATAAATTGTGAATTGTAATTATATTTTTTTACTGTAGTTTTTTTACATCAACATGCACTGTCATTCAAAAATTATTGCTCAAAATTTTAATTTATAAAAGAATTAAAAAAAAAAGTATAAACTCGAAAAATCCTGCAAATTATACATAAAAAAAATTTAAATCTATTAACAAAAATGTATTTAATATAAAAATTGGTAACTATACGTGGGTATAATTTATAAAAAAGCAAAATTAAAATAAAAAAATAAGTTGAGGCTCCAGGCTAATTATACTAAAAACTTAAAAAAATATTATTTATGAAAAAAAAAATATTTTTCCTGATGTAAATTATTTATAAAAGTATTTTAATACGTGATTGAAAATTTTGAGTTTTAAATTATGATTTTTGAATAAGATAATTATATGACAAACTAATGCAGACGCCTTTCTCAATATAGCTTGAAGTTCAATTAATTTTAGAATTTTTTTATCTACTCTTCGTAATGCATTTTCAAGAAAAAGAAATAAATAAATAAAAAGTAGGCGAATTTTTTTATTTTTTTTTATATATTTCTTTTCTTTAAAACACCTTTTATGACATTTTATGATTTTCCACTGCATTAATACCATTTTTATAACTTCAATACAGCATTTTACTTGATTTATGACAATTTGTATCAAAGTACACAAACAAAGTTATAAAAAAACATAAAAAATAAAAAAAATTCTAAGAACACAATTCTTTTCTTTTTCTACAATATTTCAATTGCTCCATTAACCGCCATTCCGTTGACCTTCGTTCGGTGGCACTTTGTAGTCAGTAATTTGTATAAATGCTTAATGGAAAATATTCTTAATATGGCATTTACGAGTATATGTACGCTTGGCGAGATTTTAAGATTTTTTTTCTTCGATTTCGATTTCGATTTTGCTCTACAAGACTTTGAGGTGTGACTAAATTAATCAATTATGTTTTTTATGCACTGAAAAATATATATAATTTTATATTTACAAAGAATATGCGCTACTGTACTATTTAAATTTAAAAACAAAATGATTTTTATTATTCAACATTCGCAGATAAAAGCGATATATTTACTGCCTGACCAAATTTGGGAGGCAAACATAATAATTATGGCGGCACCACAACCAATAATTGTGGGTGAATTTGAAAAGAGAAGAAAACAAGATAAAATTCTACAAATATATAAAAAAATAAAATTAAAATAATATCAAATAAAATTAAATTAAATTAAATGAAAAAAATAATAATAAAATTAAAATAAAATTATATAAAATAGAATAAAATAAAATGAAATAAAATAAATTAAAATAAATAAATTAAAATAAAAAATTTAAAAAAATATAAAAAAACATAAATCGAGATAAAATAAAGTAATATATAATAAACGAAAATAAAATAAATCAAAATTAAAATAAAATAAAATATATTTAGTTTAAAAATTTAAGAAATAAAACTAAATAAAATTAATTTAAATTAAATTAAATTAATAAAATTAAACAAAATTAAATAAATCAAGACAAAATCAAATAAAATGTAATATAATAATTAATAATATTAAAAGTAAAATAAGGAAAAAAAATAAAAATAAAAATAAAATAAAAATCATAAATAATATAGAAAAAAAATTAATTAAACAAAATAAAATAAAATTAAAAAATAAAATAATATAAAATTTATAATAGATAATAAAAAAATAACATAAATTAAAGTAAATTAAAGTTAAATAAATTAAAATGATAAAAAAAAAATAAAAATAAAATAAAAATTAAATAAAATATAAAAAATATTAAAAAAAAAATTCAATTATATACAACAAACCAATGTAAAATAACACAAAGTAAAATATTAGAGGAGAATTAAGTTATGTAAATAAAATAAAATAACTAAAAACAGAATTGAATTAAATTAAAATTTTTAAATAAATATAAATCAAGGTAAATTGAATTTAAAATATTAGATTTGAAAATTTTAATATTTCAATGAAAGAAAAAAAGAATTCAAACTCAAATCCTGTGTAATAATAATTTTTTTTTAAATTTACAGAAGGTCATAAATCGTGTTTTTTCAATATTGAAAATTTATGTACACCAATAAAATAACCAAAAATGAGGTTTCACTAGAAAACCAAAAAGAAAAAGAGTAATATATACATACAAAAAACAAGAAAAAACAAAGCATTGAAAATCATACATAAATGCGCCATCAGCGTTGCACTTGGACGTTGACACTTTAAACGAGTAAAGAGCAGCCATCAAAGGCAGCAACATTGCAAGTGTCACCTTTAATAACCTCCAGAAACAACAACAACAGCAAATAGAAAAGCGCATATGAAGCAAAATGATAGCAGGTTCTTGAAAAAAAGAAAACAACAACAACACAATTCTTGTATTTCACTGTTTGCTTAAGCATGGCTAAGCGTTTACCGCTGACCAGTTGACCAGTGAACATTAGAAAAACACCAAAAAAAAAAATACAAAAAAATACTGTTTATAACAAAAACAATGCCATTTATATGTAGCTAAATATACATATGTTGTTGCATATGTACATATGTACATATATGTGTGTGACGCTCTGCACTTGTCGCTTTTGGTGTTGAAAATCGTTGAAATTTGCTGTGCATGCATTTTGTAGCGTGCCGTTACTGTTGTTGTTATTGTTGTTGTTGTTCTTGTTGTTGCCGCTGACTTCTTACAAATTCTTTTCAAGATTAGGTCGTATTTATTTTGGCTTAAATGCATGTGATTTTTATTATTATCTCAACGCCATTGTGCCATTTGAGCTTGTTAAAGTATTTGCTTTTTGCTCTTGCTGTCTGCTGTTGTTGTAATTGTTGGTTCTTTAACTTTGTTATTTTGTGTTGATCTACTACTCGTTGCTTGCGGCCAACGATCAAGGTTGCCACCGGCAACTAAACAACACAATTTGAGGCTGCATTGAAAACAATAACAAGAACAAAAACAATCAAAAAATGAATAAAAGTCAGCGCAATAAACTTTGTGCAAGAATGTGCCGTTAAATATTTGAATTTTATTATTTGTTTTTAACTAAAGTCATAATTTATTATTTGCTGTTTTTAGCCTGTAAATTTTTATGTGTTTTTTTATTTAATTTTTTTTTTTTTTTTGATTAATATATATTTTTGGAATTTTTTTGATTTTTTTTTGCTGTATATTGCTGTATATTTTTTCACTATTATGTATATTTTTTCACTATATTTGCCATTTATCGTGTCGATTTAACACGTTTCGCGGTCAACGTTCGAAACAAAAATTGAACATTTTTTAATGCATTGCAAAAACAACAAACTGACATGATCTTTGAGTGTTTGATAAGCATTTGTGTTTGTGTGCTCTTTAGCTGCGGGCTCATTGTCCGCGGGTTCGAGGAGTAGTTTGGAGTTCTAGAGCTGGTGCTATTAATTATCATTTGAGTGATATTTAATTTACTGAAATTGAACTTTTTTCTTGATAAAAAAGGCAATGCATTAACTATTTTGTTTCTTGTAGGAGCAGTGATTGATGGATGGTATGGCAAATATTATTTTAAATTATTTTAATTTATTTCATTTTATTTTCTTAATTTTTTATTTTATTCTATTCTATTTTATTTTATTTTGTTTTTTATTAATTTTTTTTTTTTAATTTTTTATTTAACTTATTTTTTCTTATTTAATTTTATTTATGTAATTCTTTTTTTGATTTTCTTTTTATTTTATTTTTTTATTTTTATTTTTTATTTAATTTTATTGATTTTGATTCTATTCTATTTTATTTTATTTTGTTTTTTATTAATTTTTTTTTAATTTTTTATTTAACTTATTTTTTCTTATTTAATTTTATTTATGTAATCCTTTTTTTATTTTCTTTTTATTTAATTTTTTTTTTAATTTTATTAGTTTTTATATTTTTTTTAATATTTAATTTTTTTATTTAATTTATTTTTATTTTATATTCTATTTCAATTTTTTAATTTTATTTTATTTTATTTCATTTTATTTTAATTCATATGATTTAATTTTATTTGATTTTTTTTATTTTCCTTATGTATTTTATTTAATTTTTAATCTATTTGAGTTTATTTTATCTAATTTTTCTATTACTTTATTTTACTTTATTTTTTTCCGTTGTATTGCCTTCCTTTTTTATATTTTTTTCTTTGCTTACTGCGCCCATAAATTTTTTTGTAAATACTTTGCTTCGGTTCCTTTTTTCTTTTCTTATTTTGTTAATTTTTTACATTTTTTTTGTTTTTTTTTTTGTTTTTATAAATATTGATTTATATCCCACGAATTGGCATTGAAATACAACATAGAAGCTTGGCACTCATTGTTGGGCGGGTGTTTTCAGCACTTGAAAAACACTTACATAATTGGAGCGCTTGCGCCTGCTTGCACACTCTTGAAGTGGCCACAACAAATTGCATTAATGTTCAAATCTAAATCTGCACAATTTGATTGTTATGAGTATATTTCGTCCATTTTTTCTTGAATTTTTTCACGTTTGGCTAACAACAGAAGTGGTTAAAATGCAGTAAAAGCGTTTATAGAATCACTTTATACATATATATGTGCTCACCTTGTCTGTGTAGTAAAAAATTTGAATTTTACTTGGCATTTGATTGCCATGCGTGACAAATTGTTTTGAGGGAATTTTGAAATATTACTACACTAAGGCCGTTTATAACAGAGTGATTAGTAGAAGTATGGGGTCAGGATGCCTTGGTTAAATAATATAAAATTGAAAAAATATAAAATTCAAAAACTCTTTCGGTACAAATTAATCTGAAATTTTTTTATTTATTATTATCGGTTTTTGACGTTTCATTTATTTTCTTTACTGATATTTTTAAATTAATAAAATATTTCTCTCTTTTACATAATTACAGGATACTCAATCCAGTGAACAAATTGGTGAAGTCTATCAAGACGAAGCCAATATGGCGGCCATATTAATGCGTCGTCATCTGGAAACTGGTGATTTAATAATGGTAAGTGCAATAATTTCTTTCTTTTTTTTACACATAAAATACGGCAGGCCAAAAAAAAAATTAATAATAAAAAAAAAAATTAAAAATATGATATGATAGGCATAGAAAAGTTGGATCAATCAAACTAACAATATAATCGAAACAATGTACTGCAAAAATATCCATACAATTCACATACACCTGTACCTGCATGAATACATTACCAAGTTTGTTTGCTAATACATTCATGCTGCGCAAGTAGTTATAGAAAATCAAACAAAAGATTTAAGCAAGAAACTTGTGCTAATTTCAACCTCTGCAAATATATATATATAAATGTATAGGTATATGTATGTACCTTTAATATGTATATGTATATGTATATAATATCATGTATTTCTAGTGAGTAAATTGATTTGTTTAGTTTACCAATTCAACTGTTAAGTAATTTGGCACAACAAAACCTAAAAAAAAGTACACAAAAAATGTATATATGTATACTTGTTGTATACACATACATATCATGTTGATACTTAAGCTACTAGAGTTTTTTTCCAACTACTTTTCGCATTTGTACACATTGTTCTTGGTTATGTAAGATTTTTAGTACGCTTTTTTAGTACACTTGCGCCATATTGGCCGACACTGGCTTACCTGCTGCTTGTACCAGCCATTTGCTGGAGCTAATAGGATGTTAATTGCTTGTATGCATAGGCGAATGTCTACATAGGCGAATTAAAAACAAAATATTAATAAAAAATTAATTTAAAAATAATAAAACAAACAAATAAAATAAAATAAAATAAAATAAAATAAAATATAACAGAATAAAATGAAAAACAAAAAATAATAAAACATTAAAAAAGATAAATAAAAAAAATTTAAAAAAATTAAAAAAAGAAAAAAGAAAAAAAGAGAACGATCAACGACACTGAAGATGGCAGAACGCCGAAACCGGTTTGTCTCCAAACCAAATTTGACAAGGGACGACGGGAACTCGTTCCAATATTCATCAAAAAAAGAAAATAAAAAAGAATGAATAAAAATGTAAATAAAAATAAAAAAATAATAAATAAATAAAATAAAATTAAAATAAAATAAAACAAAAAAGAATGAATAAAAATAAAAATAAAAATAAAAATAAAAATAAAAATAAAAAATAAAAAATAAAAATAATTAGAATTAAACCAAAATATAGAAATATATAGAACATAAAGCCCCAGAAGTTTTTACTTTAAGTAAAGCAGTAAATTAAAAACAAAATATTAAATTAAATATTTAATTTGAATTGATTTAAAAGAATATAAAAAGAAATTTGAGTAAAACAATATGAAATAACAAAAAAAAATTTGAACAAAGCAATTTAGAATAAAACGTATTTAAAATAATATAAAATAAAATTAAAAAATAGACTTTTGGATACAGCTCATTACTTATAAGACAAAAAAAATAATTAAAATTAATTTTATAAAAAATATTGAATTGTTTTATAGCGGTTGATCCATTTCGAGGTTCCCTACTTAAAAAAAAAAAACACAAAAAAATCAAATCTAATGGGGAATGTTTATTATCATTCGAAAGAAAATTCTTTGGCATTTATTTTTTGAAAATTATCTCTTTCAAATGTTGGCCGCGGCTACGTCCAGATGGTCCATCCGTTGAGTCCAATTTTCGATGACTCGTTCGAGCATTTCACATTTCGACTGGTAACTGGCGAATGACATGCGTGCTGTTTTGCTGTTTTTGCCAATCGATCGGCCCAAAACGTGAAATTATCTGCTTACCGAAATGTTCTTTCAATAAATCCATTGAGTGATGTGATGTGTGTGAAGTGACGCCGTCTTTTGGAAACCAAGAAGAAATATGCACCGATGATTCAGCCGGCCCACAAACCACACCAAACCGTTGAGTTTTTCTGGGTGCAATGGCAGCTCTTGAATCTTTTCAGATTGCTCTTCGCCCCAAATGCGGCAATTTTGCTTGTTTACATACTCATTGAGCCAGAAATAGGCTTAATGGCTGAACAAAATTTGGCTAGAAGACGTCGGATCTTCTTGGAACTTTTCAAGAGCCCATGGAGCGAGGCGATGTCGCTTGGGAAGGTCGAGCGCCAGCGGCTTCAGTTCTTGCACAAACTGTATTTGGTTCGCTTTCAATTTAAGATCTCGACGTAAAATACGCCAAGTCAATCTATGCTACTTTTACTAAAAATTAGTATTAAATTTTCTTAAAAATTAATTAGATTAATTTTTTTCAGTAAACTCCAGTTCTTTTTAATAACTTTAAAATTTAATTATGAAAGCCACAAGCCAAACCGAAAATTGCCAACTCGCCCACCTTAAAACAGAAGTATTTTCACGCTTTAAATGCGCGTATTTGCGTTTAAGCTCACTCAATACGTGTGGGATGTGTCCGGCAGCTGTTGATTGTTTTTCTAGTTGTTGTTTTTGTTGTTGTTCATACTGTTAACTCACTTTTGACTTGGCAGGTTAATCGTTTTTAATGAAGTCGATCTGACAATTGCCATCGGCAGCAAATTTGCAGCAGCAGCAGTAGCACCAACAACAGCGCTATGTACATATGCGCAACAACAACAACAACAAAAACATTATATGTACAATATAATTTATAAATTAAAACATTTTTGTGCAAATAATTAGATTTGTAGTTGGCGTTGGCATTACTTGTCTGTCTGTGGTCTAAATGTTTTTCTGCTTGTCGCACCAATTGCGATTTGAAGTATTTGTTAGCAGAAAGGTCATTGTTATAATTAAATGCGATGGATAATGGACATATTTATGTGAACAAAAAAAATCTAAATTTTTTTTATACATATACTGAGCGCTTTTAGAAAATTAATTTTTTTATTATTGAATAAGCAAAAAGGAAAATATTTGAAGAAATCTTCAGAAATTTTACGATTTTTTTAAATTTAGTTAAATATTTTAAATATTTTTTTGTAGTAACTAAAATGCAAAAAAAAGAAGAAATTTTAAGATTTTTTGGCTTAAAATTCAAAAATGTTCATTTTCAATTATTATTATTTTTTAAACCAATTTTTCAACCTACAACCAACTGTTCACTTAACTGCCAGCGCTCACCTGCTCAAAAATTAAATTACCAAAAAAATACATTTATTTTTTGCATTTTCGCTATCACCTTAACCAGCCACTGTCATTGCCATGACCCCACAGGCGGTCAAAACAAATGTTATACTTGCATTTAGCCACCGGTTGTTTGTGGGTTACTGACCATCAGGCAATCAAGTGTATGCGGCTGTTTGTGTGTGTGTGTGTGTTAAAACAAAATTAAATATATATAACATGAAAAAAGTGTGTATACAAATTATGTAGCAAAAATGTGGTATGCAATTGAGAAATTAGGAAAAAAACTACAACAACAAAAAATAAAATACGCTTGTGCCATAAGAGCAAGTTCGACGCAGCACCTTGACCAAATTGCTATTGTGGTGCACTTATTTTTATGCGTTTCTACTTTTTTTCTGTGTTTGACTGTGTGTTTGACCAACCTTTACTTGGCTTGCAACAATTATACTGATTGTGTTATTAAATTTTTATTTAGATTTTTTTTCCAAGTCAATACTTGAGATATTTAGTTTTTATGATGGAAAATGATTTTTGCTTTTTTCTTAATTTTTAAAATTTTTTCTTAAATTTGTAATATTTTCTATTTTTTTGTTTGCTATTTTACAAATTTTTTTCGGTTTTTTTCTTTAATTTTTTTAATTTTTGGTTTCATTTTTTAAATTTTTTAATACTTAAATAATTTTTGTTGCATATTTTAAATTTTGTTTGCCATTTGAATCTTTTTTTTAATTTAATTTTTATGCTTTTTTTATAACTTTAAATACTTAAATAATTTTTCTTTTAATTTTGAATTTTTTTTTTTTGCTTTTTGAATTTTTTTTTTAATTTTATGTTTTTTTTATAACTTTCAATATATAAATAATTTTATTGCACTTTTTTAATTTTTTTTTTTAATTTTTTGCTTTTTTTATAACTTTCAGTACATAAATAATTTTTTTCTGAATTTTTTTAGTTTTTTTTTTTTGCTTTTTGAATTTTTTTTAAGTGTTATGCTTTTTTTATAACTTTCAATGCTTAAATAGTTTTATTGAATTTTTTTAATTTTTTTGTTGCAATTTTGGTAATTTTTTTTCTTTTTAATTTTTTTTCCTTTTTTATAACTTTAAATTTTTTTTTAATTTTTGCATTTTTTTTTATTTTTGAATTTTTTTTCTTTTTTTTATAACTTTCAATACATATGTATTTTTTTTATTTTTTTTTTTGCTTTTTTTAATATTTTTCTTTGCTTTTTTGCACAAATTGCATTCTTTTTTTTTTATTCGAAAAAACTGCTTTGCGAAAATTACTCACTTCCACTGTGCTTTGTTCGTTGCACGAACTGGTTGCCATAATTTTAGCTAATTATAAACGGGCTTAGTCAGTGTAATTCGAGTTTATTGTGTTGGTGTTGGCGATTTTTTTGTGCTTTAAATATTTACCATTAAATCATATGTAATTAACATATTTTTGTTAAGTCAGCAAATTGTCACAGCATTCAATTGCAATGCATTTCGGGCTGTGGCTGCCACATATTTGTTAACTGTGAAATGTATGTGGTCATTTATTTTGTATTTACTAAGCGGCATGCCATACAGCATTGTATACAGCATTGTATATAACAAATATTTGTGTGTGTGTGTGTGTGTGTGTGTGTGTGTGTGTATTACGCCCTAACACTTTACCTTGCCCGCATTCGCTTTACTTCAGCTGCTTCGCTTCACACTCAGAGCTTGACTAAACGCAGCTCACCACACCACACTGCATCAACATTTCGCTTATTGTCTTCAAGGTAACCTTGCAACATTTCTGTGTTTGTGTGTGACTTGTCGCTTTTTAATGCTTACGTTTCAGATAAAAATCAGCTTTTTTTTGCTTTTGCTCTTCATTTTGTCAGCTTTTTGCTACACATATTTATTTAATTTCTATACATACTCACATTTATTTTAATCTTTACAATCTTTCTGCTTCATAATTTTTTTATAATTTTTGCAATGGTTTTTTTTTATTTTTTATTTTTTAATATTTTCTACTGTAGCTCACCGTAATCTCAGTCAGTCATCGACAATTGTATGCCAATTATATATATATATATGTGTGTGTATGCTACATACGTATATTTACTTATCTTGCAATAATGCTTTACATTGTTTTGGTCGCCACCCATAAACATTTACTAAACGCGCAATACTTAACACCCCACTGACTGCGAAGTTCGTTGCTTAAGTCTTTTTGTTTTAGCTCATGGCTATGCTAAAGTAATGTTGGTGGTGGCGAAGTGTTTGCTAATGGTTAGCAAATCTAAAGTGATGGTGTGTGGAAGATTTTTATAATATTTTGTTTTTTTTTTTTTGCATTATGAACATTTTTAAGTTAAGAAAATAAAAAAAATTAAAGGTGCAAAAAATAATATTTTTGCAGTGATCCATTTCGAGGTTCCTACTTTTTTAAAGAAAAAAAAAAAACACAGAAAACTCAAATTTAATGGTGAATGTTTATTATCATTGGAAAGAACATTCTTTGGCATTTATTTTTTGAAGATTATCTCTTTCAAATGTTGGCCGCGGCTACGTCTCAGATGGTCCATCCTTTTAGTCCAATTTCGGATGAGTCGTTCGAGAATTTCGACTGGTAACTGGCGAATGTTGTTGAGACCAAATGTCGCGGATCTCACGAGCTTCAATTTCAGGCATCAAATAATCGGTTGTCATGGCACGATAACGGCTTGTATTGACGATTACGTTCTCACCGGCACCATTTTTGAAGAAATATGGACCGATGTTTCCACTGGTCCACAAACCGCACCAAACCGTTGTTTTTTCTGAATGAAATGGCAGCTCTTGAATCTTTCCAGGTTACTCTTCTTCGTCCCAAATGTCGCAATTTTGCTTGTTTACCTACCAATTGAGCCAGAAATGGGACTGATCGCTGAACTAAATTTGCCTCGACAACGTCGGATCTTCTTGGAACTTTTCAAGAGCCGATTGAACGAAGCGATATCACTTGGAACGGTCGAGCGTCTTCAGTTCTTGGACAAACTCTGTATTTTGTATGCTTTCAATTTAAGATCTTGACGTAAAATTCGCCAAGTCAACGACTATACGTCAGACCGAGCTGCTGCGAACAGCGCCGAATCGACTCTCCACGGTTTTCGTGTACACTAGGCCGATTATGTTGATCATAAGTTGAGAGAAATACACCATTTACAGTGCACTTTAATTTTCGTAATAAAGTTGAATGATTTGTAAACGTTGTTCAGGCGTAAGTCTTTCCATGATGATGTGTCAAACAATACTGAACAAAAGAACATGACAGCTTGACACGACTCACGCTTGATCTATCACAAAAAGGCTATTGAAGAAAGTACCTCTAAAATAAAACAAAATAAATTTAAATAAACCAAATAAAAATCAAATTAAATTAAAACAATAAAATTAAATTAAATTAAATTAAATTAAAATAAAATAAAATAAAAAAATAAAACCAAATAAAATAAAATAAAAAAATTAAATTAAAACAATAAAAATAAATATAAAAAAATAAAATTAAAAAAAATAAATGAAATAAAATAAAAAACAAAATAAATAAAATAAAAATTTATAAATAAAATAAAATTAAAATAAAATTAAAATAAAAAATAAAAAAATTAAATAAAATAAAATAAACTTAAATTAAATTAAATTAAAAAATTAAAAAATATTGAAATATGATAGGATAAAAAAAATTAAAAAAATTAAAAATAAATCAATATAAAATAAAAAGAATTAAAATAAAATAAAATAAAATAAAATAAAATAAAAGACTTAAAATATAATAAAATAGTATTTAGTTTTGAAAAAAGCAAGCGTAGAATGATTAAAAAAATATATATTATAGTCGACTGAAATTCAATTTTAACTTTTTTCATTTGAATTACTATAAATATAATTTTTAGAAAATATAGAAATATTAATTTTTTCATATTTCCACAATGAAAATTATTTAATAATTTTTTTTTTTATAAATCTTCATTTTTTTATTAATTTCCACCTCTAAGTATCAAACGCTAACCGCAATTGATAGCTTCGTCATCATTTATAGCAATAAACGAAAATTATGTAACATTTGAGCAGTAGTAGAAAACACATACTCACACATACGCTCATACACAAATAGCAATTTGATTGTACTGTAGCAATATATATGCAGTACAATATGTTGCAACACAAAAAAAAAGAAGAAGAAGAAAAAACCGATAATCCGCCAAACCAAAATGAAAATGAAAGCATGAAATCAATTTTGAAAATTAAAACATATTGAAGCACAAAAAGCTTTCGCATAAGCGCTGACCGTTATTACTAGCATATTGCTATACAATAACCATACACACACACACATAACAAGCCAAATGAATTATCCAAATGTGTGGTATAAATTATTTTGTTGTTGTTAAAACGTTGTTGGTAGAAAAAAACGGCGCAAGTTGTTGCAAGTGGCGGTAGCGTGTGAGTTTTCGAAAAACTGATTAAATGTTGTTGGTGGTGGCGGTGGCGGTGGTGGTGGGGTTGGGTAAAAGCTTGTTAGTTGCAATTTCATATCAAAGCTTGCTCATTATTGGACTCCTTAAGTATGTAGCTTGAGTTAATCTCTAATTGTAAATGCTTTAATGTTTGAAACCTACAAATTTTCGGGTATTGGATTAACATTTTTTTAAATGATTAAGCAATTTTTTTGATTTTTCAATTTTTTTAGGTTTTTCTTTTCTTCTTTTTTTTTTTTTTTTTTTTTTTGTCCAAACAAGTAGGTAGTAGCTTCTTGTAGGCTTTGTTTTACTCTCTACTTCTCGGCTTGCATTTTCATTCTCTTCCTCAGTTGCTTTTATTAACTCATTACTAATACTAAGGTTATTTATGGCTGCTAATAATTTCCTATTACATACATACACACATACATACATATATGGGTATATATACAATTAGTTAGTTCGGAGTTTTTAATCATTGTAGCGTAAAGGTCGGCGACTTGCAGTGCCTGTTTGCTACATAATATACTCCACGAGACGTACGTGCATAGTATGCAGGAGCCCTTGAAGTCACATATGATTCGTAGAATTGATGAAGTTACGTATTTAAAGGAAAGAAAAAAATTATTATAATAATGAAACGTTAATTAATTGATTTTTAGAAAAAACAAAAAGTCTCAATTAGGAACGCCAATACGAATATGAATGCGCGTACGAATCCAGATATGAATAGGAAATCGAATACGAATACGACTAGGAAATTGAATACGAATGAGAAAACTATTACGAATACAAAATCGAATACGAATACGAAATCGAATACGAAACCGAATACGAATACAAATACGAATAATATATTGAATACGAATCTGAATAGGAATAGGAATGCAAATAAGAATACAAATATGAGTACGAAATGGAATACGAAATCGAGTACAATTACGACTAGGAAATTGAATAAGAATATAAATACGAATAGGAATACAAATAAGACTATAAATACGAATCCGAATGCGAAATCGAATACGAATACGAAATCGAATACGAATGCGAATACAAATACGAATACGAAATCGAATAAGATTGCGAATACGAATACGAATAAGAATAATTAACAAATAAGAATCGAGAAGAAGTGCTCATCCTTAACTGCAAGCAATCTCACCAAATCCATTGAGTAAGGTCTTTGTGTTGCACTGCTAATCACAATTATGCTTTTGTAAACATTTTGTCCTCCCTGTGCAGGCAGCCGTTTCAACTTTGTGTAGCTTGTGGAGATATTATCTCTGAGGTAGATTCTACAATAATACTAAGCTCTCTCTCGCTTAGTGCTAGCAAGAGTGTGGTCTGTCTACAAACGGCGTTGTCCTCTCCAGTAGCTCAGTGATACGCCCTATGTTGGTATTGCTCCAGGACTATTCTTCCCTGCTAGGGGAGTAATCCGTCTGGCGTTGTGAACCACTAGTCTAGTATAGAACTTATGTATATTGCTGGTAGGTCTAGAGTCGCTGCTAGAAGAGTATGTTCTTCAGAGAATTGAATTTATTGCACGGAGCACTACATCTTCAGTTTCCAATTGGCTCGTCCCCAATCACAGATACTTTACAGGTACACAGAGTTTACGCCAAGAGGCTGTTGTTGCTTGGGTTGAGTTCAAAAGTGAGAACTGTAAAATTGAGGAGCTTGTGTGTATGGGTACCATCACTTCCTTATTATCTGTCACGATGCAAGTAGCTGATGTTCGGTCTAGTTGCGATATACAGGATACCGCGGAAGACCACCAAAGCTATACTCGTCTCCAAGATTAAAATAACTCTCAAACACTGCCTGATATTGACGCAGTGTGGCTTGCAATAAATGAAAAGTAGTCTAGCTGGGCGGATAGTACTTCTATGTGGTATAAGACGTATGTAATATGACTATTTGGCCAATTGAAAAGTCCCCGGCCTATCATAATAAAAAACATTTTTTTGCCAAAAATTATTTTTTTATTCAACATAGTTCCCTCAAGGGTGATGCACTGATTATAACGACCCTACAACTTTTCAATACCATTTTTGTAGTACAATTTGACCTTTGCCTCAAAATAGGCCTCAATTCACGAACGCATCTTCTTCAACGAATACATCTTCATTCGACGAAAATTTCTTTCCTTCAAGCATTCTTTTGAGATCTGAGAATAGGATATAATCGCTGGGGGCCAGATCTGGAGAATATGGTGGATGTGGAAGCAATTCGAAGCCCAATTCATGGATTTTTGTCAACGATTTCACTGACTTCTGACACTGTGCACTTTATTTTTCTCCAAATACGGCCGTTTTTCGGTAACTTCGCGCTTCAAATGGTCCAATAGTGCAATGTAATAGTCGCTGTTGATGGTCCGGTCCTTCGTTTTTCAATGAAAGTAGTTAATGAAAATTATCCATGTGAAAACCAAAATATAGACACCATAACCTTGCCAGCCGACTGTTGCGTTTTTCCACGCTTTGGAGCGGATTCATCGTGTACAATCCACCCAGATGACTGCCGATTGGACTTCGGAGTGAAATGTTGGAGCCATGTTTCATCCATTGTCATATATCGACGCAAAAACTTCGGGTTTATTATGCTTGAACACCTCCAAACACTGCTCCGAATCATCAACTCGTCATTGGTTTTGGTCAAAAGTGAACTCGTGCGGCACACACTTTGCAGAGAGCTTTGTCTACAGCTACTAACACAAATATCAATTATATTCCTAAACATTTTTGTTGTTTTTGCTTGGGAAAAATTTGTTTGAAATATCATTTACTGATATTGAGCTGCGCAGCCGCACCTTCCACTTTACTTCCTTTTTCTTATTTAGTTTATATATATATCACAAAATAAACTTATCATAAGCAATTTATATGTGTAAATATGAAAGCAATTAAAATATCACTTTGCTCTACATACGAGTATGAATGGCTAGCTGTCTTTGAGTCATTTTCGCATTTGCTTTAATTTTATTACACTCATTGGCCGCCACACGTCGCGCCACTTCTTTGTGTGCAACATGTTTTGGTCAATGGATATATGTAAATACGATATTCACATGGTATAGCACGTGCGAACAAACACACACGCACACATATACATATCTCATACTTGGTACGGAACAAATTAAAATAATAATCAACAGAAAAGCTGAAAAGCTGAAAACCATTTAATTACAAGAATAGAATGTTTCAATGTTTGATTTGCATTCTCCATTATGTCGATAAATGTAAGATTATGACAACAACAAAAAATACATAAAAATTGCACAAAAAAAAAAAAATACAAAAAAAAATTAAATATCCTGCACTCAAGGTGAGTAAAATGAGTCAATTGTATTAGTTAGACGCTAGTGAATGGATTAGAATTAATCAAGCGGAAGTCTGTTGTATGGGAAAAAGTGAGTGTTATAGGAATTAAAATTTAATTTTTTTTTTTTAAATTGAAAGATTTGAAAAAACCTTTTTTTTAATAAAATATACATGCATTTTTGAACGTTTAACATTGCCAGCTGACAATAATTTGTGGTGCTGAAGGTGATAAACTTATGGCGGCCGCAACAGCCAAGTGCTTAGCATTGCGTACTGCAATACGGAAGGCATGGATTCGCGTCCAGCTTCGAGCAGCAACCAACATTATTGAAAATCAATTTTTCTAACTGCCTCTCGCCCCAAGGCAGGGCATGTCAAGCCCTCTGAGTGCGTTTCTGGCATAATATATAGGGTTTTCCAATAAGAGTGATATGATTTCCTTTGAAAAAAAAGCACACTAATTGCTAACGAAATTCAAATGTTTTTTATTTAATGTGTATTGTGTTTTCGATACAATTAAGTTCTGTGTTTAACATCATTCAAATAGCCTCCACGACTTCTTTTGCAAAAACAAATTCGATGAACCCAATTTCTGAGCACTTTTTTGCACTAAATCAAGTCGTATGTCATGAACAGCACGTTAAATACTGACCTTTAAAACTTGAAGGGAGTCTGGTTTATTGCTGAAGGCCAATAACTTCAAATAACCCCACAAGCAGTAGGCTAATGGTGTTAAATCACGACTTCTTCGAGGTCATTCAATGTCACAATTTCTTGAAATAATCGAATCTCCAAACCTTTCTCGCAATAATTCGGTTGTTGCACGTGCTGTGTGATACGTAGCCCCGTCTTGTTGGAATCAGATGTTGTTAAGATCAACTTCTTCCAATTGTTACCATAAAAAGTTGGTTATCATCGATCTATACCGCTCTCCATTGACACGAACGTTGCTACCAGCTTTATTTCGAAAGAAGTACGGATCGATGATTCCACCAGACCAAAAACCACACTAAACTGTCAATTTAGGCGAATTTAATGGTTGTTCATGAATAATTTGTGGATTTTCTTCGCAACTGAATCGACAGTTTTGTTTATTTACCGCATCATTCAGATGAAAGTGAGCCTCATCGGAGAAGATGATTTTCTTAAAACAATCGGTATCGTTTTCAAGTTGTTCCAAGGCAAAATCAGCAAATTCACGACGTTTATGGTGGTCTGTGAATGAAATTATAAACATTACTGAATACATTGAGAAGAAAAGACAAATCATGACATATTAAAAATGGCCAAAACGACACTTAGAAATCATATCATCCCTATTGGAAAACCCTTTAAAAGCTTCTCATAAAAATCCATCGACCGTTCGGAGGCGGCTTAGAATAAATTGTAGGTTCCTCCAATTCGTTGGTAAAAATATCAAGACGTAAAACCACGAATTGGAGGAGGAGCTCGGCGGAAATTCGCTTCAGCGGTTTATTATTATTTATATTGATACTGAAAATCTATAAAATCGAATTATGCAAGTTGCAATAACTTTTGATATGTTCATGAGAGGTATGAATGGACTTCGGCGTGGCCGAGGACATTTTGTTCTACTTAATTTTTTTTTTTCAATTTAAATCTATTTATTTCATTTTATTGTATTTTCTTTTATTTCATATAGCTTTATTTAACGTAATTTAATATATTTCACCTGATTTAATTCAATTTTGTTTATATTATATTTTAATATATTTAATTTACTATGATTTTATTATATACTTTTTCTATTTATTACATTTTATTTTATTTTAATCTATTTGATTTTTTTTTTGTTTCTTCAAAACTGAATGAAGTTTTTTATAATTTTTTTTTTGGTATTTAATTTTTTCTTTATTTTTTAATAAAATTGTTTATCATTTTTTATTTTATTTTACTCTATTTAATTTTTTTTTTAATTTATTTAATTTTATTGAATTTTATTTAATTTTTTATTTTATTTTATTTTTTATTTTTATTTTATTTAATTTTTTCTATATATATATATAGATATAATATATATTTATTTTCTTTTTTACTAAATCATTTAATTTTAATTTTTTTATTTTTTTTTATTTTTTTCACAAGTAGCGCTTAGAGTTTCAAAAATTAATTAATCATTCCTTGAATTATAACGGAATATAAAACTTTAAAAAATTCTCTTAAGGCATTATGATATACATTTACATATATACATTATGTTATTAGAAGATCACGTTTCGAATGAGGATGTCTTCAACAACAAAGCATCGTCATCTTTTTCCGCACCAATAAATATTCATAAAATCACGAATTAGTGCCACGTGAGTTCTGAACTCGTTTTTTCTTAGCATTTTTTCTTAGCAGCGCTATCTGTCTTCATTCTCAATTTCAATGCTTTATTACTCAAAGCATGCTATGCAAATATGTATGTATGTATGTATGTATATACAAAAAAAAAATGATGCACTTGAAATTTTATTATAATTATTTGATAGATTTCAACAAATTTAATAGTCATTAATCTTGCTCAGTTGATTAGTTACACTATAAATATATTTACACATTTGCCCTTATGTGAAATACACATACATTCTCGCTGCTTCTCGGCCATTAATTGAACGCTTACTACTCGCCTGCGGATGCACACTTTCAATTTCATTTTAAGTAATTTTTTTTTTCAACTTCGCAACGCTTCTTTTTGCCTCTGCGTGAGACAGCTTCTATCTCGCAAATATCAAGGCCGTCCAGGTAGTAGCTGCCATTAAAGAAGAAGACAAGCTTAGACAGGCTACATGCATACATACGACGAGTATGTACATATTTACAATACAGCTATGAAGCTAACAGTTGGCATGACAGCTGGGTTTGATTGCAATAGCAAAGAATTAACAAAATGCCATCACCTTTTTTTTCTTCTTCTTCTTCTTCTTTTTATTCATCTTCTACGCATCTTCAATAGCAGTAAGACAAGATTGGATATTAATGGTGAGAAGCTGACAAGAGTAGAAGAATTAGAGATTTTTTTTCACTTCTTTTTTAGCATGCAATGGTAAGGCAGCAAAGAAGTTGCTGAATGAATATGCAAATCGAGTTTTGTCTAATGTTGTTGGGCAATAAAAGTTGTGGCCGCTGGGGCATCAACTCATTGACTGAGTTGATTTGATTGGCATTTTATTTAAATCTTTTTTTCTTTGTTTTTTTAACGAGAATACTTTATAGTCGCTTTTGTAAGTATGCACATAAATTTTGATAATAAATTATTTATTTTCGTATTCTTAGAGATATGGATATTTAGATGTATATACAATTTTCCAGTTTGCTTTATAAAGGCAACAAGACGCTGAAAACAATTCTTTTTCTTATGAAAATATAAAAATGAAAGAAAAAAAATTATTGAATTAAATTAAATTTAATAAAGAGTAAAAATACAATAATTTAATTAAAATTAAATTAAATTAAATTAAACCAAATAAAATATAATAAAATATAATAAAATTAAATAAATAAAAATAAAAAAATTAAATTAAATTATATTAAATTAAAAAAAATAATTAAAAATAATATTAAAAAATTAAATTAAATAAAACTAAATGAAATGAAATAATATGAAATGAAATAAAATAAAATAAAATAAAATAAAATAAAATAAAATAAAATAAAAATTTTAAAAAATTAAAAATAAAGAAATAAACTGAAACAAATTTAAACTATATTATATTAAACTAAAATAAAATATACTAAATTAAGTCAAATAAAGTCAAATGCAATAAAAGAAAACACAATTAAATAAAAATAGAAATTAAATAAAGGTATTTGAAATAAAATTAAATTATATTAAAATAAGCTAACATAAAATAATACAAAAAAAATTAAAATTAAAATAAATTTGAAAAAATTTGAAAAAATTAAAAACTTAAGAAAGAACGGGAGATTTGTTTTAAGGTGCCCTGATTCTTCTAAGGAAAAAAACACAGAAAATTCAAATCTAATGGTGAATGCTTCTTATCATTCGAAAGAACATTCTTTGGCATTTATTTTTTGAAGATTATCTCTTTCAAATGTTGGCCGCGGCTACATCTCATACGGTCCATCCGTTGAGTCCAATTTTCGCTGACTCGTTCTAGCATTTCGACTGATAACTGGCGTGTGTCACGCGTGATGTTTTGCTCCAAAGCCTGAATCGAAGCAGGATTGCCCGCATAGACTTTCGACTTTACATATCCCCACAAGAAAAATTCTAACGGTGTGATGGTCTTGGTGGCCAATCGACCGGCCCAAAACGTGAAATTATCTGCTCACCAAAGTTTTCTCTCAATAAATCCATTGATTGATGCGATGTGTTCGAAGTGGTGCCGTCTTGTTGAAGCCAAATGTCGCGGAGATCACGAGTTTCAATTTCAGATATCAAATAGTCAGTTATCGTGGAGCGATAATGGTCGCCACTGATGGTTATGTTCTCAGCGGCATCAGCTTTGAAGAAATATGTACCGATGATTCCACCGGCCTACAAGCCACACCAAACCGATGTTTTTTCTGGATGAAATGGCAGCTCTTGCAACTCTTCAGGGTTGTCTTCCTCCCAAACGTGGCAGTTTTGTTTGCTACATACCCATCGAGCCAGAAATGGGCCTCATGGCTGAACAAAATTTTACTCGAAAACTTCGGATCTCCTTGGAACTTTCCAAGAGCCCATAGAGCGGAGCGATGTCGCCTGGGAAGGTCGAACGGCTTCAGTTCTTGCACAACCTGTATTTTGTACGCTTTCAATTTAAGATCTCGACGTAAAATGAGCCAAGTGTTCCATATGTCAGTCCAAGTTGCTGCACGGTCTTCGTCGTGTACACTCTCAGCTACGGCCGATATATTTTCTTCACTGCGAGCTGGACGTGGTCTATTCGATCGAATATTATCCATTAAGGAATTCTGAGTCTCAAGACGGGTGATGCGAGTGTTGCGAAAAGTACGTTCATTAGGCCGATTATATTGGCCATAGGTTGAGCGAAGTGCGCGAAACACATTCTTTACAGAACGCGAATTTTCGTAATAAAGTTGAATAATTTGTAAACGTTGTTCAGGCGTACAAAGTCTGATTCTACAATGAAATGCCAAACAATACTGAACAAAAAGAACATGTGTGATCTGCCAAAAAAAGGCTACTGAAAAAAGTACCTCTACTTGGATCAACATTTATATATTTTTATGGCAAAAAAATGTGTAATTTCCTAATTTTTTCAGTACTTTTGTATAAAAGTTTCTTTTTTTGTTTTGTTTTCATAACCAGCAAAAAAATGCTTTCAACAATGCATCCTCACTTATGCACTTATATGAATATTGGCAACTAATAACTAATGTAAACCATCTTTGTTTATATAAATTTAAAAATTTGTAATCGAAGTGTTTATTTTGTCTACATTAAATCACTAAACGTCTATCGTGCACATAAAATCGCGTTCATCAAGTATGTTGTGAACTAAGAAAACATTCGAAGTGTGAATTAGCAGATATAAGATGGCATGTGAGTCTCGTTTTGCATGCAAATCAGCTGAAGATGGTGAGAGAATTAGAGTTGGCGCATCTTTAGACAATTTTAGCTATGTCCGGGGACCACTCAAGTGCGAGGGGTTTCGAAGAGAGAAACTTGGCGCAAAGCAAAAGTTTGCTAAAAAAAATTCTACCTATTTACTTATATTTACCTATTCTTTATTTCTAAAAAAATTTTCAAAATTATTAATTTTCAAATTATGAGTTAACAAGTAAAGTAAATTAACAAATTATCATTATTAGATATAAAATTTCCAAAAATTTTTTTTACAAATTTTTTTTTCCAAAATTCTTTTTCCCAAAATTCTTTTTTACAAAATTTTTTATCCAAAATTTTTTTTTCAAAATATTTTTTTTTTTTCAAAATATTTTTTTCCAAAATTTTTTTTCCCAAAATTTTTTTTTACAAAATTTTTTTCCAAAATTTTTTATTCCAAATTTTTTTTCCAAATTTTTTTGCCAATTTGTTTTTTGGCATATTTTTTTTGCATTTTCCTTTTGACCAAAAACCACCCAGCAAATTTCGCTTAAACGATATCAAAGCGTAACCACCTAAATTGTATAAAAAGAAGAAAGAAGAGAATGAAAAACAGCAGGAATGTCATTAAAAGTAAAAATGTGGCACGCACATGTTGCACGCAATCCAATCATGTGCGCAAGCGTAGAAACAACGCAACGCTGGCCAAGCAAGACAAAGCAAAATGCGACGCATGCCGGGGCGACCAACTAACCTAGCAAACGGTAGAAAAATCTATGTTAAGCAGCAGCTAAACAACAAAAACAAAAACAACAACAACATTAGTAACACATTAGATATGCCATCAACTGGCGTTTTCTTTCTGTATTTTTTTTTTTGTTGGTGTTGTTGTTTACCGCTGCTGTTACCAACGACGACAACTCAATTCGCAGACGTTGTAAATGTTGTAAAAGCACGCGAATGCCGTTATAACAACAAGAAAGATTGTGTATGAACAAAAAATAATTAAAACAAAAAAAAAAGAATTTTTAGGTGTACTAAAATCTATAAAAAAAATACAAATACCCCACTTGCCGCTATAACCAAGCAAATTACATGCTTTTAGTTTGCCACGCTGCTGCCGACACCTAAAGCCATGCGTCGCTTATCGCTACATGTACATACACATATGTTTGTATATGTTGCATACACACATTTCGCGCGATTATGCAACAGACAAGGCAATATGACGCCACGCGGTCGTTGCACAAAGTAAAAGAACATTAAAAAATGAATTCAGCAATGCGCTTTTCGTACAAACACTTGTTTTATGCCAAAATTGGTGCAGTGCACGCTGACTTTTTGAAAAAAAAATTTAGAAAAAAATAAATTTTAATAAAAATGTAACCAGAAAATGTTGAAATTAAATCAAAGTCGTCTGAAAACTCACGACGCCGCTAAGCAGGAAGCTTAAAATTGTCAGAGTTATTAACATTATTCGTGGTTAAGATAAAATACACACAACAGCGTAGCGGTGGCTAATAAAGGTGGCAAGTTTGTTGCTTAAGTCTTTTGATCGTAGATAGAAGTATTCAAATTGCATTAGAAATAAAGCCGCAAAAAGGCAAAAAATATGTGCAGAAAACTTGGAAACTTAATTTTTTTAAATTAATATGTCACATTCTAGCACTCAATGCAAACCTTGCAAATTATGGCGCACAAAATATAATGAAAAAATCGCAACAAAAATTAAAATAAAAAAATGCTTTCAAATTTTTGAAAAAACCAACATTTTTCTATAAATTTTCCAATTATGCCACACTATAAATAAACAAGTTGATGCAACATTCTCTCTTCTTCTTCTTCTTCTTCTTCTTCGCCCCACAACATACGTCATTATTAGGCAAAGAATTTTGGGGTCAATTCGAAAATTCCTGTTTTCAAGCAATAAAATTTTTATGAAGATGCATTAACCAACAAAAGAGGCATCAAGTCACAAAATAGGAGACACAAATATGGGCAAAACCTTTCTGAAGTTAAAATTAAAATTAAAATTAAAATTAAAATTAAAATTAAAATTAAAATTAAAGTTAAAATTAAAATTAAAATTAAAATTAAAATTAAAATTAAAATTAAAAATAAAAATAAAATTAAAATTAAAAAAAATAATTAAAATTAATATTAAAATTAAAATTAAAATTAAAATTAAAATTAAAATTAAAACTAAAATTAAAATTAAAATTAAAATTGTAATTAAAATTCAAATTAAAATTAAACTTAATATTAAAATTAAAATTAAAATTAAAATTAAAATTTAAATTATAATTAAAATTAAAATTAAAATTAAAAATAAAATTAAAATTTAAATTTTAATTTAAATTAAAATTATAATGAAAATTAAAATTAAAATTAAAATTAAAATTTAAATTTAAATTTAAATTTAAATTTAAATTTAAATTAAAATTAAAATAAAAATAAAAATTAACAATAAAATTAAAATTAAAATTAAAATTAAAATGAAATTAAAATTAAACTTAACAATAAAATTAAAATTAAAATTAAAATTAAAATTAAAATTAAAATTAAAATTAAAATTAAAATTAAAAAATTAAAATTAAAATTAAAATTAAAACTCAAATTCTAATACAAATTCAAATAAAAATCAATATTAATTTTAAATTTAAATTTAAATAGAAAAAAAATAAAATTTCAAATTCAAATCCATACTCAAACTCAGAAGCAAATTAAAGTAAACAGTTAAATTAGTTTTTAATTAATAATACATTAATTTTCATATATCTAAATATTAATTTAATTTTTTTAAAGTTCTTTTTTTTATTTTTTTATGAATTTTTTTATTTTTTCTTTTCAATTCGGGCACAGGGTTTTCCAAAAACCAACATCCATTATAAATTTTTTTATAGCTTTCAATGAATCAATCGCATAACCAATCAATTTGCAATAATTTCAGCTAGCAAGTTTGTTGCTTAAGTCTTTTATATCTAATTTGAGTATTCAATGAAAAGAAGAAAAAAAATCGCAACAATGCCAATTAGCAGGCGTAGAAAAATACCACTCAAACGCAGGCAAGCATATGTAAATTTAATATGACAAGTGTTTCGAAAAAAACATTTTTTTTTGTATTGAAAGCAAGAAATTTATTGCACGAAAAAAAAAACAATAAAAAATCTCAAAATCCAAAACTTTTGCGTGCATGCGTGCCAACAACACAGCACAGGCTCAAAAGGTTAATTATACACGAACAAAAGCTGCTCAAGCTCAATAAAAAATCAAACAAAAAAAATTAAAAAATAAATAAATAAATAAACTTGAGGCTAATAGACAACAGGCAATTGCTGATTGGACATAAAACAATAAAATTTTAATTTCGAAAAAAAGTTTTTATAATTTTTTTATATTTATTTTATGCCAAAAATCATTATTTTTATTGATTTGTATAAAAAGAAATATTTATTTCTAGCTGCTAATCATTATAACGCCTCTGTGCAACATCTGCTCATATTCACACACATTCCGCAGGCTATTTGAAGTGTGTTGTGTGTAGCAATTAAAATTACATATACTAAAAAATTTAAAAGTGAAAAACAGATTTTAATTGCCATAAGCAGTGCTAACAGCCAAGCATAGTAAACGGTAAAAACAATTTTTCATATCTGCCACTACTCACTTAGTTGCGCTTAAATTCGCAGCTCAACTTCGCCCAGCAGCGGCATCTTCATTAACCCCATTCAACACCTTTGATGAATAACATGTTTGTTTGGCAATTTTTTTTTCGTTTTTTTGGGCGTTGCTACTCGTATTTAATAATATGTTTTTGCTCTCAACAAAGCTAATGTCGGTTGCATATATATATGCATATTTTTCATATTTTTTATTATTTTTTTATATTTTTTCCTTATTTTTTCTATTAAAAACTGCACCTTCTTCATATTCAGTTGCACAATTTTTTTTCATCATTAATTTTTATTAATTTTTATTGTTTTTTTCTTTTTTTTTTTAATTCTCACCCAATTCATTTGTTTGGTTTCTGGGCTAATTTGTCTGCACCCGCTGGCTTTTTGTGCTACTGTAATTAACTCTTTTCTTTATTATTATCATCATTTTTTACTAAATAGCTATTTACCATGCTTATTTGACCTCAAATTGGTATTTTCAATGCAGTTATTTCAAAAATAAATAATAAAGAAAAAATTATTAAAAATCAAAAAGGTTTGTGGTTGGGAAAAAAAATTATTTTTAGGTGTTGGAAATCACAGCTAGTTAATTTTTTGAATTTTTTTTGAAGTTATCTACCTTGATTGCACTAATTTTATAGCATATATGTACTTATATGGATTTTTTTTTTTTTTTTTTGCAAAGCAATTTGCTTAAAATAAAATTTATTGCCATTGTCCATCACTATAAATATTTATTAGAATCATTTTACCTATTATATTGTTCGTACTTAACATTTTGAGCACATCTTCAAAGCAATCAGCAGTGCACAGCAACTCTATCAGCTTTCGCTTGGCCAACAATAGCAATCAGCATTAGCAATGTTTAACCGGCTTGCAGCTACAGCAGCCAACATTACATTAGCCAAGACGTGGAATTGTTGTTGACCTTTAGCGCCGATGCTGTGGCTGCATCACTGCTAAAGTCTCTGGTTTATTAACCTTTTTCAATTGATTTTTGAGTTCGAATTATTTTATATATTTTTGTGGCTTTTTTTTCAATTTTTTTAACTTATTTTTACATTTTTTAAACTTTTTTTAAATTTTTTTAATTTTTTTTTTTTTTATATAAATTTTTTTAAATTATTTCAATTATTTTTTTTTTCAATTTTTTTTATTTTTTTATTTTTTGAAATTTTTTAATTAATTTTTTTTTTTACAAAAATAATTTTTTTATTCCTTTTTTTTTAATATTCCCCAAAGCATATGTGCTGCCTTAGCTTGCAAATTTCGCCCCCTTCTGCAGTTGTTTTCTGCCTGTTGTGGCATCTTCTTCGTCTTCATGAGAGCCGTCTGACATTTTCACAGGTTGCATGTCAATGTGCGCTTGCCACAAGGAAGTATGCTTGTATGTATGTGCAGCGGCGGTAGTTTAGGAAGATATATGGCTCTGTGTTTAATGTTTGGCTGTTGAAGCGACAAATTGTTTGGTTGACAGGTTGCTTAGCTGGTTTTGGAGTTGTTACTTTATTAATGGGACTTTGAGTGTAAGGAAATTAATCTTCAAACGACAGAAAAGCAATATCTCTATAAGACGATTTGTGTGCTAAGTTTAATGGATAAAACTTCACGACTTAGATGTGAAAAAGGCAGGGCTCATAAATTGCATTTCAAAGTTTTATAAATATTTTATTTAGGAAAACCATACATAGCAGAAGCATAGCAGCTTCAAATAATTTTTTTCCGTTCTTGTTGTTGTTGTTGTTGTTATTATTATCGTAGCGGCTACTTAACCCCACCTAGGAACAGGTAAG
The DNA here is from genome assembly GCA_030068015.2 of Neoceratitis asiatica. Taxonomy (NCBI): domain Eukaryota; kingdom Metazoa; phylum Arthropoda; class Insecta; order Diptera; family Tephritidae; genus Neoceratitis; species Neoceratitis asiatica. The sequence goes on from CM061527.1 coordinate 75,594,788, forward strand.
TCTATTCTCAGTCATCGAGGAGGCCCATGAAACGTGCTGTTTCGACGGGCTCGGACCAGAAAGAGATGGGTGTTGATAAGTCGGCTTGAGTGGGCATGCAAAGAGGCGATTAGTGTCGTGCTGGGATTCGTTGCATGCAGGACATGCGTTGGGTATGTTAGAGTCGAGTCTGGATAAGTAGGAGTTGAGCCTACTACAATGCCTACTACAGACCTTAATTGTGCCAGGGTTATGCGGGTCTGTCGAGGCAGCTCGACCACTGCCATTCACAGTAAGACAGTTCATATAGGTGTTAACGCACTCTCGGTGAATGGTGTTTGAAGCTTGTCGGCATGCCGCACTGCCCAGCGTTTCTTGTCTGTATTGCTGTAATGGAGTCGTGGTAGTCAAGTACTCCCTTACTGATGTGCCTAGATGGTGGCTCAGCTTCAACTAAGTGTCTGTTGGAGTGATCGCTACGGTAGTATACCAGCATATATTGCTTACATAGCATAACATTATGCTCCTTAACTAGGAGCAGAGGGCAGTCGTGTGCGGAGTGAAGGAGTGCAGGCTATAAAATGTGACGCCCAGTAGCTTTAGGGTTATTTGTGGTCGGAATTTTAACAACATCGACTTTCACATTCAGTCCTAGCCGGTAATCCTTTGTGCAGCTGGTGAAAAGGCTGGCAGAGCATTTCGCTGGTAGTAAGTGTAGATGTCGTGCAGTGAAGAAGTGGGAAGGGTCGGCGAGATAGCAGTTTATTTTCGAACAAAGGTTGTCAATATCCTGGCGTACGAGGTCAAGGTGAGAGGCCGGTCGATGATTGTCGACCACTCAGGTAATTCATGGCCCACATCTTTAAACCTGGCGGTAGTGAGGAGGGGCCTAACCCCGTTTAGCTTTTCAGGGAATTTCTTTTCTAGTTTTTTTTACAGTTTTATTAAATTTTTATCATTTTTATTTTATTTTATTTCATTTAATTTTTTTTTCTTATTTCATTTGATTTTATTTTATTTTATTTTATTTTTATTTTTATTTTTATTTTTATTTTTATTTTAATTTTTATTTTTATTTTTATTTTTATTTTTATTTTTATTTTTATTTTTTATTTTTTTTCTTTAAATTTTTTTTAAGTTTTTTTAAATTTTTTTTAATCTTTTTTTTATTTCATTTTATTTTTATTTTAATTTTTTATATTTTTATTTATTTTATTTTACTTATTTTTTTTTTATATTTTTTTTTATTTTTTTTTTAATTTTTCATTTTGTTTTTTCATTTTTTTTTCATTTTTTTATTTTTATTTTTTTATTTTTTTTTGTACTTTTTTCCAAGTACAATGTATGTGGCATAAACAACCACAGCAAATATCAGTAAATAAAACCAATTAAGCATTGCATAAGCGCAGCAAGCAACTACTGAGCGATTGCTTACAGGAAAGCAAAATAATAGAAAATAAATATAAAGAAATAAAGAAAAAAAAATAGGGGGAAAGATAATCACTCAATGATGACGCCGGAAAATACAAATTTAAATATCAAAATGTTTTTAGCTACCTACATATATATATACATACCGATGTGGCAAGCGCTGACATGCTTTTGATACAACATGCACAGCGTGTCATCTGTAACACATACCTATACACATATATATGAATGTATGTATAAATACCTCCTGAGCCATTTATATGTACGTATTTGCGGTGATGACATTGTTGCAACAACAGCATGACACTCTAATGCCGCAAAGAGATTAACTCTTTACTGCACATTTCAATTGCTGCCGACGTATTGCTGTTGCTGTTGCACCCAACTGTATGTGGCATGTTGTTGTAAGCACTGATTGCATGATGTGTGCTTTTGCCTTTAATGCTACGCTAAATTTCAGTATTTTTTCTATATGTTTGTTTTTTTGCTGCAGCATCTTTCACTTTTTTCTCCCCATTACTTTTATTACCACACACTTTATTGCCTTTCTTTTGCATGTGGCTGTGTATGTGTGTGTGTGTGTGTGCTGTATTTTCCGCTTTTCTGTTGGCTTTGCTTTGCCGACTTTGTTGAACTTTCCAAATACTTTTCAAGTCATTCGTCATTCATTGTGCGTTGCTGGTTGTAGCTTGGGGGCTTGCATCATCGCCACACATTGCATCGCATCGCAGATCGCCTCTTTTCATACATTTCAAGTTTAATTACATTTCATGACAGTGCAACACTGCACATATGCAACATACATATGTAGATAGTTGCAGGCCTGTAGAGCAAATGCAATTGCAACGTAATACAGACGGCTGGTGGTATATATTATTTGTTATTGTTGTACTTGTTTTTTGTGTGCGTCTACTGCAATGCCATTATACTGCTTTTCTCATGAATATGTAATTTTTTTCAGTTGTTAAAGTTGTTGCATAAGCCAATGTGAGTGATGCATTGAAAAAATATTTTTTTTTAAATTTTTTTTTTAATTTTTTAGTTATAATTTTTTTTAAACAAATTTCAAATAATACCCAACACTTTGGCATTTTTTACCAATTTTCTTTTATCTAAATATATAATAATATATTTAAAATTTTATATTTTTGATAAAAAAAAATTCTTTAAAATTTTTAAAAATCTTTTTTTTTTTAATCTCAACTATTTTCCCCACATTTTAATGAGTTCGTTGGTATTTAGCACCAAATGCAATGGTTCTTCACATATTAAAGTCTATGCTTTGACGGAAATACACAATTATTTTGTATTAAAAACAGCTTACAATCACCATAACCTATTTCCTTTAAATGCATAGAAACAACAACAACAACAACCACTATAATAGTCCGAATAAAATTTTGGACGATAAAAAGTAACAAAACCAATTAACTGTAAGCATAAGAAAATTTCCATAAAACAATAAAAGTGACAGGCAAGCATGCATATAAACTCCAATTAATTTCCACATTACAATGCACACATACATACATACATATATACCTATATAAAAGCCTTGCTATCTCTTCTGCAAGCAAGCAAAGCTGTAATATAAACGTTTACGAATTTATTTACTATACAATTATTCGGTTCCTGCTTCCAACTGACAAAGTAATTTCATTTTTTTCATATATATATATATATATATAAGTACATATGTATGCGTGTTTATGCTGACTTCCTTTTGCCAAATGATAGAAATCAGAGATTGCTTAGGAATTGCGTGGCTGCGTGGAGGAGGAGTGCTAAAATAACAAACAAAAAAATAAAAAACAACAACAACAACAAAATATAAACCCAACACAAAATTTTTAAAACAAAATTTCAAAACTTATTTTTATTGAAAATTCTCTAAGCTTATTTTAGGTATTAATTTCAAAAAAGAAATGCTTTGAAGTAATTTTTCAATTGAATTTTAACGAATTCTTTTATAAGACGCACATATGGTATATATTTTTTAATATTTAAAAAAAAATTTTTTGGAATATTTTTCATATTGAAAGTTTTTTTTTTTTTGTGAATATTTCTCTCTATATAAGTAAACCCGCGAAAAAAAATATATGAACTTTTGCTATAAAAAAAGTGTTGAATAGATATTTAGTTGGTTTTCAATATCTTCTACTGCTTTTAAAATTAGTAAAAATATTTTTGAAATTATTGAATTTCTCACTGAAGTTTAGAAGATAGAAATTTTTGGATTTTACTGAGCACTTACAAAGCAAATCTTTAAATTTTTCCAACCTTCCTACCTTAAAATATTTAAAATACATGTCATATAATTATAGAAAAAAAAAATTAAAAACAAAAAAAATTAGAAAAGAAAAATTTCGAAAAAAATTAAAAAAAAAATTTTCCGAAAAAAAATATTTTTTCTTTTCATTCTTCAATCCAACATTTCCTAAAAATATTTCGCATGCATTAAAAAAAATTGAGAACCTTTTAAATTGTATTATTTCACACTTATTAAATTTAAATTTCCTAATTTTTTTTATAATTTTTAGACTCCAATTTAAAAAAAATATTTGATAAAAAATAATTAAATAATAAATTTTTAGATTAAAATTTTTTCCTCTCAATTTCTTAATTCCATAGTTCAAAAAAAAAAATATCTCATACATGTAAGAAAAATATTGAGGCCTTTTTTGGATCCATTATTTCGAACTCAAAATTATGAAGCGAAATATTTCCAATTCTTATAAATTTTTTAATCCCACAATTCTTTACAAAAAATGTCTCACATAAGAAAAAACAATTTTAAATACATTTTCAATTCCCTAAGCCCTAAAAAATGTCTCATATAATGGTAATAAATTGTAAAATTTTCGAATATCTTTTTTAATTGTATTTCACCATTAAATTTATGAAACTTTACTCTTCTAAATTCTTATTTATTTTGTTTAACCCACAAACCTTAAAAAATATCTCAAATAACGAAAAAAATATTTATAAAATTTTTTATGCAAATTTTTCTTATCAATGCTTAATCTCACAATTTTTGAAAAAATGTTCTCATATAAAAAAAAGCTTGAAGACTGTTTGAATTGCATTATTTCGAACTTAAAATTATGAAATTGTATATTTCTAATTCTTATCAATTTTGTAAGCCCACAATCCTGAAAAATTTGTCTCATATAAGAAAATTTAATTCGAAAAGGTTTGAAAACCTGTTTTTAATTGTATTATTTTCTACTTAAAATAATGGAACTTACATTTTCCAATTTTTTATTCATTTCTTAAGTCCAAAAATTTTAAAAATCACTCAAATAATAATAAAAAATTAAATTTTAAATTTTAATTTATATTTACTTTATAAATTTTAATTTTTAATTTAAAAAATTTTTTAACATTTTTTTCTGCCCTACACTTCTTACAAAATTTGCCTCATGTCTCATAGTATGCAAAAAAAATTAAAAAAAAATTTTATTGTATTATTTTTGTGAATCTAAACTTGATTCACCTTTAAATTCTCTTAATAATTTCCCATTACATAATTTTTATTATCTCAAATTTCATAATATTTGTGATTAATAAGTTTTATTTCACTAATTTTCAATTTTTTTTTTTCACTATCATAACATGAAAAATGCTTTTGTTATGTAAAAGTATTACGACAAATTTGCATTTAATAGGCCGCCACACCTTGCTTAATTGAAAAAATATTAAAAAAATAAAAAAAATAAATAAGAAAAGAATAAAAAATAAATAAAAATATAAAATAATAAAAAAAAAAATTTGTGTTCAACCCAACCAGTATAGTATCAGGCTTTATAATTTGCTAGTGTTACAGTAGCATTTGCTTATCACTGGTTGCCGGCTTTAAGTGGCACAATTTTTTTCACCATATTTTTTTCAACAATTTTCAACGCCTTTCTATGGCGCAAAAAAAAAATCATAGAAACCCATAAAAAAATGTCAGCAGTAGCTGTAGCAGGAAGTCTTTTGCCAAGAGAAAAATGCAAATTTTTTTCACGCTCAACTCGACAGTTATTGCATGTTACTACATATTATTGCTGGTGGAGAGAAAAAAACCAAAAATTTTAACATAAATAATAATTGGTAACAAAAAACTACAAAAAAAAAAAAAATACACAATTCAACACACAAAAACTGTTGCATAGCAAACGAAATGCAAATAACGCTGCAATTAAATTATTAATTGGCGTAAATTGTTTGAAAGCGGTGTTTGGTAGTTACATTGGTTTGGGGGATTTTAATATCAAATACTTTTATTTTAATAACTGAAAAGTGGAAAAATTGAAAGAGCTTGCAAAAAAAAGGAAAATTTTAATTTTTTTATGGCTAAAAAATTTTTTCAAATCTTTTGTAAATTTTTAAAATTATTTTTAATGTTTTTTTAATTTTTTTTTGTATTTTTTTTTTAAATTTTCATTTATAAATTTTGTTTTTTATATTTTTTTGTTTTTTTTCCTTTGTTTAAAAAAATTTAAATTTTTTAATTTTTAATTTTTTTTTGTTTTTATATATTTTTTCTTTATTTTTATTATTTTTCCTGTTTTTAATACTTTTTCTTTTATTTAAAAAAAAATTAGATTTTGTAATTTTTAATTTTATATATATATTTTCTTTTTTATTAATATTTTTCTTTTTTTTTAATTTTTTATTGTTTTTTTGCTCTCTTTTATTTAAAAAAAGTTTTGATTTTTTAATTTTTAATTTTTATATATATATTTTTTTCTTTATTATTATTATTATTTTTCCTTTTTTTAAATTAGTATTACAGGGAGGAGAAATATTCCCTTTCAAATACACCTTTCTTTCGCTCAAAATTCGTTTCAAAACCTTTCTTTAGTCTCTAAAAGAGACTTTCTGTATTCAACACTCTAACAGCAGCTGTCATTCACTACTCGCTTGCATTAGCATCAGCACAATAGTAGCAACTACTAATTGTAAGCGATATGGTTGTCGTCAACACTGGTGGTGGTGTGTCGCCGAGTCTAATCAAAATCTTGTAAAATGTTCACTTCATTCAAATCACTTTACTAAAGTATACAGTTTTAATTGCAACGACAACACATTTCCAATTACATTTAAATTAATACCAGAAACCCACATACCTACATATATAAACTACAATAAGTACAAAGTACGTAGTAGTAGTACTAGTAAAGGGAGTGAAACTGCGCTGGGCAGGCATTTGAGGAGAAATAAATGTAAATAAATTAACTAAAACAATCAATCATTCGACAAACAACAACAACAATACAAAAAACAAATGGGCGTGAGTTTCTCCAAACGGAAAGTAGTTGATTTGTTGGAATTTCTGCGGCTACGCAACAAACAACAACAACAGCAACAGCAACAACAAAAAGTAGTGCAAACCACATTACTTCGGGCGCGCGCGACTTGAGTGCCTGGCATTATCAATCAGTCTAATTTATTTAGTTCAGTCTCCGATAGTTGTCAGCAGTGCCATGTTTGCATTAACATTAATTTGAATTTTATTTTTTCACTTTAAAGAAAAAAATATAAATAATGAAATTAGAAAAAAAAATTTTTTAGCTTTAACTGAAAGTAATTTACTTTTATTTAATCACTATTTCTTGTTGCCTTCGCATGTAATGTCATATGTTTGTTGTTTAAATGTTACATGACAATTCTTGCACTTACCTACATACATACATACATACAAGCCAAACATATTTATGTTAATATATGTTAATGCATAAAAGAGCCTAATCACACACAGCCAACAGCCGCCTTTGCTTTCATTCATTCGCACAAATATTAAAAATATTCATTTGCAATTTGCTATAGCTGATAAGCATAACGGTAATGTTGGCAATAATTGCAAAATATATGCCACTGGTTTGTGTTTGAAGTTAGTGCATTTGTCTGAGGGGTTTAAATGCAATTAACTATGCCAATTTGAATGTAATTAATGCGGCCGTAACATGAAAGCCCTCAGCGGTTCGCACGGCTTGCAAATCAAAGTCTGTATGTATGTAGTGTGCGTGTGGAATTGTTAATGCATAACAGGCATACTTATGCGTACAAACATATACAAGTGCGAGTTTACTTGTGAAAGAAATTAATTACTTTTAAAATAAATAAAGCATATTAAATCAATAAAAGTAAAAAAAAAATATAAAAATAAAAAGTAAAAATAAAATAAATTAAAATAAAATAAAATAAAATAAAATAAACTAGAACAAAATAAAAATAAATATAATTTAAAAGACATATAAAATAAATAAAATTTACTAAAACTAAATTACATGAAATATTAAAAAAAATCTACTTATAGACATTTCTCAGACTATTAATGCCTGTATTTGTTGGTTAGTAAAAGCCTTAATAGTTGTTGGTTAGTAAAAGAAATTGAATAATGCAACAACAGATTACATGGCAGACGTTGGCTCAGTTGTTAGAGCACTCGCCTGTGATGCCAGAATCTGTTGGTTCGATTCCTGGCAAAAGAAGTCTGATGAGGAGATGTGGTGATCTTCGAAACAGCTGTCACTTCTACCAATTTTCCTTTGTTCTATAACAAAATATTCAATGAAAAATAATTTTCCTAACAAAAATAGGCCTTCGAATACAGCTCATTTACTTATAAACAAAAATCTATGTAAAACCTAGCGAACCCCGCTGTGCTTTGCTACACCTATAAAAAAAAAAAAACTAATGTAAACTACCAGCTTTGTATGAAGAAATATCAAAATATTAGTTTTAATCGAAAAAAAAATTTATTCTTAAACCAACACGCCAGTTAGGATACAATGGCCACTTCATCGATCGTCGGTGCAGTAAATCTTCTGGCATGCTCTCCAAAAAGTGTTTTGTCGCCTCGTAGTAAGGTTTTTGTGATTGTCAGATGGCATACGATCGAGAACGGTTTTGAACAATCTAACCAATTCATTGGTGCTGATGTAAAAATGTTTGAAGCTGGGTAACGATTTGTCTCTTACAATATTCAATGCACTAAATGACGTCATTTGGAATGTCGCATTGTATTCTTGATGGCGTGCCCATAATCAATGAGTGCAATCGATCGGGTGGAGATACAAATGCTCACCGTCATTCTACCAATATTTGAATGGATGTTAAAATCAGCTTCGCTATTAAAGCGTAGGGCAGCTAAAGTCATATTTTCTACGGAACGACGTGATGGCCGTGCTGATGCTAAATTTCTTGGCACTCGCTCGTGGTCGTGAGCTACGTTGCAACGTTGATTCGCATTTGATCGTTGCTCTGCACTTTGAGATCTTCGTTGCGTGGACAATCTGACAATCTATTGGCATTGCGCGTATGCCGACCTATAGAAGATCGTTTGGCTCGTGGTATTTTTTTTTTTTTTTCGATACAAATCACCACAATTTGATGCAAGTAATATCACAAATAATATGGGGAAAAATGAAATAAATTAATTTCGAAACAAATTCTCATTATCCATTCAAAAAACCACATGAAAGTATTGGAATTTTTGTTGTTGTCACTTTTTTTCACTTTGTTTTAATCAAAAAATAAGATTTACAAGAAAATATGCGCAGAAATAAATGAGAGAGAATAAAGACGCATGTATTCAGCTCAACAATCTAATTGTAAAGGACCGAATGGCTAAATGCGATAAACTGATTAGATGTGACACTTGATTGTATGTCAATATTCATTGATCGATTTTCTCCATTAGGTTTTAGGCTGAAATTTTGAATTTTCAATTTTTTTTGGAAAGACTGAGTTTACACACGAATATTTCTATCGAAGCGACACTTAGTTTGTAGGGGAGAGGGCGACGACGAAGAGAGCAGTGTACCGACACTGTTGTGCTCGGTTGTTACGCTTTGTTATCTTATTCGTTTGTGTAGATTTTGACATTCCCTTTCATTTTTATTTCACAGTCATTGTAGCTGTAAACAAATTTTATACGAATGAATGTGGTAACTATGGAAATTGATTTTTTTTTAAGAATGAAAAAAATGAAATGCCAAAAAATTGCTCAGACAGAGTCTCTCCGTGTGAACATGGCTGGCGACAGCAAAAGAGAAATTGACGATAAAAAGCGACAAACATATTCGTGTATAAACTCAGTCAAAAGAAAACGAAAAAAAAAATTGATTTCAAATTTTTTTCCAAACATTTTTATATGAATTTTTTTAATTTTTCTTTTATTTTTTTTTCTTTTTCCTTTTTTCACTGTTTTTCTTTCTCTCTTGCAACACCACATACAACGTAATGTGCGCGTATTTTAGAATTTTACATGTATTTGTTGTTGTTGCATATATTTTGTATGGGTAGCGACCAATGTTCACTAAAATTGTCATATCTCTGGAACGGCTGCGCCAATCTCATAAAAATCTTCTCCTAATATTCCTTCATATCACCTAAAAATTTGGTGTAATTTGTGATCTGGTGGTTCTCAAATCTCTAATAACTAAACAAAAAGTAAATAAACAAAATAAAAATTTAAAAAATTAAATGTTTCTTAATATATTTTTTTTAGTATAATAATTAAAATTCTTTGAATTTCGGATTAAACAAAATTTAAACGTTTTTGCATATTTATATTATTAAAAAAAAATTCTTACAAAAAATTAGACACAATTGTAGCAACCAAAATTCTAAATAATTTTTTTTTTGTTTTTATATTTTTTATTAATTTATTTTTAAATTATTTTCAATTTAACTTAGTTCATTGGCGGCGCCAATGTTAATTTTTTTTTTTAATTATATAATTTGAAAACTATACTCATTTTAGTTTTATTTAAATGTAGAAAATTATTTATTAATTCCAGTTTTTCTAACTTTTTTTACCAGTTTCCATGGTAAATTCTTGCATGGCTTCGCATAATTTCTCACCGCACAAAGGAAATATTTTCGAAATAATTTCTATTGTGCACGCAACATTTTTTTTTGTTTTTCGTTAAGTACAGGTTTATGGTATTTACAATTTATTTGTATTTATTATTTACATTTTTCTTTAAATAATTTGCTGTCGCATTATAAGTCCAGTTTCAGCATAATTTTTTTTTGTTTCCAATTCTGGTCTAACCATATTTGCATGCACATGCACAGTCAAGAAATTAATTACATATGTACACATGTGCATACATACTTATAAATAGATTAGTCAAACCGCTGGCTTATGCATGTGAGCAAACAAAAACCAATATTTAATTAGAAAATTCCTTTTGCGTGAGTGGTACTTAAGATAATAAGTAAGTAATTGATTAAATAAAGAAAATTAAGGAAATATTTTACTTAATAAATGATAAAAAATTGTACAAATCTTTGAGAAATTAAAAATTATAATATTAAAAATATTAATCATAATTCAGTGATTATAAAAATATTACTAATAATAATAATAATAATAATTAATATAATAATAATTAAAAAATTGTGGATAAATAATTTTAAAATGAACCAGAAGTAAAACGTATTAAAAAAATGAAAAAAAAATTATTAAATTTAGAAACATTTTACTAAAAAAACATATAAAACCTATAATTTTTTTTAAGAAATTCTGTTTAAAAGATTTTCGCTGTCTGATACCTATTAAAATTCCATTTGAACTAAATTTACTAAAAAAAAATATCGCAAATCTATGCACATAATAAACATAAAAATTTAAAAATTGTGCAAAATTCAAATTCAGCGCAAACACCCAACACCCAATTGTATGATCTATCTACGCATCTATTTGTCTAGTTGTCTTGTTTTACTTCGTTTGCTTTTATCGAGCAAAGATGAAAAAAGAACGTGTGTGTTTATGTCTGCAAAACTAAGATATCTGGCTGGCTGGCTTGTCAACTGGCTGGCTGGCTGTGGATATGAAACACACTCGAAGCAGTGGAATGCTTTTTGCTTATACACGTACCTATTGCTTGCTTAATGCATATTTAGTGTCGTTATTTTTCGTTGTACTAAAAGTGTACTAAAAAATATTTTGTTAACAAGTTGTTCTCAAGCTTTGTGAAACATTTAGATATGGCGTATACAGTTGTTGTACAGAGTACTAAATTTGTACTAAATTTTTACTAAATATATACTAAACGTGTACTAAAAAAGTACTAAAACATTTCATAATAAAATTATTCTAAAAATTAGCAAAACATTTTGATATGGCGCATACAGTTATTTTACAGAGTACTTAACTTGTACTAAATATGTACTAAAAGTGTACTAAAACTTTTCATGACAAATTTTTTATTAAACTTAGTAAAACATTTAGATATGGCATATACAGTTGTTTTACGGAGTACTAAACTTGTACTACATGTGTACTAAAAGTGTACTAAAAGTGTACTAAACTATTTTTTGTAGTAAAATTGCAGTTGAAAGTAATGTAACACTAAGGTTAATAATATATGTAATCGTTTTAAATAGTACTAAAATTTTACTAAATGAGTACTAAAAGTATACTTAAATATTTTATAATAAAATTGCCTTTAAACATCTATTTATATTATATACAATCGTTTGAAATAGTACTAAAAATGTGCTGAAAGTGTACTAAATCTGTACTAACATGTAGCTAAAAATTTGAATACAAAAAACCTTACTAGGTTAAGCATCGAATCGCAATCGGCTGTAGCCAAGTTATTGAGCTCACCAACCTTATTAACTTCCTAACTACATATTTTCATCCAAACCAATTAGAATTTATTAAAGTACTAAAAAATGTACTAATACCATAAAATATCACAAATAAGAAACTAAAACTAACTATACAATTGTGATTCAAATTATAATAAGTTTATTTTTTGCTAAGCAATATATATATGTTATTTCTGAAGGGTACTAAAAATGTACTAAAGCTGTAAAACAGATGTAGTGAAAAATTTTAATAGCAAAAACCTTAGCAACTGCACAATTTTATTATGTTAGATCAATACTAATGTACTAAAGTACTAAATTTGTGCTAAAAATGTGAAATATCACTAGGAACAGAATAAAAAATAAAATTTTAATTGAAATTATGACAAATTTATGTTTGTTAAATAATGTTTGCACGTTTTGAAGAGTACTAAAAATGTACTAAATTTGTACTAAAATCGTACTAAAAATATTGATATTAAAAACTAGATTAAGTACATAACTACATTGAGCAGGACCAATAACAATGTACTAAAGTACTAAATATTGTACTAAAAATATTAAATATCACAGAGAACAAATTAAAAATATTAAAATGTAATTAGATGATAAATTTCTTATTGCTATAGATATTGCTTATGCATGGGTACATACATACATTTTTTTCACTTTAAGTGCTTTAAAAATTAACACACAAAAATCTATTTCGTGTTCAACACTCCCATTTTTATTATGTAAAAAATTTCAAAAAAATTTAATTCTGAGTTCAGTGAACCCATTTAGCAGTACTTAAAATTGTGGTGTACTTGTCACATTTCAATCGACAAATCGCCAAATCGCTGTTAGCATTTGCTACTTGTGAAAGCAAAAAAATTCTTAAAAGTTCTAAAGACAGATAATGTCAGGGAAATAAAGAGGAAAAAAAAGGTTTGCTAAAAACATTCTCACACGCAGGCAGATGAAGAGTGATAAGAAGATGAGAACTTGAATAAAACGTAAAAACGTCTGTAGAAAATAGTAAATGCAAATTGGATGTGCGCATAAAGAGGATTATGTAAATAGTGACATCTCAACAAAAGAAAGAATATTTCTATTAGACAAACAAGCTAGCAAATTGTGTACGTTAATATAGATTTTCTTCACCATTTACGCGTTTTTTTTCCACTAACAATTTGCAAATTTGCCTGCCAGCTATAGCAGCGAGCAAAAAATCGCATTAACTGCAAAAAAAACAACAAATTATGATAAACTTGTAAGCCATTATTTGAATGGCAGAACGTGTTTGACATTTTGACGTGAGCGCTTAGATAATTTACAACAACAAAAATGAGAAAAAGCACATCACATGGTGTCTTCTTCTCTAACAGTCAATTGTAACGTCTAGCACAAGCTTATATTGGCCACTCATATGGTCTGCCAACATAATTGACAATTTATTATGATTGTCACGTTGAATTTGCAGATGAAGTGGCTTAAGAAGTAGCAATAAATTTGTTTTGCTTTTTGCAAAACACCGACGCGATACACGTGACTTGTGGGGAGAAGCAAAATAAAAATAAAGAAAAAATAAACAAAAACTAAAATAAATGATAAACTAATATTTAAAAAAATCAAAATAAATTAAAAATATAAAAAACACATTAATGGAAAAAAATTAAAAATTTTGAAAATAATATTGTAAAAAAAAAATTAAAAAAGAAAGAAATCATAGAAAATTAATTAATATAATTAATATAATAAAAATATACAGCAAAACGAAATAAAAATATTAAATAAAATAAAATAAAAAGTAAAATAAAATATATAAAATTAAATTAAAGAAAAAATAATCAAACTAAATTAATTTTAAAAAATAAAAAAATACCAAAAAAAAAAAAAATTTAAATAAAATAAAATAAAAAATAATAATTAATATAAAATGGGAAGACAAAGGAATTAAATGAATGCAAAAATAAATTAAAGAACAACATTTTGATGTGGCGCATACAGTTCTTTTACAGAGTACTAAACTTGTACTAAATATGTGCTAAAAGAGTACTAAAATATTTCATAATAAAATTGTTCTCAAACTTATTATAAAACTTTGATTAGGCGTATACAGTTATTTTACAGAGTACTAAACTTGTACTAAATGTGTACTAAAAATTTACTAAATTAAATGAATTTAAAAATAAATCGAAGGAAAACAATATATTAAAAAAAAATAAGAAAAAATATAAAATAAAAATAAAAAAATTAATTAGTTTACAAAATCAGAAAAATATTAAGTTAAAATAAAATAAAAAACAACATTAATTGATATAAAAAAATCCAAAATAGACCAAATAAAGAAAAAGAAGTCAAAGTAAATAAAAAAATTAAGTTTAAGCAAATTATATAAAGAATTTATAAATAAAAAATAATAAAAATTAAATTAAAAAATTGTATAAAATAAATAAATAAAAACAAAAAAAAATTAAATTAAGTAATATTGAATTAAATAAAAAATTAATTAATATAAAATATATAAATTAATTTGATTAAATTAAATTTAGAAAAATAAATAAAATAAATATTGAATTAAATAAAAAATTAATTAATATAAAATAAATAAATTAATTTGACTAAATTAAATTTTAAAAAATAAATAAAATAATATAAAATAAAACAAAATTAATTAAAAGTTAATTGCAGAATAAACTAATATAAAATAATAAAAGTGTAAAATAAAAGAAAGAAAAATAAAATTAAATTGAATGAAATAAAATCCAAAAATATATGTAAAAAAATTTAAAAAGACATGTAAAAATTCAAGAAACATGAAATTATGAAATTAACAGCAGCAAATAGTAGTTCAAATACATTTACCATTTCAGCAATTTTTTTCTCTTAACTAGTTTTTTTTGACGTCAACATTGCGCGGACACATGTTTATCGCCACATGTTGCCGCAACATACGAACACACGCACACTCACACTACATCAGCAAAACAATTGCGATGCTACCGGCCAAGCAAGTGTTTTACGCATAATTCACTGTCACCTGACAAATGCCACAAAAAAGTAGCCGGCGGTTGGTTGGTGACTTTTTTTCGTGTCGACATTACCTTTTATAAGTATCGCAAGAGCAACAACAACAACAACTGCCCGCAACATTGAATGTCAAACACGTTCAATCGTTAGCTTGACAATTAGCTTGGCATTGCTATTGCTGGCGGTGCGCTTTTACGCTTTTGACTTTTACACAGCAGAAGAAATGCTCACTCACACACACACTTACTCACACACACACACACACACGCTGCCAAAACGAACACCACACCCACTGTGTGCTGCTGCTACACTGTAAATGGTCATTAAGCCTTGCACAAGTAATATCCATAGAGATTATTTGTTGTTGTTGTTGTTGTAAGCAGCAGCAGCATAGTTGATAATATCAAATGGACTTTTAAACACGCGTTTACCAGGCGGCATTGTTGTTGTTGTTGTTGTTATGTAGTATGTGTTGCACAAAGAAAATATATACAATTTTGTTTAATTGGTTTTTTATTTTTGTTTTAATTATGATTTTTTTTTAATTTTTCCTTTTAATTAAAATTTTTTTTTTTTTTTTTTTTGTAAACTATGACAGTACGCAACACCACTCTTGTCGTCCACTCATGTTTATGTCACCTGCCTGTTATTGTGCGTGTATTTATGTACATTTGTATGTATTTTGTGCGTACATTGAACTCGAAAGCGCAACTCAATGCCACTAATTTTATTACCAACAGCTTTTTTTCTCTTATATATTTCCCTCAATTTTTTTTAATATTTTTATTTTTACTTTGTTGCATTTGTCTGCTTTTCTTTATCGGGTTTTCTTCTTTTTATTTTCACACACCTTTTCACCGGATTTTCATGGTTGTAATTAAAAGTCGCTGAGTATGCCGTTATGCGTACTTATGTAATATTTGTTTTGTACTGTTTTTGCATTTTCATAGCGGAGGAGCAAGTTTGGCGCTTAAGTCTTTGCTTGTGTGTGGAGAGGCAGATTGAGAGAGATGAGTTTATTGATTTGCGGCGCTTAGATAATATATACTTATAAACATATATATGAAATGTAAAAATGTTATAAAATATTATTTAGCCATTTAGCACATTCACACTATTATATAGCACACTGTTATGTAGCCTTTGTTGGCTCCTTCCGTCACTTTGGATTTCCTTCCATGTGTGCCACAAACTTAATTTCTTTATATGTTTTTATTTATTTATTATTTTCTATTTATTAATTTTTAAATTTTAAATTTTAAAAATGTTTATTTAATTACTTAATATTTTTATTTTTTTATTTTTTTTTCTAGTTTTTTAATATTTTTATTTTTTATTTTTTTCTAATTTTTTTATTTATTTTTAATTATACTTTTTTATATTAATTTATTTTATTTGATTTTATTTTATTTTATTTTATTTTATTTTATTTTTTTATTTGCTTAGCTTTTTCTTCTAATTTTTAGTCATTTTAACCCATTTACAATGCATTTAAAAAATTGAGAAAAATTTTCAAATATTTTGAAGCAATATTTTTATAATTTAGTACTAAAAATGTACTAAAAATTCAGTAGTATACAAAAATGATTTATCTCTTTTACTTACGCACTTTTTTGTGATTTTCATGCACTTTTAAGCAAAAACAAATCATATTTCTGTGTACTAAAAAATGTACTAAAAAATTTACAATACTAAAAATGTACTAAAAAACCTAGCACGTCTTAAAAAGTTTTATTTTGCACACATAAAGCAATTTTTTTTCTTTCAAGCATTTTAAGCAAATTTGAAAATATCAAAAGTGTACTAAATAATACTAAAACTAAACTAAAAGTGTTCCAAAATGCTAAAAAAAATTGAAATATCAATTTTAATTGCTAGATCATGCGTTTTCTAAGTACTGAAAATTTTACTTATTATTTAGTAGTACTAAAAATGTACTAAAATGTAAATTTTATCAATTTTGCAAATCAACATTTATTTTATAAAAATTTGATTAAATTTGCAGAAAAAAATAATACTGGTGTACTAAAAAATTAATTATAATTAGAAAAACTGAATTTGTTTTTGTGTACTAAAAATTGTACTAAAAATTTTTAGTACCGAAAATGTACTAAAAATTTAATAGTAAGGCAAATATATAATTTTGCACACTTACGAAATTTTTTTTTTATAAATATCATTAAATTGAAGAAAATTTGAAACTAACAATGTTACCTATAGGTGTACTATAAATTTTAATTATTTTTTTTAATTGCTAAAAAAAAATTCAAAATTGAGAGCAATCAAGAAAAAGTACAAGTTTTTCTGAGTACTAAAGGATATACTAAAATTTTTGTAGTTCTAAAAATGTACTAAAAATTTTAATTTTGCACACATTAGCATTTTTTTTTAATTTCTTAGTGTTAAAGAAAATATATATTTAAAAAAAGCGTACTAAAGATATACCAGAAAGTTGAAATTTTTCTATATAAAATTTTAATAAAGCGAAATTGAGGAAATTGAAAAAGTTGAATTTCAAAAAATTCTATTTTTGTATAGTACTAAAAAATTTAGTAGTGTCTGCACATGCAATTCTTTTTTTTTCTTTTTTATATCATAAAATTGAGAAAAAATCCTTTAACTAATAAAGGTGTACTAAAAAGTGTGCTAAAAAGTTGAAAGAATTCCTTTTTTAAGTTCCTAAATGCCAAAGTTTAGATTAAAAAACGGTTAAAGTAAAAAAAATTGTCTTTAATAAAAAGTACTAAAAATTAGTACTAAAAATGTACTAAGCATTTAGTAGTAGCTAAAAAATACTACATTTTTCATGTTTAAGCTACTTTTCAATTTCGTACAATCGAGAAAATCAATTAGGAGTGTACTAAGAATGTGCTAAAGGTGTACAAAAAATGTGCTAAAGGTGTACTAAAAATGTGCTAACTGTGTACTAAAAATGTACTAACTATTTTAAAGTTAAGAAACACACTTAATAAATAAATATTCAATAAATTTTTGTTTGAGAAGTGTACTAAGTTCATGCACTGCCTAAAATTCTTTTATTGTTTTGAGTAGTAGAAAGGGAGATAAAATACGCTGAATAGGTCAAATTTATTTCCGACGCCTTTCGAAAATTCGATTGCATTTTTTTAATTAAAAAAAGCATGGCTTATATCTTACTATCACACACATTTGTGCTTAGTTTGGCTAAAAAATTGCGTGTGAGTGTGAATTTGCGCCGAAAAAAGCGCGTGTGAACCATTTACTACATAACAAAATATTTCTCGTACACTTTAGTCTTTCCTGTGCCTTCATTTACCAATTTTTATTGTTAGTTATATGTTTGTTTGGTTTTGTATTCGGGAAATTAATCTTCATTGTATTTGCCTGGCATACGGAAGTAAATTAAATTTTTTTTAGCATCAATTGATCTACCGTTACTGTACATTTTGAACCCCACAGTGGAAGTTTTGGTAGTTCAAATTTACAAGTGCTTTAGTTTAATGGATTTTTTAATAAAAAAAATAATCTTCTATTTTAATTGTTGGCATTTTAATGCTTATTCGTAAATCTTCAAGTCACTTGAAAGCAATTAAAGTTTAAACTAATAAAAAGTATTCAATTTATTGGTGTGAATTATTACTCAATTTATTTTGTTAGTTGAAGAAAAACTTTTGAGAGTATTCATTGTGCAAGATTTCCTAGAAGCGTTTGCTGCTGCTATTTTATTACTAAACAGTGCGAAATCAGCATTTCGGAAGCTTCATTGTCAAGTTAGCAGCCACAAGAGTTTATCTTGGAAATTTTATTCGATTGTTAGAGTGAAGTAAATGTGTTTTGCATTTGCAGAATATTGTCCTTAGCAATTTTCGAACAAGTACTAAAAATTTCGATTCACTTTTGTACTTACAATAAAAATAAAATTTGACATCAGCTATTTTTATGTGCTAAAAAATGTACTAAATATCCGGTATAAATATTTAAGTTAAACAAAATCACGTTTACTTATTGAAAATTCCTACAAAATATTGAATATTTTTATTTTAACCACTTAGAACTCAAATAATCTTATTTTTAGTACTAAAAATATTAGCAAAAATCTCAAAAAATATTAAATTAAATCATTGAAATTTCAAATTTAAACAAATAAACTTTTTTTCGGCGTATTAAAAAATGTACTAAAAAAATTAGTGTACTAAAAATGTACTCAAAAATTGAAAGTGCCTACAAGTATTTAACTATGCTGAGTTAGTATCAATGGCTGAAATTTTTTATTTGTTTATCATGCTTGAAAGCTATTTATTTTAGTACCAACATATTGTATTAAAAACTAAGTATAATGAATTTAAAAGAATTTTGATGGAAAATGGCAGTGAGTTTTTAAACTTCGTTTTAAAGTGATTTTCTTCAAATTTTAAGGTATACGAAATGTAATAAAAATAATAATAAAGTGCTAAAAAGTGTACAACAATTAAAGAAATTACTAGAAGTGTACTGAAAATAACAAAGTACTAAAAAGTTTACTAAAAATGCAACAAATATATACTAGGAATTTTCAAGAATAAAAACCATTCCCAAAAATATTCTGAAGTTGTGCCAAAAATGTACTAAAAAAAAGCAGTACTAAAACGTATACCAAATTTGGCTTAAATATGTACTAAAAATATGCTTTAATTAAAAAAAGTACTAAAAATACTATACAAAAGGTGTACCATATATGTGCTAAGCATGCACCATTGCAGTGTACTAAAATTAAAAAGTACTAAAATATGTACTAAATTTATATTAAATGTGTACTAAAAATGTACAAAAATAAAAAACAGAAGTGCATAAAATGTGTACTAAAAAGTTTTGCGAAAAAACACCAATAAATTTCATTAAATTAGAGAAAATTCTATAATATTCAATGAAATTTTGTGCTAATCTATTGCAATTAGAGATTTCGATGTTAGAAATTTAGGGAAAGTGTTTAGACTTCATTCTAACGTGCTTATGTTAGGTTTCAAAAGTACTAAAAATGTACTAAATTATTTGAAAAGCACCGATAGCGTACTAAGAAATGTAGTAAATATGTACATATATAAAAACTGCTAAAAAAAAGTGTACTAAATTTGTGTTAACTATTAGAGAGTACTTAAAGTGTACTAAAAATTCAAAGAATCATAAAAAGTGTACTAAATGCGTACTAAAAATGTACTAAATGTGAACTAAATGTGTACTAAAAATGTACTAAAAACAAAAAAATTGCTAAATGTGTACTAAAAATTTACTATAATCCAACAAAAAAACTACTAAATGTGTACCAAAAAATATACTAAAAAAATGAAAACTACTTGTCACAAATATATGTAAATTGCATTAAATTAGTAAAAATTCTACCATAATCGAGTTCTTAAATATCCAAAATTCGTTTCAAATTCCACAACATGTACTTTATTTTGCAGCTGCCTAACATTTGCTATGCTAATAACTTAATAAGATTATTATTTAACACTTTTTCTTTCCAAAAAAAAATATTTTTTTTTTGTTTAAACAAACAATAATTAAGATAAAATCCAACCAAATTTAAACCAACAGCCTGTTGAGGTCACAAAAAAATCAACTCTCAATTAAATGTAAATTAATCGCGTCAATTAGCCAATTATGCGTTTGTCGTGCGTGAGAAATATGCTACATACTCGTATAATGCATGTTTTGGCAGCCTACTAACACTGTACATGAATTGTTTTTTCTCTTTTTTCATTGTCTCTTATCTCTATGTAATGTAAATACATATTTGTACAAGGATAACCACGCAATATCATACATTGACTTTGACAGTTGGCCGACAGAAAACAAGCCGAAAATTTATTTAAAAAAAAAAAATTTTTTTTAATATTAAAAAAATAAAATAAAAATATTAAAAAAAAATTGAAAAAATACTAGCTCACATTGAACTTGTTGTGGTTGAGTATAAGAATTTTTTTTTAATTTTTTTGTAGCATAAAATTATTAAAATATGACTGCGACTAAAATTGCTCAATAAATTTTAAAAAAAATATTTCAGTTTAGCAAGAATCTATATGGCATAGAATATAGTTTTTTATTTAAATTAAATTTTTTTAATTTTTTTATTTTTATTTTTATTATTTTTTTTTTATTTCTTTTTTTCTTAAGCACAGTTTTCAATTTTCGTTTTATAACATTGGCCACGCATTTCAATGAAAATACTATAATGCCAAGAACTTGTTCTAGGTCAGCGTTTTAACACACACACAACATTGGTTAGCATAAATAACTAAGAGCATTCATTCAAATGGCTAGAATTTGCTTAAGAAGTGGTCATAAAGAACTTAAGCGGAGACACAGCTGTGGCAAAACGCCTGCTAAGCATTACAAGATGCCTAAGAACTATAGTAGAACACAATGTAAAGCTTGTTTTTAAGCCGCCAAAAATATTCTAAAACGCATTTTAAGCCAACGCAATAATTCAATGTTAAAACCACAACAACAAAGCATATAGAAATCCTTTTTTTTTAGATTTTGCTCCAACGACCCCCACTGCGTATACGTAATTTTTTTTTCTTTTTCTTTTTTTTTTTTGGAATAAGAACTTGTTCTAAGTCGCTTTAATTTCAATTAAATACTTTTTTCGTCTCTAATATACAAGCATACGTAAGTGAATTGTACTCAAAAAAAATTGAATTGGATTTATTTTGGCGTTGACTTTTGATCTAAGCAATTTCATGGCTTCCATTTGGCCGCTTTCAATGGTCAAAGTCAGCTCACTGGCGGCGGCGGCCTGAAAAATTCGAATTTTTTTCCAACAAAAAAAAAAAAAAAAAAAAAAGAAGCAAAAATAATAAAATAAAACAAAAATATTCTGCATTTACCACTTAGCTTTATAGCCTTCTAAATAGGCTTAAATGTTAGCGTTAATGATAGAACGACGCAGCCTTCGCTTTGCAGCACTTTAAAAATATAAAGAAAAAAATTTAAAATATTTAATTGAAAATTGCAATAAAAAATTCTTAATTCTAAGCCGCTTGCATGCACTTTACCAGCATATATAAATTTGATTATTTTTATCTCTTTAATTAAAATCCTATTTAAGTAGTTTTAAAAACTTTTTTTTAAACAAAAAAACCCAAAAAATTACAACAAAAATTGCCAACCTTGACCAAGTACTTGTATTGGCCAAATTTTTGCATCGCTAACCGCTATATAATTTAATCTCAGCATATATGCATCATCTGATCACACATAATTACATAAAAATGAACGCCCATCAATTTGTATGCGCACAGCTCAGCAGCTGCGAAAAAATAAAAGTAAAAAAAAATATTGGACAGAAAAAATTTAAAAATACATATACATATATAAAACTTTTTGCCGCAAACCACGTATGTTGGCGGCGCTGCTGATCATTAATCGATAGTTAAGCTAAATTTGATTGTTATTGCCATATTATTGAACTCAATTTTTTTCAATAAATTTTTTTTTCTTCATCTTCGCAGCCATTGACTTTGATTGATGGTCACTTTATAGCCACTATTTTGTGAATGTTTCATTTTTACTATTTTTTTTATTATTGTTACAAATTTTTACTCGTTTTCATTTAATTTTTTATTTTTTGTATTATTTTTAACTTAGCCTTTTTTCATTATTTACATTTTTTTATTATTTTTATTATTTTGATCATATTTTCGTTCGTTAAATATCCAAAAAAATATTATTGGCCCAAAAAAATTTTTGTCCCAAAAAAAATATTGGCCCAAAAAAATTTATTGCCCCAAAATAATGTTTGTCCCAAAAAATATATTTTCCAAAAATTATTTGTCCAAAAAAGAAACTTAGTCCAAAAATTGTGTGTTCCAAAATAACTCCATCACGAAAAATTTATGTCCCAAAAAAATTTTTTTCCAAAAAAATTCTTCCATAATTTCCTATTTCAATTATAAAATATTTAATTAGTTTTTTTTCGAGCTGTATCAGACCATATTTTTTATTGGGAAAAGTAAAAAAAAAATTGCAACAACAATCTGACCCAAGTTATTTAATATGTTCAAAAAAAGTTTATAGTGTCCAAAAAAAAAAATTTTCTGTCCTAAAAACAAAATTCTCTGAGTGAAAAATTGTTTAATATCCATAAAAAAAATTCTGCCTCAGCAAAAAATGTTCGTCCCAAAACAATGTTTTACTGTCCCAAAATAATTAATGTCATAAAATAATTACTTAATGTTACAAAAAGATATTTCATTGCAAAATCACGATGTTTAAAAAAAAATTTTTTTCAAAATAAGTTCTGACTCTGAAAAGAATATACCAAAATTTATTTAAAACCTTTTATTCTTTGTTAGCAAGAAGAAAAACATTGGCTGACATCGCGTAAAATTTGCTCTCCAAGTGTCCCAAAATATTTTTCAGTATTTAATAGTCTCAAAATTATTATTTTTAAACAAAATAAAATTTTCTTACCAACTCAGCAGCACAAACAAAGCGGAATGCTAAAAAAATTTCACCGAAATGTGTCCCAAAAATATTTGAATGTCCCAATAATTTATTTGTTTATACCAGAACTATTTTCGAATGCCATTTTTTGCAACAAAAAGTAAGCAAAATGTTTAAAAGCTGATTTCAAAAATGTGTCCCAAAAAAATTCAAGTATTTCAAACTAGTTTTTTAGCCAAGAAATATTATTTAAAAATTTGTATTACAATTTTCAGATAGAAAATAGAGTAAATTTTGAAAAACTGCACCCAAAAGTGTGTCCCAAAATTTCTTTCAACCGTCCCAAAATATTTTAACTATCTCAAAACATTTCAAGTGCTTCAAAAATTATTTTCTATAATCCATGTGTGCAAAGTATTTTCCAAAAGATTATTTTAACAATTTTTATTAAAATTTTCCCAACTTCTTAATGCGTTGGGCTTCACACAGATGATATTTCCGTAGCTTCGCCACGGTAAATTCAAATCAAAATCAAAACAAATCACTAAAATACTTAATTTTATCTTTCTACTTGACATTGAACTGTACCATTAAGTCAAAATGCACAGTGCAATTATGCAAAACTCAAGCCTTAACAATCCGTATATATGTATATACATATATATGTGAAGTAATTAATTTAAAAACACATTAATTCATTCATTAGCTAGTTGAAGTATTTTTTTTTCTCTTCAAAATTTATGATGGCAAATTCGTACAGCTATTTGTGTATGTATGTGTAGCGTTATAGTTATTTGCTTTCTCACACTACACGACCTGATACAGTTGCATTAATATACATATATTTATGGAAAATACACTATTGTGAAGTTCAAAACTGTATAACCTTTTGATTAATGAATTAAGGTCAATTGACTTGCTGGCTTTGCATATAAGAGAAGAGTTCAATGAATTCATCAAGCAAAAATTAAGTGATAAGTGTAGATCAATGCATTTGCAATGAGTATTGAATGCTTCTGGTCTTATTTTTGTTAATTTACTATTTACTTTAGTTATTTATTCATTTATGGCAGTCAAGTTCGTTGCTTAAATCTTTTGTAGGCTTTGAAATGTGCATTCATCCATTAGCAAATAGGAGTTTTAAGTTGCAATAATTTTTCTAATATTTCAGCGAAAATTTTTAGGCGAATGTATTCCAAATTTGTATAATTAATTCAAAATGTTTTGAAAATTTTTCGAAATTAAAAAAATATATTTAAAAAAAAATTTAGAAATAAAAAAATTTTTGATTTCAAAACTAAGAAATTGTATTTAAAAATTTAAGTTTTTTGACCCAAAAAAAATTTTAAGTAAAGAAAAGCATTGAGATCAGAAATATAATAAAAAATATATTATTTACATTTATAAATGAAATTATCGTATCTCAAAGTTATAATATTATCAAAAAAAAAAAGTTTCAAAAACTTTTAAAAATTAAATAATTTTGAATTTAAAACTTGAAAATATAATTTTTTTTTTGAATTATTTTCCAAAATTGGGAAAATGTCAAATGGTCTATAGTTTTCGAAACTTTCAATATTTTCCGAAAAAAATTTTTTTAATTTAATTTAAAAAAAATTTCCTCCTATATAATATATAAACCCTATGAGGTAGTTTAAAAAATTCAAAAAAATAAATTAAAATTAAAATACAAAAAATATTTCTTTTGCGTTTTAAAGCTAAAAGTAGTAAAAAAAATTTAAATGAATTTTTGAACGCTCAAAAAATCTGAAAATAAAATTTCAAAGCAAAAAATATTGTTCTTTGCAAAGAAAAACAAGAATTTTATGACCAAATTTTTCAAAGTAAAACCGATTTTTTAAAAAGTTTCATAAATTTTGAGCTAAAATACAGTTGTGTCTTTGGATTAATATATATCTATAACAGCATTTAGTATACTATTTAATTTGAAAAAATGAAAAAAACTAAAATAAAATCTTCAAAGACCAGCCAACGCCTCGAGGAAAACGTAATAAAATACATTCCAATGTTTAAATTAAAATTCAAAAATGCTTAAAATCTACTACCATTCGTTCAACTAGCGCTCAATGCTTCAAATATTTCGCATTCATTACATAAAAGCTGGCGATTTTTTAATTAAAAGCCTAAAGCCGACACTAAACTAATTTGCAGAGTAAGTCAGACGATGACAGCTGACGGCGAAAATATATGCAAAAAAAATGTGTACAAAAAAAATGTAGAAAAAAAATTTGTTAAGTCCTGTGTGTATTAGTAAGTTGAAGTTTTATTATTTTATTTAACTTTTTTCTCTTCTTATTTTCTTCAAAAAAATTTTTTATATTTTTTATATGGAATTACTTTTTTTCAAAGTTTTTGTAAAATAGTTATAAAAAAAAATATAAAATTAAATTTTTTTATAAATTTCTCTTCGAATTAGAATTTTTTTACTAATTTTTTTTCTTTATTTTTTTGTAAATATTTTTTTAATAAATTTTTTTTAAATAAATTTTTTTAATAAATTTTTTTTTTTTTGCAATATGTTTTCCGAATTGTATACAGTTTTGTAATATTTGCACTGCCGCTTTCAATATCAATTAATTTTTATCACTTTTTCCTCATTTGAAATTTGCTTCACCTATCATTTTGTGTGTGGCCACTGATTTCTATAATTTTTTTTTTATTTACCCATCTAACCAGTATCGGGCAAAATGTTTATGCCAACCAGTCTGGCATGTTGTTGTCTGATGATTTCTTTTTTTTCCAATTTTTTTTTAACTTTTTTGCCTGCTCACAGACAAATAGGCCAACGCTGCCGCCTCCAACTTGCAACACGAGGGAAAATTTGTGTTACACCAAATGCAATAAATTACAAAGGCGACACGGGATTTCTATTAGATAGTTACACATACATATATAGTTATACACATACATGCATATATTTATAAATTTTCAACTTTTTCGCATTTTGCACTTTTTTCATTAAAAAAAAAACATTTTTTGCTGTGATTTTTTTCTTTTATTTATTTTTATATTTTTATTATAATTTTGTTTTTTTGTTTTTTTTTGCTCCCAAACAAATTTTTCCGCATTACTCTATGCAAAAATCTAATTTGTTAAATTTATTCCACACTGTTGCTGCTAACTCAGGGCGTGTCGCGCGCAATCCGGCAGCATTATTTGTACGCTCAGCGCGTTTTGGCATGCATTTTTGGTGCCTTTCAGCAAGCTTTAGGAATTTTTTTTTAATTTTTTTATTAAATTAAGTCGATTGAAAAGACAGGCAGCGGCTTATTTATAAGTCAAAGCTTGAAAAGTCATAAACTAGAGTTCATTATAAAGGAAAGGCAGAAAATGCTGCCAAAAATGTGGTATAGAAAAGAATTTAATTAAATTTTTTCAAAATAATTTTTTTCTAATTTGCTTATTTTCTTGCTTTATTATACAAATTTATTTATGTATACATTTTTATTTCATCTTTTTTTTTCTACTTTTTAAAAGTATTTTTTTCGTTTGCAAAAAATGTCGTTTTTCCTTGTTGAAATTGTCTTGAGCTTGATGTCATAAGTCTTTTGTTTACGTATACACACATACACACGCTTCATAGCTTGTAGCATTACAATATCTATAACAGGCGTTTTCGCAGGCATATGCTCATGTCAATGTAATGTATTAGTTTGCAAATACCTTCTGACAGTTGATAATTTGTGCGGTTTTTCAGTTTCATTTCAGTTTTTTTAATTTAATTTAATTTTATTCTCATTTTATTTTTATTTTTATTTTTATTTTCATTTTATATTATTTCTATTAGTTTTATTATATTTTTTTGTTTGTATTTTTTCATTTCAAGAAATTCACTTTTTTCTCTCCCATAGCGAGTTCGTCTCTTAAGTCTTTTATATACTCAGTGGGTATGCTTTGTCTAAAGAAAAATAATTTAATAGAAAATAATGGCATATGAAAAAAAAATTTAAAATTTTGTAAAATATTTTTTTATATTTTTATTTTATTTTATTTTTTTACTTAACACGTTCCCTGCCAAGCTGTTTTTCACTAGGTGTCATTTCTACGCCGCGTGTACCGAAAACAGTACACGGTAAGCGCTTTAATAATTTTGTATAAATTCTTTTTTTTTTTTTTGTTTTTGAGAGAATTTATATTATTTTCGAGATTATTAATATTAAAACAATTATGCATACATAGTAACATCAAAAAATAATATTTATTTCAGATTGAATAATTAAATAAAAATGAAGTGCAGAAAAGAACTTAACACGTTGGCGTAGAAATGAAGCTAAGCGTGTACTGTTTTCGGTACACGCGGCAGGGAACGTGTTAAGTAAAAAAAATAAAATAAAATAAAAATATAAAAAAATATTTTACAAAATTATTTCAAATTTTTTTATTACCTTTTAATAAATATACGTTTTTATTATATTATTAGCATTATATTTAAATAATTGGAAATAAATAAATTCACTTTGAAATTTATTATAATATCAAGATATTGGAAACAAACTACAAACAAAAAAATAACAAAAATTTAAAAAATAATAATCAATACGAATTGAGAAATATTTATAGATTTTCAAATAAAATATTTAAGAAAGCAGTTAACAGGAATTTTCCTATATAATTCGAAAAAAAATGTTTGAATTTTTTTATTTTGATGAAATTTTTATTAAAATATTTCAGAAAAACTTTAAGAATTTTTTTAATGAAAATAACAATAAACAAATTTAAGCAACAAAAAATATTGAAAATTAGTTTTAGAAAATTTGTTTATGAAAAAAATTATGGCATTAGTAATTTCAAAATTATTAAAATATATATTAAAAAGATGCTTAAAAATTTTTTTCTAAAAATAATAAAAGAACTTAAACAAAGATTGAGATTTTTTTATAAAAGAAACAGTGTACGGAAAAAAAATCATTGTAATACTTATAGGAATTTTTGTACACATTAAAAAAAATATGAAAGAAAGTTTAAGAAAATTTTGCATATTTTTTTTAAATAACAATAAGCAAATTTATACAAAAAACAAATAAATATTTAAAATTTTTATGTAAAAAAATTCATTGTAATAAAGTTATTTTTTTTTTATTTAATAAAGAAATTAGCAAAAAAATATGAAAAGTATTTACGTTTTCTTCTTTGTTTAATTTAAAAAATTAAATTTTTTGCGAAAATTTTTTGGAAAATTTTGTTCTGAAGAAAAAAATAAAAAATTTAACAAAAAAATAGGTACCGAAAATTTTTTATAAAAAATTTATTTATTGAAAAAATCATGATATTAGTCATTTCAATTATTTTTTTTTTTTTAGAAATTTATATCTGAAAATAATAAAAAAATTCTTGTAATAGCTAAAGAAATTTTTCTATACATAAAAAAATTTTGAATTTTTATAAGAAAATTTTCAGATTTTTTTTTCTGAAAATAATAATATAAAAAATTTAAACCAAAAACAAATATAAAAAAAAAATTTATAAAAAATTTGTTATGAAAAAGATTATTGCAGTAACGATTTGTAAGAGCTAAAAAATATGTTTAGAACTTTTGGTTTATTGAAGAGTTTTTATATACATTTTTTTTTAACAAACAAAAATTTGGAAAAAATATTTTCTATTAAAATAGCTAAAAATAATTCCACAAAAAGAGTAACATATAAATAAAAATTAATAAAAAAATTATAAACATTTAAGAAACAATAAAAAATTGGGAATAAGTTTTTCTTTAAAAATAGTGAAGATTCGAGAGACTTTTAAAAAAAATTTTTGTCAACAAAATTATTTTTCACAAGACAGAAAAACAACGGAAAAATCCTTGATATAATGATAATTTTTAACATGCAGATTTTTTTTTTATTAAGTTAAAAAAAAAATTGGGATAATTAACAAATTAAATAAAAGAACCTTTGCCAAAAAATTTTGTTGTAAAATTCATAAGAAGTTTTCCCGATACATATGCAAAAGAATATAAATGTTTTGTGTATTTTTTCATTAAATCATAAGAAGATCTCAAAAACGATTTTACTAAAATTCAGTGTTAAATGCAGTACAAGTTGAAGGAAAGCGCCGAAAAAAATACAAAGAAAATATATTTAAAAAAAAAATATTAAAAAATAAAGAGAATAAAAATTAAATATAAAAACTAAATTATAAAATATATTTCCGTCGAAAAACAGTAGTTTCTGAAAGAAATAAAAACTTCGACGCCAAGTAAGACATAAAAGTCACAATAAAAATCAAAAGTAATGCCAAAAATAAAAATTAAAAATAAAAACTTAAAAATTAAAAAATCATTAAAAAATATTTCCCCAAAAAATTCTGGCCACTCCATTACACACCTTCAGCCTTTCGCTTTTGTTTGCTGCTGCTGCTTAATCATCTGCCTGTTTACAACAACAGCAAAACAAAAAACAAAAAATGCTGATTTACTTATTGTATTGTCTTTTGCCATAAAAATTGACAAAAATTCACAATTTAACGGAGTTGTTGTATATGCATACACTTGTGTTGCCTTAAAAAGCATGCGCTCGTGTATATATGAGTCTACGTGTGTGTATTTGTGTGTTTGTGTGAGTGTGTGTGGGAATGCGGAAGGTGGCAGCATTTTTAAAGTTCATTTGCCTTACACATACCGGCTGGCAGACAATGCAGTCGAAAATAATTTTTTATGCAGTTGACAATAACAAAAAACCAAAATACTTGATAATACAATAAATTCATAAAAAATAATAAAGAACATTAAAAAATGTAATTAAATTAAGTGAAAAATTCCGAAAAATCGAAAATGACTTTATTACAATGGCACTTATGTATATGCATATATAGCTTAAAATAGCGGTAAAGAATTGTTTAAAAAAATATATTCTTTTGGTTGAAAATATTTTGGTAAAATTATTTCATAATTTCGCTTCATTTCTTGAAAAATATACGTTATATATGTATATAGGTATGTATTAATGCTTAAATTGCCAATAATATAAAAAGAAGTGTGAGGAAAATGCATTTTAAACGATTTTTATAGTAAAAACTAACATAACGGAAATTTTTAATTTTTTGCTTGTTTTATTAGCCTTTTTAAAATAATAAAAAGTTTGATTCTAATTTTCAATAATTTTTTTTTACATAAACAATTATATTACTATTCTTGTTTGTTTTATGCCCTTATTTCATACTATTTGACCTCAAAAAATGTCTAAAAAATATAATTCTTCATGCTAATTAATAAATATCACAAAGACGTCACGACCTAGCCGCCTTACAATGACAAATCACTAGTTTAATTTACAAATATACCGATAAAATCCAAAGAATACTAAATTCTTAATGGAACTAGTTCCAAATAAAGGGTGATCCAAGTCGAGGTACTTTTTCCAATAGCCGTTTTTTGACAGATTACGCGTGAGTCGTGTCAAGCTGTCATGCTATTTTTATTCAGTATTGTTTGGCTTTTCATCATGGAATAAGAATTACGCCTGGACAACGTTTCATTCAACTTTATTACGAAAATACACGTTTCGTGCGCTTCGCTCAACTTATGGGTCAACATAATCGGCCTACTGAGCGTATTGTTCGCAACACCATCACCCATCTTGAGACCCAGCATTCATTATTGGATAATATTGGACCGAATAGACCAGCACGCAGCGAAGAAAAACATATAGCGGCCGTAGCTGAGAGTGTACACGAAGACCGTGGTGTGTCGATTCGGCGCCGTTCGCAGCAACTCGGACTAACGTATGGAACGACATGGCGCATTTCACGTCGAGATCTTAAAGTGTACAGAATTCAGCTTGTGCTAGAACATGAAGCCGCTCGACCTTCCCAAGCGACATCGCCACAGTCTATGGGCTCTTGAAAAGTTCCGTTTACGAGCAAAATTTTGTTCAGCGATGAGGACCGTATCATTCGCCAGTTACCAGTCGAAATGCTCGAACCAGTCATCGAAAATTGAACTCAACGGATGTACCATGAGTGAGACGTAGCCGCGGCCAACATATGAAAGAGAAAATCTTCAAAAAATAAATGCTAAAAAAATGTTATTTCGAATGAGAATAAACATTTCCCGTTAAATTTGAATTTTCTGTGTTTTTTTTTTTCTTCTAAAAAAGGAGGAAACCTCGAAATTGATCACCCTTTCGCTACACAATGCACGCGATGCAAGCATTTGAATGTTTTTTAATTTATATTAATTTTTATTTCTCCGAAAAAAATTATAACCGCACTAAATTCAGGGCTAAAATTCCAGCAGTGACAGCTTAATAACAGTTATCTTGAGTTGAAGAAATGATATATGTATTTCTCAAAGCTAATTCTTTCAGCTAGCGCACGTTCAATCAATTATTTATATTTTTTTTTTTCTATTTATATTTTTATTTCTTTTATTTTTTTTTTTTGTATTTTTTTTTTTGTTGGTCTTAACTACTAAAATTAAAATTTGTTAAACTGCTTAATTAGTATGCAAGAAAATACATTAAAAAAAGATCAAATGCAATAAAGCGCATTCAAGGTACTTGAATAATATCAAATTTCATGGTCAAGTTCAAAGGTTTTTTTTTTTTTTTTTTGAAATAATAATATGTAAAATAAGACAAAAGATCATTAAGTCGTTTGTTGTAAAAATTAAAAAAAAAATAGAATAATACAATTTTCCTTATTGACAACTCACAAGGATTAAATTTATATTTTATTATTTTTTATTAATTAATTTATTATTATATTGATTTAATTAATTAATAGATTTATTATAATATTTTTTTAATTATATTATTATTTTTATTATTTTATGTTTTTCACTATCAATTAATAAATTAGTTTAGTTATTCAATTAGTTAACTTTTAATTTTTTTTATTTTTATAAATTTTAATATTTATTAATTTTTTATTTTTTTTTTATTTCTTTTTATTTTTTTTTATTTTTTTTTTTTTTCTATATTTTTTATTATTAATTGCCTTTTTTATTTGTCACACATTCATTAACACAATTTCCTTTCACTTTCTCCCCCAACAGGAGGGCAGCATCGGTCATGAGTTGGTCATCAAGCCCTTGCCACATGAGCTCAGTCCAAATCCGGATGCCGCACATCACGTTGTTTACAAACGTGACGCACAGCCACTAGAACATTTGAGCGATTTTGGTGAGTAAGAGGAAAAAATCAAATAAAATTAGCAATAAAAAACACAAAAATGAAATACAAAAAAGTAAAAAAACAATGCAAGAAGACTCTGCCTAACCACACTTTTTCTTCTTGTACTAGACAAACATGTGCGGCTTAGTTTTTGCGCACATGTCAGTTATGCATCTTTTGTTATCGATAAACGATTTTTATCGATTACTAACCGCATAGAAGTACTACTAGTACTAGCTAACCTTCAGTTTAACAGACTGACGCAAGTCAATTGCCTTTATTTGCCTTTCAAAATATTAAAAATTATAATAAAAATAACAAAAATAACAACAAAAACCTATAAATTACCCGGTCAGCAAGTGTAAATACAGCAAAAAAAAACATTTTTTTATGATTTTTCCATGTAAGCTAATGAACTGCTAAAATTTTTATGATTATCAGAATTACCAATAACCAACCAGCTAGCTGTGTTGCTTGAAAAAAACAATTTAAAAAAATTACTATAAAAAAACTGTTGTTGTTGTTGTTGCATTAAGTAATATTATTATTTTATTAATATAAAATTCGTTTGCTCGTATTAAATATTTTTTAAGTGCCATCTTAACTGTTATGGTTCATTAAAAGTTCGACTACCGGAAAAAATGGCAGGAAATTTACGAAAATAATTGAGTTGACATCACGTCGATGCACGAATGCACTCGATTGGTAATTAAATTAAAAGTAGAAAAAAACAGCGGAACTATTTGAGCCCATCACAGCACTTAACTTAGTCACGGCTGTTGTTTTTTTTTTTGTTGTTCATTATCCGTGCAGATTTTGTTTCCACTAACAAAACACTGGCCGGCGGACGACCGATCCAATTAACCTCTGAGCCACAAAACTCATTACTTCTTGCCTTGCTAACTTAATTAAAAAAAAAATTTCCTCACTCTCTTTCACTTGCTTGCTTACAGCTTTTATGGAACCCGATGATTTGGCTACTAGCGTGAAACTTGAACGTTTACAACAACAACAGCAGCAACATCGTCAACGTCGCTCAGCACCAGCTGACGATGATGAGGCCGTAATGGAGGATGCGAATGCGGATGGTGAATTGGAATCGGCGGAAGCGAGATTTACACGTAATCGGCGTCAATTGCCCTACATTATCTATCCCGAAGTGTTGGTCATCATCGATTATGATGGTTATCGGTTGCATGGTGGTGATAATTTGCAAGTAAGTTGAACTTGAGCATTATATTATGCAATTGAGAGAGCTAAAGCGCAATGCTTAAAATACAGGAGCGAAATTTGAAAAAAAAAAAATTTTTTTTAAGAAATTTAAAGTAAAACACTCCCCAAATATCTACTTTGCCTCACTCTACCTCAATATCATATTTTTTCAACATGCATAAACGCATATTACCTACACTACTATTGAATTCTTAACAACCACTCCTTGCTGGATTTGAAGTTCTTCACGTCTTCACGTCTTCACATCTCTCGCATGTTACGCTTAACATTTTTCGTTGAAATTGCTACTTGATTATATCAAATTTCCAAGTATGCAATCACTTAATCAACTACATTGGCGCATGCAAGGCATAATTTTTTTTTTTTGTTTTTTTTTTTTTTACTCTTTCGTCAGCATCTTTTTTCGACACCGCACCAACTCACACGTTGCTGCGAGTTCGTTCTATGCCATAAATTTTGCGCTACGCTAACTCCCACCGGCAAATCTTTTACATTATCACATTTTTACATAAATCAAATCTGAGTAGTGTTCTGTCGGTGCTTGTCAGTCGCGAACTGCAACAAAAAGCTGGGGCACGCACGCTTGCCATATGTTTCGGAGATTTAAATTTGTAATGTGCACTGGCATTTGTTATTGTTAAGAAGCTAAAAACGCGCTATTATTTTCCACGATATATTCCACTTCTGAATTAATTATTTTGCACAATTATTTTGTGCATCTGCCTTTTATGCTGTTATTACCATTTATGCGGGTGGGTAGGTAGGTAAAGCGTGACGCACGTTTTTTTTTTCTCTTTAATTCTTTTATTTTTGTCTAAAATACCTACCACTGGATTTTGTGATTTTTTTCTAGCTCTCATGACTTTTTTCTTTTTAATTCTTTTATTTTTGTCTAAGATATTTACCACTTTCCTTCTGAATCTGATGATTCTTTTCCAGCTCCCATGACTTTTTTCATTTTAATTATTTTATTTTTGTTGAAGATTTTTACCAATTCACTGCCAGGGCTCGTGATTTTTTTCTTTTTAATTCTTTTATTTTTTTGTTTGATGTTTATTTCTTCCTTGATACTTCTTTGCATTTTTTTATTTATTATTTAATTGAAATTTCCCATTTTAGGTGAAACGCTACTTTGTATCATTCTGGAACGGTGTCGATTTGCGGTATCGCTTACTCAAAGGTCCAAGAATCCGCATCAGTATTGCTGGCATCATAATTTCAAGGGTGAGTACAATAGAAATATATTTAAAAAAAAATTAAATATAAAAAACTTAATTTGATGATAAATATTACTTACCTTTCCATTGAGTTAATGAAATTAATTAATTATGTATCAACAGTCAACGTTCACGATTGTTAGATTTCCTTCAGTATGATGACAAAAGAACTAAAGCGGGAATTTTGTATATTATTGACGATGTTTGATTCTTCGTTTCATATAGAATAGCAGCAAAAAAAACAGTGATTGATTAATTACAGGCTCTGTGATGCCAGAGACTTAATTTGTTGTTAACTTTAGCAATTTTACACTACTTGTGATCAGCTTGCCATTTTTCTGTCCCTGCCTACTCGTACTCAAAGTAACCCACCTGCAAATACGTTGACTCATTGTTAGTAAATATGAATTTATTGTTTGTGTAAGCAAGTTATTGAAGAAATAATTTAATTTTAAAAACATAAATTTTCACAGCTTTTACTTTTTTTCCGTTCAAATTCCGACTTATGAGTTAACAACTAGTGCAGCAGCATATGACCGAAAAAAAAACTAATCCAATATAATAAATATAAGCGCATATAAAACTACTAAAAGCTAAACAGCGCGCCACAAAAACTGAAATAAATAATTGCCGTTGCAAAAACAACACAATAAACGGCAAGCAATAAGTAAAAATATATATATATATAGTTTAATTCAACAACTACTTACAAATTATATGTTGCCAACAAACGAACTCTGATAGCATTGGTAATGCCGCTGAACTCGCTGTGTAAAGTAACAACGAAAAATATTAGTATATAAATGCTTTAAATAATTATTTTTCATTTTTAAAATAACCAAAAACTTACCAAAATTGCAAAAATTTACCAGAAAACGGTAGAAACTTATATTTTGTACATTAAATTTCAATCGTCCGCATAAGAGCACGTGCTTCGTTTCGATAGGTGGTGGCGTTGGTTTGCTGGTGTTATCGATAAGCGCTGTTTGTGTATAAGGCCGCGTATGCACGTTGCTGTTGAATGAGCAAAGGTTTTGATTTTACTAAATCATAATTTTCTAGCGCAAAGCGTATTTATTTCAATTAAAAGTATATTGTTATTATTGTTTTTTTTTTTTTATAAATTCTTGTTATTTGCCTAAAATTTTCTTTTGGCGGTGTTTTTTTTTATAATTTACTTCGTCGTTTTCTCGACACTTGAGTTATTATCTATTGATTTGCGGTCGCTTTAAGTGGTATTTTACATATAATAAACGTCGTGTTGTTGGCCAACATAATTGACAGCGTTGCCAGCTGTAAGAAGTTTTATAGCAGTCACTAGTATTAGAGCATTAGTCATTAAAACTTTAGCCAACTGGCTTGCTTTGAAAGCATATAATGTTTATTTGGTTCAAAATTCATTTGCGAAAATTCATTTTTATGCTATTAAAGTGAAATAAAAGCAGGATTAAGTAAAAAATTAAAAAAGTTTATTTGCATTTACATATTTACGATATATAATTACGATATATGTATATTTTTAAGAACGCAATTGGCATATCAATAATTTTATCACACTTTTAAACAAATTAATAAACAAATTTTACCACACCGGCGATAAGAGTTTACATTTTTTTTTTTTTTTTAACCACTTTCAAAGCATTTAAACGCCTTACTGTCAACCATATGTTGTCAACTGCCAAATATTACGCCATCAAATTACTAATAACACTCTTATCTCATACACAAAAAGCGCACAAATAGAAATAATAAAAATAATAAAAATAAAAGTGTGAAAAATGTGGCTGAAAAATGTAACAATTTTTGCAAATCTCTCAACATATCGCATATGGCAGCTGTACGCAGTACGTAGTACTAACAAGCAGCAACAAGCTGCTTGCTTACCTTCCCAACAACAATTTTTTGGCGCTACCGTTTGAGTTGCAATACATTTTTTATTTGCTATTCCCACTTATTTATCTAACATACATACGTACACTTTTTACTATTTTTGATTTATTAACATTTGATAAAATGATTGTTTGTACGCATTTATGCGTTGGACGTTGAACAAATGGTTTGACGCTTGATTGCAACACATCGTACGCAACGTACGCAACGCAGGCGCAACAGCAACAGCAGTGGTAATGTGTTAATGTCGATAACTTGTTTAAAAGCTTGACTGCTTAGAATTAATCGATTTTTTTTTCTATATAAATTTTTTTTCTTTGATTTCTAAGCCATTTACTGCTAAGCCATATGACTATTTCTCACATACATATACCTCGGGTTTTTTTCTTAAAAAGCAATTTTTAATTAATTGCAATTGTTGTATAATAGCCTACGCCCATAAAATGGATTTTATGTTCTTAAAACCAAAAAAAAAAAAAAAAAAGTAGCGCAAGCATACGTAACACGCTGCGGTGTTGCCTTTAATTTATACACTCAACTGGCAATGGCAAATCGTTGTTCTGTCCAAAAATTTATTACGCATGTAAGCATTAAAAGTAAACTGTTTGATAGCTTACACAGCAATTACAATTCATTTTTGTTTTATGTTTTACGGTACTTTTTTTTCGTAATTAATTATGTTTAGAGGCTAATAAAGACCACGAACTTTGCGGAAATTCAAGTCTTAACATTTAATTTGGTTGAAAGTGGCACAATTAAGTATTAATTTATAGCAAAATGTTGTAAAAAATATACTTTAATGTCAAGTGAAAGGTGGATAAATTGTTTTTCTTTTTGTCTAATATAAGTTTAAAAAAATATATATTTTTTTATATCAAATTTTTTGCTTAAGCGTTTCGCTAATTCAGTATACGAAATTGCAGTGTTTCACCAGTTCAGTAAAGAAGTTTCAATATTATTCTCTCTTCCCAAGCGTTGCACTTGTTCACTGTATGAAATTTCAGTGTTTCACAAGTTCAGTAAATGAAATTTTATTATTCATTATTATTCAACGACTTCTAGTGTTCCACTAGTTCAGTGTGAGTATTCTCAGTGTTTCATAAGTTCAGTAAATGAAACATTTATTGTATGACTTCTGGCGTTTCACTTGTTCACTGTCTGAATTTCATGGTAAAAACGAACAAAATTTAATATACGCAATATACGCAACTTTGTATAAAAAAAAATTAACTTATTTTCTCGTTGGTTTTACTTTTGTACATCTTCAAAAGCCATTCTAGGCAATAAAAATGCATTAATTCCCTACCAATTTTGGGCAGTTTCATAAACGATGTCAATTATGACAACATTCTAACTAATTATGTTCTTGTCAATATATTCGGACACTAAATTACAGCAAAATCAAAGAATGTCATCTTGAAATTTAGCAAGCATGTCCAAAAATTAAGAACTCATTATGTGCATCAACCAAAGCAACTTTCAATAATTGCACAATAAATACACACACACTACACACAAGAGTGGCACACAATTGTCGATGGTCGATTTGTCAACTAGTATGTATTTAACGATTGTAATTTGAAATAAATATATATTACGAAATACAAGTATTACTAAATATGGCTAATTTGTAATGCCTCTGTGATTTCAATTCACGGCAACAAGCAAATGAAGACACAATTAAACATGGAGCTGGTAGCAGATATCGACAAGCGCAATAGAAGAAGAAGTAGCATTACGAAACAGCTTTACAACAAGTACCAACATCAATTGTGAAGGTCATGTCATGCCATACTGCCCAGTCAGTATTGGCAACTAAGCGGTAGCGCATCACTCTCGCTTGCAATTTGGTCACGCTCGCTTGACTGGGCCACCTACTTAAGTTGTTGTTATGTTGTTGTTGTTGTTAACATTGTTGCCTTTGTAGCATGCAGCGCACGCACACACACACACTTGTAACGACCGTTAATTCTTTGCTAGCAGATGCACAACTGTACAATTCACGCAAAATCAAAGGCACATCTTCTGCAGTAAAGTCGGCAAACTAGCCAGTTAAGCAGCTTTTATGTTTGACTAAGCGGCTGTTAGCACTAATGATGAGGCATATTTTCGACTGACCGTTAAAATATGAATTGCAAAAATTCTGCTAATATCCCTAAGCAGTAACGAAGCTAAAAAAAAAAGAAACTTGTTGGCTCTTTGGGTGAAAAAAAGCGTGTGCTAGTTTCACTGATTCTGGGCGTCTAGACGCTTTGTTAGTTTCACAATTCGCCAGACCATGTTTATGTCAATTTGCACACTTTTTTTTAGAAAAACATAAATTTTTTGTGTTCTCCTTTACCAGCATAACTTCTTAATAAATGTATTTTATTAATTTTTTTGTTTTATGATTTCTTTTTCTGTTGCGCTCGTAAACACCCTGTAGCCAGCAGCTGCTATTTTATTACTAAATTGCTTGATTGGTTGGCCGCACTGTTGGTGTTTCTTAATTAATTCACGCATATGCAATTAAGAACATGCGTGTCTGCGCTTGAGTTGTTGTCATTAATACGCCTTTTTTCGTTTTAGAACATTCTAAACCTCAAGTGAGTTCAAGTAAATGTTTTTAATTGCTGAAATTTGTACGTTTTTTTTCTTTTGTGCTTATATAAGACAATTGCTAGGAGACGTATTTTTCGTAATGCGTGTAATAGCTGTGCTCTTTAGCTTATATTGTATAATTAGCTAATAATTTCCTACTAGTTACGTATTTATCAACCGTTAAAGCCGTTCATGTGAGAGTTCGCTCTGATATTCGAAGGACAGCGTCTTTTAGGGCACTCTTCTAAACGCAACGATGAATCTTCTTGTGTTTTCTGCTCTACCGCTGGTTGGAAAACAAACAAAAAATTTGTCTTTAAGCATTCCCGTTCAATTCATTATTATTATACGATTTCTAGTGTTTCACTAGTTCAGTGTAAGTAATCTGTGTTTCACAAGTTCATTAAATAAAATGTTTATTTTATGATTTCTAGCGTTTCAATTCAATTCCTTATGCCTGCATATGACATAAACTATCTTTTGTCATAATGTCTAACTTCAATTTCACGGCGCTGTGTTCTTCAGTGCATTGCATTTGTAACTATTTTCTATTTATTTCATTTATTTGGATGGCTAATTAAAATTCTTTATATTTATATGATATGAACATACTTTCGTCTTTCTTGCTTATGTCGCATGCAAATCTATCTTACCATACAAGTTAATACAGCCCTGCGGCATTTAGTATACCCATTTCGTTGGCATACACCTACATTTTTTCTTTTTATTTCATTTATTTTGCATATCGAAGCAAAAATTATATGAAAAATAATAATATGTTCATGACTTACCTTACACCCGACATGCTGCAGTAAAGATGGACTGTTGAAACTTTTTGTAGATAATATCAACGAACTCTTTGCCATAATATTCAACTTCAAATTCACGGCGGTTGAACCTTTAGTATACTCAAATTTTTGTCATACTCGTACATATTTTCTTTTTATTTTATTTATTTTGTGTTTTGAAACTTAAATACCCCGTATATAAGCATTTTTTTTAATACTATTTTTAAACCGAAGCACTGTTGCATCTCTTGTGTAACCACATCCTGCAAATATGGGGCAATTTAAAACTTGCTTGGCAATTAAAATTCTATTTAGTTTCCTGATTTTCCGGTATTCAATTCTATGCTTGTCAAATATAATACTTCGCGTATAACAGTTTAATAAATAGCTACATTTTTCATTTTCCTTCAATTTTTTCTTTTATTTACTGTTTTTTATTATTTACTAAACCACAAAAGCCAGGGTTTTTCCAACAACTATGCACTTAAATTCAACTTCATATTACTTCAAATTGCTTAATTGGCATTTTACATAATTTTCGGTACGAGTGTATTTGTCAAAGTATTACTCACACACACACCCAACTGCATGCCCATACAAATTAATTCCAAACTGCAATGATACACGTTGCGGTAAGGAAAAAATCCCAACAACGCGCCAATGTATGTCCGCATATTCCTAATGATGGCTGACAGCGGGAGAGTGTGTGTATAGATATAGATGTGAGTCTCAATATTACGTTAACTTTGAATTTAATAAATGTATTTACAGATATATTTCACTGCGCGGATATAATTTTTTACAATTTTTATAGCACAACATACATATACACACAAGCAAGTACACGCCTCTCTTTTAGTGTAACACTGCTGACTGCTGCTGACCGGTTTACTTTCGCAAGTCCCAAATGACAGACAGACAGACAGACAGAGAATTCACGCCTTTGACAAGCGTCACAAAAACGTGTGATTTACTTATTTTTGGCTTAAATTTTGTTTGCCTTATAATTTTGGATTTCATTTTTTATTTTTTGCTTGGAGGTTTGGTCATTGGCAGTCTAATCAGCACAGTTGATTTCCTTAAGGAGCAGCAAGTTTTCCATTCTGCTTGCAAGTAAGTCTGCGCATTCACTGCTGTGCGTGTGTGTGTGTGTGTGTGTGTATCTCTGTAGTATAGTCACCACCAGTGAAGCCACCAATGATTTATTGACTGCTGTTTATATTAATTTAGTGCGCTTAGTACTCGTACATATGGAGTAAATTGCTTAAGTCATTTAAAACTTCACATACATACATACATACATATGCATTTAATTTATTTTCATATGAATTAGATTTGCGCAAATTTGCTTATAGTCGGCAATAAATCTTGACGACTGTCAATTGGTGTGCGTGTGTACTTCACATGTGATTTGGTGGCAAACAAATTCAAAGGAAACTCCATACCCAAATGACTCGTACACGTATAGAGTAGATTATTGGAAAAGTTGTATGTATGCATATGCATATTTAGACATTTAAGTTTGCACAAACACAACACTTGTGTGCTCTATACATACATATATATTTATTTATTTAAGTTAAGCCCACGCTCAACGTTAGATTTGAATTTATTTCGTTGCTATTGCGACACATATGTATTTTGCAAGCCAATTCATTTGCCATAATTCTGTTTTTTTACAACATACATATGTATGTACATACATATTTGCTGATGTTGTCTTAATCCTTAAAATAAATAAATTTTTACAAAATTTTTGTCTACATTTGCACTATCTTATCGCTTTTATGCATGATTGCGGCTCGGTTTCTACTACAACCGTGTACGAGTACATGCCATAACGTACACGTTGCATTACATTATTTGCTGTTCGTGCAGCATTTCATTGGTGCTGGCAATGCCACCTACAATTGTTACACATAAATTCATACATAAGTACGTAGTACATATCTAAGTGTAGAGCTCGCCATTTTTTTCTTTTCGGTCAGCTTGCACTTTTTCCAATCCAGCGGCTTGCATAATGGTCAATAATACGCCCACACGCGCGTCTGACAACAATAATATTTGATTGTACCTTTGTGTGC
Source organism: Neoceratitis asiatica (assembly GCA_030068015.2). Taxonomy (NCBI): domain Eukaryota; kingdom Metazoa; phylum Arthropoda; class Insecta; order Diptera; family Tephritidae; genus Neoceratitis; species Neoceratitis asiatica. The sequence continues at coordinate 75,637,135 of CM061527.1, forward strand.
TTTGTGCCTCTTTGCCCGCCTGCCATGTTACACAATAGTACGCTACAACAATTGGGGGTGTGATGGCGGTGAGGTCAAGCTTTTAACTGTTGCTCTATTTTGAAAAAAGGCTTTTCCTTTTATCGCCATGCGCCGCCAAATTGAATTTTTAACAACTACCTTTCCAGCGTTTTACTGTTATATGTAGCACTGTATCACTTCAGTCTGGCATATCTGGGCATAACATAGAAAATTTATTGCATTTGCCGTGTTTTTGAACATGTCACCACCGACAGCGTCGTTTATGAAAATATTTACAATTTTAACTTGTGTTTTCATGTGTTTGGTTATGTCCAAGTGTATTTTTCCTTTTCCGCGGTCCTTATCGTTGAGGTCGTTGAGTGCAATAGAGCAATAATTTATTTTATGCAACACCTGGCTGTTGATAAACTGCGGTTGTTTAATTGGAAAATTTATGCATTTCTTTCGCACTATCTACGTAAGGAAGCCATGAGGTTGGAATTTGCATTTAACGCTGTGACACACAAGCCTTGTACAAATATGTGTTGTATTTTTTCTTTTTATTTCTTTTATTTTGAGACACCCATTCGCGTTGCATTTTTCAATCAGTTTAAGCACATTTGAAAGCAATTTAAAAAAATTTAAAAAAATTTAATAAGCTCAAAAAATAGTTTGAAAACTGTATTGAACTACATACCATTGGTAGAAGCTCCGCAGATCAGCAATTAATTGCACGACCAGCTTTCTTGTTGTATTTTTTCTTTTTATTACTTTTATTTTAACGCTCACATTTGTACGGGTTTATTGGAATTTCTGAAAATAAATTGTTCAATAATTAATAAGAAACTTTAATGTTAGAATCACTTGCCTTGCTATAAAATGTTGAAGAATTCCCATTTCAATTTTTTTTTTTTTTTCAAAAGCATAGTCTTCTGCACATTCTTATACATATTGCTGTCCACTTCTTCTCTTCTCGCACAATCCAAGCACTATATTTGGGTTTTCCCATTCACTTAATCATTCAATGCACGCGCTTCTTCATCTCTGCAGCGCACACGTTTGGTTTTTTGAAACGTTCGTAATTGCAAATTTATATTTGGTCTGCGAATGAAAAGGTTATAAATAATTTAGTGTCAATATAGCAGTGATAACTCTTTGAAGAAAATATATTTTTTACTAAAAAAAGAACTGGAAATAATGCAAATCAGTGAAGAAAATATATTTGCGAGAGAACACAATCAACAATAGTCAATACTTGCAAATTATTCCACTTCTAAAATTCAATTGTCAATACTTGCAAATTATTCCACTTCCAAAAAGCTTCTGCTTGTAAATTATTCAGCATTGAAAAAAAAATATTTAAGAAATAAATTATGAAAATGATAGGAAAAAATAAAGCTGACAAAAACTTTAAACAGCTGTTGTGCTATTAATGTATCGATTTTCGATAACTTTTCTCTTTGCCACACCATTGGTGTTGGGCAACACTTTCGTATGCTAAATTAACACAAATGAAAAAAAATTATATTATTTCCTCAAAATCCAAACACAATTTTTCAGCACATTGCACTCTTTCATGCTGAAAATAACCGCATGCGAATTTCTGAATTTACATAAATTCATTTTTTTTTCTTACAAAAATAATAAATTCTTTTAATAAGCAAATCAGAATATTACATATCAATATGAACATCAATACCCCGTACGCGATGCACTTGTCATTTATTGAATTATAATAAAATTTTGGTTATAAAAATCGTATCAAGGACACAATCGAATGGTTATTAATTTCGAGTGAATCGTGCAATAAACGTCGATATTGAATGTCAATGCGTGGTTGTGGAGAAGCATTTTTCGGTGCCATTATATAAGTATGTATGTATGTATGTGGAAAAAAAAACATAAAAATTATTGATATTTTATTATTGACAGTCAGCGGAGAATGTCGCTGAATTTTTTTTTTTTTTTTTTGGTAATCAAAATGCAGCACATCACTTGAAGTTAAAGCTATTTGTGAATTTTTTGAATTTTCATATTTCTTTGTTATCCTCTACCCATCAAACTACCTCATCCGACTCACGATTCGCTGCATACCAAATAAATATTTATGTATATTTTACAATTATTTTCGTGTCATTAATGCTGACAGCATGCATCACTTCTGCTACTTATCTATCAAGAATAGCAGCAGCATGCAATGGTAATATCCACACCAGACGTGCTTGCAACATTTTCACGCTTCACCGCTAAGTGTTCACCTTCAATATGGTCCGATTACATGGCAATTGCATTCAAATTTCAATTTCAAGTAGACTAAAACTAGTTCAAATACTTATGCTAAGTGTTTGCGGTGCATTGTGTAGCTGCTGCTGCTGCTGCTGCTGCTTCTTGCCTGTAACGACTTTGACTTTGTTGTATCATGCAATGTGTATTGGCAAATGTTGCAGCAAGCTATGCAACAATTTAACTGACACACATGGCCATTTGGCAAAAAAAAAATTTTTTAAATATAAAATAAAAATTAAAAAAAAGTTGAAATTGAAAAACTTTACCCTCAGTAGCATCACTGTTAGAACAAAAATAAAGAGAAAAAAAAACATACAAAAACTTCAAGCGAATCACGTTTCCGCACATCTTTACTTTGCCACTACGCATTCCAACAGCAACTCGGCATATTCACACAGTACTGTGCTGTCAGCTGTTGCCAGCAGCTGTTATTGCATTTTTTTCTTCACTTTTCTTCGACTCCATTTTACTACGCGCATACATAACTGCAACAAGCAGTGTAACGGAAATTCGTTTCCGTTTTATGTTTACCTAGCAATGCAAATAATCAGTAGTTGTAAATTTCAATTCCACTGCTACTAGACAATAGTAAGGCCATTTACATATGCATGTTTGTACCGGCATGTGATGCTGTGTTTTTCCTACAGCTTCATCTTTACATTCTTCTTCCACTGCACGCCAGCGTTACCTATTGGTATTATTGGCTTTTAACTATGAACTCCAATGGTGGTTTGTTTTTAGTTTTTCGTTTTTTGTTTTTTATTTTATTTTTTTGTCTATTTTTCACCGGCTACTTTATCGCTTTGCCGTCTATTACGTTGCTGACGCAACACACATATGCTCGTAATGACAGCAGTAACGGCAGTCAACGCGAATGCCAACCACATTTTTTCTACATTGGCAGTTGTTTTTTTTTTTTGAAAATTTTTAACATTTCGATTGCATAATAACGCTAATATTTGTTTTTAAAGGTTAGTAAATTACTATAAAGCAACTTCGTCTTACATACATACATATACGTACATATGTACTTTGTGTATTTCTTTGTTTATTGGTTTACTACTGCCCGGCAGCGTATGTTTGGTACACATTTTCAGTTGAAGATGTTACTTTTCTCACTGATGCCACTTTGGCATAACTGCTGAACAGTTAAATAGCAACATTTTGGCAAGTCAAAACAAAATTAATGTGCTCTCTGCGGTCTTTTCCCCGCTTATTTGCTTCACTTGCCGTTAGTTTGCCGTACATTTGTACTTACATATATAGTAACTGCTGGCAAGAAATCGCATCGATTACCTGTTGGCACGGAAAGGTTAAACGTGATTCCACTGCTGATCGGAGCAAATGATTTTTCGACTTTGACTTCTTCACTTTTTATTACTGGTTTTGTTTTGTTGCTATTTTTTCTTCTTCTTCTTCTTTTAATTTACATTGCTTTTCGTGCTTATATTTTTTTTTTTGGCATGTAATTGCGAAGGCACTTAAAGAGCAAAAGGTTGCCGTAACAGGTGCAGCTTTTTTTTTATTTCTAGAAAATTTTATTTATTAACTTCACTTCTGTATTTTGACATTTGCAGTTTAGCTTTGTTTTCTGTGGCTTATTTAAATTTCACTTCTGCGTATGGAAATGTGCACAACACATTTTTGCATTAGCGCACACACACATTACGGTGTACACACAGTGTGTGCCTTAAGCGGCGAAGTAAGGGCGCACATAGACTGCAGCTTGCATTTGTAAAGCGAATATTGCAAGCAGCAAAAAACTTGGATTTATTTATAAAAACAGAGATATACATTAAATGTTATTAAAAAAATAATAACAAAAAATAATAAGAAAATATAATAAGACAAAATTCAAAATAATAATAAAAATAAAAAAATAAAAAATAATAATAAAAATAAAAATAATGACAGCGATCGCTCTGCATATTTTTAAATAACTTTTGTAGCACTAATATGCAAAATTCATTTTATATTTTTCTTTTTGTTTTTACTACATGTCAAGCTTAAAACCCACGCTCAACTTAACGGCGGTAGTCACATGCCCTTCTAACTTGCTCTTTTTTTTCGCTACCAACTTCTGTCATTTCACTCATGTATTTGTCTTAGAATTTATTGATTCAAACGCCCGCACATGCTGTGTTATCACATTTAAATAACTGGCATACATTAGCGCTGTCTACTAAATTATAATATTAAATTTATTATATGTAACAATCAAGTTAACACAATTGTTGTGCTGTAAAACATTATACTCTCTACTGTAGTACAAAGAAAAAATGAAAACAGCTGCGTTTATGAGATTTGTATATGATTTATATCACTGCTTATATTTTATTTATACTAATTTTGCATATTGATTGACACCCTGTGTTGGGCTTATGCTAATTTCAGTTGAATAGAGTGTAACCTACTGCACTGCTAAGTGGTTATAAAATACAAATACTTCGGCGTATTTTGGGGAAAAAAAATTTAACAAAATGATTGACATGATTGACAAGCTTGTAATTTTAATATAGTGCAATTTCACTTTATTTTAATTAAAGTCAACGTTAAAGTTATATTTCTAAGACGATAAATGTTATCGATTAATTAACTTAAAAAAAGCACTAGCGCACGCTTGCTTTTTAAGCATAGTGAAGTTGGCTGCTTTCGATTGTATAAAAGTCAGCTGTTTTTTTCGTGATGGCAGCAAAATAAAATAATTTTATTTTTAAATTCATATATAACAATATGATGCGCGCGCTCCTTTTATATCTTTTATTACACTGACAACCATATATTCCCCAAAAAAATGGCAGCTGATTGCCATAGCAGCTACAGACTTCCTACTCAAACGTCGTCTCGCGCTGCCAATTAAGCGAATGAAACACGTAACGGCACATCCAAATGCTCCCATTTTCTTACGTTGCTTCATTGCACGTTATTTTGTTACTTATTTTAGTAGTTTATATTTTATTTTTATTTTTTCTTATTTTTAATTTTTTTAATATTTTTTTATATATTTTTTTATTGCATTTTTTTGCACCTTATGCATTACACAATAATATTAATTTTCTTTTTGCGTTTCTTTCTCTCTTCTTCTTTCATTTTCATTTACCAAATGTTACATTGCGTCTGCCTTTTGACATACCAACGAAAAATGTATGTACGTTTTGCCCGACAACAGGGAAGAGATGCAACACCATACCTGGAGAGGAATCGTGTCGGACGAGATGCCATCGACTCGGCAGCTGCCTTAACCGATATGGGTAAATATTTATTCCGTGAGCGACGTTTGCCCGTCTACGATATTGCCGTGGCGATAACCAAGTAAGTAGCGTAAGACGCAGAAAAAAAATTCAAATAGGTTAGGGAAAAAAATTTGATTTTGAGAAAAAACTAAAAAAAAAATTTTTAAATTAATAAAAAAAAAAAATAAAAAAATATATACAAAAATATTTTAAACTAATTTAAAAAAAAATACCAAAAAATTTTAAGCATTCAAGTAATACAGCTAAGCATGCAAAACGCGAAATTTATTCAAATTAGCGCACTTGCTGCAGGCTAAATTCATTTATTTGATTTTCTATGATTTTTTCGTATTTTTTTTAGCTTTTTATATATTTTATTTTTCTTATTTCCTTTTTACAAAGAGCTATGAATTTATTAAAACTCTACTTTTAACTACTTTTATAAGACTATATATCTTTCCAACTTTTAAACTCTTATCTACACTTTCGTTTCGTTTATCGTAAAAAAAAAACAACAAAAAATATTTATGCATATACTCAAATGTATGAATAATACAGGTATGATATGTGTCGCAGACGTAAAGGCGGTCGTTGCACCAAAGGCACAGCGGGTAAAAATCTGAAATCTTCCATTATCTCTTACAACTAGTTGCATAAGTAGTTGGAAAATTAATAATTTCTTAGCGAATAACCTTTGTTGTTGTGCGTATAATAATTTTTAAAGCGCTTTTTTATGGGGTTTATCGTAAAAAAAAATTTTTTTTTTGGATTACGTTGTTAACTGTTAGTGGCAAACATTTACACTACATAAAAAATTGAATAATAAAAAAACACTTACACAATTAGCACCAAAAAACGGCAAACTTTATTAGCATAGAAAAAAATAAAAAATAAAAATAAAAACTACATGCAACACTGCACTATAACTTCCATGCATACATAAGTACATCCAACACACATTAAAAAGAAATATAAAAAATGTACACCACACAGCTCATTTCCAACACATCCCAGCTGATTTTACAAATATCGTAGATTAAACACACATCTAGTACTAAGGGTTTTTATGTGATTTGGTTTTAATATTTTTGGTATTTAATAGCCTTGTTATTGAATTTGCATATTTTTAATAGTTTTATGAGCTTTTAATTATAGAAAATTTGGTTCAAAGTACTTGTAGTAGCCTAATAACGTAAAATTTAATTGAAGGTAATAATGCGGTTAGTTGTGATTTTTTTAAATTTATTTAATTGAGTTATTGGAGTTGGTGTTTATGATTTTTATTTGCAGTATCATTACATTTTTAGACAAAAAAAACATAAGTTTGGGGCGAATATTACTTTGAAACTCTAATATCGTAAGGTAAACGTACAAACGAAGAGTGGAAATTTTACTTTACCACAATAAAATATTTTAAGTGTTAATTTGAGCCTTAACTTGCTAATATCGTCAAGAAATTTACTAGTAAAACAGTGTTGATATGCTAGGAGCTACATTTAATATCGTAAGATTTTATCGTAAAGCGAAAATATTCACTTAGTAGTGATAATTACAACGATAAAATATTTTAAGTGTTAATATTTGCTCCTTAACTCACTAATATCGTAAAGAAAGTTACGTTTAATATCGTAAGATTTTAACGTAAAATAAAAATATACACTTTTGAGTGTGAAATGCAGTTTACTTCCGCCATATAAACCAATGGAAAACTAAGTATCGAGAACCTTTTAAAATTTACTCGTAAAATAATTGCCAGAGAACGTAAAAATTGGCTTAAGAAACTTTCTTTTCTCAGCAACTTTTGTTTCTCTTAAAACTATACAAATCTTTTCTCTCTCTATATAAATTCTATTTTATTTATTTAATGCATTAAACCAAGTAACTCGTATATATATATATCGTATTTAATAATTTATTTTACTCGTACGCGTAAACTCAACAAATCACAGACTTGATATGTGCAGACGTACATCAGCGCATGGTGAATGTAATCGTGGTACAGCAGGTAAATGTCAATTTGACACAATACAAGAAGTGTAAATAAAAAAAGTTTAGAAATAAATAAATAAAAGCGCAGTAAAAAGTAACTTTTACCAAAAAAAAAAAAAAAAAAAAAAAAAATTTAAACATAAATTTCATACAAATATACGCCACATCAAATCATCAAATCCCTAAATATGTGTTTTTATCTTATGTTGAAAATAAACTTAAAAGCACGTTTCTTCTATGCTCTTTCTTCTTCTTCTTCTTCTTCTGCGACTACAGCAACGCACGTGTTATTCTTTGATATTCTTTTCGTTTGTAAAATAAATAAACAAAATTATATTTCACTATACATCTGTATGTACATAATATATACTAAACGTGTAAATATGTATGTCGCGAAGTGTTTAAGCGCGTGCAATACTTCAAAACTGTGATTTGAGCGACTGATAATCACTGATTGCTGTTGCTATTTTATTGCTTGAATTTCTCTTCTTTTTTTTTAACATTACTATTGAAGATTATTCATTTTTGTTTTATTATTATTACACTTCCAGGCATATTTATTATTCAAAAAGTTTTAAAATATATTTAAAAGCTGTTTTTTCAGCTTATTTATTACATTGATCTTGTGAAGCATATGCCGCAAGTCATTCAATGTTGATTGATGTCGATAGGAAAATCGATAACGCTTTAGCTTAAGGCGTATACGCACGTTAAGTGTATGCAAGTCTAGGGTGTACATATATTTTTTATTAATTTTATTTAAACGTTTCGATAGTAATAGTGACAACAATGATAATTTTTATTAATAATTAAGAAGAAAATAAATTTGCAATGGCCAACAGTTCCATGTATGGCATGGCGGCCAGTCAGTCACCTAAACTAACCTAAAAATGTAATACTTTTGTATTGCGGTTATATATATAATTACCACAGGTATTTCCTGTGTCATTTATTCACACAGTGGATTAATAATAATAAAATTTTAATTGAATGTAATTAATTATAGCATTCAGCATGGCAAAATATCATAAAATGCAATATTTATGCAATTTGAACAGGGTGATGCATAGCGCCAATAAGTCAAGGCGATCAATTAAGCTTTAGAAACCATTTTATGATGAAGAGTTTAAAGTAAAACTTAAAAAAAAAAACAATTTTAACGCTTTTTTAGATTCTTTTCCCCAACCAAGTAGGTTTTAGACGGGAAAGTAATAAAATGCTGAGATTAATAGAGTTATTTAAATATAATTCAGGTTTTTTGGTTTTTTGCCATAACATTGCATGCAGTTTGGCTGTATATAACAATAAAAATTTAAAATATTTCCATTTTTTTCTAAACTAACAAATCTTTTCTTACTTAATACACTATTTACGCCTACATTTTGGAATAAAAAGTTCGAAGGTGAGCTGTTGCTATTAAATCAATTATTTCTTATATTTGAAATATATAATAAATCTTTTTTGCGCTGATCATATCTCCAAATAGTTCACAGCTTATTTTACAACACATTTTCAGTTGCTCAAAAAAAAAAAAAACATAAAAAAAATTATAATTGATTGCTAATCGGTGTTCATATATATATATTTTATGTCATAATTGCGTCACGCCTCAAATACATCAACTAGATATTGTAACATGTAACTTGTCACACACAAAAACACATGCAAATATTTAAAAAAAAAATTTTTTTGGTTACCAGTTCTTTTTTTTTGCGAAAAAAATGTAACAGCTGCAGGCATTAAAGAATTTTTAACAACTTTTGCACTTGCAGCGCACATTTTTTCTTCAAAAAAAAATAAAAAAAAAAAATAAAAAAAATTTTAACTATTTTATGTTCAGTTTTAATCACGGTTTTGGTTTAATTTTTTGCGTAAATTGTCAACTTCCTACTGCTTGCTTAGAAAACACCCAGTGGTGCACTGATTTTTTATACTAATTGCAAATATTTTTTTTCCTCCACACATTTTTCTCCTTCTTTTTAAACCACAAAAACAAATTTTGTATTTTTTTACAAAAAAAAAATTCAAATACAAAAAGGTTTTGCATATGTTGGCGGTGCCTGCGTCGTGAACAAGCGTTTGGAAAAAGTCAACAGCGTTGCTATCATTGAGGACACCGGCGGTTTCAGCGGCATCATTGTGGCTGCACATGAAGTTGGACATTTGTGAGTATTAGTTAAAAAGCTTCTTTTTTGTTTCATTTATAAACTAAATGTATGAAATAATAAAAACTGTAGCTAATTGCGCCATTCAGCTGTTAGATAACGGCAAGCGATAAATTTGTTAATAATCGATAACACAACGGTTTGTTGGTTGGTTGGTTGATTGGTTCATGGCATGGAAATGGCAATACAGAGCGTTCACAAAGCATATGTTTTTTTCTGAATTTTTCTTTAAATTTTTTTTTTTTAATTTTTTTTTTCTACAAATTTTCGCTTTAAAACAAAAACAAAGCAAAACACATATGGAAAACATGAAAAAACACTTGACAACGTTGCCAGTCAATTGACTAGCCCAACCATTAATGCGATTTCCGCTGTCATTATTGACACATACGCGTAAACATGCTGACAAACTTGTTTGGATTTCCTTCGCAAGCAACAACAACAAAATAAATAAATAAATAACTTCCAAAGCATGTGTATATGGAATTTTGCAAAATTTGCATGAAAATTTGTGTGTGTGTGTGTGTGTGCGGTAGAAAAAAAGACTTAATTATAGCAGCAAACACTTGCGCACAAATCAATTAAATTTTTTGCCCACACACACACACACACAGAGACTCACTAAGTTTTTTTTTTTTCTTACACACAGACTTGGCGCCGTACACGACGGTTCACCACCACCCAGCTACCTTGGCGGTCCGGGTGCGCAACGTTGCCGTTGGGAGGATGGTTATATAATGTCCGATTTGAGGCATACGGAGCGCGGTTTCCGTTGGTCACCATGCACCATACAGAGTTTCCATCATTTCTTAAAGTGAGTATGCCGCGAAAAAAAGCGAAAAAAAATGTTTATTAATTTATTATATTAATTTTACTAATAACAGCGGTGATACTGCCACCTGTTTGCACAATGCTCCACATGAGGATAGCGCGCTGGGACGCGCCTTGCCGGGTACACTGCTCTCGCTGGACGCGCAGTGTCGTCGCGATCGTGGCACATATGCTTGTTTCAAGGATGAACGTGTCTGTGCGCAACTCTTCTGTTTCGATGCGCAGACGGGCTATTGTGTGGCATACCGGCCGGCGGCGGAGGGTTCTACTTGCGGTAGTAGCATGGTAAGGCATTTAAAATGAATTTGTTAGAAATTTTTTCATTATGAGAAGAAAATTTAACCTATAATTTTCAGTTATTTAGCGTAATTTTGAAGTAAAAAATTTTGAAATTTTTTTTATTAAATTTTTTTTAATTTTTATTTTTCTTATTATTCCTCTTCCACCACTCAAGCAATGCCTGGACGGTCGGTGTACGCCACTGGCAGCGAATGTCATACCAGCTTATCGCTCTTACAAGTAAGTACACACCTTTTCAAGCGTATAAAGTACGTGCTTCAAAATATAGACGAAAGCGCAAAATTTTGTTTATTTTATCAAAAAAAAAAAAAAAATCTACATACATACGTAGCTTAAACTCAATAGTAAAAGTGTTTTATGTAGTTAATATTTATCTTTTGTAGATATTTCTTAAAGAATTTTCAACTTAGTATAACGGTAACGGTCATTGTTACTACTGTATGGCGACTATTACAGTTATAATTGTTTATTAATCATTAGAAAATGGAAATATTATTATTTGCCTTTAAATTTGAAACTAAACAACAGTTAACTGAACCTTTTCGGCCACACAATTTACAGACAAACCCCTTTTGTTAACTGATAATTTTTTGCTTAACAGTTTTCGGCCGCAATTTTCTATGTAAATATAAATTTAAAGCTTAAAATTGAAATTTTTTAATTAGCAAAAATTTTTTTCCCTTGATATATTATTTATATACGTAATTTGTGCACACAAACACACACACTTGAACACTATTTATATAATATTTATTGTAAATTTGTAAATTTTTGTATATATGTACATATTTATTTATATGTTGATTTACAACAAACATTAAACATAAAAATAATCAAACCAAATTTTTACAAACCCAAATCCAACACAACAATTACGACTACAACAACAAACCACTGCTTAATAACTACACGAAACAAACGCAACAACTTTACCACACCACCAAACTCTCCAAAAAAAAAAATATAAACAAAAAACCAAAATGCAACCCAACCATAACGATTATCGATACTCGATAACTTATAACACCGCTAACCGCTAACACGTGACACGACGAAATTGAACATTGGCAAACCCAAAAAAAAAAAAAAATAAACAGCGAAAAGAATGGCGCTCCCAATAGTAGCGCCGAAAATACCGATTCTAGCAGTGAGAGTGAAGAGGATGAGGAAGACGATGATGATGAAGACGACGATAGTGAGGAAGTACAAGATCAAAAGAATATATTTAGCCGTCGATACGGCAATACGGTGGAGCACACTTCACGCGAAGTGAACGACATTAGCGATCCCAAACGTATTACAACCAAAACTATAACCACTACCAATACGAATACACCCACACAGACGAACTCACTCACCACTATAACGCTGGAGACACACTCACGACACCAGCAGCAACACAATAACAAACATAACGGCAATCAACGGCAAGTGGAACAACAGAATACTTTAGAATTTTTAGCTAGGTTCTTAGCGCAAAATCCGCAATGGCAACAGCTGTTGGGGCAGGCGGTACAGGTGAAGGCATTAACGGGTGCAGCTACAACAACAACAAATACAAAGCAAAATAGTATAGGGGTGGCAACGCCGTTAGATACTGAACAAACAAAGCTACCACAGGGTATGGTCGTGGTGAAAACGAGTATGAGCAGCAGCACTAGTAGTAGTAGTAGCGGTAGCAGTAGTAGTTTGAATAGGACTAGTGACCTAAGCGAAAATAAGTGTACTGAAGACGATGTAGCAAATCGCGATAGCAGCGAGGTGGGTGTGGCGCGGAATAATATTGAATTTTTAAAGTTGAAAATTATTCAAAAAGCAATTGAACAAAAAAATGCAAATAATGCGCATAATAAAGCGCTGAATGTAGATGAAACGATTGCTAAAAATGAAAGTCAGCAATGGCAAAGAGGTGTGCATGAAGAGAATGAAACGCAAATAGAACAAAAAGAAATTCTAACAACGCCTAACGAACCTCATAAATATATAACACAGCAAAAGCAACAGCAACACCAACACATAACAACCAAATTGGCAAAATTAACACAAAATCAAGAAATTAAATTGACAACAATCACAACAACAGCTCCACCACCACAACCACCATCACCACCACCAACAACAACAACCAAACAACCTAACCTCTTTCAAATTTACACGCATGAATTACGCAAACAATTACAATATTATTTAGGTTTTTTACGCCCAAACGCCAATGACAACGTCAGCGCTGGCGATAGTAGTAGAAGTAGTAATAGTAGTATTTTGAGTAGTAGTAAGCGTACAGCAAGAGTTCAGAAATTCGTAACAAATACAACAACTGCTTCAAATTCAAATTATAGCAATACAGGGAGTGGTGCCGCCAAATTGCAACAACAACAACAACAACAACGCCAACAACAGCAAACAGCGGCGCTGCATAATAGCCACAACAATAACAATGACGAAGATGACGATAACGATAACGAAGACCACGAAGACAATGTGGACGCTGACGATGATGCTAGCAATGAGACTATCGATGACAAACAACAAAAACGTAAGTTCCATACAGCCATCACAATAACAACATCAACTAGCACAAGCGGTAATGCACAACAACAACAACACACACAACGTTTACAGCAAGCGCCGCCGCCGCCGCCGCCACCGCCACCGTCAGCACCGACAACGCGCAACAGCCCCACCATCGGTGTGATTGCCGATAATAATAATAATAACAACAACAATAACAACAATTATAAAGCGCTCCAACGTCCAGCCACATTTATTGATGCATATTTGAAGAAATTGCAAGCGCTCAATGCGCCAGCAAATGCTAAGACAACAATAACGGCTACCACCACGGGCACAACTATGTCGACGTCGAGTGTGGTTGGCGGCCATAATGGCAGTAGTGCGGTCGTCGTCGCCACCGCTGGTAAGGCAGTACAAGCAGGCGGAACGCATGAGAACGAACCGGCAAAGCGGCCACAAACGGAAACGTTCGGCAGTCATTTCCTTAAACGTACGCAAAATTTTATTAGTAGAAGTAGTAGTGTGGGAAGTAGTAGTGGTGGTGAAGAGAGTAGTGTTGGTAACATTAATCATGGTAGTAATATCAGCAGCAGCAACAACAACAACAACAATCACAACAATAAAAACAACAGTCAAAATAGAATTCACAAAAAACTTACACGCATTTCAAGCCACACTAATGCCGATACAAATAGTCGGCAACACAATGTTGAGCACGAACACGCGCAACACGAGGCTGTCAGTGTTGCTGAAGTGCCTAATAATGAGGATTTGCATGTTGCGTCCACAACACAGCAACCCGCCTATGTGACAAATTATTTAGGTGATAATACGAATAATTTGCCAAGATTACTTGGGCAACAAGAACAACAGTCATCATCAACAAAAACAACAACAACAACAACAACAACAACAACAACAACATCCTCACAAACAAACCAACATTCATCAGAACCAAAAGTACATAAAGTAAAAACACAAAAACTAATACGGCGCCAACTGTTGCGTACACAAATTAAATGAAAGAGCGTGTGTGTGTACGTGTGCGAGACACTCCATTGATGAGTGTTTGATATTTCATTGCAAAAAAAAAACACACAACATATAGTTTGTATTTCTATTTATATACTTAGAGTGATAAGTAAGAGATAAATGAAAAGAAAAAAACAACGTAAGAATAGCATTTCCCTAACACAAAAAAAATCGTAATATCATTTCACTGAGAAATTCCGCAATGCACACTACCATATGCCGCCGCTAAAGATGCAGCAGCGCAGCAGCCAAATAAACGTCTTGCCCACTTGTCATTAATGACAATCAGCTGTTTTCTGGCAATATGCAAACGTAGAAAAACACACTAAACGCCAACATTTCAGGCATTCAATTGAAACAATAATTGCGCACAACCATTATTCCACTTCTGAATTCAAGGAAATAAAAAAAATACACTTTCATTTCAAAAAGAAAAAAACTACAAACCTGTGGTAAGCAAAAATAAAACAACAATTTCAAAATAAATATGGCAAAGGAATTATAATGCATGGTGGCCTGCAAAGATTTTAGTAAAAATTTTAACAAAAATCAGAAAAAAAAATAAAATAAAACAGAGCACGCGCATGGCATGCAATGGAATCTAATATGAAATTAATTAAATCGCTTCGATAATGCTTATTTAAGAAAGAACAAAATTCTTACATAACGTGTGGTTATAAATGGCAGAGGAAAAGTAGTAGACTTAGCGCATGGATTGAGATATTTAGAAGGGATAAGTAGTAATGTAGCATGAAATTGGTACTAATGCCGCATGCGTAAGGTATAATTCCCAAAATGGTAAAAATAATTTAAGGCGCATGCGCTGGTTTATTTCCATTAATAAATATAAACTACCCGCAAAGCAACAACAAACTTTGCACCCTAATATACAAACTTCAAACGGTTTTGCATGCGAAATATATGCTTTTTTTCAACGCAAAATGGATTTGAAAAATTTGTTTAAATTAAATTATTGCTTATGCCAGCGGCTTGCGTTTACTTCATCATAAAAAACAGCTAATTAACAACAACAACAAAAAATGCTTAAACTACGTTTTGCCTGGTATATGGTAGCTGATAATTCGGCGTTTGAATATTTTTTTTAATAGCTTTTCACAGTTGGCGTCTGCGTAATAATTTGATTTCGCATTATTTGATTTGCTCATTCTTAACAAACAATAAATATAACAATTTCGAATTTTAGTGATATTTCAATCATATAACAATGTTTTTTTTAAGCATATGCATTAAAACACAGTCACTTAAACGCAACTTCCAATACGCACATACATATACATAAATACATATTGATACGAGTAAAAGCAAATTTTCACATTTTTCCTCTTCGAAAATTCGCATATATTGACCATATTTTCTACCATTATATACTTTTGGGTTATAGTTTCATTGTTTCATTTGCTCTCTTCATACTTTTCCTCTTCTTCTTTCTTCTTCTGGTCTCTTCTTCTTTCTTCTTCTGGTTTATTTATATACTCTTTCCGGCTTTTACGCATTATATTTTCATTCAACGCTTATTTTTTATTTTTTTTAATTACTCCAACTAATTTTCTATTTAAATTAAATAAATTACTTTAAAAATGTTATTTAAAATTTTTTTTTAATTTCCTTACGACATAAAATACCTAAACTTAAATTTTCCATAAGTGAGTTCGGCGGCTACTTTGTCCAAGTATTAATGATATAAGTCACATATCGATTTTCACATTTTTTACTTCGTTAATTTTTGCTTCGTAAAACAATATAGAATGCGGCACACTAATGTATGCACACATGTGTAAGCACATTTGTCAATATATCACTTTTTAATAGTATAAACCGCGCATTACTTGATTAAAACAAAATAATGTGAAAAATTTATGTTACAACCAATCTTCTGTATATACATAACGCCTTTTTGCATAGTTTCACTTTATATAATATTGAAAAATTTAAAAACTTTGCCACAAACGTGAAAATTCAGCCATTTGCAATTGTTCTTAATTATTCACTTCCGCCGTGTTTCATACGCAAAACTATTTCCACTCTCAACTGTTCTACTCATTAAAGCATCCGCTACAGGGTTACACAAGTTAAATGAATTATAAAAAATTTTACATTTATATATGCCTTAAAAATACAAATGTCGCGGTTTCACATAGATTACAACCAACACCAACACAATCATTAAACACGCCACGCGACAACAATAATCAACAGCACAAAATACAAACAAAAATTCCCATATATACATCAGCTAACCAGTCATATGTTGCATTATTAAATTCAATACAAATTAAAAATTATTAAATTATTATAATTTCATCAAAAGCGATAAAAACAAACAAAAAATACAACAGCAAAAAATTAATAAATTATAAAATTACTAAAAACCAAAAATGCCATACATAATAACAACTACATAAAATTTTAATAGCAAAACGAATTATAAACATATGTGCATTGGTTGATCATTAGAGAAAAAGTGCAATTTAATAAGCCATCCATTAATATTATTTACAAATATTCAAATTGAAATCTTGGATATGGAATTTTTAGCCAAAAAGCCACAACAGCAACTAAAATATCATGGTTGTATACAATAGATGTTTTTTTTCTTTAGCATTTAGTGTGTAATTATACTACAGATTAACAGGATTAATTGGATAACTACTTACAAAAATATATGTATGTTGTATATTACCGTAGCGTAAAAGCACGCTTGAAGCTTGGATAACGGTTTTCGTATACAATATATTCAACGTAAAGGAGAAGTATAAAAAAATAGATAAAACTCGCACAACTACATAACCTATATAACATTATGGATACATAAAATGCATCGTCTACTATTTCACATAAAATTTATATGAAAAAAAAAAAATACATAAAATCGAGAAAAAATAACATTCAGAAAAAGATACATACAACTGTTTATTGTGCATTTCAAATGTAAATTTGAATTAAAACTCTAAACCGCATCATCAATTTTGTACTACGAAATTTTTGCATGGCAGTGGCGGCAAATACACCACATTACACATATCAAAATTCAAAAAATTTGTTGAAAATATTAATATTTGAACAACAGCATAACCAAATACACAAGAAATAAACTATTCTGGCGTCATAATAACAACATGCTAGCACTTCTTTGTATGCATACAATTTGCAATCATATTTATTTTGCAAGTTTATTTTAATTTTTTTTTTACAGCTGATTATAACCTTTTTTATTTTTTTTATTATTGGTTTTTTATTTTTTTTTTTTTTACTGCAGATTATTACTTTTTTTATTTATTTTTTTAAATTTTATTATTGGTTTTTTATTTTTATTTTTTTTATTTTTACTGCAGATTATTACTTTTGTTATTTTTTTAAATTTTATTATAGGTTTTTAATTATTTTTTAATATTTTTTATTTATTTATTTATTAAATTTTTTTTATATTTTTATTTTTGTTTTTTTCTTTTTTTTTTCTTTTTTTCCGCACACATTTTTATTATTTGCGTAATTTTTTAATGACATTACACATTTTACATGTACTGACTACTTTCGCTATTTCAAATTTCCTTTCATACCCATCACCCTATGTTTGGTTCGTTTACTAATGCTATTTCCATTTCCTCTCTGTTTTTTTGTTTGTTTTTAAACGCTGTGCAGTGGTTAACTGGAAGGCATTTCCGTTTTGAAAACAAAAAAACCTAATTCCGTTGCTGACTGATTGATACGCTTTTGATATTAATTACATACATAAAATACTTCAAACGGCTGACCATTTTTCAACCTCAACCATTTACAAAACTGGAGTTTGCAGGAGGCAAGCAAGCAAGCGACACGTGTAAGAAATGGCCATAAACCAATGGCGGGTAGGCAGCAACGTGAACGTGTAAGAGCATCTCAAGCATCTCAACAGCAACAACAACAACAATAACAACATAACAATTATTAGCTGAACAGCAACAACAAGAGAGAACACATACACATATATAAATTATTATAATAATTAGTAACTGGATTACCCAATACGAGTAGAGTAATTTTAATGTATAATTTGAAAAAAACACAAAACTCATTGCCATTTTTGATGTTAAAAATAGTAAAGAAAATATTCGCACACAAATCGACAAAAACATACATACATATATATCATTAAATATATAGAACTAATTAAATCAGCAAAATCTAGACAAATAAATGCAAAAGAATCCTGCCAAAATGTGGCACATGAGATATCATACACACAAAAAAAAAACATAAATCCACATGCTACCTACATACATACATGTGTACATATATAACTATGTACTTCATATAATACATATGCATATATACTAGACGAATGACATCAATCAAGCATCAAACCACTCGCGTGCGCAATTCATATTTAAATTAAACATACATACATGAAGAAGCAAGCATAGTTAGAATTTATTGATTTTGTTTTAGGTTTAAACTCTTGTACACATACATAAATATGTATATGTAAATTACAGCATAGTTATATATTTAATTAAATTTTTTTTAAATAAATTTTATGTTTTTTTGTTTGTTTATTTGTTGAAAAGAAGTGTAAAATGCAGTTGCGCATTAGCATGAATAAATGTAATTATATATTTTGAGCGCAGACAAAAAATGTTAAATTAATTTAAGTTATACATATATACCAACATAAATAAATATTTTCGTATGTATAATAATCATTTGTATTTTTTGTATTGTAAAATTCATTTACTTATGTCACATACACTGTGCAAAATGTTTTCGGAACCACATCAAAAAATATAAAAAAATAATAATAAATAGAAAATCCTCTACTTATATCAAAAATTTCATTCAAATTAATTCGTATAAGCTTATTAGTTACATACATTGACATATTGTTAATTTGTAAAGTGTTATTCTATATATATATTAGGCGCATATTGAACAAATACATATATGTACACTAAGTAAATATTTTTAAGCATACAACTTACTACGTCAGCTAACAGCGTATGTAAAAAGGCATGGAAAAGATGTTTATAATATAAATTAACTTACTTACACATACCTACATACATATTTAGCTAAATACATACATTAAATTAAAGCAACAACAAAAAATTAATTGTAGTTAAATGCAAAATAAATCTGAAATGCATAAAATTAGTGATTGTATAAATTTTAATTTTGTTGAAAATAAAATTTTGCTTATAATTTTACATATTTCTGTGTAATTTTATTATTTTTCATTACTTCTTGGGATATATTTCAGAAGTTTATAGGAAAACTACGACAATAAAAGCTGGAAATTGCTTATTTCTGTATAAAAAGAAGGACTTTTTTCCATTTTTAATTTCATTTACTTCTCCATTACACCCGCACTCGCCAAAGCTTTCAATTTATTCAACGCACAACACTTGCAATCACCAAAACCACAAGCTGTTTCCTTTTAAAATCAATTTTATTGCAAATCAAAATCTTCATATACACATGAAATATTCATTCAATTTCAATTTATTTTATATCTGGTATTTTAATTGTTATACTCCTTGTGGTGGTTATCCTTCCTAAAAATTCATCGATATCGAGTTGAGTCGCCAAATAATCACCATACGTTATAGTATTGTAAATAGCTGCAGCAGCTGTGGCTACAAATAGTGCACCGTCATTTACATCCTTTGTGCACGTGTAGCGCGTACCAATTATACCGGCCAACATAAGTTCGGTAGATAATTGAAATAACGGTCGCGGCGGATCTCTCGAATTAAGATATGCACCATAACCTAAGACGCCACCAACCACAACGCTGGATCCCAATTGAATTAAAGAGTCTGCGAAATGAAATTTAATATTTATTATAAATTTTTAGCAAATCTTTTAATCATCTACCATTATCCATGGCTCTCACAACACCCAAGGCGGTGTAAGTGCCCGCAAGCACGAAGCCCATTATATCGATCGGTATTACCATTTATTTGTCGTTCGCCTCTTTTTAAACAACAATAAAATTGACAAAGATCGTTTCAATTTCTTTTAAATGAAATTTACTGCTCAAAATTTGATGTCTATTGCTTTTTTTTGGTTGCTTTGTTGTTGTTGTTGTAACCGCAAAAAATTTCCCAAATTGGGCTTCGGGGAATATTGCGTGAGTGACAGTCCATGGCCGGATAAAAATCCGGGTGTCGTTCCGATATAAAGACCCGACTGTCGCGGGACTATTGGATTTTGGTCGCCTCTTACGACAGGCATGTCTTACCCCGGGTAAATTCTTGAGCACCTAACCCGCAGGGGTTTTTTTTTTGGTTGCTTTTATAAACAGCGTCGTATTTAGTATGGATATTCTTGCCGGAAGTAGTAGATTTGTGTATTACACTGCATGAAGTGCTCGAATTACGAAGATAGCTTGTGATGTTGGCACGTTAAAGATATTAAAGTTCAGCAATAACAAAATTCCCATACCGATGCAAACAATTTACATAGCAGTTGTCCAAAACCTCGTGAACGGCGCACGGAAACTGTCTCTTTTCTCGATTTTCACTTTTACTGGAAGTGAACGAAATTCATTTACTAGCACATTTAAGACCCAATTAGATATCCCCGAATACATACATATAAAATCTTCACAAGCAATTAGAAATTACAAAAACTTTATTGCCACTTTATAAACAAACATACATACATATATAGTATAGAAAATGATATTATTGAAGTACAATGTTTCAGACCAAAAAACCCCAAATTAAGAAACTATAAGATTACATATACTAAGTGAGCTAACATAAATTTATAAAAATGTTTTTTCATCTAATATTAAAACTATGATATAGGGCAAGTTATTTTGCCAGCAATGCTATTTTAGTAATCAATGAAAGTCCATATACAGACGTACTTATGTATGTATATATATGTCCGTATTTACTGTTGTCTGCCAGGCAATGGCAAATAACGATTATATGTGTATAAATTACGCAATATAGCTGCAATAGATATAATGCAAATCATGCCAGCAGGCATCATTTTTCCACTACGTTGGAAACGTGCACCCATTATGCCGGCTAATACAACCGATGTGGTCAACTGTAGGAGTGGACGTGGCGGATCTTGTGAATTAAAATGTGCACCTACACCAAGAATAGCACCAAAGGCCAAACCAGCGCCCAATGATGGTATAGACCCTAGAAATCAAGAAAGGAAATGAATATCCAAATTATTTAGACGATTATGAAATTAGATTGCTCAGCATGAATTGCACAATCTACGAAACGTTCATTAGTGCTTACCGGCTTTAACGTAGCCCATAATACCGCCAGCAGCTACGGTGGCTGCATATAAAAATCCAAGCAAATCAGTTGACATTTTTGTTAATTAACTATTTGACTTAAAAGAATATATAATTTAATAAAGTCGAAAATAGTTCCAAGCCCATAAAACCCACTGTAGTATTTGCAATCAGATGTGATGTTGTTTTTAATAAGAGAACACAAAAACAAGTCATAAAAGGTAAAACTGAGGTATTTTATAAAAATGAGACATTTTGGAGATCGTAGAGGACCAAGTGATAATGAAACAAAAAAATTAAATTAATTGAATTCTTTCATGTTCAAGGTAAGAATGACTAAAAAATAGCATATATCTTATAATTAATTAATATTAATGCAGAGAACAGAAATCATGGAGTGTAGGAGATTAAGAAATATTTTAAGCGAAATGCCGATTTTAGTTTATCGGAATCTTTCGGATTCGAACCTATTATTCAAGAAATTGGCTGGTTTCTATTTACTGGAAAATCAGAATCAGAAAAATTCGTGAAATTTTAGTTGGGAAGCATCCAAAAACCACAATGCTATATTTTAGAAATTCTGAGACCCCTCTCTCCTTTCATGGAACCTTACCCCTCTGCCCGATGGAACGTGATTTTGTTTTACACTACTTTTTGTTTTCTACTAGATATTCATTAAAAATATATTATTTTAAATGTATAATAACATAATAACCCCACGACTAAACAGACAATCAGTGCTGTCGTGATATACATGCCACGAAATAAATTGCCAATGGATAACGGTTATTCCTGATGGCAGGCAATATATGTTAGAAGATATCCCTGCAAGACGGATAACAGAGAACTTAGAATAGTTATTCTACGTTCTCTGATATTAGTTTTCTGTTTGCATGATTTTTCGTAACTTTCCATCAGCGTGGCTTTTACCCAAACAGTGGCAACACTGTTTATTTTCTAACTGTTTCACATTTGTTCGATTACATCGGCATTCCTCCGCCATTTAGAATTTTCAGTGGAAGTATTCATGTGGTATCAGGAAAAATTTTCACGAATTTATCTAAAAAAGTATTATAAAATCTAACAATTAAATAAACTTTTGTTTATAATAAAAGTTGTATCGTAATTCACACTTTTTGTGAAAGTCTTATTTCTCGCAGTATAAAACTTAGCTCGTAAAAAATTTAGTATTTCCAATTGACTGAATACCTAGTATAAAAGTTGTGAAAAAAATTTCATCGAACAAAAATGAGCGAGTTTGCCGGATCTCAATCCAACTTAAATCAATCGCAAGCATTTGCTGCCGCATTGCAACGTGCTAAACAGGTAAATTTATAACAAAATAAATTTAAGAAAAAAATTTCTATTTGGAAAATTGCGTTTTGACGCACGTACCCACACACGCACACACATATGTATATTTAGATAGCAGCAAAAATACAGCCAAATACCGCTCAAATAGCTGGTGGAGGAGTCGCAACCGGTCCTGGACCTTCACCTACATCAAATGCTGGTTTTAAACGTTCTCATGATGACAGCGATTCTGGTCCTGAAATAAAACGTTTTACTAGTCCTGGCAATGACTACAATAATTCCAATGGTAGCAGTGTTGGTGGTGGCGGTAGTAACGCCGGTTCTGGAAATATTTCTCAGGCACTCGCACAGGCAACGGCAGTAGCGCAGCGGTTAGCTGCTACTGCTGGCACTACAGTTGAAGAGCAAATACGCATTCCCGAGGCACTTGTCAATTCCGTTTTAGGGCGTGGTAGCACAGACACCATTACCCAAATTCAGGCTGAATCTGGTTGCAAAGTGCAACTATCACAAGACCAAGGTACATCTCCCATAAATAAATAAAATTAATAGTCTTAAAAACATTTAGGGTTTCTCGTATAGATCGTGTTATTACTTTGCGTGGTTCACGCGAAACTGTAACTAAAGGTCGTGAGTTATTTCAACAATTATCCAATCGCAATGGTGGCGGTAATATCGAGGTGGTATTAACAATAAATATGCCACCGCCGGGACCTACAGGTTATCCACCATACCAAGAAATTATGATACCAGGCACAAAAGTGGGTTTGGTTATCGGTAAAGGTGGCGATACTATTAAGCAATTGCAAGAAAAGACTGGCGCAAAAATGGTTATTATACAGGATGGACCAAATCAGGAAATTATTGTAAATACATATAAATATTCTTAGAAATAATCAAAAATAAAACTAAATATTTACTGTTATTAGAAACCACTACGTATATCTGGAGATCCACAAAAAATTGAACATGCAAAACAATCTGTATTAGATTTGATTGCACAAAAAGATTTGCAAGCTGCTGCGCTTGCAGCGCGTAATAATGGTGGTAGTGTACAAGGTAGTAGTGCCGGTGGCAGCAGCGGCGGCTATAACTTTGGTAACATTGGAGAACAATGTGAAGTATTTGTGCCGAAAATAGCAGTAGGTGTTGTTATTGGCAAAGGTGGAGATATGATACGTAAAATACAAACAGAATGTGGCTGCAAGCTACAATTCATTCAAGGGAAGAATGATGAGCCGGGCGATAGACGATGCCTTATACAAGGCACACGGCAGCAGGTTGATGACGCTAAACGTATGATTGACGGACTCATTGAGAATATGATGGTAAGTGGAAAACAAGAATTAAATGTTCTTAAAAAAATTATAAATTTTAATTTGATGAATAGTAGGGTCTGGGGGTTGAAAATAATACTCAAAAGCGGAACAAGTGGGAAGAGCACAAGAGGTCCTGCAATCTCTCCTCTGGGGTAACCAAGCTCTAAGCTCTGGGCTACGGTCAAATCGCTGTCTAATCCGACGAGACGTGATGATCGTCGAACCCGTATTTTAGCCGGTTATTTACACTGCACCCTTCGGTTGACAAAACGAAAAGACAAGCGTGACGCTTAATTTCTCCAGGGAGGAGGTTAAGGGGTTTATCGGGAAGGCGAAAGCAGATTATTTCACTAAGGTTCTCAATTTGCCTTTGACCACTCTAATTGTACCTGATATGTGGAAACTGGGTAGAGTGGTCCCGCTAATAAAGAAGAGTCTCATCGGCCGATATCTCTCCTTTCCCCAGTAGCAAAGACAATTGTGGTCTTGCTGCTCCCGTCTCTTACACACCATCTAAGCCCAGCTACACATCACCATGGCTTCCGGAGAGTGTATAGCACCACAACTGCACTTAACACCATAAACACTCAGATAATTCATGGCCTTAATCAAAATCGACCCAGTGAGCGAACTGTTCTCGTAGCACTGGAACGTGACGGAAAACCTGATGGCGCCGGGGCTCCACTTACACAGTGAAACATCTATGCTCCCAGTTAAGGAGCATGTTATGCTGTGTAAGCAATATCTGCTGGGATGCTACCGTCGGGATCATCCCAACAGATACTTAATGGAAGCTAACCACCACCTAGGCGCATCAGGAAGGGAGTACTTGACTACCGAGACGCCGTACAGCAATACAGACAAGCAGCACTGGACAGGACAGGACGCCGTATCGACAGGCTATAAACACCATTCAACGAGAGTCGGGTAACACTTGTGAACTCTCTTCCCCCGTGAATGCTGTTCTCGGAGTCCGATCACCACCCATAGGAGAACAATTGCTCGAGCTGCCTCGAGAGTCCCACGTAACGTTGGCACAATTAAGATCTGGAAATTGTAGCAGGATTAACTCCTATATCCAGACTCAACCCTGACATACCCAACACATGTCCCGCATGCAACGAATATCCGCGCGACGCTAACCACCCCTTTGCATGCCCACTTAATCCGACTCATCTAACAACTCTCACCCTCTGGTCCGAACCCGTCGAAACAGCACGTTTCCTGGGCCCCCCGTTAGATGACCTCGATGACTAAGACTAGACTTACCTGACCATAGGCGGGGTTGGCGCAGCCGCTACAACAACAACGACAACAACAGGGTTCAAATCAAAATGGGTGTTATATTTGTATGGGACATCGTAATGTAACGATGATTATAAACAATGAGATTTAATTTCTGATAGCATTTTGAACAGTCCAAAATCCAATAGTTGGGTGCGAATAATTATATCTTCAGTCCCATTAAATTTAATCTAGCTGGGCTGTAAGAATGATTTAATTATGTGAGTTTCTGTTCACAGCAAAGGCAACAACGCAATCCTACTGGTAGTAATGGTAATATGGATGGTAACAACTCCAACTATGGTTACGGTTACGGTGTAAATCATGCACAACAACCGCCACGCGAGGAAATAACTTTCATGGTACCCTCATCCAAATGTGGTGTAAGTAAAAAAAATAAAAATAAAAAAAAATACAAAAAAAAATATATTAATTCTTATTTTTTTGCACTCAAAACCATTTCTATACTTTATAATAGATCGTAATTGGTCGCGGTGGTGAGACTATAAAGCTTATAAATCAGCAATCTGGTGCCTATTGCGAAATGGATCGGAATGCTGTCAATCCACCTTCAGAGAAATTATTCAAGTGCAAAGGCACTTCAGAACAAGTTGAAGCTGCACGCCAAATGATTGCCGAAAAGATCAATATGGACTTGCCAATTATTTCACGTAAACCCATTAGCGGTAACATACCTGGACAGCATAACAATCAAGGTGGTTATGGACAAAATCCAATGCAAAATGATCCAAATGCCGCTGCAGCAGCTGCATACCAACAGCAATGGGGCTATGCACAAGGTTGGGGAGATCAAAGTCAACAACAACAACAAATGATGATGGGCGGTACTGCTATGGGTCAAAATGCAGCAGCAGCAGCTGCTGCTGGTGGACAACAAGCAGATTATTCAACACAATGGATTGAATATTATAAGTGAGTAGTAATGTTGTGCCATATATATATGTATATTTGTACTTATCCTTATAGTTTATAAATAAATTTTTATATTTTTTTTTTTTAAATAATTATAGATCAATGGGCCTAATGCGCGAAGCTGAAATGATAGAACAACAGCTAAAGGCAAAACAAGCTGGTAAGTAAAAAAAAAATATATAATTATAATATACTTTGTGCGGGCCAGACAAAATATTAGTTCCCATAAAATTAAAAAAAAAAAAGAATTTAAAAAAATTTTAAAGAAAAATTAAAAAAAAAAATATTAAAAAAAATAAAAATAAAATATATAAAAAAAATATAAAAAAAAATATTAAAAAATAAATAAAATAAAAATATTAAAAAAAAAATATAAAAAAATATTAAAAAAAAATATTAAAAAAAAAAATAAATAAAAAAAAATAAATAACAAAAAAAAATAAAAATATAAAAAAATAAAAAATATAAAAAAAATTTTAAATATAAAAAATTAAAAAAAAATTAAAATTAAAAAAATTAAAAAACTTAAAAAAAAAAATTAAAAAAAATTAAAAAGAAAAATTATAAAAAAATAATAAAAGAAAAAAATAAAAAAAATATATATGTATATATATAAAAAAAAAAAAAAAAAAAAAAAAAAAAAATTAAAAAAAATTAAAAAAAATTAAAAAAAATTAAAAAAAAAAATTAAAAAAAAAAAAAAAATTAAAAAAAAAATTAAAAAAAAAAAATTAAAAAAAAAAGAAATTAAAAAAAAAAATTAAAAAAAAATAAAAAATAAAATAAAACAAAAAAAATTAAAAAATAAAATAAAACAAAAAAAATTAAAAAATAAAATAAAACAAAAAAAAATAAAAAAATTAAAAAATAAATAATAAAAAATTAAAAAAAAATTTAAAAAAAAATTAAAAAAAAATTAAAAAAAAAAATTAAAAAAAAAAATTAAAAAAAAAAATTAAAAATAAAAATAAAAAAATAAAAATTAAAAAAAAATTAAAAAAAAAATTTAAAAAAAATTAAAAAAAATTAAAAAAAAAAATTTAAAAAAAATTAAAAAAAAAAAATTAAAAAAAAATTTAAAAAGAAAATTGTTGATTCGTAATGAACAGCGGTAGAGTACTCCACCTGTGAAGTCAGGATCCGTTGATTTGATCCCTGGCAAAAAGAAGTCTGATGAGGGGATGTGGTAATCTCCGAAACAGCTGTCAATTCTACCATTTTTCTTTGTTGAATAATAAAAAATTCCATTTAAAATACTAGCAAATAAGCCTTTCGAATAAAGCTCATTCCGCTTATAACCACAAAAATTTAATTAATTTTAATTTAAAAATTAAGCCGCAAGCGCTGGACAACAAATGGGTGGCATGCAACAACAACAACAACAACCACAGGTTCAACCACAGCCACAGCAACAACAGCAGCAGCAGCAGCAGCCTCAGCAACAGCAACAACAAGTACAAGCACAAAGTGGCGGTTCAGCGGATTATAGCGCTCAATGGGCTGAGTACTATCGCAGTATAGGCAAAATAGCTGAAGCCGAAGCCATTGAGAAAAATATGAAGGTTAGTTGTGAATGAAAGATATCTACCCCGTATGAACAAATACTAATACCTTTAAACATGCCTTAACTCCTCCAATTTACCAAAATCAGAATGGTCAAGCGAATGCAACTAGCGCTGCTGGTGGCGCTAACAATTCAACAGTTGGTGGTAATGCTAATAGCAGCGCAAATAGTAATGCCGGCGTATCGAATAGTGCCGCTGACGGTAGCGGTAATAATGCAGCAATGCAGGGTATGACAGCAAGTCAATATGCACAGTATTCGCAATATTACGCTGCCCAAGCAAGTCAGGCGGCAGGTGGCGCTGCACCCGGCTATCCACAACAAGCGGCTTATGGGGGCTATGGTGCGCCTGGAGGTGGTTATCCAGGTGCGCCACAGCCCAACATGACGCCCGGTAATATGGGTGGCGGTCCAAATGCCGCCAATCAGAATAAGCAGAACAAAGGGGATAAGAATTAAATTATGTAGTCAAAAAAAAAAAAAGAGAAAACTAAATTAAAATAAAAAAATATACATATGAGGGTAGCGGAGTGGCAACAGTGTTGGTGTGGCTGATTTAAAGAGTGTAGCAGCCGAGAAATGTGCGACGGCGCGGGCGTAATGTCTGTTGCCATTGTTGGAGGCAGGCGCAATGTCTGTTGCCATTGTTGGAGGCAGGCGCGGGTGGTGAGTGATATTTTTGCTGTTAATTTTTTTTTTTTTTTTTTTTAAGAAACAAATTTTAAATTGCTTGATAGAAAAAACTGCTATTTTCACTATATATTAATTGTGCAAATTCATCATCATGGTTTATAGCATTTTAAGAAACTCTACACATTCATGCCTATTTATACATACATATATATATATAAATATTTTTGTATATTTAAATTGATTGATTAATTGTTAATAATTCCTTTACACTTTACTATATTTTTTTTGGTAGATTGCGCCTTATACATATTACAATTGACAACAAATCTACAATTTTGTATAAATTTTTTTTTAATTTTTTTTTTTATTTTACACGTTTTTGCACACCATTTACAATTTTTCTTATTTTACTTTTGATTATATAAATTTCTAAACATATATTTTCTTTGTATAAATATATATACATATATATGTATATAGATACGTATTTAATATGATTCATTTTAACCAAATATATTCCAACATAAAACATTCTTTGCAGTGGTCACAAGTGTCTCAAATACTACAACTTCTACTACTACTACTAGTACTACTACTACTCCTTATCACTCACAGTATCTGTGAAAATGTGTTGGCGAGAGTGCGAGATGATTTAAAATTTAATATTTAAACATATATATATATATATATACATATTTACGTATATTTTTAGTTTGTAAGCATAATTTATAGGAACATCTGCACGAATATGAAACAAACCATTTGAGATCAACGGCAATTACATCATTTATAGATATAATAATTTAAAAAAAAAACATATGAGATTTGTGTGCATAATTTGCCCTAAAATATGGCAATTTCAAAAAAAAAAAAGAAAAAGAAAAGAAAAAAAAAATTGAAACTACGTTAATAATTAATAATTGATTCTGATTTCTTTTGTTTATAATAAAAAGTGCCAAGCAGTGGAAAAAAGTCGAAAGGCAGTGCCTACCAAGCAATTTTTCTTTTGCTGCTTGAACTATTTAAATTGAAAATAAACAAAAAAAATTCATGTAGACGTAAAAATTTAATAAATACTAAATAATAAAATGTAAACGTTTGTGTGTTTTGTGCAAAATTTCAATATATATATTTCAAATTAACATATTAAAAAATAATAATAATAATAAACTCAAGGAAAGTGTTCAATCGTAGAAAAATTGAAACTTTTAAGAAACACAATTCTAGCTAATTAAAAATTTGCATAGTAACGGTATTTTGTGCATTATTAACGCTCATACTTTTTTCATAAAGTAAATTAAAAAAAAAAACTTACAATAAAATAAAAATTATTGAACTAAATTAATTTCTGCTTTCCCAAAAATAGTCAAGAGAAAATTACATTAAATATAAAAAATGCACGTAAGCATAATAAAACGCTTAACGCTTTAACTTTTCATAATAAAAAAAATTAAATTAAAATATAATGAAATTTACGTTACTACGTACATATATATATACAAAATACTTGAATATTATTCCAAAAACAAGCAAAAAACGTTTTCTAATGTTCTTCCAACTTTCAATGCAATCATTATAACAACCCCTACAACAACAACAACAACAAAGATTGAGAACAACGTTAAACGCATTCCATACATTTTTCTTGGTGAAGATGTTGCAAACAGTTAGTGGCTACCATCACCTACATTATAACGGAACGTCTTAGGTTGCAGAAATATGCATATATGTATGCATACTCAGTGAATGCCATGCAATAACAACAACAACAACAACAACAACAACAGCGTTCTACAGAAGCACTTGCATACACAGCTTATCAATCAAAAATCCTACGCGCGTGACAACAAAGCAGTAGAAACCGTTAAAAATCACGCATGCAAATACACCAAACTCTACTAGGTGTGGTAAGCTTTTGTTTGAATTGCAATGAAAACTTGATTGAATGATTAAAAAATCTATATATACATACATATATATCTACATACCAAACTATATATATTACATAAAAACGTATATTACATGCATATAAAGTTTTAAAACCAAATTTGTCATAGTGTTTTTGTATTACCATATAAAAAATAATAATATAAATAACAATAATTACAACAAATCGACCAGCTAATAGCTAATATGCAAATTATATAAATTGTTTATATAAATAATATTTTTTTTGATTATAGATGATTGCGTAAATGAATGAACATCATTTCTATGTATGATGATGGTCATAATGGAAAATTTTGTAAATGAAATATGTCTTATGTTGATTCATATAAGTATACGTATATATATTTAAAAACCATGTCTGTAATAACACACTTTATATACCACATATATACATATATATAAATTATAAGAAATTTAATTAAAATGTCGATTTATTATAATTACATGTCACACATGTATATGTACTCGTATAAATATGTGTGCATACATACATACGTATATCTAACATATGCGCTTAAATTTCTTATTATATTTCAATTAATTAGCCTTAACTGCTGAAAATTACATTAAAATCTCGTTTATTTAAGTAAAATGTGTGGGGAAAATCGAAATGGCAGCAACACAATATTGTTGGCAAGTTTACATACTACGTACGGCGTATACTAAAAAATAATAATGGTCGCAGCAACAGACTCTCAAGCTTTGTGAGGAAATATTTTTTTATTTATAATTTTATTTTATTTTTTCATTATTTAAATGTATTTTTTTTTTTTATAAAAGTTAAAAAAAAATTTTTTTTATACGTGCGTAGGGTTGGTATATGTGCCTTTATATATATATATATTTACATACATTTTATTTCTCAAACAAATATTTTATTAATATTCATCTTTTTGTTAATTATAATTTCAGTTTATACAACAATTCAATTTTTTTTTTACCTCAATACTCACCACAGCTTTTGCAAAATGATGAAGTTTTTAAACAACACTATAAAGGGCATAAATGGAAAATTATTTTTTGCTTTATTCAACACTTTTTTTACGGTAAAAACGTTTAAATATAAAATATTTCAAACGCATTAGCTATATTTCAGCAAAAGTTATGAAATATTTGAGTTAATATCTTTAAACATAATGCTCTGTAGTTAGATGCGTTGCACTGCAATTTTCTTCAGTTCTTGTTATGCTGTTTGTGCTGTATGAAAACATTGTCGTGCGCAGTTGGCAGCAAAAGCTACTTTTAAGTTGACGATTTTCACCAAATAGTATTTAGATTTCGCCTTAAGCTTAGCCAGACTCTAAATTATTATCTTTCAAGTCTTCCATTATGTTCTTCAAAGCTCAATTAACAAGGACATGCATTTAAATTAACCGAGTTTTATGCACGTTTCGCGCGCTTGAGACCTGTAATTCTCAATTGGTTGGAAATTAGATTTTTTTTTGTGTGGGTAAATGTTGATGCTGAGCATTTTTTGAATTTTAACGATCTGATAAACACCTTTAATTACATTTAACATAAATATTATTAACATTTTTATATTTTTTTGAAATGGTTTTGTCTATCAAAATATACTTTACTAAAACCTTATGGAATATCTTTTCTAAAAAAAAAAAAACTGTTTCTAATCAACAAATTACATATACAATTGTACAGTTGGCATTAATATTTTCTTTATATATCTTTTTTTTTTATATGTACATAAATGAGCAGTCGAACCACCAAGTATGGTTTTCTACCCAACCTCAAAAAACACCACCGGCACCGACCGATTTTCTGTACACGCGTACGTACGTTCTTCATAGATCGTTTGTGGCTTGGTGGTTGGAGAGCGTTTTCAAAAGTTAAACCAAAATAAAAACAAAAAATAAAAAGCGAAAGAGAAATGTTAACCGAAGCCTCATCCTCTATAGAGGAAAGAAAAATCAATGCAAAAGTATAACGGTTTATGTATAGATTTTTTTTTTGGTAAGATACTACATTATATTGATGATAGCCTTTGTATTTTGATATACATACATGCTGATAATACTACATACATTTATGAAAGTCTATAAAAATTTATGCAAATTTCTCATATAACAATTGTTTGTATATAACAAAGGGGAAAAAACGTAAATGACTTACAACATATACTATATTTCATATATATATATATATATATACATATTTCCATTTATATATACATATGTATGTGAACCATAATGCTTCGCCATTTGCTGCGTAAATTGTTCTCTATATATATATATATATCTTTAAATACATATATTTAATTAAATTGTTTATAAACATTTCTTTTTCCACACGCTTTATAAGTGTGTGTGCGTGTGTGTGTGTGCGGTACTAAAAAAGAAAATAATGTAGCAATCAAAAACAATTTATTCGAATTTACCTTCATACGTACTACATATATATATATATATACATATATAAAATTCTATAAAAAAAAATGTTTGTACATTATATTGGTTGTTGTTGTTGTTTCATAAAAGCATATACCTACCTATACATCTACTTGCAGTGCAGTGCAGTGCGTGCAACACGAATTTCCTAGAGAAGTGCTCGAGTGTTTTACGTGACAGCAAACAATTGAATACTGCCGCTCTGTAGGTAGTATTCAAGTAGCGCACTTAACCGTCAACTGCATAGCGTCCGAGAACAACAAACAAACAAACAAAACAAAAAACAATTCAAATCAAACCAAACCAAACTCTTCCTATCAAACTACTACCGCTAGGTGTACCGCTACAACACTCCTTTACGCTCTAAACGTACGTACAATTTCAAATAGCAGTAAAAAATTTAATACAAAAAAAAAAATATGTATATATACTCGTATATTCATACATATATGGTAAGCTGCTCTACTACTACATATTATATACATACATCACATACATATTTCAATGCAATATTTCTATAATAAAATGTATATGTCACCACTTGCCAACCACGTATGTGTACATATACTATTTAATAAAATTTATTATGCCAATATTTTACATATACAAATGCTGATTTCCAAACTATAACTATAACAATGATTATTTAATTTTCAATTAAATTTTATTTAATTTTTTAATTTTTTTATATATATTTATAAAGGTGTACACATGTATTTTCAGTTAATATCGCGCATTTTATGCATTTGTTGTATACATTACTAATAACAACAACAAAACAAATGAGTATCATACATATATATATATATATATATGCACAGAAATAATTATTTTGAAGATTAAACAATAATAAAAATAAAAAATCGCGTGAGAGTCTTAATATAAAAATGTTGCAACATTTTTATTATCAAAGGACCGAAAATACGTAGTGAAAATATTTATTAGAAGTTAAAAAAAATAATAAAAATTATATTAAAAACATGCATACATACATACATACGTATATTTAAACAATTTACCACAAAATACCACAAAAAATAATAAAAATAAACGAGCGTAGAAATGTTTTCGTTTGCAATAATCATGAAACAAAAAGTTCAAATCCAAAAGCACTCTATATAGTGACAACAACAACAACAAAAAATAAAAAAATAAAAAACAAAAAAATATTTTTAACACCTTTAGCATACTGTTAAATATGACAGCGTTAATAGTTGCAGTTAATTCATTTTTTGTCAGCAAAAATTAAAAATTAAAAAATAGAAATGAAATATAAAACAATTTAATGGACATTCGTAGAAAAAAGTGTGCGAATTGTGCATTGACAAGAAATTATCTTTAATAAAGCATTGATTTAACACAAAAAAAAAAAAAACCAAAACCAAAATTTTATATATATTTATATAATTTTCACATATTGAAAATTGTATAAATTACATATATATATGCGTATTTTATATATACATATATTAAAGTGTCTTAAAAATCATTTACTATGTGTGTTTGTGTGTGTGTTTTTTATACAACTTTGTCTACCAATACTTTCAGCAGCAGAATTACAGATTTTTCGTGGAAATTGCATAAAACATGTAGGCTGTCAGTGGCATGCACGCATCGTATCATCCTTTCCTTTGACGCTAGCGACGTACTACTAGCCTATGAGTATCAATTTTATTTATTTATATATGCTATACCTGTGTGTGTGTGTGTTTGCCTTGTTAAGGATAAAAAAAAAATCCGGTTTATATTGTACATTCTACTGCTATGACGGCGGCGGCAGCACATTAGGTTTGTTCGTCTACTACTGAATATTATTTTACATACATACCTATATTGCATATACATATGATGTATCACATTTTGTCTATTGTAAATTAAAAAAAAAAATCTAATTTAAATTTCACTATATTGATTGACGCCTTTTTTGACTGCATATATATTTAAAATAATATAATTCATACTATATTTGAAATTGAAAATAAATATGAATTTCCTTTTTTTTTTTCTACATACTACATGCAGGTATTTTCTATATATATATTATATGATTTCTTAATTTTTTTTTACATATGCCCATGCAATATTTTCACTATGTATGTATATGTATATGTATATGTGCATAAAGTATTTCTTGTAGTTTTTTTCTGCTGTTGCTGCCTCCAAAACTTGAAAGAGATTGAATATCCATTTGAATCACAATCCTTTCCTCCGCTCGTCACTATCGTTTATATGGGCGACGTACTTTACATCATAGACGTGCTGACGATTTGGCGGCCGAAGGCGAAAGGCGACAAGCGCTTACACGTAATTTTCTTTATTTTTTGTGTGTATTTCCCATTATTTTGTCGAACTAAATTTTTCATTTGTTGATTTAAACTTTTCATGAACAGAACACAAGGGGAAAAAATATTCAAAGCAATTAAAAAAATTAAATAAATAAAAAAAATTACAAAAATAAATATAAATTAAAATAAAAAATAAAAGAAAAGTATCAATTAAAATAACAAATATTAAAAAATATAAATTAAATAATAAATTAATAAAATGATTTAAAAAAATTAAATTTAAAACTGAAAATAGAAAACATTAAAAAAAACAATTTAAATAAAAAAGAATAAAAAGATATAAATTATAATAAAAAATGGAAGAAAATATAAAAAATTAAAACAGAATATATTAAAAAATAAAATTGAAACAAAATTTTTTAAAAAGATATAAATTATAATAAAAATTAAATTTTTTTTGAAATTTAGGAAAATAAAAAAAATATTTATTAAAAAATATGCTTTTTAAATATAAAAAGATATATATTAAAAATATATATATATATATATAAATTTAAATAAAATATAAAAAATAAATAAATAAATGATAAAAAAATATTAAATTAAAAAAGAAAAAATTAAAAAAAAATTAAAAAAAAAATTAAAAAAAAAAATTAAAAAATTTTTTTTAAAGATATAAATTATAATAAAAAGAGAATAAAATAAAAAATATATAAAAAAAAAAATTAATAAAATTAAAATTAAAATATAAAATATAAAAAATATGTAAATTAAAAAAAAATAAAATATTCAAAAAAATAAATGGAATTAACTCAAAAAAATCAAAAAGAATTAAAAAAATGTTTGCTAATAAATAAAAAATAAAATAAATTAAAAAAAAAAAAAAAATTGAAAAAAAAAATTTAAAAAAAAATAAATTAAAAAAAAAAATTAATTTAAAAAAATTAAACGAAAAAAAAAAATTCTAAATGAGAAAAAATTTAAAAATCAATTAAGAGTTATAAAAAATTAAATGAGAAATATAAAACATAAAATAAGAAATATAAAACATTAAAATTAAAAAAATAAAAATAAAAAATAAAGGTATATTCAAAAAAAAAAAAAAAAAAAAAAAAAAAGAATCTAATAAAAGTAAATAAATAAATAAATAAAATATTATAAAAAAAATTTATTTAAAAATATAAAAATAAAAATACTTCGAGTATATGTATGTAATATACATACGTTTGTAATTGAATGCAAACTAACCTCGCGGTTTTTGAGATTTTTGAATTAATTTTTGTGTAATAATTGTGCAGTTTCGACCAAAATATCCAAGGAGACGACAATTATGAATATGAAATTTGATATGCCATACGCACCCATTACAAAAATGTTTATGAAGATATTTTTAGTATAAATTTTTTTCATAATTCAATGGCATTTTTCGCACTCGAAATTCAAAAAAAAAAAAAAAAAAAATATTTTGTAAGTGAAAATTAATTTCTTATTCGTTCATGAAAGGTATTTAGACTTCGGCAAAGCCGAAAATTGTATTTCTTTCTTATTTTATATATCACATTGCTTTACTTGCCTATATATATATATGTATATTGTGCTATTATATTATAAATATATGTACAGTAAAACCAATGCACCGTAATATTGGCTTAAAAAATTTCCAACAGAGTTGCATAGTAGTAGTTCCCCTTCAGAAGTATGTAGTAAATGCCTCCATAGTCAGCACCAAACACTGTTATTTCAAAAAACGATGCGTCAGTCAAAAATATGGTGAATTTTGAAACCGGCCGCTACAACAACAACAACAACAACAATTTTGAGAAATTTAAAAAAGTTCAAAAATTATTCGACAGCTCATTTCGTACAGTCTGTAATTCTCGTTTCAAATGTAATTTCGCCTCACAAAAACGGCCATTGCATAATTTTAGGCTTGTTTCACATACAACAAGCAGACATACATACATATGCATGCAATTCTCAAATGGTTAGTGAAGGAAACAGTTCTTATAGCGCAGCTATCAAAGACAGACATAAATGATTTTCGAATATCAAATTTTCATTTCCAGTCTAGTTTTCCAAATTTTGAAATGAAATTGCACGAAACTCCTCGCCACCGTGATTGATAGCCTTTACTATTTGTGTGTGTGTGGAGTAGGAAGTTTGAAAACCAAATTGTATAGTATTGAAGCATTTTCGAAATCTGGTATATATTGGGAAGTGATTTTCGGAATATTTAGTTTTAAGATTTTTCAATTTACAGCATATAAAGATGAAAACGAAGACCAAAACAATGCTGAAAGAACGGTATTGTACTTGACAATGGTGTGTGGACACTCTTTAGTAAGTATATACATACATACGACTAGCTAGGGAAGTGGTGGTAAAGTAGAAATCGCTTATAAAAAATCTCACAAATCAGTCATTTGAGTACAATATCTTTATAATTTTCAATATCTTTTACCTTTTGTACCGTAAATTTGATATATACAAATGAATAATTATAATTATGAGGAATATGGAAATTTTTGAATCAAAATCTTGCCATAAATATTTTAAAATGAGTTTATTTTCAGCGCGACGTACACAAAAATTTACTTTAAATGATATGTAAGGAGTGAAATTGAAAATTTTTTAAATTGAATTTGAATTAATTGAAAATATTTTTTGACTTATTATATTTAAAATCTATTAAATTTAAATTTTTTATAAATTACCTACACATATATACATACTTGCATACATACACATATTTCGAATAATGTTAGTTTACCCGTCAGATTATTGATTGAGCTGCAGACTTTGAGGGCCATATCATGCTCTACCTACCGGAGTTGACCCGAATTTTATTCGGCCGTGGCGCATATGATAGTATATACCCTAGTGGTTTGGCTCGTATTAAAATAAAGAAATTAAAAAGCGAATTGGATTAGTATTGTGAGTTACAATTTTAAATAATTTATTTAGAATTTTGAGTACAAATAAATTTTACCTTTTGTAAATGCGGCGTAGTGAAATATCAAGACCTGTTCAGGCCTTAATACCCATGCTGCCAGCGCCCAGATGCGCCTCAAGCTTTCACTTCAATATTTTCAGCACAATTACCCACTTTGGGTAACTCCCCCAGGCCTCCACGGCCCAACGGAGCTCCCCTCAGCATGACTTACAATCCTCTTTACCCTACTGACTCCGTACAGCAATACAGATAAGACCCGCTGGACAGGACGGCGTACAGACAGGCCAAAAACACCATTCACAGAAAGTCTGTTAACACCTTTGTGAACTCTCTTTCCGTGAATGGTGTTCTCGGAGTTCAATCACGACCCATAGCAGAACAAGAGCTCGAGAACCCGCGTAACCCTAGTACAATTAAGATCTGGATATTATAGCAGGCTTAACTCCTATCTATCCAGACTCGATCCTGACATACCCAACACAGGTCTTGCATGCAATGAATCACCGGACGACACTAATCACCCTTTGCATGCCGACTTATCTAACACCCCTCTCCGGTCCGAACCCATCGAAACAGCACGTTTGCTGGGTCTGCAGTTAGATGACCTCGATGACTAGGACTAGATCTACCTAACCCTAAACGGAGTTGGTAAAGCCGCTACAACAACAACAACAACTACAGGGCCGTACCTTTAC
This sequence comes from Neoceratitis asiatica, assembly GCA_030068015.2. Taxonomy (NCBI): domain Eukaryota; kingdom Metazoa; phylum Arthropoda; class Insecta; order Diptera; family Tephritidae; genus Neoceratitis; species Neoceratitis asiatica. Next base: position 75,676,078 of record CM061527.1, read on the forward strand.
TGAAGGAATTGCTTCAAAGTTGACATACATAAATTAAAAACTGAAAGAGAAGAAAATCACCCCTGCGGGTTAGGGGTTGAAAAGAATTTACCCGCGGTAAGGCATGCCTGTCGTAAAGGCGACTAAAATCCAGTGGCGACAGCCGGATTTTCATACCACAACGAAGGCCATGGTTTTGAATCCTGCCTACGTTAACATTCAAAATTATATATAAAAAAAAATGTTATATAAGGTGGTCGCTCCTTGGAAGTGAACTGCAATCCCTCCGAGTGCTTTTCTTGGAGGCAAAAATTTTATCGGCCATTCGAAGGCGGCTTAGGAAAAAGTGTAGGGTCGGTCCTTGCGCTACGTTAAAAAATTGTTTTTTTATTTTTTTTATTCTTTCGTATGTAAGTTCCTTGTACACACATTTGTTTCCAATTTACATATATTGAGGTTATTTTTTTTTTCTCCATTGAGATTCAAGGGATTGTGATGCGCAATACATAGCCTATCCAATCCAATTGTCAACCTCACCTACGCGCGGTGAATCTTGTTATTAAATATAGCAGGCGAGGCTCTGGCGAACACACGAGACAATTAACGGGCGATGGAGAGGATCTAAGGAGCGAGAGAAAACTATTTTTTCAACATTACTTTGCAATTAATATTACAAACAACTCGAGAAACGAGCTTAAGCATTTGTGAGACCAAAACCTAATATTTCGGCTCTACAATAAAACCATAACAACAAGCAGAAAATTTTAAATGAAGAAAGATGGTAACAAAAAATTATAACTGAAAATGAGAGCAGTGAAAGATTTGAGCAAAGGTTAATATGACACTCAACAGTAGCGAACCCTCACCTTTTTCAAACATCATCGAGCGAAAAATCTTGCATTTTCTTAAACCAAACACCGGAAGTGAACAACAACATATGAGATATGCCAACATTTACAACAACAACTGAGGAAACACGTAATGAACAAACCTGATACGGCGACGCAATGATTAAAAACGCCACATTCAGTCGGAAAATTACCGCTTTTGGTCAATAAAAGGCAAAATTTTTCTTATACATATTCCAAATTGTCATGCATTAACAATCTACTGAAATAATACAACTATGCCAGCGCATAATACAATCATCAAAAAATATTTTTTAAGCTCATTTTTCTGAAGCAACTTCAAGAATATTGACTTCTGTCAACATTTATACCAAAAATGCTCGAAATAAACCGTAATGGAACTATAATTGAAAACACTATCATCAAATAATAGATTTTAAAATGGAAATAGCTTAGTATTTTTCGCAAAATTCGTGTTCGAGAAGCTTTTTAATGCTACGAAAAAACCGGTGTTTTCGAATTTTTTTTTTTTTTTTTTTTTGACTAGCTGCTGGAATAAGACATTAGACTTGAAGCTCCTAGGCTACTCCCAAGAATCTCATCTGTTGAAATATGCTCTTAAGCAAGTCATCTAAAATATATATATATATGGAGTTTTTAGAAATTTTTGAAAAAGGTAAGTACAGTTTAAAAATATTTTTACATTTTTTTTGTAGTCTACTATTAATGCGGTTTGAAATAAAACTAAAGAAAACATAAATTATAAGGTTCCAAAAGCGTAGGCAAAAATACCAAAACTAGTTTACAGTAGACTCAGTTCTTATTAATTTTTTTTTTTTTTTTTTTTTTTTTGTAAAAATTCAAAAATAATATTGTCATATATTTCTTTAGTAGTACTCAGCCTACATTCAGTTCATTTATTTATTATTTCATTTTTCTTTGTTAATTACAGTTTTTCGGTTTTTCATCCCTTGTTCTTGAGGATTTCCAAAACCATAAAACAGCTTTCCTGATCAACTATTTCAATATCAATTGGCATAAGGTATATATAATCTAAAATTTTCAAGATTGACTACGAAAAAGAAGAACTTAAGAAATTTAAGATAAGAATTTAACAGGTCAATTGAAGAGTCCACGGCCCGCCATAGTAAAATATATATATTTTTTTTTTGGCAAAATTAATTTTCTTTATTCAACAAAGTTCTCTTCAAGGATGATGGACTGATTATGTTGACCCTCCAACTTTTCTATACAATTTTTGTCGTACGATTTGTCCATTGCTTCAAAATAGGTCTCAGTTTCGGCGTTTACTTCTTCATTCGATGAAAACTTCTTCCCAGCGAGCATCTTTTTTTAGATCTGAAGAGGAAATAATCGCTGCTGGGCCATATCTGGAGAATACGGTGGATGCGAAAGCAATTCAAAGCCCAATTCACGGATTTTTGCCATCGATTACACGGACTTGTGACACGGTAAATTGTCATGGTGAAACAACACTTTCTTTTTCTTCAAATGCGGCCGTATTTCGGCAATTTCGCCTTTCAAACGTTTAAATAACGCTAAGTAATAGTCGCTGCTGATGGTCCTCCCTTTTCCAAGGTGGTCAATGAAAATTTTTTCATGCGCAACCCAAAATACAGATACAAGCCATAACCTTGCCAGCCGACTGTTGCGTTTTTCAACGTTTTGGAGCGAGTTCATCGTGCGAAACCAACTCGGATGATTGTCGATTGGACTTCGTAGTGAAATAATGGAGTCATGTTTCATCAATTGTCCCATATCGACTTTAAAACTCAGGTTTATTACGCTTGAATATCTCCAAACACTGCTCCGAATCATCAATTCGTCGTTGTTTTTAGTGAAAAGTGAGCTCGCGCTGCACCCCACTTTGCACAGAGCTTTCTCATACCCAACTATTCCTGAATGATTTGAAGTACACGTTCAGTTGATATCTTTAGAGTGCCTGCCAGTTCATTCAATTTCAATTTACGGTCATTCAAAATTATTTTGTGGACTTTAGGGCGCCCATTGCGTTTACCATCTTCGGTGCTCATCTCACCATGTCTAAACTTAGCATACTAATTCTTTTTGGTTGATTTTCCTGGCGCAGTAACAAGTTATAAAGCCAAGTTTTTTGCTTCAACTGTAGATTTCCCCTTCAAAAAATCAATATTTTATCAACATGCGAAATTCCTTTTTATCCATCTTTTGCACAATGACAAAAGTTGCTTCACTCGAAATGCTTTAATTCACAAACTAATAATCCGAAACGCAAATTTTGAAGTTTAAGTAAAGGCTTATTTTAGGTATAAATCATTAATATTTAATTCTAGTGGCGCTATCTGTGTGTCAGGTCGGGAACTTTTCAATTGACCTGTTAAATTGACAGCAAACCCCTGTGTAGTCTTAACAAACGGCAAAGAGAGGGAGAGGGGGGGGGGGGGAGGTAGAGCTTCAAAGATTGAAATCGACCTGTTATTTCAATTCAGTTGAGACACAGCAAAGTCTTGAGGTTTTTGAGAATTTCGAAAACCATAGAGATAGATGTCAAGATTAATTTTTTTTAAATTAAATATTTTTAAAATTAACTATGAATGGGAATTAAAAATATATATATCTGCAGTTTATAAAAGGAAAGTGTTAAAAAATGTTCAACTTACTAGAAGACTAGAAGTTCAAAAAAATATTTCTGCCGTTAAAAAGTTTTAATAGAAATAAACTAAAACAAAATATTCATATATAAGTTCTGAAAAATTTCGTTATAAAAAAGTTATTTTTATGTTTTAATTTCAGAACTTACGCCTTTTTGCTTTGTCGCCGAAGGTTTTTGAGAATTTCGAAAACCATAAATTAACGTTCCAGATCAACAACTCTAATACCAATTGCCGTAAGGTAAAGATAAATTAAAATATTTTAATTTTAATATTTTTTTTTAATTAACTATGAATAGGAGCTGACAAATATAATTTCAAAAAAAAAAAAAAAAATTATTATATAACTCAGCATTATTTTGATGGTATTTTAAGTACATATACATATATATACAATTTTATATACGTTTGTAAAATTTACCCTCTACAAGTTGTCACTGTTATGCATTTCTAAACAAGAACAAAAATTTTACTCTTAAGCTACAAAATTGGAATTTAGAAACATATTCATACTTCAAGAAGTACTTGTTACGATGATGGTTCGCGAGTAATTCGTTGCCGCGGGTGTCACCTTTTATTAAGCGCCTTTGAAGACGTTGGTTGTTGTCAAAGTTGCCAATGTACCCATACGCTGTTGTAGACTCAACAAACGCTGCTTAAAACACAGGCCAGTCTGCCGGACGACCACTGAAATCTTTCAAATCAATCAATTTCTTTGGATGGTTTAGTGGATACTGTATGCTAGCGTAGGCCACCCCGTTGGCTTGCGTTGCGTTCTTGGTAACGGAACGCTCGTCGAATGCGTTGAAAATACATCACTTGTGTGAGGCGTTGTATGCGAATTATCGTACATAGCTGTACTAATAACGGAATGTTGTACGGTACAGTAATTCACAGAAGTATACGGCGGAGCGTGTACAGCATCAAATGGCATAGCGGTAACCGAATAAACGTTAGTTTGCAGCGCGCTTCAAGATACGTTGGCGTTAACTGCGGCGGTGGTTGCGCGCTGTCTATGCCGACGGTACTAACTGCGACGAAGATACTACGCCGGTGGCATAAGTAACAGCGGAACTACCCTTTGTTCGATAATGCTGCTCGAAGTACTTCGTTTTGGGCTTCACTTTCGAGCAACTGTACCTGGGTGGCCTTCAAGGTGACCTCCAACATGACATCGCGTCTCTCGATGTTATCGAAGTTTCGGCTACTGGACTTATCTTCAGTGGTTTGCCGTGTAATTGGCGAAGTATCCGTGGCAACGACGCTACTTGCGGGTATTGTGGATGGGACTCCATCGTTGACAGACGTTTGGGCAATTGTGGTTGTATTACTAGAGTCACTAAGTATTGGCATGTTGGAACTTGTGCTCACTGTAGCTATTTGTGATAACATCGAACCGGTGTAAATCAAACGAGCGCTTCTTCGTGGTGGCGTCCGCTGCATACGGTTGGCAAAAAAAAAAAAATTGACAAATAACGAAGGCGCTGAGGCGGTAGGGCTAAGGCGATAGTGTTTCTTCAAGAATAAAGCAAACTGCGGCTACTATTACGAATCACCAGCAGCACCTAAACGGCAAGCTGGCGTAGCGAGTCACGATCGCCTTTTTGTTTGCCATATGTACATATATAAAGGGTGATCCAAGTAGAGCTACTTTTTTCAATAGCCTTTTTTTTGATTGACAGATCACGCGCGTGAGTGGTGTCAAGCTGTTATGTTATTTTTATTCAGTATTGTTTGCCATTTCATCATGGAATCAGACTTACGCCTGAACAACATTTACAAATTATTCAACTTTATTACGAAAATTCACGTTAGTACACGCCCTCGCCAGATGCCCGTATTCGAAGCACCTGAAACACTTCTAAGGTTCAGATTTTTCCCTTATTCTGCAGACCACCCATCCAATTTTGATCTTGTGAGCGTCAAGCAGTCGTATTGCATCTGTCGCCGGCAGGCTGATAAAAAGCCGTCTTTATGCCCGCGTATGCCTGTTTGATTGTTTTGATCGTACCTTCCCAAAGGGAGCTTAACTCCTTAATTTGCGATCGAATTGCCTCGGCTATGTCCTTCTTGGTGGTTATTTCATCTAGGTCGCGAATCTCAACTGATAACTCGTTGGTTGGGGCTCTTATCTGCGCCTGGTCAACCAGCACCTTTAATATCTCTTTTTCATATCCTTTTGTGTTTGTCATCCGCGCCTTACAAGCCTTCCTTCTCCTTTATATTTGATATTTGATAAATTTGTTATTTAATGATTTTAATTTGCCACTTTATTAAGTGATAAATGAAGTAATTCTCCTTCCACCACTCCGGTGAAAGTTCCTGATTGGAGAATGTCCTTCATCCTTGATTCCGTATAGTTTTATTTCCACACTGACTGGCACTAAACCATATGCATACATACGAGTATGTGAACGCTTTTATAATTTTTTGATTTTGACAAAATGTGCGCGATCCGACAGCCATAATGGTGGCTACTCGGCTTTATTTTTCTGTACATTCGTCAGTCTCTTTCACGACGATAATGTAAATATTGTTCGATGGATGGAAGACTTTTCTAGCTTTAGGAATTGCCCTCTGAGCATAATTGCGATTGGGCAAGGCGAACAGCTGGTGGCAATGTTGAAATATCCGATAAAAATTAGAAGAAATTGTTGATTAGAGAATAAAAACCAGATCCGTAAAGCGTTGAAAAGAAAACACTTTTGCAGTTAAAGAATTACAAGACGGAAGTAAAGTCAATGTTTATTTTTTGAAAGCTTCAATATATAAGTTATAGATGTCCTTCAGTGTCACAGTAATATGTAATGCAAGTTATTAATGTGTATTAAATTAAGAGTTCTTTATTTAATAAGACTTTACTATGGCGATATGAGATTCAAATAAGACTTATTCGACGTCAACTCCACTACTTAGCTTTCTTATTTTATCAACCACTTTGCTTAGTACCAGTCATTAAAACTGTAGCCTTTATGATGTTGTTGTTAGATAGTATTAGGAGTTACGGTTTTATTCTTATTGAGAATCCCAATAATCACGCGATTTTTATAACGAATCAGCGTAGCAACAGGTTTATTGATATGCTGTTTTAAGGGCATTCTCTTTGTAACTCCCCTCTTCTGTGCGATGATGATTATAAAGATGCTCATAATGATCATGATAAATTAGTGCACGCTTAACCCAGCATAAAAAATAGGAGGATCAGCACATCTTATAACAATGTCGCTGCGCGTTATGCTAACTTATACATTCGGGGTTGCATTAAATATAATACAGGGTTATTCTACTATTTACAACAGAAATACAACTATCCTGCTATCGGAACGCTAGGTTTCTTGTTGTTGTAGTACAGCAAAACTGCTTTCATACTAGTTTTGGTTCAATCAATAAATAACCTCCATTCGTAGCGGAATATACATAAGTCATACCCATTTCTGCAACAAGTTTTTCAATATCGTTACAGTAAACGAAGGTGTTTTCTTCATTGGCAGAGAAAAATGGCTGAAATTTTGCTTGGCGATGACGGTAACCAGTAACTTTTTACATCAGGTGTCAGTAAATTATTTTGTTTTAACTTATGTGCTATATACTCTGCATAACGTTTTGATAAATTGACATGTTTTACCACGTCATCCATCCAATTTTGAGATATTGGTATCATATTTTTGGAAGCTTCAGATATTTCATAATCAGGATCCTGCGCTAACTTTCGCAAGCATTTATTCATTTTAAATTTATTTTATAAGACGCTTTACGCTACCAAAATCTTCAGAATTTATTTTGCTGTGGTATTGCAAGAGAGCTGACACGAAACTCACAGAAATTGTGATTGGTAAAAAAAAAACTACATACAATATTAATACTATTTTTGCATGAAAAACTATCAAAAATAAGAAAAGTTGCATGACAGCGCCACCTATCGTAAGAGTTAGGTAAAAGTTAATGTCAAAAATGAGTTCCTCGATCCAAAAAAAAAGCGATATACAAAAAAACCCATCTAAAATTGCTTCTTTTGATCAAGTTTTAATCAACTTTTCTCATACACAGGGTTGCCAACTTTAAATAAAAATAAAAATGAAGCCAGACCTATAGGCCAAAAGCCCAGTATGAGGTTTTGATATGGGGGGGATAAAGTTTCATCTCCATTTGGTTTCATCAATTACGGAGAGATGAACCCTCATTTTGTGTCGCAGTGATATTTTTGACCTCTCTATTGACTGGCTCAGCAGCTCGTGATGGTAAGAAATATATTGTGTCAATAATTTTTCGATATTTTGCATCATTTTTTCATTTCCCATAAAGTATTTTACATAGAATACTAAAAATTGATTGATATTCATCCGCTCTTTTCTTTCCAATTATGGTTCCAAAAGATGTCCCCATCTTCATTCAGTCAACTTGATCTTCTCATTCAAAAGTTCATTATATATATATACTGTCGGTGCAGATATGATCCTGCCCATAAAACTCTTAAACTCACTGTGAAGGAAATTTCCTTTCCTTTCAAGCCTTTCATTTTTCTTTTCTTAAGAGTACTTCTCAAAATTCTGCGTAGAGAGTATACGTTTTGGAAAATCTCCAACCAGAATCGCTGGCTTACATATTTTTTTTTTTACGATAAGTTGAATGTTTTTGATCTATTTTTGTTGTCATTATTTTTATTTCTGACAATGAATATTGTGATATGACAAAGTATGTCCTTCATTTCGATAAAAAAAAAAATGGATTAAGCTTGCGCAAACAATGTTTGACATGTTTGACATTTCCAAAAGGAGCAATTGATAGAAGAAGAAAACAGCTGATCTACCAATTTCACCTGTAATGAATTCGTCGTCTTGGCTCGTTCTATGAAGAGAAGAACTAAATTCCTGTAAATATTTTTTAACTCATTTGAATTTTTTTTTACGATAAGTTGAATGTTTTAGATTCGTTGTTGTTTACTTTATACATTGATAATTGCAAAAAAAAAAAAATTTCGATAAAATTTAAATATCGATCAAACTTGTGCAAATGCCATGTGGTGTGGAATGCGTGGAAGGTGAGTGAGTTCAAAAATAATAAAAGTCAGGTAATGTGCTTTGGCACCTGATTTGCGGCCCTAGCACAATGTAACATTTCGAGGGTCTAATGTTTTCAATTTTGACACGTCATCATTGTGTATTTGCAATGGTCTATATTAGGCTGACAGATGTCGGGTAACTAAAAGAGCTTCTGGTTTCATCAAGCAGCTTCTACCGATAGGTATTTCAATCCTAGAAATCCCTTCATTCATTTGCACGTAAAAGTTTGTTCAATTAACCTGCATGTGATATAAATGGTGATGGATGGATGGGTAGCATAGCAATATAGATTGTGATTATCAGCAGTGGAATATGCGAAGCAGCGGCTGACACCTTTGTCACCTTATTCAGTCAACAATCGATTGGTACTTTCGGTATAGTGTCTGCTGGTTGATTGACACTGATCATATCTCTTCTAGGTCCGGCAGTGAATGACACCTTTTGCAATTGAATCAATATAGTTGAGTGGTTCTTCTGATTCTGTTGCAACTCATCAACTGTCAGTCAATGCTGCCATTTGGAGCGAAATTGAAGTTCAAATAATTGTATAGCTTTTGGCGTAGGTTACTTACTGCTTCATGCAACAATATATTCTAGAATCTGGACAACTAACAAGTTTTCGTATATTTCCACCGCTGATTTCCCTTCCAACTCTGTAATCACATTTTCCAGGATTCGATTCAGGCTGTATTTGGGACTTAACTGGTTCACTCTTACGTCCTGTGTCGATCTTGCTTTAACAATTGAATTGAATAAGTTTTTTAAAACTTATTTTACTGAATTTTGATAAGAAAAAAGTAATAGAAAAAGCGCTGGCATTATTAAGGAATCAAACAATATTCGCTGGCTTACACTTTTTTTTGTACGATAAGTTAATATTTTTGCTCTATTATTATGTAACTGTTTTTATTTTTCACAATGAAGATTGTAATATAATGAATTTGCCATTCAGTTCGATAAGAAATATCGATAAAATTTCCTTTAATTGTTTTATTAATTGAACACGATTATTTTCATTTTAGAACTTGTTAATGTTTAAGGACTTCACATCGACGCCACAAAGAAAGGAATAAATGGAGGCGATGTTCGAAATCCTCGTATGAAGAATTTCTTAATTCTATTAATTCCATCAAATTCTGTTTCATGATTTTTTAATGCGTTTAAGGCTACTTGTTGCATCGTAACAATCCATGGTATATTTCGGGTTGTCATGCACTGTCGCTTTACTTCCCTGAGAATCAACAATATTTCTTGATGAAATATAGTTTTCTTCCCATAGTAGTTCGTAAAGATCTGGTTTATAGATTGATCATCAATGGAGTTGATCAAATTTCTTGTTCTAGTTTTTTTTTCTCGAAAAAAAACCATAAAAATTATTCCCGCATTTTTCTTATTTTTACCAAATGCGAGCTTGAGCTAAAGGTGTCATGCCATAAAAGCACGGCTGTAACTATATTAATCGATCAATCGATTATTGATACTATACATAGCAACCACAAACTGCGATGATTTTAGCAATTAATTTTATCTAAAAATAAGACCAAGAAAAAAAAGAGAAAAAAATAAAGCAAATGAAAAATAGAACGAAAATGAAAAAATAAATAAATTCAGAAAATAAGAAAAAGTTAAAAAAAATAAATATAAGAAAATTAAAAATTATTATAAAGAAAAAATATAAAAATATTCATAAAAAATATAAAAACATTAAAATAAAAATAATATAAAATTTAAAAAATAAAAAAATTAAAATAAAAATAATAATAACAATAACATAAAAACTAAAAAAAAATATAAAAGAAAAAATAATAAAAATAGAATTTCAAAAAAAAAATTAAAAATTTAAAAAAAAATTATTAAAAAGAATGTAAAATATATTTAAAAAAAATTTACAAATTTATAAAAAAATTTAAAAAATAAAAAAAAATTATTTAAAAAAAATTATAAAAATTTCAAAATTTAAAAAAATTGTAAGAAATAAATAAAAAATATTAATAATAAAAAAAAGTACAAACAAAATTTTAAATACAAAAAAAAAAATTTTTAAATAAACATAAAAAAGGTAAATTAAAAAATATTAAATTAAAGAAATAAAATAAAAATAAAGGATAAATTAAGAAATAAAAAGAAAAAATAAATAAAATGTAATAAATAATAAATAAAAAATATAATTTCAAAAAATAAATAAATAAAAAAATTGAAAAAATTAAAAAGAATGTAAAAAACAAAAATAAAAATAAAAATAATGTAAAAATATATTAAAAAATTTAAAAAATATAAAAAAAATTTTATTATAAAAAATAAAATAATAAAATTAAAAAATTTCATAAAATAATAAGGAAAAAAATAAAAAATATTAATAAATAAAAAATAAAAAAAATATTAATATTAAAAAAAAAATTTAAAAAAAATAAAAAACAAAATTTTAAATACAAAAAAAAACAAAAACAAAAAAAATATATTAAAAAAAAAATTAAAAAAAAAAATTAAAAAAAAAAATTAAAAAAAAAAATTAAAAAAAAAAATAAAAAAAAAAATAAAAAAAAAAATAAAAAAAATAAAAATAAAAAAAATAAAAATAAAAAATAAAAAATAGAAAGAAAAAATAAATAAAAAGTAATAAGAAGAAAAGTATAAGAATAAAAATAAATTACAATTAAAAAAAGATAAAAAGTATAAACAAATTTAAAAAAAATTTTTTAATTAAAAAATCATTTAAAAAAAATTAAAAAATAAATTTTAAATTAATAAATTATTAAAAATAAAAATAAATACATTTAAAAAAAATGGAATTTTTTTAATTAAAAAAAAAAAAAAGATTTAAAAAAATAAAACAAAAGTTAAAAAAAAATGTTTTTTTTTATTAAAAATTTAAAAAAGAAAATAATATAAAAAATGAATAATAATAAAAATATATATTTTAAAAAAAATTGAAAAAGCGCACCAGTAGCAGCAGAAATGCTTGTGGTGTGGGTGAGTGGGTTGGTGGTACAGCTGTTATAGTATGCTGCAATATGGTTATGGCGCCACTAATTTAATCTTAATGGGCTGCGACGCAACGAGCTGCCTGCCTGTAATCGCAGTTACAGTTCATTATCGTTTCAAGACCTCAGGTATTTCAAGTTTAAATGCAATTTTTTTTATATATTATTTACAATGAAATGCATAAAGTGACAATTACAGATATGAAACTATTATAACATATTATATTAATATTATTTTTATTAAAAAAATAAATAAAATTAAAAAAAAATTTTTTTGAAAATTTACCGTTAATTTTTTTTTTTTTTTTTTTATAAATAATATGTTGATTTTAAGAATAATTTTATGCCATCAACTGAAAGGAAATCCAATGCAAATCTGTCTTATATGTAAAAGAAAAAAAAGAAAATTAAAAAAAAAAAAGTAAAAAATAAAAGTTTAACTTTTTTTTGGTAATTTATTCTGAATTGGAATTTGAAAAAGGAGTGAATGAAACGGTAAGTAAAAAAAGCTCTTGTCATTAAACTAATAAGCACGTCAATCAAGCAGCGTTTAAGTCGCTTTATTTCACTTACAATAAACTCAAAAATTGCGCTGAACTGTCGCCGATTTCTAAAGGACGGACATGGAGAAACAGAAGAAATTCTCTTATTTGTGTTCCTGGTCATTCCTCTCCATAAAGAAGGCAATTGGTATTACTTCGACCCTCTCAATAGAGAGGACAGCTCAAATATTTTAGAAGATTTAAAAGGCCACTGCTTGTTGATAGGACGACAGCAGCGAAGTTGGGTAGTCCCTTTTAGGAGCTGTTACAGAAACTGCAAGAATTCAGAAGAGGAAGAAATGGTCTCTTCTTTTATAATGTGACTACTCCACCTTGGACGAAGTTAGGTTTCTCGACGATTTGTCTAAGATTGTAGAAATGAAGGGAATCGAAGTGTGTGAATAGTGAAGTCCAGGAAACTGCTAAAAATCTGTATCGAATGAACTTACGGCACTCTAAATGGATTGATGCTCTCACATAGTTAGTCACTCTAACCCAACCTCTTCTCTCCGGTTTGGGGCATGCGGAGCGTTTTAGTTCCTGTCAGAAATACACTCGATGAGGTGCCAGCAGAGGGAGATTGCAGCTAGATTTTTTTTGTTTTCTATAATTTTGGCTGTTGATTTGGTCAACCAGAGAACCACAAACTACTTACCACTCGGCCACTATGAGCAGACTAGCTCCACCGCCTCGCATCTGTAGGGACTGAATAAGAGTACACTCATTTATCTAAGTTGTTGTTGTTGTTGTAGCGACTAATTGAACCTAAAGCCCGCTTAGGAGTAGGCTAGCGACCAGTCGTAAGTCGTGGAGGCCACCTAAAGTAAGGTCTCGGAAACGGACTGCTTCGACGAGTTTGAAGCAGAGAGAGAGAGAGTGAGGATGTTAGATGAATTACTTTTAGAGGAGGTGGTTAGTGTCGTGCGTAGACTCGTTGCCAGCGGGACATACGTATGATTACGTTGGGTAAGTTCTGGATAGGTAGGAATTGAGTCTATTGCAGTAGCGGCATCTTATTGCGCCAGTATTACTCGGCTCTTGCTCGAGCCAACTCGAGCTCTTGGTCTTCACACAGTAGATCGTGGTTTTTGGATTCCATGAATGCCATTCATGGGCAGGAAATTCATACAGGTGTAGAGACGGACTTACGGTACGTAGCATTTATCGGATGAAGCTCATCGGTACGGTGCACAGTCCGCAAGTGCTGAATGGAGTCCTTAAAGTCAATTAATCGCCTTGCTGATGTGCCTAGCTGTTGGCTGGTGTGGCTACCAATATTGGTTACACAGCATCAAAACATTGTGCTTCGTAACTGTATATCCTTTGTTGTCTAGTACAACATTCATTTTTCTTTACGCGCCTAAAAGTATGCTTCATTTTATGTTAGCTGCATTGATGCTACTGCATAACGAAATGACTGTAGCATTGCGGATAAGAGTATATTGGTGCTACTGCGATGCTTTATCTTAATGGCACACAGGCTTAAGCTTTGGTTTGTTAAGCCGAAGGTCCTTGGTTCGACGCCCGACTTTTTTTAAATTTTTTTTAATTAAAAAAAAAAAATTTTTTTAAAGGAAATTAAAATTTCTAGTTTTTATATTTACAAATAAATTGAAATATTGAAATTTTATTTGAAAAAATCCGTTGTTAATATTTTCTTAAGTGTTTTACCAATGCTGAAAAACAAGATGTTCGGTTTAAAGTGACTGTCATTTATCCTACCTCATCCCACATAGTTTTTTTGAAGAGAAAAAAATTATACATTTTTCTTTTACATATAATTTTATAATTTATTTTTACTTTATTTCACTTAATTGCTGCATTCACAATTCAACATGTCGCATATACTTTTTTTTTTATTAGTTTTTGTTTTTGCCTTAAGCCATAATTTCTTTCTCTGGGTTTTCATGCGTCAAATATACTTGAAACATCATTTTCTGTTGCCAAATATTAAAAAATAATGTATATACTTTTTAAATTTTTGTTTTTGTAAATTTCCTTCTTTTTTTTTTTTTGTACTGACGCCAGTGTAATTTTCTTTTTATATATTTCCTTTCTTTTATTAATTTCATATTAACCTCTTAAACCGAAAGAAAAAAAGGAAAAGAAAAGTAAGTTTACACTACTCGTCTACTTTTTTACAAATAACTTTCGTATTTGAACGGGAAAACGGGCGTGTAAATCAATCAAAATGTATGTAATATATAATTTTTGAGTTTTTATTTTATTTTACTTTAATTAATTTGCATTAAATTAATTTTACGCACATTTTATGTTATAGTTTTTCATTCAGTTTTTGTTTTTGTTTTTGTTTTTTAATTGTTTATCTTTATTATAATTAAACATTTTACAGAAATTCTACAAATTTGCATTCCATAATCTTTAATTTTTTGTTTGTCGTCGTGTTTTAGAAAGTCATAAGAAAAATCTAGTATTTATACAATGCTTTAGAACTAAGAAAAAAAAAATACAAGTATAATAAATTTATATGTATGTATGCAAGTGTGTGTGTGTGCATGTGCAAGTACACTATTCAAGTATAAAATGAAGAGGGAAAAACAAGCAGAGTTTTCTATATAGACACAATATATATGTACATATACATATATATATATATATATATGTGTATGTAATGTTTGCATACTTTCAAGTAAAATTAGTAAAAAATAATCAAAAAGTTTTTCTTGTTGTTGTTGTTGTTGGTAAATATATACTAATGTGTTTTGCTTTCAATTAAAAGTGCGCCAAGTACTTCACCCAGAAGATAATACAAGGAAGAAAGTGTCGGAGAAGCGATTGGTTGGTGAGGAAAGAAGCCAACACAAAATTAAAAAGGAATCTTATCAAAAAGCTGTCAAATTTGCCACTTCAAACATATTCAATAGCTCATTTATATATATATATACGTAAATACACCGATTCTGTGGCGCAGCCAGCGCTGAACAGCTGTTGTTGTAGGTTTTTTGTAGTAGTATTTTTCTTCTTCTATTACTGTTGCTGGGGGCTGCTGCTGCATTACAATTTTTTTTTTGCATATTACAAATGTTGCACATATATTTTTTGTGTTTGTTTGAAATTTATGCCGCAATTAACTGTGAAATAGAAGGAAAAAAATAGAAAATTAAAATTTATTAAAAAAAAAATTTTCTAATTAAAAAATAATAAAATAAATTTAATTCAATTTAAAAAAAAAAAAAATTAATGGAAAACTTACCGCCTTAACTGTGGCTTTTATAAAATCCTTTTTATCTGTTAAATCGAAATCTGGATATTTGGCATACACTTGCTTGCATACCGTTTTCATTGTGATCTCTTCGAGATTGGCTTTGTCTAAGATTTCCTTAACATAATTGCGTATTTGCTCATCCTAGAAGGTAGATTAAACTCTCATTCAAGTAATTATATATGTATATATGTGTGTATTGCATAAATACCGTGGGGAATGTCGCCTTGCCCTTTTTGTTTAACGGCTCATCCTCATCGTCTGACTCCTCTTCCTCCTCTTTTTTGCTAGCTTTCTTCGGTCGCCCAGCAGCTATAGTAAGATGGAATGATAATTTTTGGTTTATAAGAATGTGTTAATATAATTTTTTAACAATTTTCAAAAGTTAAGTAATTAATTAATTGAAAAATAGAAATAATATAAATTAATTAAAAATAAAAATTAATATAAATTAATTAATTTAGTTTTTGAAACTGGATCAGACCATATTTAATTTTTTTTAAAGAGAAAAAATTACAATAATAAATTAAATTACATAAAAAATTAGTTTTAATTAATTCAAATTACTTTAAATGCATTAAAAACTAAAATGTTTTGCATATTTTCTTTTTCATTTACAGCATACTTACGTTTAGCTGGCGTTTTAGCTTTATTATTAGCTTTAGCGTTTTTCACAGGCGCTGATGGTTTCTTGAATTTCTTTGACTCTTCTTCCTCCTGCATTTTACAAAGAAAAAATATATATATTTTAAAATTGAAAAAAAAAAAAATTTTTTTTCAATATTTAATAACGGCTTACCTCACTCTGGTCGCTGCCAAAGTCGGACAACTCCTCCTCTTCCTCCTCATCCTCAGATATTTCTTCATCCTCACTCTCCGAGTCTTTGCGTTTGCGCGATTTAGTCGCTTTGGCGCCGCGACCACGTGTACCACGTTTATTGGCAGCGGCGGCAGCAGCAGCAGCAGGTCGGCCACGTTTGCCCGGTGTAGCGCGTTTACGTTTCGGCACCTGTTGGATAACAAACAAACACACATGTATATATATATTAATTTGTTTTAATAGCGTTTTTAACAAACTCACATCACTATCACCATCCGAGAGATCGAGATCCTCTTCCTCCGAATCGGAACCCTTCTTCCAACTTTTACGTGCTGGTCGCCCACCGCGTCCACCGCGTGCTAATGCTTTACGTCCTCCAGCACCACCGCCACCACCACCACCACCTCGTGCACCATCTGAATCTGAATTACCGCCTGAAGGATTATACTGCAAGACAACAGTTATTAAAAAAAAAAAATATTTATCAAAATATTTATATATATATTCATTTCATGTCTCGACAAAGCATTAAATTGCCATTCCACGCTTACATCTGAGCCTGACTCGGAATCATCGTGTCGCTTTCGCTTAGGTGGCGCCGTATTACGTTCACTTTCATCTGAGCTGGAGAAATCAACATACGCAGACATTTCTGAATGAAAAAAAAAAAAACAACAACAAGAATACGTTTATAAATGTAGATGTATTTCAGTTTTGAACAAAGAAAAAATTTACTTTTTCCTGCTGTTGCTCGCCTAGGGCGGCCACTTGTTGAATTTCGTGCCGGTGCGCGTCCACTCGGCTTACGTTTACGATCTTCTTCTGCGCTCACCTCCTCCTCCTCCTCCTCTTCTGCTGCCTATTTTTGGGTAATAGATGTTGAATCTCATTATTTCAGCGCTAAATAAAAAAAAACGGTAAGCATTTCAGAAACTAACCTCTTCATCCTCTTCCATATCTTCTTCCTCCTCCTCAGCCGCCTCATCTACACATAGTGATTCATCTGGTTCCATAAGGAATTTGAGCACACGATTTGCAATCTCTTCTTTGGTGCCTACATATAAAAAAATATTATCAGATTATTATTAGATTACTTTTCTTTATATTTCCAATATAATTTTTGAATTTTTTTTTCACCTTTGCGTTCCAATGCTAATATATCACAAATACCCTTAAGTGCCTTAGCATCGGTTTTCTTAATGGCATCTAATTTTTCCTTATATTCGCTGGAGTCCTTCTCAAATTCAAAACCCGCAAAAGAGCGTAAATTCTTTTTGACAACATTATTTTTACCAACCGAACCGAAACAAAGCTATATTAATTAATGAGAGAGCAAATGTTGTTTATAATAAAAAATAAAAAAACATGTATATATGTACCTCGTGCAGAGTTTGCAATCCATCGACGCGCGTCTTATTTATATTATCATTAATCCTATCAATTTCGGCTAGGGCTACTTCACTGTCATCATCCTCATCTGCTTCCTTATTATCATCACCACCCGCATCCTCCTCCTTCTCTTTCTCCTTCTCCTTCTCCTTCTCCTTCTCCTTCTTCTCCTTGTCATCCTTATTTTTATCAGCTTTTTTATCATTCTTTTCTTTGACTTGCTCCTTAGCGGTTTTCTTTTTATCTGCAACAGGCGTTGTGGCAGCAGCCGTTACTGTGCCATTTTTTTCCTTGCCATCAGTCTTCTTATCATCACCATCTGTCACATCATCCTCTTTAACATCCTTGGAGTCGTTAGCTTCATTTGCTTTGAGTTTATCCTTTTGAGCTGATTTTTTATCGTCACCAGAATCGGCAGTTGATTTATCATCGACTTTTTTTTCTGACAATAATTTGAGAGAACAATTATCATGAGATTTATATAATAGAGCGCAATGGGTATAATGCAGCAAAAATTAAAAATTAAAAAAAAAAAAAATAATAATTGTTTTCACCCTTGGGAAGCTTAACAGTCACATATTAGCATGACGAGATAAACGTGAAATAGTGAATTTTTATTGTACCTTGGACATTACTACACAAAACCATATTTGTCAGGGTTTAGTATGAACAAATCCAAGGGTAAAGAAGGGTAAGTAGTAAGTTGAAGACAATTAGTACAAACGTAGCAGGAGAGAGGAAGAATATACAAAGTTTTTCCTGTGTAAATTATATAATTTTTTAAACACATTAATATCATATCATCAAACACCTCACCTCAACCAACCCACAAGTTAACATTTTATTTAGAAAGCGCAAAGCAAGGAAGAAAAACACAAATTTTATTCTTTTTAACTTCCTTAACCCAAACACTTCCACACGCACACAACAACAGGCGTAATACAGTACAAATACAGCGCGAGCGAGCGAGCACTCTTGGCACGCTGGGTTTCGAACTTAGACAAAGAAGAATAAAGCGCGCGCCAATTCTATATACAACACGCTTGCACGATGCGCCACGCAATGTCGACAAAATTAGCCGGTCAGTGCACACACAATTGCTTTGCTTCTTGCCGTCTATTACTTTTCGTACATACATGCATATACATCACGTTCGCCGCACAGCGGGGGGTCAGTTCACTGTGAAGAATACGGAGCAAAACAACAAACTCAAAAAAGCAACAACTGCGAGCAGCAATTCATCGGATATGCCAATTCATTTTGATCTTATGTATATACGTATGCATATGCATATATATACATTTGTATGCTTTTATATACATCAATATATGAGCACGCATTAATATTTCTAGTTTTTTCGACATATATATTTAGTGTTATCTTACACTACTTTTGATTTAACTGCTTATCAACGATTTTAGTGCACACTAATGAACAGTTTAAAGAAATTAAGTAAATGAGATAAGAAAAAAATAAAAAAAAATTAACACGAAAAATATAAAAAAAAAAACATGTTTTATTTTTACATTTTCATATATTATTATTGCTCACCTGCTTCAGGCTCTGATTTTGCATTCTTATTATCATTCTCTGTTGTTGGAGCCGCCTTATCCGCTTTCTTATCGTCGTCAGCTTTCTCATCAGCACCTGTACTCGATTTTTTCTCTGTTACTGCATCAGTTTCTGAGCTTTCTTTAACACTAGGGGCCACATCTTTCTTATCGTTTTCTGGCGCTTTCTCTGCCGCTGCCGCTACTGTTGACGCTGCAGTATCCCCACCAGCTTTTGCCTCCTCTGTTTTATTCTCGTTTTCCTATAAATGCAATTTGGCATATTAAATAAATATTTTATAATTAATGTTATGTACATATATGCATATGTAAGTATGTATGTGCAGATTATAAGAATAAGATGCGTGAGGCAAGAAACGTGTTTCGTAAATAATACAACGTTCCATTTTGCATATTTAGAGGAGTTTGTAAACTGTACTTCCTTCAAGGAAATAAAATTTTAATTCGCGTAATAAATGAAAATATATGCATACTTAGCGCATAACGAGAAAATTGAAAAGAACGTCAACACATACGCACATAGAGACATATGGTGTAAATTTGTAAAATATTTTTAACGCGATCAAAAGCAAAAGCTATGCTTAACTAATAGCTATGTAAATTGTCCTGTCCGCTGAAATTGTTACATACATACATTCTAGGTTAAAAATTTAGTTAACCTAAAACGAAGCTTATAAGTACGTACGCGAAAATGAACAAAAAAAAATCGCTTTAATTTCTAAGCAGCTTTAGTATATACACACGTATGTATATACACCCACTTCCACCCAACCTCATGTTCGTTCATTTCCACAAGTGTGCATATGTATATTACCAAATTGCACTCGCCGGAACGCTTAAAAATAGGTTAACTCTTGCCTTCACAAACATTAAACACCCTTGAGAGCAGACACACAAAAACAATGAACACAAGTCTGTAATTAAGATATACATATGTAGTTCTATAATTCCTGTAACGTAAAAAAAAAGCCGAAAGTTTTTCGCCTTTGTTTTTCTTCCTCATTCGGTTATCATTTGCCTTTTGTCAAACACGACGAATGAAAAATAAATAAATAAAAGTAAATGAATGAATTTTGCCGTTGCCGTCGCTTCAAACTCGACGAATACAACAAGGCGAATATGGAAAGATAAAACGCGAAATTTCCAATCAGATGAATTCGCTCGCGTATTAACGAAAAGCCTGCTCAAAAGGCGGCAAGCGAGGAAAGCCCGTGTGTGAAAATGAACTGACGCCATGTTTATACACCACCACCACGACGACGACGCAGCGCAGCGCGGCACAACGAAGCAGCGAAACGACGTTCATTGTAAAAGAAAAAAAAATGAAGATGAAACGATGAAAGCGAAAAATTCACCGAATGTGACGCGCTTGAAGTATTTTTCCATGCATTTTTTCACGCTAAACACAACAAACTTTTACAAATTTTCATTGCTCTATTATTCCTGTGGCACTATTTTATATTTTGAGCAACTTTTTTGTATTTTACATACCATATTTACTATATTTTAGCCCGAAAAAATATTTCTCGCCGTTTCTCTGGCACAAAATTCACTTATGGAAAATATACTCAACTATTTTATTAATTCCTCTTCACCAATAGCTTCTTCTTCTTAACAGCGCAGGAATGATTTTTTTCGTATGCAATTTTTTTTTTTTAGAGAATTTAAACGATAACAATGGTACAAAAAAATTAGAATATTTTGTGTTCATGATGTTGAAAATTTCAAGAACTTATAAAAGCGTAATAAATTTTTATTCTATGAAATTTTTCAAATTTTTTTATAAATTTTTTCGCTCTATAAGTTTTACATGTTTAGCTTATTAAACTGAAATTTCACATGTATCTGGGTAGTAAAATACGCACTTTTAGAATTTTTCAATAGTATTACTTACGAAAATGTATATACGTGTATATTATTGCAAAAAGTTTATGATTATATTTTTTGCGTTCACCGATAAATTATTACTTATTTCGATAACACTCGTTTACGTGTATCGCCTTATCGCTTTTGCACATTCGCAAATAACTGCGCGCCAACAAACTTCTCTCAATCACTTTTGACTTCTCTGCATTCGATTTCTGCATATGATTCTTCAAGCAATAATACAATTTTTAACGAAAATTACACAATGGGAATTTTGGGTTTAGCGAAATTAATTGCAGATATCGCGCCGTCCGCCATAAAAGAGAATGAAATCAAAAATTATTTTGGTAAGTGTAGGAATTTCGCAATGAAAATTTTGGCCGGCATAAACAACTGTTTATATACGTATCTCCTTGCAGGACGTAAAGTGGCTGTAGACGCTTCTATGTGTCTTTATCAATTCCTAATTGCCGTACGATCGGAAGGTGCACAGCTAACCACAGTGGATGGTGAGCCCACGTCACATTTGATGGGCATGTTTTATCGTACCATACGCATGTTGGAGCATGGCATAAAGCCGGTATATGTATTTGACGGTAAACCGCCAGATTTGAAATCCGGTGAATTGGCTAAACGTGCTGAGCGACGTGAAGAAGCACAAAAAGCTTTGGAGAAAGCCGAAGAAGCAGGCAATGCCGAAGAAGTGGAAAAATTCAATCGACGTTTGGTACGTGTGACCAAAGATCATGCACGTGAAGCGCAAGAGCTACTTAAATTAATGGGTGTGCCTTATATAGAGGCACCCTGTGAAGCAGAAGCACAATGTGCGGCATTGGTAAAGGCCGGCAAAGTCTATGGTACAGCAACAGAGGATATGGATGCTTTAACTTTCGGTTCGAGTGTGCTACTGCGTCACTTGACATTCAGTGAGGCACGCAAGATGCCGGTCAAGGAATTTAATTATGAGAAAATATTGCAAGGCTTCGAATTGACTAGTACTGAGGTTGGGTAAAAAAAAAAAATTAAAATTAAAAATTAAAATTAAGTTTTTTTTTGCTTAGTTCATTGATCTTTGCATACTACTGGGCTGTGATTACTGCGAAGGCATCAAAGGTATTGGCCCAAAACGTGCAATTGAATTAATTAATACTTATCGTGATATTGAGACCATACTCAAGAATATTGATCAAAAGAAATATACAGTAGCCGAAGATTGGAATTATCAGGTGGCGCGCCAGCTTTTTATAAATCCCGATGTAACAGATCCAATGACTATAGAGGTAGAATTAACAAAATATTGATGTAAATGTAGAAAAAACTACGATAATTATTCAAATTTCTTCATGTCAGCTTAAATGGACCGAACCGGATGAGGAGGGCTTGGTTAAGTTCTTATGTGGCGATCGTCAATTCAATGAGGATCGTGTACGCGCTGGCGCCAAAAAGATGCAGAAATCGAAGAATACACAAACGCAAGGACGTTTGGATAACTTTTTCAAGGTGATTCTATTTTGTTTAAAACTAAACAGAAAAATAATAATTTATTAAATAAAAAACGCTTAGGTTCTACCATCCACGAATAAACCCACACCTAAACGTAAAGGTGAAGATGATAAAAAGGCGAATAATAAGAAAGCAAAACCAGCCGGTGGTGGTGGCCGTGGTCGACGTCCTAAATAAGGAATTAATGCGAAATTTGCGCATAATATACGAGCATAGTCAATAGAGGAATACTTTACTTTTATGTAACTACTACCTGCTATTATTTCAATCATAATTAAAATATGCATATAGATACCATTTGACAGTTTATTTACTATTATTAAGTTTTAAATCTAATTTTCAACTTTTTGTTATTACTAAAATACTTTACATTTAAGTTAAGAATACAGTTTTTTTTGTATAATCGTTGAAAAAACCCCTGCTTACAATTAAAAGTACGTCTAAGTTACTAATATATTACATTTGTTTGGAAACCGCACAGTCGAAAATTATATTGAAATTTTTTTTAACAATTACTTTGTGCATGTGTATGCATTACGTTCACAACAAATATTGCTTGGCTAGTGCGCGTAGAAAACGTGTTTTACGTATGGCAGCAGCTTCACGTTTAATTTCATCATTGTTGTTCGCATTCAATTCGAGTGAACCCATAATGGCAATCTGCAAAAGATTAGGGAATTTCAAATTAAATAATTAAAATTAATAAAAATATCAAGTTAGTAAAAATATACTAAATGATATATCAAATATCTTAAATAGAAAAAAATTCTTGTAAATATAACGAACGAAATTAAAAAAAAAAAGAAATTCGAAACTAACCAAAAATTCGAAGTGCATAAAAAATAAATGTTTAAAAATTTGATTCAAAATTCAAAATTAATAAATATAATTCGAAATCATTAAAAAAAATTCTAATTATTAAAAAAAAATTCCAAAATAATTCTAATAAAAAAATTTAATCTATAAAAAATTCTAAAAAATCTCCGAATCCAAAAAAAAAAAAAACAATCGAAATGAATAAAAAAATTCGAAAATAATAAAAAATTATAATAAAACAAAAAATCTTTAATAAAAAATGTCTAATTAAAAAAATTTCGAAATATTCAAATTTTCGAATTGAATAATAAAAATCAAAATTTCTAATTATTAAAATATTTTAATTGATAAAAATTTTCGAATTGAATAATAAAAATTAAAATTTCTAATTATTAAAAAATTAAATTATTAAAAAGAAATTGATCAATAAAAAATTTGTAATTAAAAAAAAAGAAATTATAATTAAAAAATTTTATAATTAACAAAAAAAAAGATTCTAAAAAATTTCCGTATTCCAAATAAACAATCAAAATTAATAACATAAAAAAATAAAGAAAAAATTTAAAAAGAAATAATAATGAAAAAATGTAAAACTAATAAAAAAAATTCTATATTAATAAAAAATTATAACACAAAAAAATTATAATAAAAAAATGTCTTATTAACAAAAAAAAAACGAAATTAATACAAAATTTCGAAATAAATAAGGAAACTCCAAAATTAATAACAAAATTTCAAAATATACAAATTTTCGAAATAGGTAAAAAAAAAATTTATTAAAAAAACGTTCAAAATTTGTAATTATTAAAAAAAAATTCAATTACTAAAAAATTTGATCGATAAAAAGTTCTAATTAATAAAAAAAAACAAATTCTAAAAACCTTTCCAAGTTCAAAATAAACAGTCGAAATTAATGAAAAAAAAAATTCGAAATTTGAAAATAATAAAAAAATTGAAAAAAATAAAAAAAATAAAAAATTTATAATTAATAAAATAATGTAAAATTAATTAAAAATAATCGAAATTACTGAAATAAAATATAATTGAACAAAAAAAAAATTCTAATAAAAAAGTGTCTAAAAATCAAAATTTAACAATATTTCGAAATTAATAAGGGCATTTTGAAATTAGTAACAAAATTTCAAAATATACAAATTTTCGAATTAAAAAAAAAATTAAAAAAAATTAAAAATTATCTAATTAATAAAAAATCTTCAATTATAGAAAAAAATTCTGATCAATAAACAATTCTAATAATAAAAGATTTCTCATTAATAAAAAATTTATAATAAAAAAAAATTCGAAATTTATAAAAAAAAATCGAAATTTATAAATAGAAAATTCGATATTAATAAAAAAAAGTTTCTAATTAATAAAACTATTTCAAAATTCTACTTTTTAAAAAACAATTCTAAAAAAGTATTGCAAATAACAAAACAATTCGAAATAAATTTAAAAAAATGAAATTAATAAAAAAAAATCGAAATTAAAAAATATTAAAATTAATAAAAAAATTTGAAATTTAAAAATAAATTCTAAATTAATAAAAAATATTATAATTCATAAAAAATTCTAATAAAATAATTTCAAAATTATTTTAAAAATTCTTAAGTAGCACAAAAATTCTTATTAATAAAAAAATTCGAAAAATCTAATTAATATGCCACTTCGAAATTCATGGAAAGATTTTTTTTAATAAAAAAAAAAAAAAAAATTTAACAAAATTAATTTTTAGCGTTTCTCATAAAGCTTACCGCCTCCAATTTTCTGCTATGCTCACCCTTTCGGGCATGTAAATTTATTATGAATTCCAATAATGTAGTATCCCAAATGCAATTGTAATACGCATCCATTGCATC
Source organism: Neoceratitis asiatica (assembly GCA_030068015.2). NCBI lineage: Eukaryota > Metazoa > Arthropoda > Insecta > Diptera > Tephritidae > Neoceratitis > Neoceratitis asiatica. Next base: position 75,701,186 of record CM061527.1, read on the forward strand.
GGTAAAATTTGATGATTTTTCTGTGAGTTTTTTGAAAACAATGCCATAATCGATTTCTTCTAAAAACTATTAAAAGTAAAAAAAAAACATCATTAGTTAATGCCATATTCATACAGTAAGGGAAAATTTTACCTGACACAAAACCGTTGCTTGCATGTGACAACCCAAATTCGATGAGCAACGTATCATTTTATGTATAACATAATCATCAGCGACATTACGTTGCAGTGGAAATGTACAGTAATCGGTGCCGGTGATGAGCGCATTGACATAACAACGCATAGCGGCCTCATTATTACCGATTGCTGTAGGAAAATGAAATAAATCAAATTACAATTTCTCGTACATGTATTTAGGTACATATGTACATATGTATGCATGTGTATATGCATGTATGTAGAAAAAAAAAAACGGTTATTACACACCTAACTCCAAGTCACCCTTCATTTTCAACCATGTTATTGTTTGTGGATAGTATTTCAAAGCTTCGGTCAACAGCCAATGCAACGTTTCGCAAACAACACGCACACTATAGGCCAAGGGGCTGCTGGTAGAGAATTTCAAAATATATATTAGGTTAAAAAAATATATATATTCTTGAGCAAACCCACCTTGGTATGCCCGCTGGCCACAAATGCATATATTCACCACTCAAATCATTATTTGCATCATCTCTGAGGATATTTTGTATTTTGCCAAGACACGATATGGCCAGCGAGAAGATCAGTTGATGACGTATACGTTTTAAAAACGGTTGTAGGCCAGTTGAGACGGCAAGTGAAGGGGAATTGCGTGAATTATTGCCGCCAGCGCCACCGCCAGGCCCACCACCACCACCACTGCGTTTCGTGGTATTCACAAACATTTGCAATACCAAATCGAAAGCATCACGACATATCTTCTTCGAACCTTTCATTTTCTCCATATCCAACACAGTGGCGGCAAAGGCAACTGACAGTTCGAGTTGTGGCAGACGCTTATCCAAGTACATTATCGTATTCCAATCGCCCAAGTTGAGTAGCATTAAAGCGCAGCTTTCCACTATCTATAGCGAGTGGGGGGGGAAAAATAAAATTAAAAATTTTTTTTTTTTGAAAAAAAGTGAAAAATAAGTAATTTGTTTTACAAATTACTCACCTCAATGCGTGGTATTATATTATCAGTGCTTTGCAGTGACGCCAAACACAATTTGCAACGGGAGGCAAGCAATTGCAGATCTAAAGTTTTACGATTCCATTCCTCTAGGCATTGTGTGATTTGTATGAGCAGTATCTCCCAGTTTACCAGCTTACCAAGTTTTGAAACCACATTGGTGTTGGACAGTTGTCGTTGAGTTTCCGATTTAAGCACGCTAAGCATAGATACAGCGCCAATATAGTCCTTTAAAAAATAATTTAGAAAATTATAAAAATATTTGAAAATTTTTCTTTGACAACATAGAAAGAATCTTACACCCTTTGCTGTCATCTCACGCGCTTTGCCAAGCAAAACATAGGCAAAATCTTGCAAAAATCCACGTTGCATAGACATAAGTAGTGATTTAATAGGTGTTGCAATCTCCCAACTGGGATTCACTGTCCACAAGGGCTTTGTGGGATTGGTCGCAGCCAATTTGACCAAGAGCTTACGCACGGTATTCGCATTTGTGCAGGAAATCAATTGACGCTCTAGTGAACCGACATCAATACGGATGACTAAAACAAAAAATGAATGAGAAAAAAAATTTTAGTAAAAAAAAGTTTTAGCAGATAAAATAAAAAAATAAAAAAATTATAAAAAATTAAAATTTTATTATTACCATTTATTAACAAAAAATGGATGAATAACCAAAAAAATAGTAAAAAAAAATTCAAGTAAAAAAAATATAGAAAAAAAAATTTTGTAAAAAATGTATTTAAAAAAAATTTAGTACAAAAAAATGTAGTAAAAATTTAGTAAATTTTTATTTTATTTTTTATTTATTTTATGAAAAATTTTAGTTAATAAAAAATTATTAAAAAAAAATTTAGTAAAAAAAAATTTTGTAAAAAAAAATTTAGTAAAAATTTGAAATTTTTTTTTATTTATTTTATGAAAAAAATTTTTTTATAAAAAAAAAATTAAAAAAAAAATTTAATTTTTTTTTTATTATAATTTTTTTAGTTAATTTTTTCTATTAATTTTTTTTTTCAATAAAAAAAGTACATTATAACTTACTTTTCGAGCTGAACTTCCATTCGCTAAGTGTTGCTAGTGGCGGCACAATTAATTCCTCCTCGGCCGTTTGTCTTTCCAAATCTTGCAATTCCGTTGGCGTGAAAAGTTGCAAGTGTTGCAAATGTTGTAGAAATTGATTGCCATTATTTTGTTTTAATATGCTGTCTATAAGAAAATTTTTAATTGTATTACGTTCGCTAAGCGTACAGTGAGGCAGCACATTGTCGATGGCCTATAAGTGGAATTTTTTATTCATTAAAAATATATGTATCGAAAAACAAGGAGTATTTATGCCCAACTAACCTCGATTATAGCCACAAAACAATTCATATGTTTGTATTTTTCAAAATAATCAACGCTTGCAAATATGTTGCTCTCCTCGAAAATGCTGCGCAACACAT